>CM039616.1:38987829-39587829 GCA_022457205.1 Saccharum spontaneum
CCGAAGCAATCAACATAGCTTGCTACTATAGCAACCGCCTCTATTGTCATCCTATGATGGAGAAACACCATATGGGCTCTTGAATAGAAGAAAGCCCAATATTGCATACTTTCAAGTTTTTGGTTGCAAATGCTATATATTGAATAAAGACACAAGATTGAGCAAGTTTGAGAAGAAGTGTGATGAAGGTTTCTTGCTTGGTTACTCCACTACTAGCAAAGCTTATAGAGTTTGGAATTTAGCTAGTGGAACTCTTGAGGAGGTTTATGATGTGGAATTTGATGAAACCAATAGTTCCCAAGAGGAAGATGAGAATCTAGATGATGTGAGAGGTACACAATTGACCAATGCAATGAAGAAGATGGATGTTGGTGACATAAGGCCTAGAGAAGTGATCAAAGGTGAAGATTACAAAGATCTAGTGCTCTCTAACTCAAATAATCAAGCTAGTTCATCATCTCAAGTGCAAGATCAACAAATGGCTAGTACATCATCTCAACCAAATGACCAAGTGAAAGCAATCAAGTTCAAGTGCTCCAACCTACCAATGTTGCAAGAGATTATCCTTTGGATTCCATAATTGGTGATATCTCAAGAGATGTACAAACAAGATCAATATTGACATCATTTTTGTGAACACTTCTCATTTGTGTCATCCATTGAACCTAAGAAGATTGATGAAGCTTTGAAGGATATTGATTGGGTCAATGCAATGCATGAAGAGCTAAATAACTTCAAGAGAAATCAAGTATGTGAGTTAGTTGAGAGGCCTAAGGGACGCAATGTGATTGAAACCAAATGGGTCTTTCGCAACAAGTAAGATCAAGATGGGATAGTTGTAAGGAACAAGGAAAGATTAGTGGCTCAAGGATATACTCATGTTGAAGGTCTTGACTTTGATGAAACATATGCCCTGGTTGCACGATTGGAAGTAATTAGGATCTTGTTAGCCTATGCTTGTGCCCACAACATCAAGTTATACCAAATGGATGTGAAAAGTGTATTTCTCAATGGGTACATCAACGAGCTTGTGTATGTTGAGCAACCTCCCGGTTTTAAAGATGACAAGAAATCCAACCATATTGACAAGTTGAGGAAGGCATTGTATGGCTTGAACCAAGCACCTAGAGCATGGTATGAGATTTAGAGACTTCTTGCTCTCTAAAGGGTTCATCATGGGAACGGTTGACACCACTCTCTTCACCAAGAAGATTGGCAAAGACTTGTTTGTGTTGCAAATATATGTAGATGATATTATATTTGGTTCAACCAATCAAGATTATTCTGATGAGTTTGGAAAGATGATGGTAATGGGTTTGAGATATCTATGATTGGAGAGCTTAGCTACTTTCTTGGTCTTCAAATCAAGCAATTGAAGAATGGCACATTTGTAAGTCAAGGCAAGTACATCAAAGACATGCTCAAGAAGTTTGGCATGGAGGATGCAAAGGGAATTAGTACACCAATAGGGATAAATGGAAGCTTGGATAGTGATACAAGTGGCAATATGGCGGATCAAAAGATGTATCGGTCTATGATTAGAAGCCTACTCTATGTGACCGCATCAGGCCGGATGTGATGTTTAGTGTATGCGTGTGGTAGATTTCAAGCCACACCAAAAGAAAGTCATTTGAAGGCAACAAAGAGAATATTGAGGTACTTGAAGCATACATAAAATGTTAGATTGTGGTATCCCAAAGGAGCAAAGTTTGAGCTAATTGGATATTCCAATTCGGATTATGCAGGATGCAAAGTGGAGAGAAGAAGCACATCAGGCACATTTCAACTATTGGGAAGATAACTTGTTTCTTGGTCATCAAAGAAGCAAAATAGTGTTGCAGTTTCAACCACTGAAGCCGAATATATAACCACTGGTAGTTGTTGTACATAAATTCTTTGGATGAAAGCCACCTTGAATGATTTTAGAATCAAGTTCAAACAAATGCCATTGCTATGTGACAATGAGAGTGCCGTAAAGCTCACCAACAATCCGGTTCAACATGCAAGAACAAAGCACATAGATGTCCGCCATCATTTCATTAGAGACCATCAACAAAAAGGGGACATTTCAATTGAGAATGTGGGCATCAATGATCAACTTGCCAATATATTCACCAAGCCACTTGATAAGAAAAGGTTTTACAAGCGAAGGAATGAATTGAACATACTTGACATCTCAAATATGTGTTGATGCACCCCCATTATATGACATGCCTCTCCTTCGAGCAAAACAAGGTAAAGTTGATGATATGTCATTCATCCATTGCTAAGGACTTGTTTAGTGCATCTGGTCATTCCCATCATGTCTTAGGCTTATTTATGGAAATCAAATGAATTTGATGCTTGTATGCTTGAAATGATCTAGTGGTAGCATATGACATGTTTGTGGGCTTGTGAACCTAGAGTTTAATCTAGAAAATGAGCTATAAGTGTTTAACTCAACATGGTGCATGATAACCCTCATTTGGAGATGTGAAGAAGCTTGCCCTTAGATCAAACCAAGTTAAATATCTTTTGCAAGTAATCTAGATTGAACCCATTTTGGAAAATGATCCTCACTTATCATGGTTTCACCCCAACCTATCTAAAATTTGAGCTCACCTTTTGTGGTCATTGATGACAAAGGAGGAGAAGTAATTCACAAAGATAGTGTGATAGGGGGAGCAAACAAATGAAATGACATTGTAAGGGGATCAATTAAAATTTAAAGCACACAAGTAGGGGGATCAAGCTCACAAACTTGTATGTTGCATTTGTATGTGCATTACATATGTTTGCTGCATGGCACAAGTTCTTAAATTCCCTATCCATGTTTGTGTGGTGTATGCTAGATTATAGAAAATGATTGATGAAATGAAAACTAGCATGCATAGGATGGTAGTTAGATGTGTCTTGCATGTTTTACAAGTGATACTAGAACCTTGCTTATAATGTTGATCTCACGAGGTATCCAGTGTTTGTTTTGCAAATGCTATCTAACTAACCATGGTGCTAAGGATGGTGTATATTGGCAACTCCGATTGGTATCATGCTTCAAAGGTTCATTCTTTACACCTTAGCATCATTTGGTAGCCATTACTCTCCCAAACTTCCAATCTATGCATATGTACAAGCATTCAAATCCAAACTCTTAGCACATATGTAGGGGGAGCTAATACTACCAATTTGGGTTAATAAAACTTGTCCATATCCTTTACACATGGTAAAATGCTTAGGCAAGCAACATAAATCCAAGAAAAATTTATTGAAAATCTTTGTGAAAAAGGTTGTCATCAATTACCAAAAAAAGGGAGATTGAAAGCCCTAGTTTGGTTTTGGCTAATTGATGAAACCTTAGTACAAACCTCTATGCTAAGTGTGTGGATTAGATGAGGTTGGTACAATCCAAATGATGGAGCTAAGAAGATGATCATGGTCCATGGAGATGATGATGGACAAAGATGATCAAGTGCTCATCATGTGAAAAAGAAGAGAAAAACAAAAATGGGCTCAAGGCAAATGTATATGTGATAGGGCCATTTTTATTTTGCACTCAAGACACCATAGAGGGTGTGAGTGACTTAGGATTGATAGTCGTACTATAAAGAGGGGAAATCTTTGACTAAACGGTTTATCGAGTGCCACTAGGTGACATGATTCATGCATTGCATTTAGGGACCTAGTGTGCTAACATGTGACCCTTGTAAAATGCTTTGAAAAATGCTAACACACATGCACACAAATTTTACACTTTGTGGTTAGCAATTGGAAAGCAAGGGAGAAGCGGTCACGGACTTAGAAAAAGAAAAGGAGCCTTGGGTAACTGACCGAACTTAGGTCACTGTGCTGACTTGCGCGTCCGGTCATCTGGCCGAGGGCCCACGCTACTAGACGCGCGATCGGACGCGGGAGCTATCACCATACGTCAGCGTCGATCGGACGCACCCCCTACGCGTAGTGACTTAGCCATTGATTGACTTAGAGATTATAACAACTAGAATTGTTGGGATATGTGGCTTGCAACACTTGTTAGAGCTAGTGCAAAAAGCTTTATAGCCATTTAGTTATCTAACAAGTTTGCCTAGTGTTTTATAGATTTTAAATTAGGCTATTCACCCCCCCTCTAGCCAATTAGGGCCTTTCACCGGTGCCGCAGTGCCGTCAATATGCTTAAGTAGTCCAAGATTGCCACACATGGAATGGAATATTGAGGACCACTTGGTGCAGTTTGGGTTCTTCAGTTCAAGGGTAATAGGCACATGGGATTTGATGGACATGGTGGAGTATGGCAAGGCACTAACCATCTTGGATGCCATGGAGCCACTGATGAGAGCATAGATAGCAATGAACATACTTGGCGAAGAAGACCTCTTATGGCCAGGAGATCACATGCACACAGATGAGGTCACAACAATGGATCATAAGGCATGGTCTGGCGAGGGAAGATATATAGTGTTGGCAATATAGGCGCACATAGATGAGCGCAAGGGTTGGCATCAAGTGGTCGTCTAACCGTGGAATCAAAAATAGACACGTGAAGGTGATCACATGGTTGAGAGGAAGGCAATCAAGAAAGTGGATGTTCATGAGGGGAACACAGCACGGGGAGCGCAAGATCAAGGAATGGGGCGGCATGAGGGAAGAATGTACAAATCATGGAGGTAACGATCAGACACAGACCAACGATTGAGTGGAGGTAGCATCAAGAAATGAAGCAAAGGGAAGAGGCAGTAGCACACCTAGGGTTTAAAGCAAGGTAGTAGAAGGAACACAGACTTGCGATACCATACAGAAATTAGGAAAACACCTCAAACCTCTAGCACTGGGTGACCTTTTATATAGAGAGCAATAACAGATAGTGTTACAAGTGAAGTCGTTTATAGCCCATGTACATACAAACATCATTGCCAAACTATTTTTTTTGTCTTAGAATGGATGGATGGAATCTTGGGGGTTGATTGGTTGCCCAAATAGAGATCAACTAGGCTCCCCAGATGCAATGTGCTGATAATTGGTTGTCTGAACAGACCATTGGGTCTGGCCCATGTGATGCAAGAAGCCTTTTCTAGCAAGGCTCGGTAGATACAGAAGAAATCGGCATGTCTACACCGCCTGGCTCTAGCGAGCGCACGAACACGTAGAAAAGATTGTTGTTCGTCTGCATATCCAAACAACCAATCGTCATCTCCCTTTAGCCTGGCTGGAAGGAGCCGATCAACCAATCACCGCTCGCATGAATGCCACGGACCTAGCCAAGCGAGGCCTGGCTCCCTCATGTGAGCCAGGTTCAGCAGAGAAATGAACCAATCATGCCCTTGATGTAGTTTCAGAAATTTCATGCAAGAGACACTGACTTTACATAAGCTCCGAGTCATGTAGCACCATTTTGAAAGTGAACTATCATGTTGTGTGCATGTATGCCATTGTCACATCCAGTGGAGATGACACTATGAGAGTTTGATGTAAACAAGGTATCAACATATGGA
Organism: Saccharum spontaneum; assembly: GCA_022457205.1. Classification (NCBI taxonomy): domain Eukaryota; kingdom Viridiplantae; phylum Streptophyta; class Magnoliopsida; order Poales; family Poaceae; genus Saccharum; species Saccharum spontaneum. Next base: position 38,993,295 of record CM039616.1, read on the forward strand.
TACATTAATGGACTCTTAAGGATTCAATATCCTGTGACAACCTTTTTTTAATACATTGGACGTTTGTCACACAGTGACTTATTCAATCAATATGCAAGAAAGTGCAACCAATTCGTCAAGTTATCACATAATAAACAAACAAAACACCACATCATGCTAGCTAAATATATGTTCTCACTCCCTCGAAACCAACAAAAAATGCACAAATGTGATGCCCTTCAATTGATGCATTCAGATTTATGTTGGATCTTCCTAGAAACCTCAAGCAAACAAAGAACCTTTCTTTTCTTCTATTAGTGAAAACTTACAGCTTTGTCCTTCAATTTAGCCCTCTATGGAAATGAAATCTTAACTGCAAATGTTTTTTCATATGCCTCATCTAGAAGCAGTGCTGCATGCACTAGGCACTTTGTATGTTCTATATTGCAACTGAAACAAATGATGGGGACTTCACTGAAATGCAATGATAAAATATTCATCAATGAGCTCATCATCTAACTTCGTCACGCTGTTAGCTTTGCCGCAAAACAAAAGCAACATGCTGGCAAGTGGAGGTTCAAGCTTAAATCCACTAAACATCAATACTATACAAAGGTCATCCATGGTTCATATAATAACTCTTTAGTTGTCACCGTTTCACGACCATGAGAGAGTCTATCTAAGATGAGACCACTTCTTTTTTAGCCATGGATCATTAATCACTATCTATTATAGCCCACGCCATCAAAGCTATTAGCATAAATGATATACCCATGACCTCCCCCACATGCAATCCCTGCTTAGCACCCAACATTTATGCTTCATTGCTAATAGTTGAGGAGACTTTTATTCCTTTTAACTCTTGTTGGTTGAATCTTTGTGTTAGTGTTTGGTAACTTCAAACTAAAATTTCCCAACTCTAATGCTAATCTCATTGATTGAGTGGTAAAGTTTATTCATCCAACTTAGCATGAACATTTATGTTTTTAATGTCTTTATAAACTCACATAAACAATTTCGTCATAAATCAACTTATTCTTTGTTATATTATAATTATTTTATCTAACCAATACATCATCGTCTCACTATATTATTTCATCCATTAGAGTTGATATTACTTAACTACACCATATACCATTTTATTAATATATTATTACATTGCATTAGATTAAAGCTATTAAACCAATTCATATGTCATCATTTTATTATGTTACTATATACCTAACCACTTCACATCCATCATTTTAATGTCGCTACTACCCTAAGTTAGATCCAACTTAATAACCATGTTTTGAACATGATTATCATTATGCTAGATAGTCCATTACTCCCTCCGTCCTAAAATAAGTGACGTTTTTTACTTTTACACTTTTTGTTTGACCATTCGTCCTATTCAATTTTTTGTATAAATAATAAAATAAATAAGTCAGTATTAAAGTATCTCTAATGATAGAATAAATCATAACAAAATAAATAGTATTTATACAAAATTTTTGAATAAGATGCATGGTCAAATAAGAAGTCTAGAAGACTAGAAGTAAAAAATGTGTCACACCCATTTTTAAGGAACAAATGGAATGCATATTCTTATGTGCGCCCAGAGATCAATCACACATAAGTTGACAAATATAAATAGTATCATCACAAATGTTTATTACATAACGAATAGAATCACAGAGTCTTCACATAAATAAGCGGAAACATAATATAAATATAGCGGTAGCTAGCTCCATAGCACAGGCACGTCAACTGGTTGACCACAAGTCTAGTAATCTTCAGGAAAGTAGTAGTAGTAGTCACTATTTGCACTTTCGGGATTCCATCCTGTGGTGGGGGAATGCAAGGGTGAGCACAAAAGTACTCAACAAGTGTAACATGGGGTTCATGTAGCTCAAGTAGGCTAGACACTGGTTCAACTGCATGTAGCTTTTAGTTGATCATGTTTTAAGCAATTGAGTAGCATCGAATAGGTAGTATTCCCGAATAAACATATGATCATGTAAAGAGAATAATGAATAGCAAAGACAAGTAAATTAATAGTGATCTCTATTCCGTAAGGGTCCAAGGCCGCTCGTGTCCGTGAGCACGGCTGATATACCAGTTTTACACTCTGCAGAGGTTGTACACTTTCACTGTGAGTCGTGATCCCCAAAAGTCCGAGGTCATGACTCCCCATTGGACAATCAAGTTTCACTATGAAGTCTTTCCAAGGTTCGTCTAACAAGTTAGGGCCGCTAGGTTTCTGTGGCCTGCGAATGTAGAGCCCCCCTTCCATATGGCACAATGAGACGCAGCCTATACTCATAGGGACAGGAGCCGCACTACACCCAACCCGGAACACAACCCCTTTTGCGCCATAAAGGTAACCACTAACAAGCTAGAAAAGGTCCTCTTATATGACTAAAGCCAGAGCCATGTAGCCCTCACAGCTGTACTGTAAGTCCCGGATGTTCGCTTACAGATAAGTCCTTACGGAGAGGAATCTAGAGATAACTCTAGCCCTCTTGTTCCCTGTTGCTAAAAATCATCTTTTAGAGTTATTGCATATATCATTAGTCAAATTACAAGATCATTGTTTATGTAAGCACTAGCCACTACCCAATACCAATAACCATAGGATTCAAGGGATAGGATCAATACTAAGGCATCCTTAACAAAGAGACACATGCAGCATGAATTAAGTAAATTAAAGTGAATAGGTAACAAGGATGATCCCATGCTATACTTGCCTTGATCTAGCTGATCCTGTTGATCCGACTCGTAAAAGTACTCTTGATCACCAACGAACTGATCACCGTCTATTTTCGATTAACATGTCAACAACAACCATCCAAGGCAATCATGCAAAGCAAACAAAGCTACAATTAGAACAGTACACCAACAGCAGTAAAATAAGATGAAAAGTTTTTAAAACAAATCTACATCGCTCTAGGATCACACAGACGCGAAATTCACGCAAATCGGAGCTAAAACGGAAAAGTTATGATTTAAACAAGATTTACTTTATTAAAGTAATAGATTAAATCTAACCTTGAATTTTAAAAGTGTAAAATCTACCATACAGCAGTACTAATAGATAGAATATGAAATTATGAACCTAACGCAACTTGAACGGATCGAATCGGAGTTAAAACCGAGATTTTATGACCTAAATAGATCTAGTGGCAATTCTGTAAATAGCTGAAAGCGTATTTTCTTTTAAACCGACGGGAATTACGTTTTCTAATTATCAAAGCGTAAACCAGCAAAGGCGCCATGGACCGCGGGTTAACACTTTAAAAACCCCAGGGGCTCTTATGCAAAACAGCCGGGCGAAGGGGTATCTCAAGATCTGGGCCGTCGGATTAGAAACGAACGGCCGAGATTTTGACTGGGGAGAGAGGAAGGGGATTCCGGCCGGCTACAGTGACCGGCGCGGTGGAGACCATGGCCGGCGGCGAAGACCTCGCCGGCGTTCGCTGTTCTCGCTATCTCGGGCACTATTGACGACGGGAAATACACAAAACGAAAGAGGAGAGCATCGCAGACTCACCAAGACGACTCGCGGCAACCGAAAACGGACAAGGGTGGCGCACGGCTCCTCCAAGCGGGCGGTTCCCGAGCTCGAGCGGTGGCGGCTCGGCACGTTGACCCCCTCGAGATCCGAAAGCGCAGCTCGGTTCTAGGGCGGCGTGGGGAGATACGGTGCGGCTGGGCGCTATTTATGAGAGGCTAGGCGTGCGGGACAAGGCGGAGGGGAGGGCCGGCGGCATCGGACTCTTGCTCGAGTCCGGCCCGGGCACGAGGTAGGAGACGACGTCGGTAGCAGCTGACGTGCGGGCCCGGATGGCAGCGACACGGGAGAGGAGAGGGGGCCGCGGCAACGTTTCGGCCTAGTGGGCCTCGGCGAGCTGGGCTCGGCCCGTTCGCTCGAGAAGGCCGAACGGCCCGAGAAGAAGAGAGGGGAGGCTGGGCCTTCGGGCCGAAATCAGGGAAAAGTAAATTCCTATTTCCCTTTTTCTTTTTCTATTATCTCAAATGCTTTTTCAAAAGATTCTTGAAATAATTTTCCTTCTAAAATAAAAACCAATCACCCAATAAAAATATGCAACGGCATGGATGCACAAACACTTATTTAGCCCCATATTTGATTTGATTTAAACAAAAATATTATCCTACTAAATTCTCATGCACACAAAAATGATTGACTAAATCAAATTCCCTATTTAAAAATATTCAAAAATTTAGGGTGTTACAATTCTACCCCCCTTAAAAGAATCTCGTCCCGAGATTCGGACGATGCTTACTCAAACAACTGTGGGTATGCTTTTCTTAAATCTTCCTCTCTTTCCCACGTAGCCTCTGCTTCCGAATACCGACTCCACTGAACTTTACACATCTTTATAACTCGGCTTCGGGTAACTCTTTCCGCTGTCTCCAAAATTTTCACGGGATACTCCTCATAAGTAAGATTTTCCTTAACAGTGAGTTCTTCCAACGGTATTTGTTCTTCCGGTACACGCAGACATTTCTTTAACTGAGACACATGGAACACATCATGCACACCTGCTAAACTCTCAGGCAATTCCAACTGATATGCCACTTCACCACGTCTCTCTAAGATCTTAAAAGGACCGACATACCTCGGTGCTAACTTTCCTTTCCGATTAAACCTTTTCACACCTCTCATAGGCGACACCTTCAGATAAACATAATCTCCCACTTCAAAAGTCAACTCTCTCCGTCGAGTATCGGCATAACTTTTCTGCCGAGACTGAGCTGCTTTCAAGTTATTTCGAATCATTCTTACTTGTTTCTCAGCATTCTTAAGCACATCAGGACCAAATACTTGACTCTCTCCCGTCTGATTCCAAAACAATGGAGTTCTACACTTCCTACCATACAAAGCTTCAAAGGGTGCCATCTGTAAACTTTTCTGATAACTGTTATTATAGGAAAACTCTGCATACGGCAAACTCTTGTCCCAACTTGTACCATACTGCAAAGCACAAGCTCTTAACATATCCTCCAATATTTGATTAATTCTTTTTGTTTGCCCATCCGTCTGAGGATGATACGCTGTGCTAAAATTCAGCTTAGTCCCTAATGACTCTTGTACTTTCTGCCAGTAATACGATGTAAACTGGGTACCTCGATCAGACACTATCTTCTTTGGAACTCCATGCAAACTTACTATTCTTTCCAAATACAGCTCTGCCAACTTTGCACTGGAATACGTAGTTCTAACTGGTATAAAATGAGCAACTTTAGTCAAACGATCCACTATAACCCATATTGAATCAAAACCCCTCTGAGTGCGTGGTAATCCTACTATGAAGTCCATACCAACTTCTTCCCACTTCCACTCGGGTATCTGCATCGGTTGCAACAATCCTGCAGGTCTTTGATGTTCAGCTTTAACCCTCTGACACGTGTCACATAGTGCAACATACTCTGCAACATCTCTTTTCAAACCATGCCACCAATACCTTTCTCGTAAATCCATATACATCTTAGTACTTCCAGGATGAATAGAGTAGGCAGACTCATGAGCTTCCCGTAGGATTGCTCCTCTTATAGCTTTGTCCTCAGGCACACATAATCGTTCTCCAAACCATAGGGTTCCCTTGTCATCCATCCGGAATCCGGGTGCTTTACCTTTCGGTATATTCCTCACTATCTCCTTTATCTTATCATCCGTCAACTGACCCTCGCGTATTTGTTGCTCTAACATAGGCTCCACTACTAATTCCACTGCATTAACAGCAATCCCCAAGTTTAGATGCTCAAACTCAGCACATAACCCATTTGACATCGGCATTACTTGTACCTCGTTAGCATAGCTCTTCCTGCTAAGGGCATCAGCAACCACATTAGCTTTACCCGGATGATAGTGTACCTCCAGATCATAATCCTTAATCAACTCTAACCAACGACGTTGTCTCAAGTTCAGATCTGATTGAGTGAAAATGTACTTCAAACTCTTATGATCAGTGTAAATATCACTTTTATGTCCAATCAAATAATGCCTCCATATTTTCAAGGCATGCACAACTGCTGCTAACTCCAAGTCATGAGTAGGATAATTTAACTCATGCTTCCTCAACTGTCGAGATGCATATGCTACTACTTTGCCTTCCTGCATAAGCACACAACCAAGACCCAAACGGGATGCATCACAATAAATAGAGAAGCTCTTATTCAAGTCTGGCAAAACTAACACCGGGGTTGTTGTCAATCGTTTCTTCAGCTCCTCAAAATTAACCTGACACTTATCAGACCACACAAATTTAGCATTCTTTTCCAACAGCGCCGTCATAGGCTTGGCAAGCTTAGAAAACCCTTCAATGAATCTTCTATAATATCCAGCCAATCCCAAGAAACTACGAATTTCTCCCACATCAGTTGGTGGTTTCCAATTCAACACATCCTTTACCTTGCTAGGATCCACTGATATTCCACCATTAGAGACCACATGACCCAGAAAAGCAACTTCCTTTAACCAAAACTCGCATTTGCTACGCTTAGCATAGAGCTTATGCTCTCTGAGCTTCTGCAGGACCAACCTCAAATGTTCCACATGTTCTTCCTTAGTCTTAGAGTATACCAGGATATCATCGATGAACACTACTACAAACTTATCAAGATACTCCATAAATACCTTATTCATCAAGTACATAAAGTATGCAGGAGCATTAGTCAAACCAAAGGACATTACTGTATACTCATACAAACCATATCGGGTGGTGAATGCTGTCTTAGGTATATCCGTGGCACGAATCTTCAACTGATGATAGCCAGAGCGAAGGTCAATCTTGGAGAACACACAAGCACCTCTCAACTGATCAAACAAGTCATCAATCCTCGGCAGCGGATACTTATTCTTGATGGTTACCTCGTTGAGTGACCGATAATCAACACACATCCGTTGAGAACCATCCTTCTTATCAACAAAGATCACAGGAGCTCCCCATGGTGATGAGCTAGGACGAATAAAACCTTTCTCTTGCAATTCTTTTATTTGTTTCTTAAGTTCTTCTAATTCGTTAACCCCCATCCTATATGGACGCTTAGCTATAGGTGCAGTTCCAGGCAATAATTCAATAATAAACTCAATGTCGCGGTCGGGTGGCATACCTGGCAAGTCGTCGGGGAACACATCCGGGAATTCATCCACAACTGGATCCTCCTGATTAGCATTATCATCAAGTTGATTTACTGTAGCTGTCTGCGGCTTCTGCACTACAATCTCCACACTAATGCGATCTCCCTTCGGTGTTGTCAGGGCTACTGCCTTTTCCTTACACTGAATCACTGCCTGATTTTGCTTCATCCAGTCTAATCCCAGAATAAGATCAATCCCAGCTGTTCTCAACACTATAGGACTCACTTTGAACTCTACCCCCCTTAAATTTAAACTAATAGGGAGGCATCGATAGGAAGCTTGCATACTACCCCCAGGCGAGTTGACTAGTATAGGGTTTTTCATGGCACACAAAGGAATGCTATTTGTCTTAACAAATATTTGAGATATGAATGAATGCGAAGCTCCAGAATCAAAAAGAACAGTGGCAGGGATTGAGTGGACATCGAACGTACCGAGCATAACTTCAGGTTCCGACATTGCAGTCTCCTCCGACAAGTGAGTCACCTTCCCGTAGTATGGTGGCTTCTGATTACTATTCTGCTTCTGAGGAGTTTGCTGGTTGGCCTTCTCAGGACAGTTATAAGACAAGTGACCCTCCTTTCCACAACGGAAGCACTTGGTTGGAGTATTAGGAGCACTAGTCTTCATTGGGGTGTTGTTAGGGGTACTCTGTCGCTGATTCTGGTTCCCATTCTGCTGTTGAGAGCGTTGATTGCCATTCTGCGACTGATAAGGAGGACGTTGCAGAAACTGATTACGTGGAGGAAGTTGACCACGACTCCATTGGTTGGGCGGGTACCTCTGCTGAAAACCTTGTTGATAACCAGTTCGTTGACGAGTGTTATTCCCAGATATCTGTCCCTGAAGTCTCTTTCTTTTAGCATCCATCTCCTTGCGCTTATTATCCACCACAATAGCGCGATTCACTAGAGTTTGATAATCTGGGTAAGCATTAGACATTAGTTGCAGTTGAAGACCATCATGCAGACCCTTCAGGAAAAGTCGCTGCTTATCAGCATCATTAGCCACCTCATTTGGTGCATAACGTGACAACTGAGCAAACTTGTCTCTATACTCAGCCACAGGCATAGATCCCTGTGTCAAGTTGCGGAATTCTTCTGCCTTCAATGCTATCACCCCCTCTGGTATATGGTAGGACCTAAAACTCTCGGTAAACTCCTGCCAAGTAATAGCGGGGGCATTGGCAGGACGGCCATACTGATATGAATCCCACCAATCTTGAGCTGCTCCTTGAAGTTGTCCCGAAGCAAACAACACCTTCTGCTGATCATTACACTGAGCAATGTTGAGCTGCTTCTCTACTGCACGAAGCCAATCGTCAGCTTCCAATGGATCTGAGGCATGTGTAAACACTGGGGGATGACCCTTCAAAAATTCCCCACGCTTATCTCGCGCAGGCGCTCCTCCCACTGGCTGATTTTGCTGATTATTCACCAGAGCTTCCATTAGCTGTGTCTGTATAGCCAAAAGCTCATGAATAGTAGGGGTTGGTCCAACTCCACGACCACGGCCTCGACCTCGTCCTCTTCCAGACATCTGTTATCCAATATAGTATCAAATCTTAGAAATTACCACATAATAGACAATTCTAGAGATAGAGATTAGAATCTGAAAATTTTCTGGACACATCCCAATTTCAGCTGTTCAGTAAAACAAACCTATCTCGAGTTACAGATATCCAGTAGAGGTGTTCTTTACATGGTTGGAAAGCTTATGAAATTATCTAGAACTTTTATTTAACTCATACTTCCAGATTCTGTCACGAAGTTACCCAAAAACAGAACACAACAGAAACTGTTTCTGACTTCCAGACTGCACAGTAACTTCATCTTGTAACGATTATAACTCATGATCCAGAATAGATAAAAAGTTGATTCCAGAGGCATTGGAAAGGTACGTGGGTCTAGATTCTCTCATAAAAATTTCAGAATTTTTCGCTGATCAGTTAATTTTAAGCATAAAAGGAAAGACAGATCGCTCCAGAAAAGACAGAACAGGGAGAAAAGTTAACCCAACTAAATTATTTATTTATCCCACTCAAACTTAATATTATATAACTTGGAACTTTTGTAGACAAGCCCACAAAGCTCCAGCACTCATTACATGGAAAATCCAACTCACACATAAGCACAATAATAACTCAACTAACCACACAAAGTTCACACGACACCACAAACTCAACTTAACTTGACACTACTCGAACTATCGTATTATTACATAAATGGTATTCCAACTCCTAAGTACGGGCTTGGTGTTCATGATGATCATAGATCGGTTCCATGCCTTGGTCAATCCTTAAGCCATCTATCACTTCTTGATACCTCTTGACGTCTTTTCCCAAAGCTTTAACCAGGGCTACCGACCGACGATTTGTCACCATCATGTCATGACCAAAATCCACCATGACCCGAGGAACTAAATCCAAATTCCCAGGGTCGGTCATTACCCATCCATACTCCGGATCTCCACGAGGAAAATAGCAATATTGATCATCTTGCATTATCTCATAGCGAAGGTGACGAAGTCCCAAGCATGCTTCAAACGCTGCATCTTCTATACCATCTTCTATAGTGGCACGACGTCCACTATGGGAAAAACACCGATCTAGCAAAAAGGTGCCCAACTCATTGTTCTTAACGAAGATGCGCACACTGCACTTCCAATAAGTAGCTTCCAAAGGGTGTTTATGCTCCCAGCAGACATACTCAATTGCAGGATCCCAATCCGTGAAGTAGGCATTAAGTATGTCACCCAATCGGTGGTGTGACGGGGTGTCATGGCTTGATTTGTGATGGATCCTTGTAATCCAGCCCATAGGAAGGGATGGCACTCCAATTTCAGCAGAACCACCTGGTGAAGGCGAAGGGGGCTGTCCTCCGTTGTTAGTAAGCTCAACATCTTCATCGTCACTCAAATAGATAACTTCCTCCTTAGGTTCAATTTCCTCCTGAGGCAAAACTGGTTCTGGCGCCTGTTCTGGTGTTGATGGCGGGGTTGGTGTAGTGTCTTCTAATTCCTCCTGAAGCTCTTCGGGTTCCTCATGAAGCTCTTTGGGTTCCTCCTGAAGCTCTTCTGGTTTCTCCAAGGGACGGGGTGGATAGTACCCTCCAGTGGTAATACGGGCAGTCTTGCGGGCACGAGGCATCTACAGATTTTAGTCCAAGGGTAAGTTGAAATTAGAGGCAATATTTTCATAATAGAATGAGGCGAAAGAAGCATAATAATTTAGCAATTATCAAGAGTAAAGCGATAAGCATGAAACAAGTGAAGAAAAGAGAACTAAAACGACCATTACTAACTAGGCTTGCGTCCTACAGTCAACATAGCTCTGATACCAATCTGTCACACCCATTTTTAAGGAACAAATGGAATGCATATTCTTATGTGCGCCCAGAGATCAATCACACATAAGTTGACAAATATAAATAGTATCATCACAAATGTTTATTACATAACGAATAGAATCACAGAGTCTTCACATAAATAAGCGGAAACATAATATAAATATAGCGGTAGCTAGCTCCATAGCACAGGCACGTCAACTGGTTGACCACAAGTCTAGTAATCTTCAGGAAAGTAGTAGTAGTAGTCACTATTTGCACTTTCGGGATTCCATCCTGTGGTGGGGGAATGCAAGGGTGAGCACAAAAGTACTCAACAAGTGTAACATGGGGTTCATGTAGCTCAAGTAGGCTAGACACTGGTTCAACTGCATGTAGCTTTTAGTTGATCATGTTTTAAGCAATTGAGTAGCATCGAATAGGTAGTATTCCCGAATAAACATATGATCATGTAAAGAGAATAATGAATAGCAAAGACAAGTAAATTAATAGTGATCTCTATTCCGTAAGGGTCCAAGGTCGCTCGTGTCCGTGAGCACGGCTGATATACCAGTTTTACACTCTGCAGAGGTTGTACACTTTCACTGTGAGTCGTGATCCCCAAAAGTCCGAGGTCATGACTCCCCATTGGACAATCAAGTTTCACTATGAAGTCTTTCCAAGGTTCGTCTAACAAGTTAGGGCCGCTAGGTTTCTGTGGCCTGCGAATGTAGAGCCCCCCTTCCATATGGCACAATGACACGCAGCCTATACTCATAGGGACAGGAGCCGCACTACACCCAACCCGGAACACAACCCCTTTTGCGCCATAAAGGTAACCACTAACAAGCTAGAAAAGGTCCTCTTATATGACTAAAGCCAGAGCCATGTAGCCCTCACAGCTGTACTGTAAGTCCCGGATGTTCGCTTACAGATAAGTCCTTACGGAGAGGAATCTAGAGATAACTCTAGCCCTCTTGTTCCCTGTTGCTAAAAATCATCTTTTAGAGTTATTGCATATATCATTAGTCAAATTACAAGATCATTGTTTATGTAAGCACTAGCCACTACCCAATACCAATAACCATAGGATTCAAGGGACAGGATCAATACTAAGGCATCCTTAACAAAGAGACACATGCAGCATGAATTAAGTAAATTAAAGTGAATAGGTAACAAGGATGATCCCATGCTATACTTGCCTTGATCTAGCTGATCCTGTTGATCCGACTCGTAAAAGTACTCTTGATCACCAACGAACTGATCACCGTCTATTTTCGATTAACATGTCAACAACAACCATCCAAGGCAATCATGCAAAGCAAACAAAGCTACAATTAGAACAGTACACCAACAGCAGTAAAATAAGATGAAAAGTTTTTAAAACAAATCTACATCGCTCTAGGATCACACAGACGCGAAATTCACGTAAATCGGAGCTAAAACGGAAAAGTTATGATTTAAACAAGATTTACTTTATTAAAGTAATAGATTAAATCTAACCTTGAATTTTAAAAGTGTAAAATCTACCATACAGCAGTACTAATAGATAGAATATGAAATTATGAACCTAACGCAACTTGAACGGATCGAATCGGAGTTAAAACCGAGATTTTATGACCTAAATAGATCTAGTGGCAATTCTGTAAATAGCTGAAAGCGTATTTTCTTTTAAACCGACGAGAATTACGTTTTCTAATTATCAAAGCGTAAACCAGCAAAGGCGCCATGGACCGCGGGTTAACACTTTAAAAACCCCAGGGGCTCTTATGCAAAACAGCCGGGCGAAGGGGTATCTCAAGATCTAGGCCATCGGATTAGAAACGAACGGCCGAGATTTTGACTGGGGAGAGAGGAAGGGGATTCCGGCCGGCTACAGTGACCGGCGCGGTGGAGACCATGGCCGGCGGCGAAGACCTCGCCGCGTTCGCTGTTCTCGCTATCTCGGGCACTATTGACGACGGGAAATACACAAAACGAAAGAGGAGAGCATCGCGGACTCACCAAGACGACTCGCGGCAACCGAAAACGGACAAGGGTGGCGCACGGCTCCTCCAAGCGGGCGGTTCCCGAGCTCGAGCGGTGGCGGCTCGGCACGTTGACCCCCTCGAGATCCGAAAGCGCAGCTCGGTTCTAGGGCGGCGTGGGGAGATACGGTGCGGCTGGGCGCTATTTATGAGAGGCTAGGCGTGCGGGACAAGGCGGAGGGGAGGGCCGGCGGCATCGGACTCTTGCTCGAGTCCGGCCCGGGCACGAGGTAGGAGACGACGTCGGTAGCAGCTGACGTGCGGGCCCGGATGGCAGCGACACGGGAGAGGAGAGGGGGCCGCGGCAACGTTTCGGCCTAGTGGGCCTCGGCGAGCTGGGCTCGGCCCGTTCGCTCGAGAAGGCCGAACGGCCCGAGAAGAAGAGAGGGGAGGCTGGGCCTTCGGGCCGAAATCAGGGAAAAGTAAATTCCTATTTCCCTTTTTCTTTTTCTATTATCTCAAATGCTTTTTCAAAAGATTCTTGAAATAATTTTCCTTCTAAAATAAAAACCAATCACCCAATAAAAATATGCAACGGCATGGATGCACAAACACTTATTTAGCCCCATATTTGATTTGATTTAAACAAAAATATTATCCTACTAAATTCTCATGCACACAAAAATGATTGACTAAATCAAATTCCCTATTTAAAAATATTCAAAAATTTAGGGTGTTACAATTCTACCCCCCTTAAAAGAATCTCGTCCCGAGATTCGGACGATGCTTACTCAAACAACTGTGGGTATGCTTTTCTTAAATCTTCCTCTCTTTCCCACGTAGCCTCTGCTTCCGAATACCGACTCCACTGAACTTTACACATCTTTATAACTCGGCTTCGGGTAACTCTTTCCGCTGTCTCCAAAATTTTCACGGGATACTCCTCATAAGTAAGATTTTCCTTAACAGTGAGTTCTTCCAACGGTATTTGTTCTTCCGGTACACGCAGACATTTCTTTAACTGAGACACATGGAACACATCATGCACACCTGCTAAACTCTCAGGCAATTCCAACTGATATGCCACTTCACCACGTCTCTCTAAGATCTTAAAAGGACCGACATACCTCGGTGCTAACTTTCCTTTCCGATTAAACCTTTTCACACCTCTCATAGGCGACACCTTCAGATAAACATAATCTCCCACTTCAAAAGTCAACTCTCTCCGTCGAGTATCGGCATAACTTTTCTGCCGAGACTGAGCTGCTTTCAAGTTATTTCGAATCATTCTTACTTGTTTCTCAGCATTCTTAAGCACATCAGGACCAAATACTTGACTCTCTCCCGTCTGATTCCAAAACAATGGAGTTCTACACTTCCTACCATACAAAGCTTCAAAGGGTGCCATCTGTAAACTTTTCTGATAACTGTTATTATAGGAAAACTCTGCATACGGCAAACTCTTGTCCCAACTTGTACCATACTGCAAAGCACAAGCTCTTAACATATCCTCCAATATTTGATTAATTCTTTCTGTTTGCCCATCCGTCTGAGGATGATACGCTGTGCTAAAATTCAGCTTAGTCCCTAATGACTCTTGTACTTTCTGCCAGTAATACGATGTAAACTGGGTACCTCGATCGGACACTATCTTCTTTGGAACTCCATGCAAACTTACTATTCTTTCCAAATACAGCTCTGCCAACTTTGCACTGGAATACGTAGTTCTAACTGGTATAAAATGAGCAACTTTAGTCAAACGATCCACTATAACCCATATTGAATCAAAACCCCTCTGAGTGCGTGGTAATCCTACTATGAAGTCCATACCAACTTCTTCCCACTTCCACTCGGGTATCTGCATCGGTTGCAGCAATCCTGCAGGTCTTTGATGTTCAGCTTTAACCCTCTGACACGTGTCACATAGTGCAACATACTCTGCAACATCTCTTTTCAAACCATGCCACCAATACCTTTCTCGTAAATCCATATACATCTTAGTACTTCCAGGATGAATAGAGTAGGCAGACTCATGAGCTTCCCGTAGGATTGCTCCTCTTATAGCTTTGTCCTCAGGCACACATAATCGTTCTCCAAACCATAGGGTTCCCTTGTCATCCATCCGGAATCCGGGTGCTTTACCTTTCGGTATATTCCTCACTATCTCCTTTATCTTATCATCCGTCAACTGACCCTCGCGTATTTGTTGCTCTAACATAGGCTCCACTACTAATTCCACTGCATTAACAGCAATCCCCAAGTTTAGATGCTCAAACTCAGCACATAACCCATTTGACATCGGCATTACTTGTACCTCGTTAGCATAGCTCTTCCTGCTAAGGGCATCAGCAACCACATTAGCTTTACCCGGATGATAGTGTACCTCCAGATCATAATCCTTAATCAACTCTAACCAACGACGTTGTCTCAAGTTCAGATCTGATTGAGTGAAAATGTACTTCAAACTCTTATGATCAGTGTAAATATCACTTTTATGTCCAATCAAATAATGCCTCCATATTTTCAAGGCATGCACAACTGCTGCTAACTCCAAGTCATGAGTAGGATAATTTAACTCATGCTTCCTCAACTGTCGAGATGCATATGCTACTACTTTGCCTTCCTGCATAAGCACACAACCAAGACCCAAACGGGATGCATCACAATAAATAGAGAAGCTCTTATTCAAGTCTGGCAAAACTAACACCGGGGCTGTTGTCAATCGTTTCTTCAGCTCCTCAAAATTAACCTGACACTTATCAGACCACACAAATTTAGCATTCTTTTCCAACAGCGCCGTCATAGGCTTGGCAAGCTTAGAAAACCCTTCAATGAATCTTCTATAATATCCAGCCAATCCCAAGAAACTACGAATTTCTCCCACATCAGTTGGTGGTTTCCAATTCAACACATCCTTTACCTTGCTAGGATCCACTGATATTCCACCATTAGAGACCACATGACCCAGAAAAGCAACTTCCTTTAACCAAAACTCGCATTTGCTACACTTAGCATAGAGCTTATGCTCTCTGAGCTTCTGCAGGACCAACCTCAAATGTTCCACATGTTCTTCCTTAGTCTTAGAGTATACCAGGATATCATCGATGAACACTACTACAAACTTATCAAGATACTCCATAAATACCTTATTCATCAAGTACATAAAGTATGCAGGAGCATTAGTCAAACCAAAGGACATTACTGTATACTCATACAAACCATATCGGGTGGTGAATGCTGTCTTAGGTATATCCGTGGCACGAATCTTCAACTGATGATAGCCAGAGCGAAGGTCAATCTTGGAGAACACACAAGCACCTCTCAACTGATCAAACAAGTCATCAATCCTCGGCAGCGGATACTTATTCTTGATGGTTACCTCGTTGAGTGACCGATAATCAACACACATCCGTTGAGAACCATCCTTCTTATCAACAAAGATCACAGGAGCTCCCCATGGTGATGAGCTAGGACGAATAAAACCTTTCTCTTGCAATTCTTTTATTTGTTTCTTAAGTTCTTCTAATTCGTTAACCCCCATCCTATATGGACGCTTAGCTATAGGTGCAGTTCCAGGCAATAATTCAATAATAAACTCAATGTCACGGTCGGGTGGCATACCTGGCAAGTCGTCGGGGAACACATCCGGGAATTCATCCACAACTGGATCCTCCTGATTAGCATTATCATCAAGTTGATTTACTGTAGCTGTCTGCGGCTTCTGCACTACAATCTCCACACTAATGCGATCTCCCTTCGGTGTTGTCAGGGCTACTGCCTTTTCCTTACACTGAATCACTGCCTGATTTTGCTTCATCCAGTCTAATCCCAGAATAAGATCAATCCCAGCTGTTCTCAACACTATAGGACTCACTTTGAACTCTACCCCCCTTAAATTTAAACTAATAGGGAGGCATCGATAGGAAGCTTGCATACTACCCCCAGGCGAGTTGACTAGTATAGGGTTTTTCATGGCACACAAAGGAATGCTATTTGTCTTAACAAATATTTGAGATATGAATGAATGCGAAGCTCCAGAATCAAAAAGAACAGTGGCAGGGATTGAGTGGACATCGAACGTACCGAGCATAACTTCAGGTTCCGACATTGCAGTCTCCTCCGACAAGTGAGTCACCTTCCCGTAGTATGATGGCTTCTGATTACTATTCTGCTTCTGAGGAGTTTGCTGGTTGGCCTTCTCAGGACAGTTATAAGACAAGTGACCCTCCTTTCCACAACGGAAGCACTTGGTTGGAGTATTAGGAGCACTAGTCTTCATTGGGGTGTTGTTAGGGGTACTCTGTCGCTGATTCTGGTTCCCATTCTGCTGTTGAGAGCGTTGATTGCCATTCTGCGACTGATAAGGAGGACGTTGCAGAAACTGATTACGTGGAGGAAGTTGACCACGACTCCATTGGTTGGGCGGGTACCTCTGCTGAAAACCTTGTTGATAACCAGTTCGTTGACGAGTGTTATTCCCAGATATCTGTCCCTGAAGTCTCTTTCTTTTAGCATCCATCTCCTTGCGCTTATTATCCACCACAATAGCGCGATTCACTAGAGTTTGATAATCTGGGTAAGCATTAGACATTAGCTGCAGTTGAAGACCATCATGCAGACCCTTCAGGAAAAGTCGCTGCTTATCAGCATCATTAGCCACCTCATTTGGCGCATAACGTGACAACTGAGCAAACTTGTCTCTATACTCAGCCACAGGCATAGATCCCTGTGTCAAGTTGCGGAATTCTTCTGCCTTCAATGCTATCACCCCCTCTGGTATATGGTAGGACCTAAAACTCTCGGTAAACTCCTGCCAAGTAATAGCGGGGGCATTGGCAGGACGGCCATACTGATATGAATCCCACCAATCTTGAGCTGCTCCTTGAAGTTGTCCCGAAGCAAACAACACCTTCTGCTGATCATTACACTGAGCAATGTTGAGCTGCTTCTCTACTGCACGAAGCCAATCGTCAGCTTCCAATGGATCTGAGGCATGTGTAAACACTGGGGGATGACCCTTCAAAAATTCCCCACGCTTATCTCGCGCAGGCGCTCCTCCCACTGGCT
Source organism: Saccharum spontaneum (assembly GCA_022457205.1). Taxonomy (NCBI): domain Eukaryota; kingdom Viridiplantae; phylum Streptophyta; class Magnoliopsida; order Poales; family Poaceae; genus Saccharum; species Saccharum spontaneum. The sequence goes on from CM039616.1 coordinate 39,010,775, forward strand.
GATTTTGCTGATTATTCACCAGAGCTTCCATTAGCTGTGTCTGTATAGCCAAAAGCTCATGAATAGTAGGGGTTGGTCCAACTCCACGACCACGGCCTCGACCTCGTCCTCTTCCAGACATCTGTTATCCAATATAGTATCAAATCTTAGAAATTACCACATAATAGACAATTCTAGAGATAGAGATTAGAATCTGAAAATTTTCTGGACACATCCCAATTTCAGCTGTTCAGTAAAACAAACCTATCTCGAGTTACAGATATCCAGTAGAGGTGTTCTTTACATGGTTGGAAAGCTTATGAAATTATCTAGAACTTTTATTTAACTCATACTTCCAGATTCTGTCACGAAGTTACCCAAAAACAGAACACAACAGAAACTGTTTCTGACTTCCAGACTGCACAGTAACTTCATCTTGTAACGATTATAACTCATGATCCAGAATAGATAAAAAGTTGATTCCAGAGGCATTGGAAAGGTACGTGGGTCTAGATTCTCTCATAAAAATTTCAGAATTTTTCGCTGATCAGTTAATTTTAAGCATAAAAGGAAAGACAGATCGCTCCAGAAAAGACAGAACAGGGAGAAAAGTTAACCCAACTAAATTATTTATTTATCCCACTCAAACTTAATATTATATAACTTGGAACTTTTGTAGACAAGCCCACAAAGCTCCAGCACTCATTACATGGAAAATCCAACTCACACATAAGCACAATAATAACTCAACTAACCACACAAAGTTCACACGACACCACAAACTCAACTTAACTTGACACTACTCGAACTATCGTATTATTACATAAATGGTATTCCAACTCCTAAGTACGGGCTTGGTGTTCATGATGATCATAGATCGGTTCCATGCCTTGGTCAATCCTTAAGCCATCTATCACTTCTTGATACCTCTTGACGTCTTTTCCCAAAGCTTTAACCAGGGCTACCGACCGACGATTTGTCACCATCATGTCATGACCAAAATCCACCATGACCCGAGGAACTAAATCCAAATTCCCAGGGTCGGTCATTACCCATCCATACTCCGGATCTCCACGAGGAAAATAGCAATATTGATCATCTTGCATAATCTCATAGCGAAGGTGACGAAGTCCCAAGCATGCTTCAAAGGCTGCATCTTCTATACCATCTTCTATAGTGGCACGACGTCCACTATGGGAAAAACACCGATCTAGCAAAAAGGTGCCCAACTCATTGTTCTTAACGAAGATGCGCACACTGCACTTCCAATAAGTAGCTTCCAAAGGGTGTTTATGCTCCCAGCAGACATACTCAATTGCAGGATCCCAATCCGTAAAGTAGGCATTAAGTTTGTCACCCAATCGATGGTGTGACGGGGTGTCATGGCTTGATTTGTGATGGATCCTTGTAATCCAGCCCATAGGAAGGGATGGCACTCCAATTTCAGCAGAACCACCTGGTGAAGGCGAAGGGGGCTGTCCTCCGTTGTTAGTAAGCTCAACATCTTCATCGTCACTCAAATAGATAACTTCCTCCTTAGGTTCAATTTCCTCCTGAGGCAAAACTGGTTCTGGCGCCTGTTCTGGTGTTGATGGCGGGGTTGGTGTAGTGTCTTCTAATTCCTCCTGAAGCTCTTCGGGTTCCTCATGAAGCTCTTTGGGTTCCTCCTGAAGCTCTTCTGGTTTCTCCAAGGGACGGGGTGGATAGTACCCTCCAGTGGTAATACGGGCAGTCTTGCGGGCACGAGGCATCTACAGATTTTAGTCCAAGGGTAAGTTGAAATTAGAGGCAATATTTTCATAATAGAATGAGGCGAAAGAAGCATAATAATTTAGCAATTATCAAGAGTAAAGCGATAAGCATGAAACAAGTGAAGAAAAGAGAACTAAAACGACCATTACTAACTAGGCTTGCGTCCTACAGTCAACATAGCTCTGATACCAATCTGTCACACCCATTTTTAAGGAACAAATGGAATGCATATTCTTATGTGCGCCCAGAGATCAATCATACATAAGTTGACAAATATAAATAGTATCATCACAAATGTTTATTACATAACGAATAGAATCACAGAGTCTTCACATAAATAAGCGGAAACATAATATAAATATAGCGGTAGCTAGCTCCATAGCACAGGCACGTCAACTGGTTGACCACAAGTCTAGTAATCTTCAGGAAAGTAGTAGTAGTAGTCACTATTTGCACTTTCGGGATTCCATCCTGTGGTGGGGGAATGCAAGGGTGAGCACAAAAGTACTCAACAAGTGTAACATGGGGTTCATGTAGCTCAAGTAGGCTAGACACTGGTTCAACTGCATGTAGCTTTTAGTTGATCTTGTTTTAAGCAATTGAGTAGCATCGAATAGGTAGTATTCCCGAATAAACATATGATCATGTAAAGAGAATAATGAATAGCAAAGACAAGTAAATTAATAGTGATCTCTATTCCGTAAGGGTCCAAGGCCGCTCGTGTCCGTGAGCACGGCTGATATACCAGTTTTACACTCTGCAGAGGTTGTACACTTTCACTGTGAGTCGTGATCCCCAAAAGTCCGAGGTCATGACTCCCCATTGGACAATCAAGTTTCACTATGAAGTCTTTCCAAGGTTCGTCTAACAAGTTAGGGCCGCTAGGTTTCTGTGGCCTGCGAATGTAGAGCCCCCCTTCCATATGGCACAATGACACGCAGCCTATACTCATAGGGACAGGAGCCGCACTACACCCAACCCGGAACACAACCCCTTTTGCGCCATAAAGGTAACCACTAACAAGCTAGAAAAGGTTCTCTTATATGACTAAAGCCAGAGCCATGTAGCCCTCACAGCTGTACTGTAAGTCCCGGATGTTCGCTTACAGATAAGTCCTTACGGAGAGGAATCTAGAGATAACTCTAGCCCTCTTGTTCCCTGTTGCTAAAAATCATCTTTTAGAGTTATTGCATATATCATTAGTCAAATTACAAGATCATTGTTTATGTAAGCACTAGCCACTACCCAATACCAATAACCATAAGATTCAAGGGACAGGATCAATACTAAGGCATCCTTAACAAAGAGACACATACAGCATGAATTAAGTAAATTAAAGTGAATAGGTAACAAGGATGATCCCATGCTATACTTGCCTTGATCTAGCTGATCCTGTTGATCCGACTCGTAAAAGTACTCTTGATCACCAACGAACTGATCACCGTCTATTTTCGATTAACATGTCAACAACAACCATCCAAGGCAATCATGCAAAGCAAACAAAGCTACAATTAGAACAGTACACCAACAGCAGTAAAATAAGATGAAAAGTTTTTAAAACAAATCTACATCGCTCTAGGATCACACAGACGCGAAATTCACGCAAATCAGAGCTAAAACGGAAAAGTTATGATTTAAACAAGATTTACTTTATTAAAGTAATAGATTAAATCTAACCTCTAATTTTAAAAGTGTAAAATCTACCATACAGCACTACTAATAGATAGAATATGAAATTATGAACCTAACGCAACTTGAACGGATCGAATCGGAGTTAAAACGGAGATTTTATGACCTAAATAGATCTAGTGGCAATTCTGTAAATAGCTGAAAGCGTATTTTCTTTTAAACCGACGAGAATTACGTTTTCTAATTATCAAAGCGTAAACCAGCAAAGGCGCCATGGACCGCGGGTTAACACTTTAAAAACCCCAGGGGCTCTTATGCAAAACAGCCGGGCGAAGGGGTATCTCAAGATCTGGGCCGTCGGATTAGAAACGAACGGCCGAGATTTTGACTGAGGAGAGAGGAAGGGGATTCCGGCCGGCTACAGTGACCGGCGCGGTGGAGACCATGGCCGGCGGCGAAGACCTCGCCGGCGTTCGCTGTTCTCGCTATCTCGGGCACTATTGACGACGGGAAATACACAAAACGAAAGAGGAGAGCATCGCGGACTCACCAAGACGACTCGCGGCAACCGAAAACGGACAAGGGTGGCGCACGGCTCCTCCAAGCGGGCGGTTCCCGAGCTCGAGCGGTGGCGGCTCGGCACGTTGACCCCCTCGAGATCCGAAAGCGCAGCTCGGTTCTAGGGCGGCGTGGGGAGATACGGTGCGGCTGGGCGCTATTTATGAGAGGCTAGGCGTGCGGGACAAGGCGGAGGGGAGGGCCGGCGGCATCGGACTCTTGCTCGAGTCCGGCCCGGGCACGAGGTAGGAGACGACGTCGGTAGCAGCTGACGTGCGGGCCCGGATGGCAGCGACACGGGAGAGGAGAGGGGGCCGCGGCAACGTTTTGGCCTAGTGGGCCTCGGCGAGCTGGGCTCGGCCCGTTCGCTCGAGAAGGCCGAACGGCCCGAGAAGAAGAGAGGGGAGGCTGGGCCTTCGGGCCGAAATCAGGGAAAAGTAAATTCCTATTTCCCTTTTTCTTTTTCTATTATCTCAAATGCTTTTTCAAAAGATTCTTGAAATAATTTTCCTTCTAAAATAAAAACCAATCACCCAATAAAAATATGCAACGGCATGGATGCACAAACACTTATTTAGCCCCATATTTGATTTGATTTAAACAAAAATATTATCCTACTAAATTCTCATGCACACAAAAATGATTGACTAAATCAAATTCCCTATTTAAAAATATTCAAAAATTTAGGGTGTTACAAAATGTCACTTATTTTGGGACAAAGGAAGTACGACAAATGTTGTATAGGAGTACTATACTTTTTAAACAATATAACCATAACTATGTTTACATGTAAAATACATTTCGTTTAAAAGTACCCATTCAAAATTTATTTGTGCACCAAACAATTATTTAAGAAAATATTATGTCACACAGTTCAAAACAACTATTCGAACATAGACATTTCTTTTCCACCTTGAAGAGAAACAATTTCACAGAAATAAATAAAGAAAACAAAAGCAAATAATCTGTTCAATTCTCTGGCCTACAAACGTTGACTAACGGATCAGAAAAACGGGTACTCATCCCTCCCTCTATCGTCCCTCATACTAAAAACAAAATAGGGACACCTTTGTCCCCTCAATGGAATCATCCCGTCCCACAAAAGTGGATTGGATCTATCCCATCCCTCCTAGTCGCAAAACCAAACGCAACCTAAGAAGGCTCAGTTGCTCCCTCTACTGGACAAAGTCGCAGACAAACTTCTAGGATATAAGGTGTTGGTGTAAATGGAGCATCTGTAAAGGGTCTTTGTGCAAATAGTTGAATAAAAGGAGAAAGAGTAAGTGTGCTGGGACAAGTAGCACACATAGTATTCCCAAAATCAACATAAGGCACCCTTGATGCGTCCCTTTGGACATTTGGTCCTTGTGGAAGTTGTCCTAACAGCCATCTAAATAGTAAATCTGTCAGCTCATAGCCATAGATATTCCTAAGTGGATCACCAATGTTAAGATCCGATGGGCTTTCCTTTGGAAGGGCAAAACTAACGTGAGGTCATTGTGCTATGGCTTGAAATGTGCTAGGGTTTGCCCATGACAGATCAAAATTTGGTAAATTTTGATCAAAGAATGGAATCCCTTATAACAAATGACTTCAAATTGCGCAGGACCTGTTATACTAAGGAAAGAAATTGGTCACATGCCCAGACAGACAGGTAGTTGCAAAGTTCCGCTAAGCGCGCGCCTAGGCGCGATTAAGCGCGAATCGGAGGGTGCCCGCCTCGCCTATGGGGGTCGGCGGAACCCTAGGCGGGCTGAGGTCACCAGTGAGGGAGGAGCAGGCGGCGGTGGGCGGGCGAGAGAGGGAGATGGCGGCAAGCGAGCGAGAAAGAGAGATGGAGGCGGGGCGGGCGAGCGAGAGAGATTGCGCGGCTGCAGCAGAGGAGGCTAGCGGCGGCGGCGGCCATGGCAGAGGAGGTGGAGAAGCAGGGACGGGGGGTGCCGGAGGATGCAAGCAGACGAGCGGTGCTGAGGAGGCGGGGACGGGGGCGGAGGACGACGCGGAGGAGCTGGGATATGGGCTTGGGCTGTTTATGGGCCTTTCTATACAACTCTTGGCCCACAGGTGTCCTGTTTTTTCTTTTTTTATAGACTTTTACAGTAAAATATGAATGGATTTAAAACGCCTAGAAAAACACCTAGGAACGCCTAGGCGCGATTAATCCCGATTACTCTCTAGGCTAGGGGTCAGCGCCTAGATTCCGCCTGCCGCCTAGCGAAACTTTGGGTAGTTGATAGATTTTGCTGTGAATTCTGAAGTCATAGCTTGTTCAATCATGAAACTAATTGAAATAGCATACAAGAACAGCTCATGGTGACATACGTCATCTTTCCCTGGTAGATGTGCAAAGAGTAATTTCTGTCCCCATTATATAGCTTTCACATCCTCTGCAAAGTTCAAGCAGGTTATTATGAATACAAAAAATTAACTGTTTGTAAGCCTATCAAGGGATGACTATATGTACTGGCCTCTTAAAATAAAAAATGTAATTACTATAATATCATCAAAAGACTGGGAATTACTGTTGAGATTACTCAACTTCTATGGTTGCACAGACATATTTATAACTGAAATCAATTGTAGTTTAGTATGATTAACGAAGGTCAGTAAGGTTTTAAACAAAATACTACTTGCACTCCAGAATAGCTATTGTCTAATGTCCTAGAATATGTGCAGCCAAACTTAGAAATTGGGCTACTAATATGCATATGCATGTACAGAGATATGATATAACTTATACGTTTCATCTAAAGTACTTTCGTATCATTTTGTCTCCAATAATCTTTGGCTCCTCGCCAAGAAATAATATTGGACAAGGACCTGTCTTGGAGATGGTATTAATTGTGTCCAAAACAACAAAATAACAGATCTACTAGTTACTACTTACCAGATATGCCTGTTATGTAGTATGGTTGAGATGACTAATATTAACTCTTTCCTTTAATGCAGTTTCAACAATACAAACGAAAATAGTGCCCTATTTAGAATTAGAATACTCCTTGCCTGTATTTAGTCGCCATCCAATCTGGCCATTCCAGTCTCTAGATGGTGATATCCCTACAAAAAGTTGGCCAGAAGTAGTTTCATGAATTCTGTGATGTGGCAAAGGGGATCACTTGAAATGTATATTAAAGCATAAAAAGATGAATGTTTTAAATCTTCAATTATGGCATTTAGCAGATGGCCTCTAAAATAGCTAATAGCGTAGCTAAATGAGGCTATAGAGGGCTATAGCCGCTAAATTGTACATGGACACAAATAGCTTAATATGCCCCAAACAACTATAGCAGGCTATAGTGTCAGCTATAGCCGGAGATTTAGAACCTTGGAAAAAACCTGAATCATGTATAAATATGCTTCCAGAACCTGTGAACAATCATTTTTCCATCAGAGGTCAAATCATAGATGGTACCACAGGAAGTATCATATCAAATTATCAGCCAGATGCAACTATTATGATAGATAAACCCTTGAAGAATGAGCCCTTCCAAATGTCATTTGTAACGATAGTTACAACAAATAAGGCAATTTGTGTGTATGGTGTTCTCATAATTGTGCTGTTCTACTTCAGTATACCGCTGATGTTCAGGCTTCAGAAATTGTGTGCATGTTATCAAATTGTTTCCAAGCAAAAGTTATCAAATTGTGTGCAGGTTACTAGTAAGTGTTACCAGGCAACTGCAGTTTCACAAGAAAATTTGTATGCGGAATGACCATGGTATCTTCTGTCAGTAAACGCTGCCAAAGAACCAAAATAGGAGTAAGCACAACCACCAAGATCATTTGTAATGAACCAACAGAAGTACAAACACTCAAAATGGTCAAAGAAATAGAGAACCAACCTGACTTAAGAGTAAAGGCACGATCCGGTGACACCAAGAAGCAAGCTAATGTGCCAAATCACTGAGACTGCATCACAGCATCTTATATTGTACTCCTAGTAAACTGAATTCAAGCCGCAGTTTGTAGCTTCTGCTGCCATTAGCTAGGAGGGCGCATGCACAAGCACGGCAAGTGCTGGACGAACTTACCACCAAACCCAGAGCCAAGGTTCTGGGATTCGACCGAATTAGTCCGAATTTCGGTGAAATTCGTCCATTTCGGTGAGGTCCGAAACGAATTTTATGCTTTACATTCCGAAATTTTACCGAATTGAGTCCGAAATTCATCCGAATTTTCCCGAAATTCGTCCAATTCGGTTGGGACCGAATTTTTTTCCAAAACGAATCCCAAAACCTTGCCCAGAGCTAGGCATAGGCCGTAGCAATACAGGATGACATCAATTTTACTGTGGTAGTACACTAGTACAGGTACGGTAGCAATATAAACAGCAGATCACGAAGAGGCATTCTTAGTTTCAGTGTTTGGGTGATGGCCTAGAGACTGAATTCCCTGCAATAGCCTTCAGGGCCTTGGGGAGCAGCAGCAAGGTCACAGAAGCACCCCCTAAGGCCTAAACGTAACAATTTCCTCGAATTCCAGGAATCCAATTGTGAGGAACAAATCAATCTATGATTTCACAGTTTGTTTTTATTTTTATTTTCCTTTGGGGAAACTCATTTCCTATCATCATCAAGATTACAGAAAAGAGGAAACAAACCAACCAATCCAGTCCAATCGAATGCAATCAAATCCAACGAGAAATTGGGCCACGAAGCGAGAACTCCTGTTCTATGCTGTACAGTGGACGCCTATCTGAACCCCTTCCGGAGCGAGTATCTGGCCGCCTTCGCCGCGGGGCCAGCAGCATATCCATCCTGCAGTGCTGCCAGTCTCACCACCGCCGGCAGCACCGCATCGGGCTTGGTCAACTCCGCCGCCGCAGCCGGCGGAACCTCCTGCCCGAGCGGGGCCTCAGGTCCCGCGACCGCCGAGATCGCCTCAATCAGGTTGGTGATGTCCCGGAGCGGGACCCGGCCCAGCAACCGCGCCCTGGACGGGCGCTTCTTCACACCGCAGCTCTTGACAGCGTAGCCGGGGCGCCGAGACACCACAACCGCCGAGGCGGTGGCGTCCGAAGTAAGAGGAGCGGCGTTCTCCTTAGCTGCAGAGCCGGCAGCCATCCCGGGTCGCGAGCTCGGGTGCCGGGACCGGGCGGAATCTGGGGCGAGGGCGGGGGTGGGCCGGCGAGGCTGGACGCTGGAGGTGGGGTTGGGGAACCGGGAGTGGCCATGGGTATTTGAGAGGTGTAGTCGAGGAGGGAGAAGCCGGGATCTCTTTCAGGATTTTGAGTTTTGCGCGCAAATGATCGGAGAGGAGTGGAGGGAGCGGTGGATTTCGGTGTTTTCGTTCCATGCGCATGCGAATCTGGGGAAAATTTTGGGAAAATTCGGTGTTCAGATTTGGAATCGGGGCGCCGGGGGCGGGTGGCAGGGGCGCGGAGCAGGTGATTTCGGGTCGGCGGGGATGGGATGGGACGGGGGAGGGAGGCGGAGGGAACTTCAAATTTTCTCTGTCCCAGTCCCAGAGCATGTGAGGATGGTGTGAGCGGCCGAGCGCGGAGTGCGCGCGTTTCGTGATGCCCAAAAGGGCCACCAGGCGGCTGAAATGTGCCGAGCTGGCGTGCTGTGCTACGCTAGGCTCACCGCACATGGGCCCTTTATAACCCCTACTATATACTATATATATAAGGTGTGTTCACTTCTCATACAAACCTAAAATATTTTCTCTTCCACCTATCAAATCGAATCTTTAGACGCATGCATAGAGCATTAAATGTAGATAAAAAAGATAACTAATTGCATAGTTTGTCTGTAAATGTCGAGACGAATCTTTTGAGCCTAGTTAGTCCATGGTTGGACAAATTTTGCCAAATAATAACGAAAAATGATACAGTAACTTTTTACTCACTTTTTTACCAAGTGAACACACCCTAAAATGCACTAACACATGCCTTTATATTTCATAAAAAACGTTCCAGATCATGAAGAAGTCAAACAAAATAGATTTTGACCAATTATTATCTTATTACTATATATTTTCATTTGTTAAAGGAACAATATAATTTCAGAGGCACTTTGAATACAAATTCATTAGCACAAGCTTCATGTTTTAAATTTATATAATTTGAATAACTATGGTCAAAATTTATATATAAGTTAATTTTCCCATTAACCGGCAGGATATAAGATGGATTTGTTTTAAACATGAGCTATATCAAAGAATTGCCGAAGGCTTATTGCTTAGGTGCTTGGATTTTGATCAAACAAAGGTTGATATGGGAGGCATTCATATCATCAAAGGGGTATTGCTTCGTGCTGGTTGCTACAGGATACTTTTGCAAAAGACGTTGCAACATGATCGTTCATCAAGAGAAGCCCAAGGGATACCCAAGCAATGGTCAATATACTCGTATCGCCCTTAGAACAACATGGCCGATGTATACATCGTAATTAGATGCTAAGTATAGCCGATGAGTTAGACATCGTTGCTATTTAGTGCTTTTATGTTTCTAGGTTCGCATAAACCTCACCTGAAAACAGGGGGCATATGCTGACAACCAAAATTGTTCATTTTGTAAAGTTGTCAAAATGTGAAACAGACCTCACCATTGCGTTCTCTCATCGAGATGGTAAAAAACATATGGAACGTCCAATTCGAAGTCCAGATAAAGGAGTCGCGCCCTCGGGAAGATACTCCAATGTCAGAAGTTCCGACCCATATCGGAAGGTCATCCCCACGTCGGAACTTCCGACATTCGGAAGCCGACAGACCTAAAAAATGACCCAGTTCGGATCTGACCTTTTGGATTCCAATCCAAACTGCTCCAAACTCGTGAGAAACTTGATACTCCTTGGAAAGGTTTTCTACTGGAATAAAAGACCACTCTCCTCTTTATTATATATTAGAGGATCATGGTCGAGTGAGTAATCCAACAACCAATTGAACTTTTTATTACATCTACTATCTCCTTTTGCCATATAATCTCTTCCAAACCCCCGTGTTGCCGTTCGTCGCTTGATCCACTGACCAAGGATGGTGCCCTAGGCTTGCCGGTCAACCTAGGGCAACCTGGCAATGTCCTTGTCCTGACGGGGTCTCTTCCGGGCGAGAGCTTCAACCATTCCATTGCTAGTTTGATCAGAAACTGGCTTTTCTTCGTCACGTAAGTGCAATTGGCTATCCTTTGATGGTTTCCTCGTAAACCTCACCGTTCTTCACCACGAAAAAGTATTGATTATCCTTTTGCTGGTTTGCTCGTAAACCTCACCACTCTTTACCGTGAAAGCGTGTTGGTTACCCACTGCGTTCTTCAATCTGTGGTGACCCGGACGATCTAGCCCTAGCTAACGTGTAACCGGTCTTCGCGTCAATACTTTCCTTCGTAATTGTGGCAGCACGACAATGCCATAGACCTTGATCTACTTGACCTACGATGCTCTAAGCAGAGGGCGTGCTTGAGCATGGATTGCTCCTTCGCAAGTACCACTCAAATGACGGAGGACGTCACCGACGAGCTCTTACCCTTCAGATCAGTGTCGCCACTCCCTTCCGCCACCGCTATGCTGAGTCTCAATAGGCTTGCAGAGCTAACAGGTCGGCTAACACAGTACGATTAATTAGCACCAGCTCGTGTCGTGCTAGGCTGGCAACCGGGGAAGTGCTATATGCCGACCAGGTGGCACATAGCGCTGCGTCGATCACGGAATACATAAAATAAAAATAAAAAACTAATTTTTTAGAGTGGAATGAAAAGATGAAAAAATAAAGTGAAAAATATGAAAATCAAGAAATAGTAAAAAACATAAAGGAAAAATAAGTAGAAGAAAAGAAAGAAAATAAAAAGAATAAAACATGAAAATAAAAATGAAATATTAATTACATTAAAAGGTAAACAATAAAAATGAAAGAAGAACAAAAATCACAAAAAAATAAAAATTAAAAATAAATAGAAGCAAGGAAAGAAAAGAAAAAAAAATAAGAAAAACTATAGCATTTACACTGTTCGACTCAATGAAAAACAAACATCCCAATATCAAAATGTTTTTTTGAGGGGAATCAAAATGTTTTGTTGCACGCGGTTACAAGTGAAATGGGTTGAAACTAAACTGTTGGGCCAAATTAAACAATAGAAAATAAAACAGAAGAGAGGTGATCGGCAGAGGGCTCCTGTCCGACCGGTCGGACGAGACGATTCCCAGGCAACTGGCAACTGCCAACTGAGCCTGTGGGCAGGCACGTCATGTCCTGTTATTCTCTTGGTGCCATATAAGGCTGGACGAAAAACTCGAAACTCGTTAGCTCGCTCGGCTTGTGGCTGGATCGGCTCAGCTCGGCTCGGCTCGTTATGATAACGAGTCGAGCCGAGCCAGTATTTTAACTCGTTAGCTATAACGAGCCAACTCGAACTGGCTCGTGAGCCGCTCGCAAGCCAAACGAGCCGTAATTTTAAGGAAAAAGTCATCATAACTTATATTAGTTTTGTATTACTTCATGTCTTGCATTTCACAAATGAATGATATATTAGCTCATATGAATATTTTATTCGATTTAAGGTTATTGAATATATTATTTTTATATTATTAATATTTTTAAGCTTTAGATAAATACAAATATTACATTTTGTGTATTTTTTATACCTGACTCGTGAGCCTAACGAGCCAGCTTGATTTCATAACGAGCCGAGTCGAGCTGGCTTTCTAGCTCGTTAAGATAACGAGCCGAGCTGAACTGGCTCGTTATCCTAATGAGCCAGAACGAGCCGAGCCGAGCCGACTCGGCTCGTTATCCAGCCTTAGTGCCATGCCTACCCGACTCTAATCCGACAATGTGTCTAGCCAGGCTATCCAGTTGGTCATGTATATATATAATTTGCAGGTCCAATAAGTCGCTATAATAGGCACGGGAAGCATCAATCACCCTGCGAAATGCCGCGTTCAACTACGTGCCAACCATCTCTCTGCCTCAACCCTTCCATTCCATGGCAAACCACACTACTAGCGACTACGGCAGTACTGTTGCCTGCCCAACGCCACAACGGCTCAACCTCCACGAAAGAAGAAATAATGCACGACACACACAACTTCCGGTGACATTTCTGTGATTGTCTCACATCGATCCCTTCCGCTCTGCAAACTCTCTCCGTCTCCGGAATCTCCCCGCGCTCGATATCGATCTCCGCGGCAATGCCCGGCGCCTCGGCGTCCACGACGGCGCAATACGCGGGCATAGGCGTCTTCGTCGCCATCGTCCTCTACGTCCTCCTCGACTTCACCCGCCGCTTTTTCAACTCGGTCTTCCTGACGCGCCGATACGACGCCAACGCTGATGCTGTCGCGGCAGGCACTGGCGGCGGAGACGCTGTCGCCAGGCCCGCGCGGCCGCGCCTGGTGCAGGCGCTCGGTCTCCGTCCCGACGACGTCGCCGTGCTGCCGACGTTCACGTACCGCGCGGCGTCGCCGGACAGCTGTGGCCGTGGCGATGCGAAGGGCGCCGGCGCCTCGGCCGTGGCGGCGGCGGACTGCTGCTCGGTCTGCCTCGACGAGTTCCGCGAGGGCGCGCTGGTGCGCATGCTGCCGACGTGCAAGCACTACTTCCACGCGCAGTGCGTCGACGTGTGGCTGCTGTCGCACGCCACGTGCCCGGTGTGCCGGGGGAGCCCCGGCCCGGAGAAAGTCCGACTGGGCGTGGCGTCGCTGTCGCCGCCGCTCCCGCAGCTGCGCCGGTTCGGGGCGGTGTCGGTTCCGGTGTCGCCCGAGGGAGGCGAGACGTCGGGATCGGGAGCCAAGCACACTGTCTCATCCAGGTCGCCGTCTCCAGTCAGGTCCCCCGTGCGTTTTGAACTTATGGTTGCTAATTTGGCAATGTCACCATCGCCGACTCGGTCAAGAACGCCGGACAGCCGAATGTGCAGGACAAGAACACCTCCGGCAATGTTGGAGTCGCACGACGTCGGAGTGTAGAGCTGGCAAAAAATGTACTTGGTTTTACACTTTTCAGGCTAGAATTTTCTGTGCTTCATTCTGCCCAGCGAATTTGTCATGCAGATGCAGATGAGTTCATGTATTCTTCCGGTTGATGGTTTTTACAGCTGATAAGCCGACTGATGTTATTTTGTTGTGAGATAAAAACATATAAGCTGGGTTAATAAGTTTAAGTGAACAGCCCTACGTCACTTCATATCCCCGAGCTTACTCTGTCCTAGCAACTGAGAATTGGTTGACTGACATGGCAAGAAGGTCCTACCACCGAACACATTCCTTGCATCCTCTGTTCCAGTGCTTACTCTCTGTCCTAGCCCTACGTCACTTCATATCATGTACAAACTACATTTCTCGCTATTCCGGTCTGAAGATGAACCATGGCAAATTCGCTGTTTCAGACTCTCAGCTCAATCCTAGAGCTTATGGTCTTACAAGAAGCTATGCAAATTCAGGCTAAGCCTTACAAAAGATTGAGTGTCTATAGATTATACAACACTCCGGAAGTCCGGATGTTCTAGGTGCTGCTGGCACATGATTATCTTCACCATTGGATTTGCAACCGATGACTACTAACATTTACTTGACAAAAAAGTTCAGTTGAGTCAAATTCATGCACCGTAAGAGCAACTCTAGCAGGCTACCTAAACAGAGCCCCTACTCTGTTTTTGAGTAGTAGAGCCATAAATCCAATTACAACACTACCTACAAGGGCTCCTACTTTTGTTGGTCTTCTACTTTATTTCTCTCGCTATCCACTTTTGTTGGCCCAACAGATAGTCACACAAATTTAAGTTCGTCCGTTTCCACCCCTACACTCGCCCATGATAGTTTGCTCGTGGGTCCTCCCTCACGGTCCCACATCGACGACTGCAGGAGCTCGCCTCCTCCTCCCTGGCTAGCCCTCATCTTCCTCAGTCGGAGCCCTCCTCCTCCTCCCGAAATGGCCCTCGTCCTCTCGTCCTCTCGTCCTCCCGAAATGAACTTAGTGATGTAGCTTATACTTTTTTAGGGGTTCAGAAAGGAAATTCGGTGGAGGTGACAAATGCGGCAACACTTGCAGCTTCAGCACCGGCACGTTTGTCATCTAGGCTGAGTGGGAAGCCGGTGAACGCAGTTTCCATGACTCAGAAAATTACACAATCCTCTCGTGCGGAGAAGTCAGAGGCTTCGGCAAGGGATGGAACCTAGGAATATTGCCAGGTACTGATCTAGGTGCTAAGGGACTGGACACACAGGCTTAGCTGCAAAACCAAAGAAGGCTGTAGCTGCAAAACATGACTTGGGTCTGCCGGCTATGCCAGCTACTGGAGCTGCAGTTCGGGAAACGAAACTTACTCCTCTCAGGCAGCCGTCTAGCATGAAGGATGAGGAACAAATGGAAGTTTCACTTGGGCAGTTTGATGGGCCAACTAAAGGCGTGGTCACAGGTGGCACACAGCACCTTGGTGATCTCTCTGATGCAATGTTGGAGGCAGGAGTAGCAGCTGATGGTGAATCAAAAAAAAGAACCGGGGAGTGTCGTGAAGATGGCGGTTTTGTCTGACGGAGAGCTCACTCCAGTGCTGTGTAGCAAGCGGAATGCGGACGTGACTCGTTCGAGAGGGCAGAAAGAAGAGTTGCTGTCAAGAACCTCGAGGAACCCCAAGGTAATCTAGATGTTCATTCATTTTGTTCTTTTTCTAAAGTTTGTATTGAGGAAAACCTAGGGGGAGTGGGTATTAGTTTGGGTGACAATGATAATTTAATTCTTGGGTCTATTTCCTTAATCAAAGATGTTGAAGCAGAAAGATTGAAGGCACCTAAACCTGTTAACAAATTTGAGAACGAATGTGATTTTGAGGAGGATGAGATCGATCCTGACACCTCCACTATTAGTCGACTCTATGGCGACTTAACGGAGGAGGTGATGGATGATAATAATGCGGACCTTGATGGTGTACTTGTTAATGTGCCCATCAAGGTGGCAAAGAGTAAAAAGAAATTGAAACTCCTCAATAAGAATGCAGCCATGAGGAAAAAAATTTATTCTAATGAAAGGTGTATTCTCAAATTGCAGAGGACTGCGTGACTTAGCTAAACATACATTCTTACATGATGTGGCTGTAGATAATAAACTTGATTTTATAGCTTTATCATAATCCAACAAAAATAGTTTCTCGACTCAGTGTCTAGAAATTTTTTTGTGCGGGGCCTGATTTTGTTTGGCATTGGCGATGCCCTAGGGGTATGTCTGGGGGAATGCTAATGGGGATAAATCAAGATTTTTTTGAAGTAGAGAGTATTGAGGACGGTGAATTTCACATCAAGTTTATCCTAAAAAATAATGGGGATGGTTTTCGGTGGGCACTTTTATCTGTTTATGGTGTGGCACAAGATGAATATAAAGAACAATTTTTATCTAAGTTAGTACGAGCATGTTTTAACTGTAGGAATCTACCCTTCTTAGTAGGGGGAGATTTCAATATCATTAGAAACCCATCAGAAAAAACAATTCGAGATATAATGATAGATGGCCACTTTTGTTTAATGCTATTTTTGAAACCTTGGACTTAAGAGAATTGGAGATGACGGGAAGGAAATACACATGGGCTAACTATGCGGAGGTTCCAACATTTGAAAAGTTGGACCGTATCTTGGTAACAACGAATGGGAGCAAAAATTTCCGCTAGCCTCTGTCCAGGCCCTGACCCGGGAGATCTCAGATCACACGCCTCTGTTACCAGATGGTGGCGTACCGTCTCACCGAGGCGATGCTAGGAATTTTAAATTCGAGCTAGGGTGGCTAACCAGGTATGGTTTTTTGATCTGGTTATAGGGGTTTGGGAATCTGAGAATAGGGGTCGGTCACCCATGGAACAGTGGCAAAACAAAGTCAGAAGGCTGCAACATTTCCTTAGAGGTTGGGCTAGGAATTTGATTTCTCAAAATAGAAGAGATAAATCTAATTTGTTGGCTAAGATAGCTCTGCTGTATAGAAAGGCAGAGACAATCTTGTTGTCACCTCAAGAGATGGAGCTTAGACATCATCTCAAAGGGCAATTAACTAAGTTGCTGAGAGAGGAGGAAATTTACTGGCTCCAACGATATGAAGCAACAAAGTTATTGCAAGAGGATGATAATACTAAGTACTTCCAAATGGTGGCAAATGGCAGACACAGGAAAACAAAAATTGTACAATTAGAACAGGAAGAAGGAACTATTGTTGGAGATGGTAATTTGAAAAATTATATAACTGATTACTATAAAGGACTGTTTGGACCTCATACGCAAAATTCTTTCTTAATGGACGAGACTTTGAGGTATGATATACCTCAAGTATCGGAGGAGGAGAATGAGGTATTGACGGCTCCATTCAGTGAGGAGGAGGTTAAAATGGCAGTCTTCGATATGGAACATAACAAGGCACCTGGTCCAGATGGTTTTTCCGCTGAATTTTACCAATTCTTTTGGGAGGTTGCGAAGCCGGATCTAATGAACCTTTTTTATGAATTCCATGCTAGGATGCTACCTATTCATAGCCTTAATTTTGGAGTAATCACATTGCTACCAAAGATTGCTGTTGCAGCCCGGATATAACAGTATAGACCTATATGTTTATTAAATGTGAGCTTTAAGATTTTATCGAAGGTGCTAAATAATAGAATTTTGAAGGTGGCAGACAAGCTGATATGACCTTCGCAGATAGCCTTTATTCCGGGTCGCTATATCATGAAAGGAGTTGTTATCTTGCATGAAACAATTCATGAACTGCATCGAAAAAAACAGGATGGAGTGATCCTAAAACTAGACTTTGAAAAGGCATATGACAAATTAAAGTGGCCTTTTGTGCAACAGGTTCTCAAGATGAAAGGATTCTCACCGACTTGGTGTGAATGGATTTCAAAAGTCATGTCTAGAGGGAGTGTTGCAGTAAAGGTCAATGATAATATAGGATTTTTTCAAACTAGGAAAGAAGTGCGGTAGGTGGATCCGTTATCTCTGATATTGTTTAATATAGTGGTTGATACGTTGGCTGTCCTTATTTCACGGGCTAAAGACAATGGCGAAGCTAGAGCAAATTGGTGGGGGTTGCACAACTACATCATAAATATAGTGACTCATGTGATGTTCAAACAATAGCATGACCAACTCACAATTTTTAACATCAAAATTCAACTTCCAGTAATGGCAATGTGATTTTGGTAAAAACATAAGCAAAATGGTAGGGGCAAGGGAAATAACACTCACCATTTATAACAAAATAAAGATGACATTGATAATTGTAGTGTAGTGATTGAAAGAATGCCAAAACGATGAACAAAAGATGTCTCATATAGCAAAATATGTGATCCACCCTACAAAAAAAGAGAACAAATATGTCAATTATTTAGCAAAGAAAATGTAGAATTATCCATTCAAAGCAGATGCATTAAATCTGTATCTTAGAGATCATATTTACGCCCTTTTCCTTCCATGGTCATGAAACAATGAACCACTGCCTCATTGCTAACTTTCTTCATTTCTTCTTGAAAGGATCAAGATGCCCAAGAGGGGGGGTGAATTGGGCTTCTCTAAAAAATTAATTGCAAGAATTAAATCCTATAAGCCGGAATTCACCCCTAGTGCCTACTTGTGTTCCTAGAGAGTCTACCGTTAAAAAGTTTTGCACCCTAGTTTCCAATCCTAGTCTAGCATGGCAATTCTAGGAAAGTAAAACAAGCAATGAAAGTAAATACGAGAAAGTAATTGCTTGAATGTAAAGGGGCAAGGAACACGGCGATGTTTTTCCGAGGTATCGGAGAGTCGCCACTCCCCACTAGTCCTCGTTGGAGCACCCGCGCAAGGGTGTCGCTCCCCCTTGATCCGCGCAAGGATCAAGTGCTCTCTACGGGTTGATTCTTCGACACTCCGTCGCGGCGAATCACCCAAAACCGCTCACAACTTGAGTTGGATCATCCACAAGCTCCGCCGGATGATCACCAAACTCCCAATCACCACCAAGCCGTCTAGGTGATGGCGATCACCAAGAGTAACAAGCTAGAACTCTCACTTGACCACAACGAGCCCAAATGAGGAGGTGGATGCACACTTGCTACTCTCGAGTCACTAGTGAGGAAACTCAAACTTTGATTCTCAAAACTCTATCCTCACTAGAGCTCTTGCACTCCCTTGCACTCTAAAGGGTTTTCTCAGATGTTTGAATGAGCAAGAGACCTCTAAAAGAGGTGGAGGGGTTGTATTTATACACCCCTCAGAGAAAACGAACCGTTACTTTCTGACACGGGGTCACCGGACGCGCCGGTGCAACGCACCGGACGCGCCGGTCCCCCGTAACGGTCAAAACCCGTTTTTGAAATCGAACCACCGGACGCACCGGTCAGGTAGCACCGGACGCGTCCGACGTGCAAGGGTGCTTACTGGACTCACACCGGACGCGAGGCCGCGTCCGATGCCTGAAGACCGGACGCGTCCGGTCCTCTCTGGACCTTACTGGACTCGCACCGAACTCGCCGATCAAGTCCAGCAACGCGTCCGACGGGTGTTCTCTCTTGGTGACACGTGTCGGTCGCTGACCACCGCGTCCGGTCCTCGCGAGGACCGCGTCCGGTGATCAGGCCCGAAACCTAGCGCGGTTAAGTACACACCGGACGCGTCCGGTGTTCCCGAAGACCGCGTCCGGTGCCTAGAAAACAGCCCGAAACGCGTCGCAACTTCAACCAAGTTGCTTCTAACTGAACCTTGAGCTAATCTATGGTTGCCTAGCGCCAAGTTTAACAAGTGTGCACCACACCTAAACATAGGACTCGCCTAGGTCAAGCTACCCATTCATGCCCCCCTTTATAGTACGGCCAAAAGAGAAAAACGAAGATCCTAACGACTATTCCGAATGTGTCTCAACACTTCGTCATCCGGAACTAACCGTCCTTAATCTTGACGTCACTCTTTTGAAAACCGAAACGATTTCCATCAAGGGACACGAAGCCACAGTGCTCAAAGCAGTTATCACCTCCATGACCTAACTTACCACTGTTTCTGCAAAACACACGTTAGTCATGGTAATAAAGTGTTGTCATTAATTACCGAAACCAAACCTTGGGGCCTAGATGCTTTCAATCTCCCCCTTTTTGGTGATTGATGACAACACTAAGTTTCAATGGATTAGAGTGAAGGTTTTCGAGCATGCTTGGTTCACATAAGCAAAAGACAATAAGCATACAAGGTTAGGAATTGCTTATGTGCTCCAAGCCAAAAGAGTGTACTTCATAAGATAAGACAAAAAGCGTTAGTACACATGAAGATATAGCTCATAAGTAATCGGAGTAAGGCACGGAAGCACAACCTTAGAGCTATAGCTAAAACGGTGACATATATTAACCACAGAGACGAATAAGACATTAAGACTCAAGGTTTTACGACTCGACGACAATGTCACACGAATGCAGTGCTGAAAATAAACATGATATGCATGAATGTAGCACACGAAAAACGAAAACCCACTAACAAACTCCGCCTGAAACTACTCTCTCTCCCCCTTTGGCATCAAGCGCCAAAAACTAATCTAATCTGACGGGGGGACAGACGGAGTCGTGTCGGGTGCCGAGGTGCGCGGAGTGATCACGAAGTGAAGCGAATCCTCGGAGTCTGAGCTATCTGGCTGACCCTCTGAAGAAGCACGTGGCTGTGAAGCGGTCTGGGTCTGAGCAGGAACAGGCACTGACTGTGTAGCAACAAGTGGATCTGTCTGAGTAACCTGAGCCTGAAGTGCGCCAGTAGCTGGGGGATCTGTCGAGGCA
This sequence comes from Saccharum spontaneum, assembly GCA_022457205.1. Taxonomy (NCBI): domain Eukaryota; kingdom Viridiplantae; phylum Streptophyta; class Magnoliopsida; order Poales; family Poaceae; genus Saccharum; species Saccharum spontaneum. Next base: position 39,031,389 of record CM039616.1, read on the forward strand.
ACTGAAGAAGGGATGGTCTCTGTAGTCCCGGTCCCTGTCACTGGTGGAACGACTGCCTCGGAAGCTGACAACCCTGACGAAGTGTGAAACGTAGTAGTATGCGAGGGTGTCGGCTGACCAGTCAACTCGCTGTAAGTGGCACTGAAATCACCGATAGGTGTGCCTGTCAGGAGATGCGGGCGAGTCTGGTCTGACGGTGTGAACCCCGTATGGATAGGTGTGAAGCTCGGGGACTGAAAAGACTGGGGAACCTGCTGCTGTGGAGATGTAAACTGAATGCTCGGCTGTGCCTGACTAGAAGGACCGCTGGAATGCAAAGCCGGAGCCATGATGGATGCAGGCGGAGGAACCCCAACTGTGATGAGATGCCGCAGAAGGTCCATGTACTGCTGCTGACTCTGTCTCTGCATCTCAACCTGCTGCCTCTGGATCTCTAGCTGCTGTCTCTGAAACTCGTCCTGGCGAGCCTGTATCTGTGCTAGTGCTGCAGCTGTATCCTGTGCCTGGCGCTGTATCTGCTGCTGCTGCTGCTCCTGAGCCTGGGTCAACCTCTCAAGTATAGCCACCATGGCTGGGTCTGAGCGGGAGGCTGAGCCAGATCCACCGGCCTCGTGGTCGTGAGACCGAGGAGACCGGTACCTGGGGATGGGCTGATAATCCTCATCAGTGCTGTCAGAAGTGACATCCTCAGGTATCTCAGCAGGCTGAGTGTCAAGGTCTGCGAGCTCTGCCTCGGCAAGCTCGTCAACTCTAGCGTCCTGCTCAGCTGCTGTCTCAGGAACCTCAGGGCGCTCACGCTGTCCTGGTGCTGGAGCCTGCTCTCTGGTAACTAAAGCCCAAAGCTGTCTGATGTCATAATCAGGGAATGCAGTAGTAGTGTTGGCAATCTCTGCCCTGATCTCTGGTGGCATCTGGATAGCAGATCTAATAATGAAGCAAATCCAGTGGGCATAGGGAAGCTGACGGTTACCCTTGAAGCCCTCAGCAATGGTGTCCTCCATCTCACTCAGGATAAGATCCCAGATATCAAACTGTCGCTGTGAAAGGAGGTGGTATACAACCCAAAGCTGCATCCTCGTCAGTCCCTCTCTGTAACCAAGTCGAGGCAGTAGAGTGCGTCTGAGTATGGCATCCAAGACTCTGGCAAGAGGCGTCAGGCTAGCAGGTGTACGACGTGACCCTTCGCCAAAAGGCTCGCGAAAACAGGGTCGGACCAGGTCGGTGGGTGGCACTAAACCGCCGTGAGGGCGTCTGGGAGGTGTAGTCTGGCCATAGCACAGCTGGTGGATCCTCGTGTCAGAAGCAGGTAGTCTGAGGATCTCTCGGGCTCTGGAACTGTAGAGTCTGTGGTCGCGGCCTCTGAATGCAAAGTGAATGAACTCATGGGCAGGATCAATCCACAAAGAAGCATAGAACTCCCTGACCCATGTGCCGCAGTAAGCACCTGTCCGTCCAAGTAGATCTGACAAGCCAGGCAGATAGGACAGGTGAGGACGGAGCTGCTCTCCCACAACATCAACCAATGCCTCTAGTCGACATACCCTCTGAGGTCTGAAAGCAATGCCACTGTCAACTAGGGCCCTGTAGAAGTCCTCCTGAAGTGGGGTATAGAAACCCTCTGAAGCTCTGGGATCTCTGACAGGTGGAAACCATCGGCTGACCTCCACAAACCTCAAGTTCTTCACCTGACGTGAAGAAGCACCCCTCAGGTCTAAGTGCTCAACCGGAGGTGATCCTCTAACCCTGGGAGGAGGTCGTGCTCCACGACGCGGGCCCTCTGGCCTAGGTGTCACCTGTGAACGGGCACGTGTGGAGCGGCGACGAGGTGGAGACTGAGCTGCCTGCTCCTCTGTATCCTCAGTGGCCTGTGGAGCCTCAGTAGTCTAGGTAGCCTCAGTAGCGGGTGTAGTCTCTGTAGCCTGTGTCTGCTCTGAGGGTGGATCAACTGACATCTGCTCTGAAGGTGCTGTATCCTCGGTACCCTCAGTGGCCTCTGTGCCGAGCTGTCGACCTTCAAGATGAAAGCGACGCTCGCCTATGTGCAAGCCACTGCGTCTGCCACCTCTCTCTGCCTGCTCTGCGGCGTCTGCCACGGCCTGAGCGACCTCTGCATCTGAAAGTGTCCTCCTCTTCTTGACTGCATACTTGATGCGCTTACCACGCGCAATCTCATCACGACGGGGAGGACTGTTGTCCCCGTCACCAGGAGCACCACCGGCGTTCTTGCAACGCACCATGCTGACTGACTGCCTGAAAGCCTCTGTGAGATGATGAACTGACACTCGAGAGGCTTGACCTCAATCCGTATCCGCAGGCTTGGCCTCGGATTTAGCAAACAGATCTGACCCGACACACCGACTGACTCGCTGCACGTATGGAATAGGGAGATATACAATAAGCATATATATATATCTAAAGATACGAAGCCCTAGATAGCAAGCACGTGAGATACGAAAAGAAACGACGCTAAGCTACCTCGGATCGACGAGACGACGGTGAAGGGACGAGGTGACCTAGTTCGCGAGAACTCCCGAGATCGGCGATCGAGCACTGAAACGACCAATCGAGATAGCAATGAATAGTTATGGTCAATCGGCAAGCCCTAAAAGGTGAAAAGGAAATGAATGGACTTCGAATCGACAACGGAAACGAGACGAACTTTTACCTCGAGAAACCCTAGGGTTGAAGGAAACCCTTGGCTAGGGTTTAGGGGCAAACCCTAGGAGGAAAAAACTCGGCCCAAGGAGGAGGAATCGAGGAGCCCGGGCACTGCGGCGCTGGTGGAGACTTCAGCGGTGGATGGCACACCGGCGGCGAGGTGGACAGCGGCGAAAAGCGGCGGCACACGGTGGTGGTGGCGCGGTAAACCGCGGCTATGGCGCGGGCGCTGCGCGAGGAAGCGAGTGCGGGCTGGGCGCGGCGCGGCAGGTGGCGCGGGAGCCGCTGGAGAGGAGGAAAGAGGCAGGTGAGGCGGCTCCGGCGGGTTAGGTCACGGCGAGTCGGCGAGACAAGGCGGCGGCGGCGAATTCGACGGTGAGGAAAAGAAAAACGCGAAGTCGAACCGGTTTTATGAGGGCTGAGATCCGCTCGATTCGGAAGCACCGGACGCGGTGGTGAAAATCACCGGACGCGGTGGTGCAGCGTCCGGTGACACTCCAGTAAGCGCCTGGAGTTACCGGGCGCGTCCGGTGTGGACAGACCGGACGCGGTCAGAGTCCGATGGCTGAGTGCTCGGGAATTCATCGCGGAGCACCGGACGCGGTGGTGGTAGCCGGGACCGGACGCGATGGTGGTCAGAGGCGCGTCCGGTGCAGCGTCCGGTGCCTAGATCTGGACTTTGTCTTCTGGAGAACCGGACGCGCTGGTGGACACCGGGACCGGACGCGGTGGTGAAGCAACACTGCGTCCGGTGCAGCGTCCGGTCGCTGTTTTTCGCCTTTCTTCGTTCCGAACTCCGACGCGACTTCTCCCAATCAAGTTCCAATTCAAAGAGACACAAATAAACACCAATTGGAACTCGATATGAGTGACCTCACTCAAACCCTCAAAATTTTCAAAGTATTTTGCCTTAGGCTAGTATTATTTTTACGAAAATAGGCAATAAACACCCGAGGAGCAACGTATGGCCATGCAATAGAGTTTTTGGACCTTTAGGAGCGTCAAATGCTCTCTCTATTCATGGACGAACACAGAGGTTGCTCAAGGCTAAACCGAAAAAGAACGACAAACAAACAACCATGCAAATGCAATGCAATACAATAAAGTAAAGCTAGGTTGCTTGTCAAGTTTGATCCACGGTTAGGCTTCTTCACTCCTCCGAAGGAGGGTTATCGTAACCGTGTTAGCCAAGCCCTAAATGCATTGCGATAAAATAAACATGACATATGATACAATGCAATGCAAGGGACAACACGCGCTCATTTTTTAAAGTTACTTGAATCAAGCACATTAAGTTCACTTCTTAGCCTACAAAAGGTAGCCTCGTCCAAAGGTTTAGTGAAGATATCCGCTAATTGATTTTCACTTCGTACACCTTCTAGTGATATGTCATTTTTAGCAACGTGATCTCTTAGAAAGTGATGGCGGATATCTATGTGCTTGGTGCGAGAGTGTTGTACCGGATTGTTAGCAATTTTAACGGCACTTTCATTGTCACATAAAAGTGGCACCTTTTCAAGAACAACTCCATAGTCTAGGAGGGTTTGTTTCATATATAAGATTTGTGCACAACAAGCCCCCGCGGCAATGTATTCCGCCTCGGCGGTGGACAAAGCCACACTATTTTGCTTTTTAGATGACCAAGATACTAGTGATCTCCCAAGTAAATGGCACCCTCCGGATGTGCTTTTTCTATCAATTTTGCAACCGGCATAATCCGAGTCGGAATAGCCAACTAGTTGGAATCTAGCTCCTTTGGGATACCATAAACCAATACTTGGGGTGTGCTTAAGATATCTTAGGATTCTTTTTACGGCACTTAAGTGAGGTTCTTTAGGGCACGCTTGAAAGCGAGCACACATGCACACACTAAACATGATATCGGGCCTAGATGCGGTAAGGTACAACAAGCTACCAATCATAGAATGGTAGAGAGTTTGATCAACCGGTTTACCTCCCTCATCTAGGTCGAGATGTCCATTTGATGGCATTGGGGTCTTGATTGGCTTGCATTCTTCCATCTTGAATCTTTTGAGAAGATCCTTGGTATACTTTTCTTGAGAGATGAAAATCCCTTCTCTCATTTGCTTGACTTGAAAACCAAGGAAGAATGTGAGCTCACCAATCATTGACATCTCGAACTCCTTCGACATCAATTCACCAAACTCCTTGCAATAATCTTCATTTGTTGACCCGAAGATGATATCATCAACATACACTTGACAAATGAAGATCTCCCCATTAAGCTTCTTGGTGAATAGTGTGGTGTCGACCTTCCCGATGGTGAAGCCCTTCTCAATGAGGAAGTCCCGGAGGCGCTCATACCACGCTCTAGGGGCTTGTTTGAGCCCATATAGCGCCTTGGACAACCTATAAACATGATTAGGATATCTAGGGTCTTCAAAACCGGGAGGTTGATTGACATAGACTAGTTCATTAATAAAGCCATTTAAGAATGCACTTTTCACATCCATTTGATATAATTTCATATCATGATGTGATGCATATGCAAGGAGGATACAAATGGCTTCAAGTCTTGCAATGGGTGCAAAGGTCTCTCCAAAATCAAGGCCTTCAACTTGAGAGAACCCCTTTGCAACTAGTCTTGCCTTGTTCCTCACTACTATGCCTTGATCATCTTGCTTGTTTCGGAACACCCACTTGGTTCCAATGACTCTTGCACCTTTAGGACGCTCTTCAAGTGTCCATACTTCATTGCGGGTGAAGTTGTTCAATTCTTCATGCATGGCATTCACCCAATCCGAATCTTGAAGAGCTTCTTCTACATTCTTAGGTTCAACACAAGAGACAAAAGAGTGATGTTCAACGAAAGAAGCTAGCTTTTGAGATCGAGTCATTACTCCCTTTGTAGGACTCCCTATGATGAGTTCTTGTGGATGAGCTTGAAGTAGAGGTGAGTTTCTTCTATCAACCACTTGAGGGGGTGGATGGGGAGCATCAACATCTTGAGCTTGTGCCTCGGCTTGTTCATGAGAGACATAAGTATCTTCATTTTCAACTCTCTCATTCTTGTCATCATCTTGAGGCACACGTGATGAAGATGGTGGATCAATGATTTGCACATCGTCTTCATCATCTTTTGGCTTGATGTCTCCCACCGGCATGTTCTTCATGGCCTCCCTCAATGGTTCATCACCTACATCATCACAATTCTCAATTGCTCCTTGGGAGCCGTTAGATTCATCAAATTCCACATCATATGTTTCTTCAACCAAACCGGTGGTGTGGTTAAATACTCTATATGCTTTGGACTTTGATGAGTAACCAACAAGAAAACCAATATCACAACGTCTTTGAAACTTCCCTAGGTGTTGACGCTTCTTGTAGATGTAGCATTTGCAACCAAACACCCGGAAGAATGAGACGTCCGGCTTCTTCCCATTAAGCAACTCATAGGGAGTCTTGCCAAGAAACTTTTGGAGGAAGAGGCGATTTGAAGCATAGCATGCGGTGTTGATTGCCTCGGCCCAAAACTTCTCGGGAGTGTTGTACTCATCTAGCATTGTTCTTGCAAGGGTGATCAAAGTCCGGTTCTTTCTCTCAACTACACCATTTTGTTGAGGAGTGTAGGTTGAAGAAACCTCATGCTTGATTCCAATTTCATCACAATAAGCTTCAATGTTGGTGTTGTCAAACTCTTTGCCATTGTCACTTCTAATCTTCTTTATCTTGACTTCAAATTCATTTTAAGCTCTCTTTGCAAACTTCTTGAAGCAACTTGCCACTTCGGATTTGTCATGAAGGAAGAAAGTCCATGTATATCTTGAGTAGTCATCCACTATCACGAGACAATAGAGATTACCACCCAAGCTCTTGTATGTTGTAGGCCCAAACAAGTCCATGTGTAGAAGTTCTAGCACTCTTGAGGTTGACATGAAAGCCTTGGTGGGATGAGTGTTTGCAACTTGTTTGCCGGCTTGACATGCACTACAAGGTTTGTCCTTTTCAAACTTCACATCCTTCAATCCTCTTACTAGTTCTTTCTTCAATAGCTTGTTGAGAGTGCTCATTCCAACATGTGCAAGCCTCCTATGCCAAAGCCAACCAAGTGAGGTCTTGGTGAACAAACATGTCATCAAATTTGCATCTTCGGAGGTGAAGTCAACAAGATAAAGATTGTTATATCTAAAGCCCTTAAATATCACTTGCTTGTCATCTATCTTTGAAACTTCAACTTCATTTGGTGTGAACAAGCATTGGAAGCCAAGATCACAAAGTTGCCCAACGGATAGCAAGTTGAAACTCAATGAAGCAACATAGAGCACATTTGAGAGTGAATGATCATTTGATATTGCAATCTTGCCTATACCCTTGACTTTGCTCTTTGAATTATCCCCAAATGTGATCTTCTCTTGACATATCCCATTCTCTTCAATGGAGGTGAACATACGAGGATCACCGGTCATATGTTGAGTGCAACCACTATCAATAACCCAATGAGATCCACCGGTCTTGTAGTTCACCTACACACAAGAGATCAAGCTTTTTGTTTAGGGACCCAAACTTGAGAGGGGCCCTTGACTTTCTCAACTAGTGACTTGGCAACCCATATTTTCTTTGGCCTATTCTTGTTTGGGGGACCCAAAAACATGACTTTCATCTTTCCATTTGAATCTTTTCTTAGCATGTAATGAGCATTGAAGGCAAAGGGTCTAGCATGCTTGGGCAAGGGTTGTGGTGGTGGAGTTTTGCATTCATGAGCAAAGTGACCTTCTTGACCACACTCAACACATCTCTTTGGCTTGGGCTTTGATTTGCTTTGTTGTTGAGCTTTTGCTTTCTTCTCTTGATTTGCCAAGTACCCAATACCACTTCTATCCATCTTCATTACGGTGTTCATGAGGAGCTCACTTTGCAAATATTGCCCTCTTGTGAACTTGCTTAGGCCGGTCTTGAGATGCTCTTTTTCTTGCTTTAGCTTCTTGTTCTCTTCAATGAGTGACTCATTTGTTGTTTGCTTCTCAAGAGCCATCAAACCTTTAAGCTTCTTGTTCTCATTTGCAAGCTTCTCATTCTCACACTTGATCTTGGCATAATCATCATGGTTGCATGACTCAACCACACTCTTGCCTTTGCTACTAGAACCTTGCTCAATGCTTTCAATGATCAAATCATCACATGATGTAGCTATATCACACTTAACAACATTGTTAGTAGCATCATGCGTCTCAAGAGCAAGTTCATTAGCAACCACAAGACTATCATAGTCAATTTTTAATGTGGTGTATTTGTCTTTTAGAGAGCTATGTCTAGTGATGAGCTCATCATGTTTCCTCTCAAGTTTATCATGTTGATCTTTAAGCTCTTTGTTAGAGGTTTTGAGCTCCTTGAGAGTGGAAGACATAGTTTCATTTTGATCTCTAAGCTCACCACTAGTCTTTTGAGCATTTTCAAGCTTAGATGAGAGTGATTCATTTTCATTTTGAAGGTCATCATTTTCACTTCTTGTCCTTCTTATGATTTTAGTGTATTTGTTTAGCAATTTTACAAGTTCATCATAAGAAGGTGCATCAAATTCATCATCACTATCACTATCATCATCATCATCACTATCATGATTTTGTACCTTACGTTCACCCTTGGCCATAAGGCATAGGTGAGTAGTAGACGATGATGGTGAAGAAGGCGGTGAAGGTGTTGGTGAAGATGTCGGTGAAGATGATGGCCCCATCACAAATGCGGCAACCTTCTCTTTCTCATCATCGCTCTCATCTCCGGAGGAGTCACAAGATGATTCAATGTCAGTGAGCCAATCACCAACAATATATGCCTTTCCACCCTTCTTCTTCTTGTAGAACTCCTTCTTCTTGCCATCTTTCTTCTTATATGGCTTGTTCTTCTTCTTCTCATCTTCTTCATCACTTGAATCATTCTTCTTGCCCTTGTTCTTGTTCTTGAACTTGTCTTTTGGAGGTCTAGGGCATTGATGAGCTAGGTGACCAAGTTCACCACAATTGTAGCAATCCATCTCCGAGATGGGCTTTCTCTTGCTACTAGTGAAGAATTTCTTTTTCTTGCCATCGAACTTGATGCCACTCTTGTTGAGCTTCTTTAGCATCTTGGTGGTCTTCCTCACCATGAGTGCAAGTGATTCATCATCGATATCACTTTCACTTGAGCTTTCTTGCACGATCATGGCTTGGCCCTTCTTCTTCTTCTTGTCATGGCTAGCTTTGAAGGCCAAGTCTTTCTTCTTGGAAGATGATGAGCCCTCTTCCGGAGTGATGTGCATGTACATCTCATGAGCATTGATCTTCCCCAATACTTGAGTCGGTGTTGCGGTGGAGAGATCACTTTGATGAAGCACGGTGACAATGTGACCATACTTCTCAACGGGAAGCACACTCAAGATCCGCCTTGCAACATCCGATTGACTCATTTGAGTGAGTCCAAGAGCATTGAGGTCCTCTACAAGAACATTCAAGCGAGTGTACATCTCATTAGCACTTTCTTTGGGAAGCATCTCAAAAGAATTAATTTTCTTTAAAGCAATATGATAGCGTTCCTCACGCTCACTCTTAGTTCCCTCATGGAGAGCACAAAGATTTTGCCACAAATCATGAGCGTTCTTTGCATTACGCACACGATTGAAGATATCTTTGCCTAAGCCCCGGTAGAGTGCATTTTTGGCCTTTGCATTCCACCGGTCGTACTTCTCCTCGTCACCCGTGGGGTTTGCGGGATCCTTGATAGCGGGAAGCCCTTCGGTTGCGGCTCTAAGACACCCGACATCTATGGCTTCGAGGTACGCCTCCATTCGGATTTTCCAATATGGAAAATCATCCCCCTCAAAGGTGGGAGGTGGTCCTTCCCCGTTAGACATCTTGCTCTAGGCGGCAAAGCCTAAATTAGGAGCAACACGGCTCCGATACCAATTGAAAGGATCAAGATGCCCAAGAGGGGGGGTGAATTGGGCTTCTCTAAAAAATTAATTGCAAGAATTAAATCCTATAAGCCGGAATTCACCCCTAGTGCCTACTTGTGTTCCTAGAGAGTCTACCGTTAAAAAGTTTTGCACCCTAGTTTCCAATCCTAGTCTAGCATGGCAATTCTAGGAAAGTAAAACAAGCAATGAAAGTAAATACGAGAAAGTAATTGCTTGAATGTAAAGGGGCAAGGAACACGGCGATGTTTTTCCGAGGTATCGGAGAGTCGCCACTCCCCACTAGTCCTCGTTGGAGCACCCGCGCAAGGGTGTCGCTCCCCCTTGATCCGCGCAAGGATCAAGTGCTCTCTACGGGTTGATTCTTCGACACTCCGTCGCGGCGAATCACCCAAAACCGCTCACAACTTGAGTTGGATCATCCACAAGCTCCGCCGGATGATCACCAAACTCCCAATCACCACCAAGCCGTCTAGGTGATGGCGATCACCAAGAGTAACAAGCTAGAACTCTCACTTGACCACAACGAGCCCAAATGAGGAGGTGGATGCACACTTGCTACTCTCGAGTCACTAGTGAGGAAACTCAAACTTTGATTCTCAAAACTCTATCCTCACTAGAGCTCTTGCACTCCCTTGCACTCTAAAGGGTTTTCTCAGATGTTTGAATGAGCAAGAGACCTCTAAAAGAGGTGGAGGGGTTGTATTTATACACCCCTCAGAGAAAACGAACCGTTACTTTCTGACACGGGGTCACCGGACGCGCCGGTGCAACGCACCGGACGCGCCGGTCCCCCGTAACGGTCAAAACCCGTTTTTGAAATCGAACCACCGGACGCACCGGTCAGGTAGCACCGGACGCGTCCGACGTGCAAGGGTGCTTACTGGACTCACACCGGACGCGAGGCCGCGTCCGATGCCTGAAGACCGGACGCGTCCGGTCCTCTCTGGACCTTACTGGACTCGCACCGGACTCGCCGATCAAGTCCAGCAACGCGTCCGACGGGTGTTCTCTCTCGGTGACACGTGTCGGTCGCTGACCACCGCGTCCGGTCCTCGCGAGGACCGCGTCCGGTGATCAGGCCCGAAACCTAGCGCGGTTAAGTACACACCGGACGCGTCCGGTGTTCCCGAAGACCGCGTCCGGTGCCTAGAAAACAGCCCGAAACGCGTCGCAACTTCAACCAAGTTGCTTCTAACTGAACCTTGAGCTAATCTATGGTTGCCTAGCGCCAAGTTTAACAAGTGTGCACCACACCTAAACATAGGACTCACCTAGGTCAAGCTACCCATTCATGCCCCCCTTTATAGTACGGCCAAAAGAGAGAAACGAAGATCCTAACGACTATTCCGAATGTGTCTCAACACTTCGTCATCCGGAACTAACCGTCCTTAATCTTGACGTCACTCTTTTGAAAACCGAAACGATTTCCATCAAGGGACACGAAGCCACAGTGCTCAAAGCAGTTATCACCTCCATGACCTAACTTACCACTGTTTCTGCAAAACACACGTTAGTCATGGTAATAAAGTGTTGTCATTAATTACCAAAACCAAACCTTGGGGCCTAGATGCTTTCACTTCTCTATATAGCAAATAAGTCTATGACTCAAGTGTTGATCACCCATGCGATTAGATAAACTTGTTTTTACAATCTTAATGCCCAAAAAATATCTCTCAACTGTTGCTGTAGTGACAGGCAATACTAGCACAAGCTTCAAAAGTCGATAGACCAATCTATACAATCGATGTTTCTCTGTCTCTACCATTTTTTGAGAGAGCTCACCAATAGTGTTTATGTTGGAGAATCTATTATCTGCTCTCCCATCAGCAATGTAAACATGAAGGTCATGGCTAAGGTCCCTCAGATCATCATTGGTGAAATCATAAGGATATAGTTTGGCTAATCTCATCAAAGCCTTCCCATCGAAAGCATGAAATGAGTCTCTTGGATTGAAAGCGGCTGAGCAAACAAGCAATTGAGAGGTTGTCTCACTAAAGCGGCTATCAAGCTCTTGAACTAACCAATCAATAACATCATTAAAGCAATCCACTACATAGCGATGCTTGTTTGTAATTCCTGATTTTTTCCTAGGCTGTCGGGGATCAATATATGTACTTTCCATTTCCACTCTGTCAATTTCATGCAAGTCACAAAACTCATGCACTTCATCTAATAATTTCTCCCAACCATCTCTTCTAAGATCATCCAAATGGAGTCTAGTTGATTTCACACATCCAATGGCATTTACAATGTCTTGATCCTTGCGTTGCAATGCTAATGACAATGTATTTGTGGCAGTTAATGTAGTCAACATGAGATGCAAATAAAAGACAAAGTCAAAAGATTGGAAATATACCAGAAGATTTGATGCTTGATCTCTTTTTTTCCAATCTCTATCATCCTTTTCAACAACCTTTAGCACTTCAACTATTGTAGGGAATATGTTGAGTAAACTTTTTAGAGTTTTATAATGAGAACTCCATCTAGTATCTTGGGGTCTTTGAAGACATTGCTCTTGATTTAACCCTATCCTGGTCTCAAGTTGCCCACAACCTAATGCCTGTTTCACTTGTTCATTATTGATGTCTCTAATCATATCCCTTCTCTTAGCTGACCCACCCACCACATTTAGCAAGATAGAAATCATGTTTAAAAAATAGCTTACACCCTTATGTTTTCTCACAGTTGCCACAATGACTAACTGAAGTTGATGAGCAAAGCAATGCACATAATAAGTTGTTTTACTATCTCTCATGATCAATGATTGCAAGCCATTCAACTCACCTTGCATATTGCTAGCACCATCATATCCTTGGCTTCGACATTGCCTTAAGCTTAGTTTAAACTTTGCAAGTGGAGAATCAATGGATGACTTGAGGTGGGAAGAAGTTGTTTCAGTCACATGCACAAGGCCAACGAACCTCTCTTTCACTATCCCAAATTTGTCCACATACCTCAAGACCACAACCATTTGTTCTTTGCAAGAAACATCTCTTGACTCATCAACTAGCAAGCAGAAGACATCATCCCCAAGTTCCTCAAGGATAGATTGTACAATCTCATTTGCAAAACATTCAACAATGTCCCTCTGAATTTTAGGAGCAAGCAAACAACTATTCTTTGAAGCATTTGTAGTCATGGCTTTGTGTAACATTGGATCATGTTCTGCTAAGTAGTCATAGAACACCTTGAAGTTCCCTCTATTGCAGGATTCTTTTGACTCATCATGGCCACGGAAAGGTAAGCCTTGCTTCAACAATAGTCTAGCTGTATCAATGGACCCATTCAACCGAGTAAAATAGGCCTTCTTAGAAACTTCACTAATCTGATTGTAAGCAACATCTATGTGTTGTTTTCTTTGTAACAAATCATCACACTTATTCATTGCATTATAGTGTAAGCCGCCAACCTCACCAACATGCGACCTTAGCCTTTCTTTCCTATGATAACCATTCCAGCCGTTAACAACAAATGCATCATATCCTACATCTTTCTTTTCTCTAAACAAGAAACAATAAAAGCAATATGCTCTTTCCTTTGCCTCACTATATTCAAGCCAAGGACCAAACTCATCAAGCCATTCTCTTTCTCTCCAATCTGTGTAATAGGAAAATCACACGTGCGAGGCTGGCAAGGTCCATTCTCCAAGTATTTTCTTCTCGCCTTTTCTCTCACGTTAGGATGGTAAGCATCAATTTCTTTCCTCAAACTAGGGTCATATTTAATCTCTTCATCCCAATTGATTTCATCTAGACATGAAGTTCTATTAGCATTGATCATGTCTTGAGCTTTCCGTTTATAATACCTCTCCATGATTACCTAAAATTAAATCATATGCATAAAGGATAATCAAATTGTAGTTCATGATTTCATAGATAAATAATTTGATTGGGCATTAAATTGAGGATAAAAACTCACTAGACAAGGACTCGATGGAGTGGCCGAGTGGAGCGGCCAGACGGCCAGGCGACATGGTGGCATGCAGAGTCAGCGAGCGCGAGTTGCCGTTAGTTTGCCATTGTGGACAACAGACACAGGGCGTAGGGCGGTAGGGGTGCGGCTTGACGCTTGGAGTCGGAGTTGGAGTGTCAGACAGCTTGGAGATTGGATGGCAGCACTGTCGACGGTAGTTTACAACCATTATAAACCATCAATAAAACATGAATAAGAGCATGAAAGCAATCATCAACAAAGGTTTAGGGGTCTAAACTAATAAATTCCATGAGTTTTGGTGAATCTGTGATTTCTGCTGGCTTTAACCAGAAAACCATCAAGGTGGACCTATATGTCGGAATTAATCATGCTTATCCGCCGTGAAACAGACACTAGAAGGTTTTAGAGGCACCAAAGGACACCGCGTCGAGGCAGATGGCGAGTGGCTACCAGGTGGGGCCGGCTAGCCCCTGGGGCCCACATGTTAGTCCTGCCTCGCTACGGCGGTTCCCCAACGCCATAAGGATTGCATCTACACTATTTATTCAAGTCAGTTTGATCCGAGGGCTTAGGATTGACACTCTAGCCTATATATATCAGCCCCTGACACCCCTTGGCATAATCCTAGTCATCAAGTCATTTGAGAAGACAAAAACCCTAATCATCCTCAGAGCTCCATCAATTCTAGGGCATAGCTAGTTAGGCTAGGTCTAGAGGGAGCCATGCAGGCTTCGCTTGGATTCCTGATTGTGTCAAGAGCATGGTTTGGTATTGTACCCTCTCTCTTTTTTATCTCTCATTACTTTTATATGTTTGCTACAATTATTATGACATTATTATTCATATCATTTATGTTTCTAGTTATAATGTTCATCGTCTACTTTGATTATATGCTTAGTATAGTTGGATTATCATCATGTTCATGCATAAGTTCGTATAGTCACTCCAAGGATCCATGGCTGGGTGGTCGACATTGTGTAAGCGTGGTGCTTATATGTTGTTTACCTGCGGATACACCCTATATTCCGGGTCATGTGGTAGATCACAGATGTGATGTAACACCCTAAAATTTTAAAAAGAATGAAAAATAGGAAAATATGATTTTTTATGTATTTTTGTAAGCATGCAAATTTAGAATAATAATAATTTTTATTAATTTAAAATCAGATATAAGGGTAGAAGCATGTTTGAGCATTCATGCTGCTGCATATTAATTTGTATTGTGTGCACTTTTGAAAATACAAAAGAGAATTCAAAATTCATTTGAAAATTGCTTTGAATTGTTGAAAAGAAAAAGAAAAGGGATTCTTTCACTGAACTCGGTTTTCGGCCCAGCCCAGCAAATCCGCCAGCGCGCCTCGGCCTGCTTCCACGCGCGCGCGGCCCGCTTCCTCCTCCCGCGCCCCGCTCCCGCGTGGGCCAAGCCCAACAGGGCGGCCGCTGGCCCAGTACCGCGCGACCCCGCCTTCCTTCTTCTGGGTGTCGCTGATAGCGTGGACCCGCTTGTCAGGCGCCTTCTTCCTCAAGCCACCGCCGGATCTCCCCTTTCCTTCCTTGCCGATGCCAAATCCGAGGCTCAATCTTCCCTTTCCATTTTTCGCGATGTCTTTGGGCTATATAAGCCGAGCCCCTGCACCTCTCCGCCCTTATCTCGTCTTTTTGTAGCCGCTTTGGTGCTCGGGAGCTAGGTCACCGCGAGCATGAGCTTCACCGTCCACCATCTCAAGCCGCACGTCTTCCCCGCTTCGTTCTCGGCCTCGATTTTGCTCTAGGTAAGGTCGCGTCGAAGTTATCTACCTGCCGGTACCTTTGCTTCGCGATTTCGTGAACCGTAGAGCGAGTTAGGCTACTCCGGCCATGGCGCCGCCGCGGGTGGTCGCCGTCGGGGCTGTTGCCGGCCGGACGCCGCCGGGTCCCTCTCCGATCTCATCTGGGCCGTTCAATCTAAAACGGACGGCTGTCATTTCACGATACCCCTTCGGCCGGTGTTTTTGCTAAAGAGCCCCTGAAGTTTTTAAGTATATAACCCGCGGTCCAAAACGTAAAGTCCCGAAATCCGTTTCTTCGTTTTGAAAGCGTATTTCTTCTCGGTAAATCAAAAATATGTTTTCTGATATTTACAGTTTTGCCATTCAACTTGTTTTAGTCGTAGAATCTCCGTTTTAACTCCGATTTGATCCATTCAAATTGCGTTAGATTCGTATTTGCGAGCTCTACATATTGGTAGTACTGTACAGTAGGTTTGTGATAATTTATTTTCGAGTTTATATTAAAGTAATTATTTATCTATAGGAAATCTTAGAAAACTCATAACTTTCACGTTTAAAATCCGAATTTCGTGATCTTTACGTCTGTGCGATCGTAGTAACGTGTAGAAGAGTTTTACAAACTTTTTATACTGTTAGTGTTACTGTTGGTTAGGTTTTCTATCTTTAAGTTCCGATGTTAGATTTAATCTATTACTTTACTAAAGAAAATCTCGTTTAATTCGTAACTTATTTGTTTTAATTCCGAATTAGTCCATTCAAATTTCAATGGATTTATAACAATATGAACTATGTAATAGTATTAATGTTTTCTCTATCAAAATCTCTAGAATTTCAATGTTTAGATCTAATTTGATTATTAACTGTGCAACTAGATTTATAAATAAAATATTATTGATTTCTCCTTTAGTTTTCTAAATTTAAATGTAATTTAGCCTAAGTCACTTTTGAATATCTATAAAAAGTATTTTATCCTATATATATGATTTTATATAGTTAAAACAAATGAGACCTATAATTTTCCGTTTTATACAACAAAATCTTTCGGTGTATGTATTTCCTTCATCGTAGCTCCGATTAGCGTGTTTTTCGTGCCTGTGTGTTCGTAGCAATGCGTAGAACATCTTTAAAACCTTTTCACTTATTGTTTCATATGTTTGGTGTACTGTTCTAATTATTATTCATTGTTGCTTCGTGTATGATTGCTCGATGTGTGTGTGGTGATTTATTGATCAAGTCCAGTCGGTGAGATTTACGTGGTGATTCAAGAAGCTATTAATTGAAGATTTGGATCAGAGAAAGGATCTTGATTTAAGGCAAGTATAGCATGGGATCATCCTTGTTTCCTATTCACCTTTAATATACTTAATTCATGTGCATGTGTCTACCTTGTTACCACTAAGGATATCCTAGCTTTTGTATCTTGTACCTTGACACCATGAGACATTGCATTGGGTAGTATTTATGCTAGTGCTCAAGATAAATAACCATGATCTGTAACTTGACTAATGGTATATGCAATAAACATTTAAAAGATGCTTTATAGCAACATGGCTCAAGGGGGCTAGAGCATGGGGTTATTTTTGGTGCTCTAGTTTCTCTCCATAAGGACTTATCTGTAAGCGAACATCCGGGACTTATAGTACAACTGTGAGGGCTATATGGCTCTGGCTTTAGTCAAGTATGAGGACCTTTTCTAGCTTGTTAGTGGTAACCTTCATGGCGTAAGAACGGCTTGACGAATCGGGTATAGTGCGGCCTCTGTCCTTATGTGTATAGGCTGCGCTTCATTGTGCCATTTGGAAGGGGGGCTCTACATCTGTTTGCCGAGTGAATCTAATGGCCCTAACTTGTTAGACGAACCTTTGAAAGACTTCATAGTGAACCCTGCCGACCTTCCTTGGAAGTGGGTCAAGAGATTAGCTACCTCGGGCGAAAGGGTAAATCACGACTCACAGTGAAAGTGTACAACCTCTGCAGAGTGTAAAACTGTTATAACAGCCGTGCTCACGGTCACGAGTGGCCTTGGACCCTTACAGAATAAACGATGAATTCTGATGATATTGATGATTATTGTTTCTTGCTATACATTATTCTTGTTTACATGATCATGAGGTTATTTGAGCTTATGATAACTTGTTGCTACTCAATTGCTAAAAAGATGACTCACTAAAAGCTATTGTAGTAAACCCGTGTCAAACCTTTTGAGCCTCATGAACCCCATGATATATTTGCTGAGTTCGACATGGACTCACTCTTGCTATTTCCCACATCTCAGGAAGAGTACCAGACTGTTAGATTCTGGAATTGTTAGGCTTGTGATCAACCAGTTAGTTTGTTCCTGGAGTGAAGTCTACACCCGGTGTTCGGAGTTGGCTTTCCGCTGTGATGCTCTTTAAGGTATATTTTATACCATTGTGTTATGTATATTAAGCATTTGTTTCTTGATATTACACTTATCTGTGGCTATATGTGAGATTTGACTACTTTATTTCACATACGGTGTATGTCTGGTTTTGTCCTTAAAACCGGGTGTGACAGAGTGGTATCAAAGCAATGCTGACTGTAGGACGCAAGCCTAGTTAGAACTGGACGTTTAGCATGTTTCTATTTTGCCTATTTCTTGCTTTCTCTCTAACTTTGTTCTTTTCTCAAAGTTATGCTTAATTCTATCCCCGTTCTGTTATAAAAACATTGTCTCTATTTTTGAACCTTTTCTCCTTGTCTATTAGACGGCTTGTGACGAGAAGACTTTGGACTTCAGAGGTTAAGAGGACTGAACTGTGTCGCTTTTGCTCACTTTTGACAAGAAGCCATTAGCAATGCAAAATCAAATATCAGAAGAATTGGCTCAACATGGAAATTCTCAACAATGCTTATCTCAAGGTCAGACCAACATATCCAAGGGGCCAGAGAAGATACAAGTAGCAGAAGCTTGGAAGAATATGAAATCCAATAAAGATGTTGATAGTAAGGCACTTGGAGAGCAGAAACAATGTCATTGTTGTAAGCATTATGGTTTTCCCTGTCTTCAAAACGAGTCTAATAAGGGGAAAGTCAGGGTGGATCCAAATTTTGAGATCAACAAGGACAAGAAGAGGAAGGCAATCTCATTAGAACCACTTGTGGAAAGCAATCAGCAATCGAGTTATACTACAATGTCACATGCAGCTTCGATCCCTTGTCAAATAAATCCAAACCTTAAAGAGTTAGAAGCCTCTTCAGCTAAAACTACTCCCCATGAAGTAGTCATAGATGGGTGGACAATTACCTATAAGGAGTATCAACCCCGAAAGGCCAAACAAGCTAAGAAACAAGCCAAAGGTACGAAGGTGAACTTTTATGGCCAGCAAGATAGCAGCATACCAAACAATAGTTCCGTGGAGTATGACATCACAAAAGATCCAGCTAAGAGAAAGTGTTATCATTGCCAGCAGGAAGGACATTATGTCAAATCTTGCCCGCAAAAGAATCAACGACAGCAAGACCCAGGGCAGGACGTCCAAAAGGATCATGTGCAGGGAAATAAATTAAAGAGAAATTACATCCATGGAAGGTTGAAACATGTGGATATTTCCACCATTCCTGGAGCTAAGGAGGTCGTGTTTGGATCAATTCCAGTAAGTTCAGGAAACGCCAAGGTTTTGTTTGACCCCAGTGCCTCACATTCGTTCATATCTAGACAATATGTAAAGGATCATAACATACTTATGCTTCCAAGGGGGAAAACAGTGATGGTTGAAACTCCAAGAGGTGAAATAAAGGCAGACCGCGTATGCCCAAAAGTTAGTCTTGACATAAAGGGGGTAAATTTTAAGGTAAACATCATTGTTTTGGAATTAATGGGCATTGATGTTATCCTGGGAATAGACTGGTTATCTACTTGTAAAGGAGTGGTTGAGTATGCCCAATGTTCAGTGTTTCTAACTACACTTTCAGGAGAAAGGATTGAGTATGAGGGTACTAAATCTACACCTGAGGGATACCAGGTTGACCCATCTTAAGGTATGAGTTATAAGAATGGTAAAGAGGGATGCAGAGATTCAGATGTCAATATAGAGGACTCAGGAATGTAAGAGACTCTGTCTACTCCGGATGCTGCTGCAATCACACCATGATTAAGAAATAGGAGTTATGTCCCGTGTAATAAAACCGTTAGTAGCCAAGTTGAGTCGTCTTAATGTGTGGCTTATGAACTTTTAAGTGTTTAGTTGCTTTGTGCTTATGTTTATGCTTGAGTTGGAATTTTGTAATGAGTGGAATGATCTCGTGGGTTTTGTCCATGATTTCATTTAGTTTATATGTATAAGGTATAAGGATTAATGAAATAAATAGCTGGGTTTTGGTTATCTCCTGCTTTCTATATCTTGTCTTTCGGAGCAGCCTGTCTTTATCAACTTATATCTCTATTCTTGAAAGACCAAAAATCATGAGAAAATTTCGGACAAGAGTAGACTTCAATATCTTTCTCTAAATGCAAGAACCATCTCCAAAGCTACTTTGGTTTGGGAGATACAAAAAGCATAAGGCAATGTATCTGTGCTGTCATAAACCTGGAGCAGTTTCTGATGTGTACTGTTTTCGACCAAGTTAACTACAGAGTCTGGAAGTATGTTCTAATAGAAAGTTGTAGAGAATTTTATAAGCTTTCCATCGGTGTAAACTACAACTTCATTGGACTAACAGAATGAGAGTTACAGCTGTTTTACTGCACTGCTGATTTTCTAGTCGGGAGAAATTTCAGATTTCTTGTTCTTACCCATACACAAGAGAATCATTGGGATGTCAGAACACTTTTTAGCTCATCTAGAAAAGGGTTCAAGCTACCTATTCAGTGTCCCTTATTTTAAGGGGGGGTAGCCAATGTAAAGAAGGTTTATTAAGATTGAACTCTTTATTTGGAAGTATTGGTTAATCTCCATGATTGAGTTGCCACTCATGAGCAAAAATGTCCTGTGAACAAGGTTGATAACTTTGGATCTATGGAGATGAGAGTTGTCCCTTTAGATAGCTCATGATCATCTATACTTGTTCGTGTTGCTGATGTTGGTCACTTGATAACAGGAAGTGTAGTGTCTCATGACTCAGAAGCCTTATATGATGTTTCGCACTAATATGTGGAAAAAGACTAATGTTTCTGCCATTGAAGAATGTTATGGGTATGATGAAGCTAAGCACTATCAAAACAACAATGCTGAAGAGCAAGTTGGGAGTGAACTAAGTCAGAATCCACAACAATGAAAGCGAAAAAGGAAAGCCCATAAGAAGTCTGTTCAAGGAAGCAAAGCGCAGCAAAACTATGTCAATGGAAGACTGAGCAATGTGGATATGGATAAAATTCATGGAGTTACCAAAGTAGTGGGAGGTTATATTCAAGTAAGCTCAGTACAAGTTTTTGCTTTATTTGACCCTAGTGCTTCGCATTCTTTCATTTCCGCTGACATGGTAGAGACGTGCAAGATGGTGATGTGTCCAATGAGGAGGCCTTTGCTAGTTCAAACCCCAGTGGGAGAAATGCAGGCAGATCAGATATGCCCGAATGTCAGTCTTGTCATAAACAAGGAAAACTTCACCGCAACTCTCATTGTGTTGGAGTCACTTAAAATTCGCATGATTCTTGGTAATGGATGGCTCTGTGCACACAAAGGAGTGATTCAAGGTACTCGGTGCACAATACTTGAGTATCAAGGTGGTCAACTTTTACCTGAGGGAGACGGAAATGATCAATTAGAAGATAGGTACACCAAGGATAGCAAAGTGGACCGTGAGTTTACTGAAGTCATAGCAGAGGAACAAATAACTTCGGAGGAGCTCAATAGGTGAGATGATCATGTTTAGGCAGATTAGTCAGTCAGGATATGAGAAATTGCCTCATGACTCTAAACGAAAGAGTAATTTGGAAAATAAGGATCGAATAAAGATAAAGTGTCATTATCTCTTTTATCATCATCTTCCAAATCTCGGGACGAGATTCATCTTAAGGGGGTAGAATTGTAACACCCTAAAATTTTGAAAAGAATGAAAAATAGGAAAATATGATTTTTTATGTATTTTTGTAAGCATGCAAATTTAGAATAATAATAATTTTTATTAATTTAAAATCAAATATAAGGGTAGAAGCATGTTTGAGCATTCATGCTGCTGCATATTAATTTGTATTGTGTGCACTTTTGAAAATACAAAAGAGAATTCAAAATTCATTTGAAAAATTGCTTTGAATTGTTGAAAAGAAAAAGAAAAGGGATTCTTTCACTGAACTCGGTTTTCGGCCCAGCCCAGCAAATCCGCCAGCGCACCTCGGCCTGCTTCCACGCGCGCGCGGCCCGCTTCCTCCTCCCGCGCCCCGCTCCCGCGTGGGCCAAGCCCAATAGGGCGGCCGCTGGCCCAGTACCGCGCGACCGCGCCTTCCTTCTTCTGGGTGTCGCTGATAGCGTGGACCCGCTTGTCAGGCGCCTTCTTCCTCAAGCCACCGCCGGATCTCCCCTTTCCTTCCTTGCCGATGCCAAATCCGAGGCTCAATCTTCCCTTTCCATTTTTCGCGATGTCTTTGGGCTATATAAGCCGAGCCCCCGCACCTCTCCGCCCTTATCTCGTCTTTTTGTAGCCGCTTTGGTGCTCGGGAGCTAGGTCACCGCGAGCATGAGCTTCACCGTCCGCCATGTCAAGCCGCACGTCTTCCCCGCTTCGTTCTCGGCCTCGATTTTGCTCTAGGTAAGGTCGCGTTGAAGTTATCTACCTGCCGGTATCTTTGCTTCGCGATTTCGTGAACCGTAGAGCGAGTTAGGCTACTCCGGCCATGGCGCCGCCGCGGGTGGTCGCCGTCGGGGCTGTTGCCGGCCGGAGCGCCGCCGGGTCCCTCTCCGATCTCATCTGGGCCGTTCAATCTAAAACGGACGGCTGTCATTTCACGATACCCCTTCGGCTGGCGTTTTTGCTAAAGAGCCCCTGAAGTTTTTAAGTATATAACCCGCGGTCCAAAACGTAAAGTCCCGAAATCCGTTTCTTCGTTTTGAAAGCGTATTTCTTCTCGGTAAATCAAAAATACGTTTTCTGATATTTACAGTTTTGCCATTCAACTTGTTTTAGTCGTAGAATCTCCGTTTTAACTCCGATTTGATCCATTCAAATTGCGTTAGATTCGTATTTGCGAGCTCTACATATTGGTAGTACTGTACAGTAGGTTTGTGATAATTTATTTTCGAGTTTATATTAAAGTAATTATTTATCTATAGGAAATCTTAGAAAACTCATAACTTTCACGTTTAAAATCCGAATTTCGTGATCTTTACGTCTGTGCGATCGTAGTAACGTGTAGAAGAGTTTTACAAACTTTTTATACTGTTAGTGTTACTGTTGGTTAGGTTTTCTATCTTTAAGTTCCGATGTTAGATTTAATCTATTACTTTACTAAAGAAAATCTCGTTTAATTCGTAACTTATTTGTTTTAATTCCGAATTAGTCCATTCAAATTTCAATGGATTTATAACAATATGAACTATGTAATAGTATTAATGTTTTCTCTATCAAAATCTCTAGAATTTCAATGTTTAGATCTAATTTGATTATTAACTGTGCAACTAGATTTATAAATAAAATATTATTGATTTCTCCTTTAGTTTTCTAAATTTAAATGTAATTTAGCCTAAGTCACTTTTGAATATCTATAAAAAGTATTTTATCCTATATATATGATTTTATATAGTTAAAACAAATGAGACCTATAATTTTCCGTTTTATACAACAAAATCTTTCGGTGTATGTATTTCCTTCATCGTAGCTCCGATTAGCGTGTTTTTCGTGCCTGTGTGTTCGTAGCAATGCGTAGAACATCTTTAAAACCTTTTCACTTATTGTTTCATATGTTTGGTGTACTGTTCTAATTATTATTCATTGTTGCTTCGTGTATGATTGCTCGATGTGTGTGTGGTGATTTATTGATCAAGTCCAGTCGGTGAGATTTACGTGGTGATTCAAGAAGCTATTAATTGAAGATTTGGATCAGAGAAAGGATCTTGATTTAAGGCAAGTATAGCATGGGATCATCCTTGTTTCCTATTCACCTTTAATATACTTAATTCATGTGCATGTGTCTACCTTGTTACCACTAAGGATATCCTAGCTTTTGTATCTTGTACCTTGACACCATGAGACATTGCATTGGGTAGTATTTATGCTAGTGCTCAAGATAAATAACCATGATCTGTAACTTGACTAATGGTATATGCAATAAACGTTTAAAAGATGCTTTATAGCAACATGGCTCAAGGGGGCTAGAGCATGGGGTTATTTTTGGTGCTCTTGTTTCTCTCCATAAGGACTTATCTGTAAGCGAACATCCGGGACTTACAGTACAACTGTGAGGGCTATATGGCTCTGGCTTTAGTCAAGTATGAGGACCTTTTCTAGCTTGTTAGTGGTAACCTTCATGGCGTAAGAACGGCTTGACGAATCGGGTATAGTGCGGCCTCTGTCCTTATGTGTATAGGCTGCGCTTCATTGTGCCATTTGGAAGGGGGGCTCTACATCTGTTTGCCGAGTGAATCTAATGGCCCTAACTTGTTAGACGAACCTTTGAAAGACTTCATAGTGAACCCTGCCGACCTTCCTTGGAAGTGGGTCAAGAGATTAGCTACCTCGGGCGAAAGGGTAAATCACGACTCACAGTGAAAGTGTACAACCTCTGCAGAGTGTAAAACTGTTATAACAGCCGTGCTCACGGTCACGAGTGGCCTTGGACCCTTACAGAATAAACGATGAATTCTGATGATATTGATGATTATTGTTTCTTGCTATACATTATTCTTGTTTACATGATCATGAGGTTATTTGGGCTTATGATAACTTGTTGCTACTCAATTGCTAAAAAGATGACTCACTAAAAGCTATTGCAGTAAACCCGTGTCAAACCTTTTGAGCCTCATGAACCCCATGATATATTTGCTGAGTTCGACATGGACTCACTCTTGCTATTTCCCACATCTCAGGAAGAGTACCAGACTGTTAGATTCTGGAATTGTTAGGCTTGTGATCAACCAGTTAGTTTGTTCCTGGAGTGAAGTCTACACCCGGTGTTCGGAGTTGTCTTTCCGCTGTGATGCTCTTTAAGGTATATTTTATACCATTGTGTTATGTATATTAAGCATTTGTTTCTTGATATTACACTTATCTGTGGCTATATGTGAGATTTGACTACTTTATTTCACATACGGTGTATGTCTGGTTTTGTCCTTAAAACCGGGTGTGACATGTGACACTCCCGTTGAGTCCTTTGTAGTCCACTCCCTGAATATAGGTATGCACGTAGGATGCAGTTATGAAGCTTTGTTCTTAATCTTCCTTAGTAATATCCCTTATGTGTAGATATGATGATGATCTTAGCAATGACTACTAGGTATAATTGCACTAATCAATGTATGCTTTGACTTATAATTAAGAATGACTTAGGAATTATTCCTCTAATATTCTACCTTATCATGCTAATACCATAGAAAGGAGTACTCTGAGTGATTTATCATTATCATTGATCAATACTTATTATATATATCTTATCCTATGACTTACCCCTATTATGAGCAATAGTATAAGTTATCAATACATGTCCATGCTAGACCTTCCCTATGGTAAAAATATAAATGACGATATCTGGAATACTCTCGGGTGAAGTGCTATAATGGTATATTATTTGTGCGCTTGCAGATCCCTTTTCGTTCATATCTATATATATTCTTTCTAGTCACATGAAATAATAAAAAACTACTTAGTATCATTCTAGTAGTCTAGGTAAAACCAACAAGCATGTCTGGCACCATCATTAGGGATGACAACCTAGTACAAGTAATGTTAAGAGATGTAATGTGACACCCTAAATTTGTGTATTATTTAAAAATAGATAAATTTGAGTTAAATATGAATTTGTTGTGCATTCAAATTTAGGGAATAATAAATTTTGCGAAATTAAAATTAATCATAAGGTAACAATTTGTTTTGCACTCATGCTGTTGCACTTTATGTTTTTGTGATGATTGGTTTGAGTCAAATTTCAAAAGATATTCAAAAACAATTGAAAGTTTGATTTGAAAAATAAAATTTGAAAAAGATAATTTCTTTCCCTTTCCCTCTCTCTTTCCGGCCCGAGCGGCCCGTTCGGCCTCTCCCACCGAACCGGCCCAAGCGCGCGCCCTTCCTCCCCCTCCGCTTGCTGGGCCGGCCCGAATCAGCCCAGCAAGTCACCACCGCCGCGCCTTTCCTCTGTACCACTGACGTGCCGGGCCCACCCGTCAGTTTCTCCCCTAACCTCCCCCGCGCCTCGCTCGGACGCGCTGCAACCGTCGTTGCCGAGCCGCGCCCACGAACGGAGATCGTGGGAGCGTCCTTCCTCCCCCGCGCTCAGTCTTAAAAGGGAGCCGCAACCCCTTCGCCTCTCTCCCGGTTGCATATCCCACTCCATTCCCCTCCTCATTGAGCACCCGAAGCCGCAGCAACGCACCGCCAGAGCGCCCCGTCCGCCGTCCGCCCCACTTCGCCGGTCATCGCCCCCGAGCTGCCTCGACTCCGGTTGTCCGCTCGGTGAGCACCCCCGCATTCCCCTCTTTCTCCCCGTCCCTCTCCCGTGGTGATTTGTGGCCTCTAGGGCCGGCTTACGCGAGCTCCGACGGGCTTCTTGCCGCCGTCCATGGCGGGTGCCCTTCGGGCTTTTCCCCGGCCGCACTTGTGGCGAAAACGGAATCCATATCCCCTCTGCATTCTCCCTGTGAAGTTTGTTTGGAGAATGGGGCTCTATAGCACCCAATCCCGCTGCTCCGATGAGCTCACCACCGTTGGCTATGGCGGGTACGCCGTGCGGGTGGCCCCGTGCCCGCATTCTGTCCCGGGATGCGTTCGCCATCCTCCCCTCCTCGCTCCGGTCCGTTTACTTTTGAAAATGGTGCCCTATAGCATCCAGGCGAGCAACTCCAGTGAGCTTCCGGTCGCCGGCAATGGCGGTGCCGCCGCGATCTTCCTCAGCTCCGGCGGCCGGCCCTCTCTCGTCTCCCCCCTTTCTTTCCTAGCCGTTCATCGCGTGATCAACGGACGAGAGCAGCCGATATCCCTTCGCGGGTGTTTTTGCTAAAGAGACCCCCAAGTTCTTGCATATCCTACCCGCAGTCCTCGGTTCAAATAAATTCCTGATTTTCGATTTATTCTATTTCCGAAATGTTTTCAATCTATTTACAGTTTTGCCACTACAGTAAAACGTGTATAAAATCGTCGTTTTAGCTCCGATTCGACCCGTTCAACTTGCGTTAGTTTTGTAATTTAGTAATCTACGTATTAGTGCCACTGATGGACCTGTTAGAAGCTTCTAAGTCTCTCAATTAAGTCTAGTTTGGTAGCTAGTTTTGGAACCTTGTTTCGCGCGTAACTTTTGCGTTGTAGCTCCGATTCTCGTGCAATTCGCGTCAATGTGATCGTAGCGAGACGTAGATGATTTTGGTAAACATTTTATTTAGATTTATTTATTGTTGGTGTACTGTTCTAATAGTAGCTATGTTTTGCTTGTATGTCTGCTCCGAATTGCGTGTTGTACTTCGTGTCGTACGAGTTCAGACGGTGAGGAGTACGTCGGAAATCCGGACGCGTACGAGGAGCAGCAGGACCAGCAGCAGTTCGTGAACCAAGGCAAGTATAGCATGGGCCTACCTTGTTGTCCTATTCATTATATAACATATTCATCATGCATGTGTCTAATATTGCTCGATTACAAGGACTTCCTAGCAAATTGATGACCTGTACCTTGATTCCTATGGGGATTTAATTGCATTTGGGTAGAAGCTAGTGCTCTAACTAAACATGATCTACACATTGATTAATGGAACCAACGGATAATCATGATGATAGTAGTGGAACTAAAGGGTGATGGTGCAAATGATGTTGATCATGTTGCCCTAAACCCTCCGTAAGGACTTATCTGTAGGGCAAAAGCTGGGACTTACAGTGCAACCGTGGGAGTTAAATGGCTCTGACTTTGGCTCAGTAGTAGGATCTTTTCTAACTTATTAGAGGTTACCCGAAAGGGCGCAAGAGGGACTTGCCACGTTGGGTATAGAACTGCCTCTGTTCTGATGTGTATAGCCTGCGGGAATTGTGCCATCGAAAGGGGGGTTCTCTATATCTGTCTGCCGAGGAAACCTAGCGGCCCTAACTGGTTAGAAGAGGCCTATGGAAGGCTTCATAGTGTACCCTGCCTGCTCACCTTGGAAGTGTTAGGGGGTCGACGGGCCCCGGGCATATGGGTAACACGACTCACGGGTAAAGATGCACAACCTCTGCAGAGTGTTAAAACTGTTATAACAGCCGTGCTCGCGGACACGAGCGGCCCAGAAAACTCACAGAATAAATGGTTACTTGATACGTGATGAACTATGATGATGAGATCACACTGATGCTTTCTCTTCTTAAATCTAGTAGTGGATCATGTGGGATAAATGGGAGCTTGAGCATAATTTAATAATGATTAATAATGAAATGTTGATCTACTAAAAATGCTAACTGCAGTCAACCGTGTCTATCCTTTTTGAGCCTCATGAATCCTCATACTATACTTGCGGAGTACGAATGTACTCACACTTGTTGCTACAATTGTTTTTGGGTAAAATCCCGGATGGGTAACAGATGACAGTTTCTACGAGGACTTCCCGGAGGATTTCTAGGTTTGGGTCAACCAGTCATCCTTCCCTGTGGATCAGACACTACGCCTGAGAGTTGCTATTTACCTTTCCGTTTGTTTATGTAAGAACTACGTGATGTAATAACGTTATGTATGTACTCAGTGATGATACTTCTGTTAATTTGTCGGCTTATGTGTGCGACTATTCCTGGGGCGCACATAAGATGTATGCACTCTATATTGTCCTTTAATTGGAGTGTGACATGTAAGCATATCATAGGTAGCTACTTAAAACAAGTGACATGTTAATAAATATCAACAAGCATTTCTGGCACCGTTGTCGGGGAAGGTAGCTAGGCAAAAGGAAGTATTGATAAACTTATACTTATTGATGTGATCGAGATAACCATTAACGTCTGCTCAAATAGGCTTACCTTGTTTTGTCTACTTTTATATCTTATGCAGGGTAATGTATGACCGGTTTTGACCTTCTGACAAAGTACGTTGAAGATCCAGAAGCATTAATTAGGAGAACTAGAGCTAAACTCAAGAAAGTCTTGGCTTTGGAACCGGAAGACAACCAGATAAGGTGCAGCTTAACACCTGAATTTGAAGCCATGACTGACAAGATTTTTCGTAAATTCTCTGTTCCAACTACCACCAACATTCGTATTGGACCAACACTCAATGTTGGAGACAATGGATTTGAGCTCAAGCCAGCTCTCATAAACATGATGCAAGCCAGACAGTTTTGTGGAAAGGCACATGAAGATGTGAGTGCTCATCTTCAACACTTTTTGGAGATTTGCAGCACTTTCACTATCAAAGGAGTGACCAAGGATGCCATACTACTTCGCCTCTTCCTATTCTCACTCTTGGAGAAGGCGAAGCAATGGTTCTACACCAACAAAGATAGAAATACTACATGGGATAACTGCTCCACTGCTTTCCTAGCAAAGTTTTTTCCCACATGCAAGACCAATGCTCTGCGTAGGAGAATTTCAAGTTTTCAGCAGCAACATGATGAATCTATCCCTGAGGCATGGGAACGTTTCCAAGATTACATATCAGAATGTCCTCATCATGGGATGAAGAATTGGCTGCTCATGCAGACTTTCTACCATGGGTTGACCAATAGTACCCGTGAGACTATGGATGCTGCTGCTGGAGGTGCATTCCTATTACTCACACTCCTAGCTGCAACAACTCTTGTGGAGAGATGGCCTCCAACCAAGGTTGGAATGAAGAACGTCTACAAACCCGCAAGAGAGGTGGAGATATGCATCAACTCAAGGAGGTAGACATGCTGTCTGCCAAGATGGACCTGCTGATGAAGAAGCTCGAAGACCAAGCCAATGAGAAGCAAGAAGTCATGCATATTCATGATTCCCGCATGACATGCAAAGAACGTGGCAACACTAGGCATTCAGGGAACAACTGTCTTGAAACCCATGAGGATGTGAATTTTGTCAACAATAATTACTTTCGTCCTCAATAGAATCAAGGATGGAATCAGCGACAGAGGCTAAGCTACCAAGGTAACCCTCAAGGTAATAATTTCAACAATTTCAATGAACCACCATTGAGAGAATTAATTTCTAGCCAATCTAAAATTATGGAGAGCTTACCTAGGAAGTTAGCTTCTAATAATAAAATTCTAGAAAACATAAATAATAGAATGGATAACATTTTCTCTACCATTAAGAACCAGCATCGCTTTAATAAAATGATAGAATCATAAATAGCTCAGCTAGCTGTTGTTGTTCCTCTGACCCACAAAGGTAAGATTCCGGGGAAATCGGAAGATCTAAAAACTGCAAATCTTATCGATATTCATAATGCAGCATATTACTGTATACAACCATCGATGGGAAGGTGGATAGATTATACCTTGCCTAAAAAGAAGAGTAATCCTAGAAGACCTGTCATTCCCATCGCCATTGGACCTCATATTTTCCAAGAAGCTATTTGTGACTTCAGAGCAAGTGTCAACATTATGCCTAAGGTAATCTATGATAAAATCAATGGAGATACTTTGTTGTATACAAATATGCGTTTGCAGCTTGCAGATCAGTCACTCTGCTACCCCAAGGGAGTTCTTGAAGATGCCATTGTTTGAGTGGGACAATCATATGTTCCCGTAGACTTTGTGGTTTTAGAAACAGGTGGAGATGTAAGAGCACCCATTATTTTGGACCGACCTTTCTTGAGCACCGCAAAAGCGATCGTCTATGCGGACAGTGCGAAGATCTGCTTCACAATCAAGGATAAAAAGAAGTTTTCTTTCAAGAACTGTATCCTGCAATCTCCTGGACATCCACAAACGCTGTACCCACCCGAAGAAACAATAGTGACCAAGAAGAAGAACAACAGGAGAAGAAGGAAGAACAAGGTTAGGCAGTCACTAGAGGAATCAGTTAACATGATCAACACACTTAGATCAGAGTACGATCACCTCCTCGCTTCACCATATCTTACCAAGAAGGATGATCCAGGTGTACCCATGATCGAGTGTACCATTGAACAAATAATATTCCACAATACCTTCTGCGATATTGGATCGGGTGTTAACATAATGTCCAAGAGAGAATAGCAAAAGATGTCCTAGTAAGAATACATGATCACTATGCCCTTGCCGACTTAATAGTTCTAGACATGGGAGAAGAAGAAGATGACACACCCATCATCCTAGAAAGGCCATTGCTCAACACTACCAACGCGATCATCTATGTCGGATCTGGATAAGTCCACTTCCAATTCCCTAGAAAAAGGTACGCTATTATTTCAATTTATACCACTTATAAAGAGTCAAATAAGTCTCGCTCCAAGAGGAGACGCCGATCATCCCAACACCAACACTACACCACAACACTAATATAGCGTCACACGTGTATCGTTATAAGTTCACTAATAGTGTTGACCCGTTGGTTGGTATAGCTGGCCCACAGATCAAGTATCGATAAAAATACCTTTTGCGTTGAACTATCGGTCGGTATAGATATTTGGCTATATAGTCAAACCGTCGGTCGGTATAGATAAGCAAAGAGGATGAACCATCGGTAGGTATAGGGCCGTGCCTCTGGCGTGCTTCAGAAAACGAAAAAAGACTCGTTTGTGGGAAACTAGGGTGGTGTTTACATCAGGAGCTAAAGTTTAGAGGTGTCACATGGGGGTGTCACATGAAAATGTTTGGATAGTAATAATAAAACAAATTATAGAAGTCCTCAGGAATCCACGAGCCGAATTTATTAAGCCTAATTAATCTGGCATTAGCACATGTTTACTGTAGCTTTACTATAGCACCACGTTGTCAAATCATGGACTAATTAGGCTTAAAAAATTCATCTCACAGAGTAGTCGCAATCTGTGCAATTAGTTATTTTTTAGTCTACATTTAATACTTCATGCATGTGTCAAATATTCGATATGATAGGGACTAAACTTGAGGGAGGAACTAGTCAAGGCCTGAATAGGAAAACAGGCCCGCTTGCGGCAAGATTGTGAGGCCTAAATACCACCCTCTAGTGCAAACCCTAACTCTTTCATCACTTCAGTCTTCAGCTTCAGCTCTCATCGCTGCAGCCTCCATCGCAAGTCTCGCGCCCACCCAAATCCGCCGCCGCCGCCACCGCCCAACTTCGCCGCTGCCGCCCAACTCCGGCACTACATGATTCGCATCGTTCGCCAACCGTGCACGGCCGCCCAGATCCGCAGCCGTGCAACGCGCAACCAAATTGAGGTGCAGCAGACTCTAGATCGAGGAGCACAAGCAGGGAGTGACGCCAGCCTCCTTCCCCTCCACCGCCGTAGACTCCTCACCCCCGGCCCTGCCGCCGCTCCGCCTTCCCCACCAGAGCAGCACGCGGTCGCATTAGGAGGTAAGGTGCTTCTGCCTTCTGGAGCCTCTTCCGTTGGAACCGACCAGACAGGTCAGCGCGCCGTGGTGGCACCGTCATGACATGGGCGCGGCGCGGTAGGGCTAGGGCGTGCTGGATCTTTGGTGGCTGCTGCATTGGTGTCATCCAAGGTCCGAGCAGGCAGGGATTTCTGAAAAAAAAGAACATCCCGTGGGCAGCAGTGGCCGTGGTTTGGGGCAATGGGGTTGTGCTGATTTTCCCCTGGGTGTCGAGATGGCTGAGATTTTCCTTTCCCGTGCTTATTTGGGTCACGAGATACTCATTGAATGGTACTCATTGCAGCTAATACTCACTAACACCCACTCGTATTCTCTTCTGAAATTTCCTCTGGATTTTTTAAAACTTCCTGTACAACTGAGGAATCCATGCTTGTGGCATGCTAATAATAGCATCGGCTAGACTTACAATATGCAGTCTAATGAGGAATCCTTACCTCCTGATATATGTTTTTGGTGGGGATTGGATTGATTTTGTTGTGGATTAGCGTATTTGTCACACCTATATTTTTTTGGTTGGGTAGTAAACCTATTTGTTGATCTTTGGTTCAGTCCTAGAAGAAACCATTCATCCATTCTGCTTTTTTGTATATGTTCTCGTTGGGGATTAGATTGCTAATGTTGCGGATTAGCATGATTTGTCAAACCTGTATGGTTTTTGGTTGGGCAGTAATTCAGGTTTATTGATTTTTGGTCCAGTCCTGAAAGAAATCATTCATCCATTCCAAATTTCTGAATATGCATTGGACATTGTTTTACATCCATGGAATTGGTTGAATAGTTCTAAAGTAAACTTACACTGATTTGCAGCACTTGTGCGTTGGAGGTATGGCCTAAATACCTACAGCCCATAGCCGACGTCCGCCACGAGCAGGCATTTGGAGAATATTTGAACATCCACAACATTGGCTGTGACTTGCCTTGTGTGTAACAGTACGTTCCTAAACAATCTTGTGGCGATCTGGTGCTAATTGTAGGCCTGTACTAACAGTTTCCGAAAGAGCAGACCTATTTGCTGATTATCTTAAACCCAGTTCATCATTTTAATCTGTCCAGTTTTGTTCCTGTGTTGGTACAAGACGATGTTCCGGTGGCGGATTCATTTGGTAGTGGTTTTCGGGTGACGGCGTGTGCAGGAAGGGAAGGACTACTTGACGGCCATCCTGGATAGGAAGAAGTCACCGAATTGCTTTTTGTCAATGAGGCCAGCAACGGCAACTCCGTCTTCGCACTGCACCCCTGACTAACGATCAAAACGGAACAGAAATATCCCGAACCAAACCGCATCGTTTTCTATATTTAATCCGATCGAATCCGGATTTTCTTGTCCGACTTTACTATTTTCGCTTTCACATTTCAGATGTTTCATATTTCAAATGTAATAGTAGAAAACGGTTTAAACATTTTTCGACCGTTTTCTACTTTTCTACTTTTAATTTGAAATATTCCAAATTCAAAATTCGGTTTAAACCTAATTTAGCCAACTGCACAGGTCATACAGCCCAATTACAAGCTGGTCACCACGCAGTTGCGTTTTTTCTATTGGTGGCCAGCTGCCCTATTTTATAGACGGCGCCCAGCCTCATCTCCCTTCACCTCATGAGGTGGTGCTAAATGACAGGAAGCCAGCAGCATCTACACGAAAGCCCACCTGGGCCATAGCCCGGCAAGCTCATCGGTTTAACCCCCACATAAAAAGTCAATCATTTGATAGTTTTTGTCTTAGCTGAATAAATCTTTGTTACTCAAAAGAAAAATCTGAATAAATCTTTAAAATAAAATAC
Organism: Saccharum spontaneum; assembly: GCA_022457205.1. NCBI lineage: Eukaryota > Viridiplantae > Streptophyta > Magnoliopsida > Poales > Poaceae > Saccharum > Saccharum spontaneum. Next base: position 39,064,996 of record CM039616.1, read on the forward strand.
TACATCTATTCCAAAAAGATTAATAAAATTATCCTGACTCAGTTTGAGTTCATGTTTCTATAACATCTAATTTTAGTTCAGATTCTAAAATGGTATGCTAGTTGCTACATCTAATTTTAATTCCTATTATCCTGCTAGCTACTAATTGCTTGTTCTAGATTTGTATTTATGTGTCGGCTATTGTGTTAAATAGCTAAGACCAAGGATCATGCACTTGTTAATTATTATATGTACTTGAACTTGATCATGTATGTACTTAGTCATGTATTTAGTCCTACGGGTCGGTATTCCGTATTGAGTTTTCGTATATCGACCATGTTCGGCATAAATCCGCTCGAATTGGTTCGTTTTCAGAATTCTCGATATTTCGTAAGTTCACGTTCCTTTTCGTGTCCGGCTTTATCGATTTTGCTTTCATTTTCGTATTTCAAATGTAAAAGTAGAAAACAATTTAGGAGTTTTTCGACCGTTTCTGATCGTTTTCATCCTTACTGACTGATGCTGTGGAAAGGCTGCAGTTCTTTTGCAATGACACTGTGCTCCTTAAGGTAGGATTTGGGTAATCTAAACTTGTTAAGCAGATTAGCAGATTATTGTCAACAATATGTGGGAGTGTGCGTGACTGGCAGGAATTAGTTGCTGTGCAGATCTCTGGGTAATCTGAACTTCATTGCTACCTTTGGGTTACAGCTATTCCCACAATCTTATACACTGTGATTAACAATTCTTTTTAATCGTTGCGGGCAGATCCATGGAAATCTACTACCTTAGTTCAGTGAAGCAAAGTCATCTTCTCATGGCTGCCTAAAAGAATATTCTTTTCTGAAGCAATTTTAAGTAGTCTAAAGAATGTTTTATTGTTTAGATTTCTTTTAAGTAGTCTTTTATCCATTATTGTAGATAGGAGAAGTTGATGTTCAGTCCATCGATTTCTTTTCAATATTCAGTCCATATGTTTGTCTTGTTCTTATATATTTTCTTCTTGCTGATTACATCTGTTGACCTCTTCCTTTTTTTAATCCTTTTTATGAAATTTAGCTATTAATTTTAAAGAGCCTCTTTGGGGAAAAGTTGTCACTAATTGGATATTCATATTGCATTTCAGCCATCCTGCAAGGCCTAAGCAGCATACATGGTGGTGTCGACAAGTTAAAAGTGCTCATTGAAGCTGTGTTTTATTTTGAACCTATTAGAGATAAGACTATGAGCTCACTGTTAGTGAAATTTGAGCAATTAGCTTTAGGTGTTAGTGAGCTAAGCTTTTGGTTACAAGTGGTTGATGTATGACTTTTGGTCACATGAGGTAGAGGCAGGGATGTTGATGGCTTGTTCATGCACAAACTTCATGTCTGCAAGCTTCTAACGTATTCCGTACTTGTATGATGTTGAATCTGACCAGCTCATATATGAATGAATCAATATCAATGTTTTATGCTCATATTAATCAATGTCCTTGTATGTACGGTTAATGTATATTGTATTTAATGTTTGTGCGTTGACAATAGTTAATTCATTATGTACTGCTGATTAGCAGCATATATATTGTCTCTATGTGAATGCTTCGCGTTGGACTGTTAGTTGCTAAAAGTATTTATACCCTCAAACTATGTGTCAGTATATATAGCCCCTAAGGCGTCAGACAGTCGGTCGCTAAAAACATGTCAGTTGTCATAGGCTATACCGACGCCACTTTCAGCGACTTCAAGTAAGTGTCAGCATAAATCTATACCGGCCAATGAAACGTCGCTATATCGACCTATACCGACCGACGGTATGTCGCTATTCTAGGGCTATGGTGTAGTGCAAAGGAATTAACCCCCAAAGAATGAATGGGAAGAACATGAAGAACCTGTGAAAGATGAACCTACTCTGCCTAAATCAAATTCATAGACCAAGCAGGTGTGGAAAGAAAAGGTGACATCATCAGAGTCACCATTACAAGGTGTAACCATTAAGGTCTTCATCTTCGGGACTGACAGATGCACCAAAAGAGTGATAGTCCTGTCCGGAGGACTTAGAAATCCGAACCCTCACGAGAGGTAACATCGGTAGTTATCCATATTTATTTTTCTGCATTGCATATTTACACTTTAGCATATTTACTTTTCTGCATTAGAATTGCATTCAGAAAATAAAAATAAAAAGTTTCACAACTGTGTTTTATCATTGCATTATAAATCCTAAGTTCCATGTGAATAGATCTACGGTGTAAATATCCATGGAAATATTCACTGTAGAGGCATAAAAATTAAAATACCATGCATACATATTTTTCTATTCTGCATATCATAAGTAAATAAATATATATATTAGGTAAACATCCTGCTAAAATTCTGTCAATAAAAAATATTTCTAAACTTCAAGAACAACTAATCTCTGGACGACTGACTGCTAACCCCTTATCCTAATCCATTTCACGAGTTTTGGTGTTCTTGTTAGTATTTTGTAGAATGATACACATGAGATCAAGAGCAAGTTCACCCAGTTGACTTCATCTCGTTCCACCAAGAGTGCACCTTCTGAGGGAAATCTAACTTCCAGATGGACGAGAAAGACATCTACTGGCAAATCTGCTCTGAGAAGGATCACTGAACTTCAACATTCAACCACGCCAACATCTAGCTTGAGGGAGGAGCATCCCTGTCGCGCCCGGTTTTCCAAAGAAGACCAAGCACTCATTATATGTGTGCCTAGAAAGTCCACACATACAACAACATAATAGAAACATCAAAACAATGTTTGTATAAAGCAGAATACATACTATATTAACACTTACAACTATCAGAATATCGCAGAACGGTGGCTAAGCTTTTGCTCGGGCTCCATTCTTCTTAGGGACGGCTGACTGGGGGCTCCGTATGCCAAGCACTTCTGATAGTCTTCTGGAAACTCTACTACGTCTTTATCCTTCTTTTAAGCAGCACCTTACTACATACTGGAGTGTGGGGGAAATAGCAAGGGTGAGCACATGTCGTACTCAACAAATATAACATGGGTTCATGAGGCTCAAAAGGCTGACACTGGTTTACTGCGGTTAGCTTTTATGAATCATACATTTTAATAGATAGAGTAGCAACAGGTTTATCACAATTCCCTCCATCAACAATGATCAAGTAATTATGAATAACGAATAGAAAAAACATAAAGCCATTAATGTATATCTATTCCGTAAAGGTCCAAGGCTGCTCGTGTCCGTGAGCACGGCTAGTATACTAGATTATTAAACTCTGCGCAGATTCACTGTGAGTCATGATTTCCAAATGCATGGGGTAGCTAGTCCCACAACACCGAAAATCATATAAAGTCATTCAAAAGTTCGTCTAACAAGTTAGGGTCATTAGATTCACTCGGCAAGCAGATATAGGAACCCCTTTTCACATGGCACATTCCTTCCTGGCTATACACATGGGACTAGAAGCTGTCCTATACCCGAATCGTCAAGCCATTCTTACGCCAATTAAGGTAACCGCTAACAAGCTAGAAAAGATCTTTCAAACAACTAGAGCTAGAGCCATATAGCCCTCACAGCTGTACTGTAAGTCCCGGATATTTGTTCATAGACGAGTCCTTATGGAGAGAAACTAGAGCAACATAAAAACAACATAATGCTCTAGCACCCTTTAACAGTAAGAAAGTCATCTTAAAAGGTTGGTGGCATAATCCATTAGTCAAATTACAAGATCATTGTTTATAACTTTCGCACTAGCCAAGATACCCAAATGCACATCCCATAGGTGACAAGGGAACAAGAAATCAATAGCTATATTATAATCGCTACGGTTGTCAAGAGGATACATGCATATAAATAGTAATTTCAGTGAATAGGACAACAAGGTAATCCCATACAATACTTGCCTTTTTCCTAGAGTTAGCTGCTTAGAATCTTCAGCTGCTATCTTCTGGTCTCAAGTCCTTTTGCTTCGACTGTCGGTCCTCAGCTCCTCGTCTTTAGCGCTAACGAACCATGCTTCTTCTACTCGCAGCAATCAAGCAGAACAAACAGACAACAAACACAAGAACAACACACCAAATAAAAGAGACACTTCGAAAGAGAGCGCACTAAATGATACAGTACGATGCTATGATCGCGAAAACGCAAGAACGACGAAGAACGGAGCTACCGTCAAAGAGGACACGTGACTACCGAGGAGTTTGCAACAGAACGGAGAAGACAAACTATACGCTTGATTTATTTTAGTTAATGAAATAAAATAATTAGACATTTTCAGAGGATTATCCTAAAGTTGAACTAACCGAATTATAGTAAATTTAAAAGTTTGAGTTAAACCTAAAACATATTTTATTTATAAAAACTTCATAATATTTAAGTCATTTAAATATTTATAACTTAGGAAACATAGAACATATGTGAGCAACTAATCAAAACATTATATGTTTTTTGTTTAAACTAAACAAGTTAGAATGAATAAAGGCACATTCAAGTTGATATATTTATCAAGTTAACATTTAATTCATAAAAGAGCGAAGATAAAACCACCATTTGCTTTTAACTAGAAGCTCGGTCGCATAAGCATTAATCCAATTAATACTTAACTTATGATTTTCAAAGATGTGAGACATGCTGAACATCGCTGCTAACACAGTAGCTTTGGTTGGCATGATTGCGAAACAACAAGAACAAATTTAAAACCCTAGGTAGCTTTTAATTAAAAAGCCATTAAACTTTACTGTGCAAAAGAAGTAAGCATGTGAGAGCACCTAATTCAAAATTTGTATATGGAGTGTGTTTAAAATAATTAGATTATAATTAAAAACATATACGTTAACGCTAAGCAAATTAATCATATTGACAATTACTACAAAAGACCGAAAGTATAGACCAAGATTGCTTTTAATAAATTAAAGTCATTTAAATAAACATTAACCAAATCGCATCTAAGATGACCTTATATGAATCTTGATTAAACTAAGTAAAACATAATATATTATCCTATGTTACCTTTACTCATAATCATTAATCAAATTAATAGTATTAAATTAATAGGATTAATTGCATAAACACTATTAAGATTAATATGACTAAATTCTTAAACACCTAACGTGACATGATAAACATCATTACTAATATGTAGTTTACGTCGGCTCAAACACGACATGACACATACAGAATCGCAACCCTAAGTTGTTTTCTAATTAAAGACTATTAAATAATTATTAATCAAAATTCATTTAAATTATTAAAATTCATAATTATGAATTATGAAAAACATTAGCACTACTGTGTAGAGCGTGACGCTACAAAACTAACACAACAAGAATGACTCTAATCGGACGTAAAACGAGAAAACGACGGAGGAAAAACGAACAATGGCAGAACCATAATTACAAACATCTTCTACCTTGGCTGTACGGACGCAACCCAGGAACGTGTTGCTGCTGCTCGTTAGAGGGGCTCAGGGATGGCCGGCAGAGGGGCACCTGGTGCTGGCCTGCGGCGGTGCAGCGCCGAGCGTAGGTTCTGTGACCGGGCCCACAAGACCGGTGGGGCCAGCACATACGCACGCACTCGTGCGTGACAGGGCGGCGACGGCGGCCACTTGACGCACCAGCGAGGGGCGGCGTGTGGCGCAGGGCGCGTGGCCCGGGACAACCTCGGGGTCAGGGCGTGGGGACTAAGAGGAAGGGCCGACCGGATTTGCTGCAAACAAGAAAAAGAAGGGCTTCAATGGTGAGTTTACCGGAAAAGAGAGGAGAAGAAAGGGACACGGCCAAACAAACATGGATTTGCAAAACGAATGGCGTGCTGGTGTAGAAGACGATGAGAGGAACCTTGGAGTAGTGACGGTTTCTGCAGGGGACGCCGGAGATGGCCGAAAACGCTCGCTGAACCTTCGCCGGAAAAGTTCACCGGAAACGATATGCAAAACTTCGACGATAGATCTGTGAGGCTACGAGTGGCGGCTCGCGAAAAGGGTCGTACTTCTGGAATCAGCACGTCGAGGGCTACGCCAACATATATATAGTGGTAGGGTTTGGAATTTTTAGAAGCACGAGATATTTTATAATTATATAATTTCGGGATTAAAATAATTCTAGAATATCTAGAATTATCTTTTAAGCCGCGAAAAATAGGTCGGAGCTCAGAAAAATCACCAGAAAAATCCCGGAGACTCTCGGAGGGATAAGGAACTCAACTAAATGGGTTTGGGCTCATTAAAAGATTATTGATATGATTGGGGAAAAAGATAAAGCTTAAAGAAAAAGGAATTTAATTCCAGAAAAGGTTGTAAAATTTCTCTGGAGTCAAAGAAACGTCGTCCTATCGTACTTTAAAACCATTTGCACTCACAAACACTAAAAGCAACCATCACATCAACAAAAGCCCATCAAATTAATTCTAAAATATTTGAAAATCACCATTTTCTACATCTAAACTAATATTGGAAAATTTTATATCAATATTGAAATAATTTATTTTACTTAATATTTTCTATGCACAACCCAAAAGCATAAATTTTGGGGTGTGACAATCCCCTATGTATCTAGCTAAGTATTTCTTTCTGTTTGCTATTTTTAAGTTTGCTATATAGTTGCTAAAAATAATAACTAAAAGCAAAACAAAAATTTATCTTTATTAGTAAAGTGTGATCTGATAAAAAAATGAAATGAAAACAAAATAAAAAGTCTGTGTGTCTAGTTTCTATTTTTAAAAGATAAATAAATAAAAGGACTCTGAGGATAATCTATTGCAATGGAAATGATGAATAGTTGCTCTATCATAATTCTTTTTAAATACCTAATTTTTAGCCTTGAATTCTCCCGAGTTTTGGATACGATTGGTTTGGTATAAGAATTTACTCTGAACTTAAAACTCATGGGTAGCATATGCTTGATCTAAGTCTAGATAATTGACAGATATGATATGAGAAGATCTGACCTGCTGTTTATCTTATTTCAAGTAATACTAGAGTTTCGGATATTTATCTTTTGAAAAAGATAAAAATGTTACATAATGAGCTCCTGCATGACAAAGCTGGAATTCTTACCATAGCCATACATGATATTTAGATTAGAAAAACTTCCACATATATGCTGCTTGTTTTTCATTGAGTTTAATCAAGCTTTGTTGACCCTTATGAGAGGTTTGTCATACTCTTAAACTCAAGATCATGTACACACCACCCATATATGCACTACTCCTACACTGGGGGTAGGTGCAAAAACATGTCATTCCATCTAGATCCACCCAAAAAATGTTTTACTTCTACACTAGGAGTAAACAACAAAAATATGCCCTATAAGATATCCACCAAATAAATAATCAAAATTCTTGTTGCTATCTCTCAAAAGTTTTGTTAAAAAAGAAATATGTGGCTATGCAAAATTTATTCATGAAAAAAAGGCAGTTGAAAAAATGGATAAGTGTCCGAGATATTGAAAGCAATGGGTACTTAGATGCTCACCTAAAAAGAGAAAAATATGAATAAGATAGTCCATGTTCTCTTGCAAAGTTGTTTCCGATTTCCAAAAAGAGAGATATCTTTTCAAAGAGCAAAGTAGAATTAGGATAGCCACTATATGTAACCACCATATACATCTATACACTTGCACACCTTAATTTGATTGTATGACTCAATTCGCTTTGGATTTGAGGTTTGACTTTATAATACATGTATTGCAAGTATGCTATTTCATGCTATTTCCACTCCTATGAGCTCTACATAAGCCTTAGTTATAGGAAGAGAAAGGCATAACATCATTATTGCCCTGGTAAGGATCCACAAATACCACATACATTGAGAGATTTGATAGTGTCATACAATAGAAGTTCTGAGTTTTATTTTAAAAATCTATAAAAAAAACCTCTAGAATAATGGTTGAGTAAAGAACTTGAGATATATTAACTTGATCATTCTGTCTTTCAATTACTCAAAACCTAAGTGGAGGTAAAAAGCTCCATGGTTGAAGGTAATATGGGTAAGTTTGAAAGTCAGATCAGTTTATTCTAATCCGGGAGGAGAATTCTTATTTGAACGCATGAGTACTTTTGAGGAGTGAAAGCATTATAGCAACTCCTGATCTATTTTGCTGAGTTTAGCTTTGCTAAGGGACTAGTAAAGGTTTAGCTTGGGGGAGCTTGTTGACGGTAGTTAACAACCATTATAAACCATCAATAAAACATGAATAAGGGCATGAAAGCAATCACCAACAAAGGTCCAGGGATCTAAACTAATAAATTTTATGAGTTTTGATGAATCTATGATTTTTGCAGGGTTTAACCAGAAAACCGTCAAGGTGGACCTACATGTCAGAATTAATCGTGCTTATCTACCGTGAAACGGACACTATGAAGGTTCTAGAGGATACAAGAGGACACTGCGCCGAGGCAGACCGCGAGTGGCTGCCAGCAGGCCAGCCGGGCCCTAGGGCCCACATGTCAGTCTTGCCTCGCTACGTCGGTTCCCCACCGCCTTAAGGATTGCATCTACACCGTTTATTCAAGTCGGTTTGATCCGAGGGCTCAGGATTGACACTCTGGCTTATATATACTAGCCCCTGCCACCCTCTGTCATAACCCTAGTCATCAAGTCATTTGAGAAGACAGAAATCCTAATCATCCTTAGGCTAGGTCTAGAGAGAGGCAAGCAGGCTTCGCTTGGATTCCAGATCGTGTTAAGAGCGTGGTTTGGTATAATCTTTATACCCCTCTCTCTTGTATCTCTCATTACTTTTATATGTTTGCTACAATTATTATAACATTATTATTCATATCGTTTATGTTCCTAGTTATAATGTTCATCGACTACTTTGATTATATGCTTAGTATAGTTGGATTATCATCATGTTCATGAATAAGTTTGTATAGCACTCACTCCAAGGATCCATGGGTGAGTGGTCAACATTGTGTAAGCGTGGTGCTTATACATTGTTTACCTGCGGATACACCCTATATTCCAGGTCATGTGGTAGATCGAGAATGTGACACTTCCGTTGAGTCCTTTGTAGTCCACTCCCCAAATATAGGTATGCACGTAGGATGCAGTTATGAAGGAAGACAAGCTCTGTTCTTAGTCTTCCTTAGTAATATCCCTTATACATAGATATGACGATGATCTTAGCAATGACTACTAGGTATAATTGCACTAATCAATATATGCTTTGACTTATAATTAAGAATGACTTAGGAATTATTCCTCTAATATTCTACCTAACCATGCTAATGCCATAGAAAGGAGTACTCTGAGTGATTTATCATTATCATTGATTAATACTTATTATATATATATTATCCTATGACTTACCCCTGCTATGAGTAGGACATTGGTTATGGTTTACTTCTCCATTAATAGTATAAGTTATCAATACATGTCCATGCTAGACCTTCCCTGTGGTAAAAATATAAATAATGATACCTAGAATACTCTCAGGTGAAGTGCTACAATGGTATATTATCTGTGCACTTGCAGATCTCTTTGCATTCATATCTATATATATATTCTTTCTAGTCACAAGAAATAATAAAGAACTACTTAGTATCATTCTAGTAGTAATACTAGGTAAAACCAACAAGCATCTATGGCACCATCATTAGGGATGACACCCTAGTACAAGTAATGTTAAGAGATGTAGGCATATCATAGGTAGCTACTTAAAACAAGTGATAAGTTAATAAATATCAACAAGCGCCATAGGTTTGCAGGGGTGTGTGGCACGGCTTGACGCTTCAGCTAGATGGAAACTGCCGAAGGAAGCCAAGAACCACGACTGATGCAATTTGAGAGAGGCTTCGAGGGAGCGACGGTTTAGCTAGATGGAAACCTAGCTACGACATGGGCTTCTTTGCATTCTTAGGCTGCAGGGGGTTGTTGGCATTTCTTAGCGCAATCTTCAAGTGAGGATGTTTTAAGTTCGTCACCGGTAATGGCGCTAGAAATGCCTGTTGGTATTTCTTAACACCATTACTAAGATTGAGTTAATCTTAGCAACATTGCCAAGAAACGCCAACTATGATAGTCCTTAAAGATTACAGACAATATCTGCAAGCGTACGGATCTATCTTTGTAGTATTTCACCCGGAAGTATTCAGGGTATCGTTATTTATATTGTCCCAAAGGAGGGCAAGGTATAAATATTCTAGCATAGACATAAACATGATTACATACTTGCATAGTGGACCATAGTTCATAACAGGGGTAAAAATGATATTTCATGGATAGTGGACACACATATGGGCTAACATCAAGGATAAAAAGGAAAACAAAGAATAAAAGAATATTCCTAAGTGGAGCCGACATGTTCTAATATAGTCGTGCAAAGAATAGATAATGATCATACAAGTTATATGACTAGGGTTAGAACTAAGTGTGAGATGGACGGGGAGATCTTCGGGCACTGGTTTGCCATCAAGCCGGGGAGACTTTAAGACTCCTACACAATACCCGGACGTGGGGGATTACAAGGGACGGACAGGGCTGTCATCACCTGCCGCCTACCCCTCAACCGTGGGATACCGTCATATCCGAAGGTTCCCGTGCACCTGAGCACCACGCCCGTGTATAAGGAAACTACCTATATCACCCCGGGACTCCAACCCTATGAATTGACAAGCAAGAATATAGGCAACCCTGAAGGAACAACGAAGTGCCACCCTAATCCTAGCTTTACTTCTACTCATACAAGTCATATGAATGTTGAAGCATGAAGTTAAACATGTTAAGATCATGACACACAAACTATATGCTAGTTCATATATCATGATTATAACATGAAAACTATACTCTAGTTCATATGCACTACTATATAAATGATATGAGAGCTTGAATATCGAAGAACTCTTCATCGAATTATTCATACCAAAGTTTCTCTTCTTCCAAGGAGACAAGCTCTCCAAGTAGCTTTGCTAGCTCCAAATACTACTAAGAACTAAAGTTAAAAGAGTACAAGATTAGGGTAGTGAGGTGTAGCTCCAAATGATGGCATGTGTAGAATGAGCTCCTCCTCTTTTTATATGGTGAAGTGAGGGCGGTTTGGTGCGTGTATTTTTGGTAACCATCGGGAATCGCAGTAGCATGGTGGCATGCAACCGCCGCAGAAGAGTGGGACCGAGCGGAGGCGATGGCGGTGCAGCCGCACCCAGGGTGTGCCCACACCCTGGTAGGCCCGCCTCATGACTGCCTTTGCCTGGTCAGTTCCTGGATGGGCCTGGATCATGTCCACTGTGGTATTCTGCCTAGGTAAGTTGTGTAGGTGGGCCTCTCTTCTTATTCTCCTTTGCGTATTTCTGCTTTACACCTTCTATTTGCGCCTTTTGGTATGTTTTCCACTTGTATTCGAATATGTGACCTGCAGAACATGATTTCTTCAATATAAGTGGAACTTGGTCAATAGTAAAGGCATATGTGTCAAAAGCATGTCTATTTCTCCTGTTTTGGACTATAATTGGTGGTCGGATTTGGTCGTTAGTGACCACCAATAGGGGTGCCTCATCTTGGGCCATGGGGGTGTCTATAGGGCCAAAATTTTCTAGTACTCAAGAAATTTTGAAAATGGAGGGTGTGCCTAGGCACCCACGGTCTTGTAATGGGCTTCGCCCCTGGCTAAAAAGGCAGGACAAATCCAAGGGGTTGTTCCGCATTTGGTAGATGAGGGACTCTCGATCGTTCAATATGCAAATGGCACTGTCATCTTTATAGTTAATGATCTAGAGAGGGACAAAAACATGAAGCTTTTACTTTGTGCTTTTGAACAGTTATCAGGACTCAAGATCAATTTTCATAAAACTGAGATGTTTTGCTACGGAGCAGCCAAAACTAGACAAACTAAATATACACACATTTTTGGGTGTGATATGGGGTCATACCCATTTTGATATCTAGGGATTCCTATGCACCATAGAAAACTCATGAATAAGGATTGGAAACATGTTGAAGAAAGATTTCAAAAAAAGCTGAACTGTTGGAGAAGTAAGATGTTGTCAGTGGAAGGGAGGCTGGTTTTGATTAACTCTGTTTTGAGTAGTCTCCCCATGTTCTTGTTTTCCTTTTTTGAAGTACCTATAGGGGTTCCGAAGAAGCTAGATTACTTTAGGTCATAGTTTTTCTGGCAGAGTGATGACCATAAGAAAAGTATAGATTGACTAAGTGGGAGGTAGTTTGTACTCCAGAAGACCAAGGAGGGTTGGGAGTTTTAAATTTAGATGTCCACAACAAATGTCTCCTAAGCAAATGACTTTTTAATCTGATTAATGGAGATGGGGTCTAGCAATAGACACTTAGTAATAAATATCTAAGGGACAAAACTTTGACACAGGTACAATATATGCCCGGAGATTCTCAGTTTTGGGCTGGACTCATGAAGGTCAAGGAGGAGTTTCTCTCGCTAGGCAAGTTTCATCTAGGTGAAGGGTCTCAAGTGCGATTTTAGGAGGAACCGTGGATAAGACCGCGACCACTAAAATCTATCTTTCCTACACTACATAACATTGTTAGGAAAAAGCGCTTCTATAAGAATAGTGCTATCCATGGCACCGTTAAATGTAGCTTAAAGGGGATTTCTGGTAGGGGTTAATTTACAAGTATGGCATGACATGGTTGCAATGGTTATCAATGTACAATTAACAAACCAAACATATCGCTTTGTGTGGGGCTAGTATGGCAGAACTACCCAAATTATATGGCCCACATGTGCCCGTCATTGTCCTAAGAACCTCTAACTGCTGCACATGAAAGCCAGATAATCCAGTAGTCTATCTAGTGTCCTCGGGGAACCCCGAATCATCCATATTTTACAACTCATACAGGATCAACAATGGAGTTGCCACAACATTACAACATTGATACAAAAATTTCATACATCGGAGTTGCGGAGGGTTTACAACAATAGTTTACAAAACATGTTTAAGTAAAACTCAACTTTAGATTCAAAAGGTGAAAGGTTAGCGAAAGCAATTAGAAGAAACACCTAAAGTAGAAGAGACATCCAGATCATGTCGAGCCCACCGACATGACCTTGATTAGTAGGACAAGTCAGAACCTGCAACTTTAACAAATCTTGTGTACATGAGGGTACTCAACAAGACTTACCCGATGAAAAGAAAAGACTCCAAGGGCATGCAGGCTTAAAGGACACAAAATAAGGTTAAAGCAAGAATCAAGATTCTTTTTGCAGAAAAGCTTACTAAATATTGATCCTTACTTTCAATCTTTTAGCTCGACTTAAGTCATTAGTATTATCCAATTTGCTCCTACTCTAGATCAAACACTTCATTACTCATCTCATCATGTGATCATTAGTAATCATGTTCTATTAATCAACTACGATGTAGATCGAAGATCAAGTTTCTCACTATCCGGGAGAGACGGCGATTCAAATCGATATACATCCAGTTGGAGTAAACCTTAACCATCACGATATATGCAGGTCCCGGACCTACATATATCAACCATTCCCTCGAATCCTACAAAACATGAACGAGTTCGTGCCACCCGAGAGCACAGTACTCCACCGCCCTACCCTATTTCTAGTAGGGTGGGTACACGCTACTCTCGCCATCTCTTCACTCCCAGTGCACGGTTGTCCTTTCGTATAATGGAACAGTCGAGGTACTCAGGCTAACCGAGGGCATGCAATTAAGCATTTTCAATCTTGATCAATAGGTCTACAATCAGAATGGTCCTTAATTGACATAGGCGGAGCACTACATCAATGACTCCATTCTTGATGCAAGCTAACACCCGCCTAGTCTTAGGTTTAATATCATCATAACCATCATCATAGAATTCTCATGACCCAAAAGCAGAGCCGAGAAGAATAAAAGTAAACCTATTTCTCGCGAACGACCAAAACATCGTCCAACTTCCATCAAAGTCTAAGCATCACTGAGCATCATACATACTAGTGGGGTTTTAACGAAGATATTTGAATAAATCAAGGTAGTCATGCAGCAATTGGTTTACCTAATGCACATTTTATTGGACTCAAATGACAATAACATTTATAAATAACAAGGAAAGGTTAAATGCTCCGGGGCTTGCCTACGTTGCAAAGAATGTTAGTTTCCACAGAGGATCACAGGAGTCAGACGTGGCATCATCATCACTGATGGATGAACCTCCTTCGAAGATTGATCAACATGAACCTTCTCACTCATGTACGCAATACACGTAGATAAATGATGCATGCTTTAGCATGATGGAACGCATGACATGATGCATGGAAGTGCATTGGTGAAAGCATAACAAGATTAACTAACTTGAGTACAACTTTCCTTCACGGTACAATTGCAAGTAATCAACATAAAGCACTTTTTAGTTATTATCTTAACAAGTCCATTGTGTGCTTGATAAGGAGTAAAGCATAGCATATATTACAAAAGTTAGGCAAAGCAAAGATGGTATCACATTAACTTGACTTAAGCACTAGAGGTTGAGTTAGTCAACCAAACATTACACAACTTATCTTACTAGGGTGACAAAGCATCATAAGCTTAACCTACAAGGCAAAGGTTCACTTAACAAACATAACTACTAACTAAAGCTACATCATGATGAGACATGTACAAGTAATATACAAGGAAATATATAACTTTTACATTTTACCCAAGAGGTTGTATCTAAGAAACAATCAAGTCTATTGACATGCATTCGCTAATGAAAGACTTAATCAAGTCATTTAGAATTATTAACTAAAGGGTGTTCGTGAGTATATCAAGAAGGTAATCACTTTGCCATGAAACAGCAGGGGTGGGGTGTTTCATGGTCACCAATCAACCCAAAATACACTCAAATCATTTCATGATTTATGCTAATCATTTTAATATTTATTAACTAATAATGAAAGCATATAATTAAGGATATAATTAAACATCATCAAATTAATCCCAAACTTTTTGTGAAGGTTTATCTTAGCATAAAATAGTTACACAAAAAGTTTCATGACCATTGGATATATATTTTAGCCTATAAAAATCATGAAAGGTGCACTTATTAATTAAAAGAGGTAATTTTAAATCATATCAAAATTACTGAAAATGCTCAACTCATATTTTTTCTAGGTAGAGTACTTCATGAAGAGGTTACACAAAACTTTTCATGATTTTAGAATGCAACAATAATTAGTTATGAAATTCACAAGTTTCAGCTAAAAATAGAAAAAGAAAAAGAAAAACCCTGCAGCACACTATTCACCTGAGTCACAGTTAGTGCATTTAGGCCCCTGGAAAAGCTTCTATTCTAGAACGAAGTCCCTGTCGCGATTCAAAAAAAAAAACAGAGGATGCCGGAGAAGGCGCGATTTCCGCCCGGCTGATGCTCGTCGGCGGCGAGGGAGGCGCGTCATGGCATGGAGGCGTCGGGCCGCACCTGAACACGGTCCTGGCTTAGTCGGAGGTGGTCCGTGGCTCCCTGGCCATGTGCACTGGCACACTGGTGGTAGTCGTGCCGACGGCGAGCTGAGCTCCGGCGAAACCTGAGCACGATTCGGAAAACCAACGAGCCGATGAGCTATACGGTACCACGACGATCACAACACAAAATAAAAGAGAGAGAGAGAGAGGCGCAGCACAGAGGATTGGCCACGGCGAGGCAGTTGCAGCAGCCATGGCGAGCGGCTGCGGCGGCAACAGCGCGAGCGGCCGACTCCGATGGCGATAGGTGGTGCAAACGGTGCAGCGAGGGGCGCAAGAACGTCGCGAAGTTGGAGGCATGGGCAATTGGATGGAAATGGCACAAGCGCGACAAATTCAGCCAGCAACTGGAAGAGCACGGCGGCGATAGGAATGAGAGAAAACAAGGACGGTAGCCGGCTCGGTGGCTTAAGGGCGATGGCGATGCTTCCAGACTTGCCAGCTGCCGCGTGCTCTCGTGCGGAAACTTCGAGAAGGGTGGCGGCCGGCCAGCGAAGCAGCTGCGTGGCCGATGCTGCTACTCGCGGTACTGCAGCAGTTTCTCCTTCTTCCTTTTTCTTCCAATTACTCCCAAATTTACATAGCAACTTTAAAATCTCCAAAAACAAAAGTTGTTCAACTTCTCGAGATCTCCAACTTTGCTTTTTAGACCATCTCCAAATTCTCAATAGTTTTGAAAGTAGGATTTTGAATTTAGGGATTTTGAAATCCAATGATTAATTAATAAAGACTAAATAGTAGAATCCAAATTCAAATCCACTCTTGGAATTCAAATTTGATCATATTTGTCTTGAAAATTCTAACAAACTTTTATTCTATGCCATTAAGAATACTTTAAACAACAAAGTTTTTATTAACAAGATTTTAATTGTTTAAGCAAATTCACCCATATAAATTTACAAGGAATCTTAATGGATATTTATAACAACATTTCATGCAACTTATTTAACACAACATATGTAACATGGTCATGCTATGTATGAAACATGAAATGCATTTATGTCATGATACTAGATAATCATGCATGATGAATAGCATGATCAGGGTTTATTAATTTACACCAGGGGTGTTACAGCTACACCAGAATGGATTATTTTCGGTAAAATCCATGTACAGAGCCTTATTGATAGCAGAAGCTGTACCTTATAATACTTTTATTTGGAAACTAAAATTGTCTCTCAAAATCAAAATATTTTTGTGGTACTTGTATAAGAGAGTAATCTTAACAAATGACAATTTAGTAAGGCGGTAGTGGCAAGGAGATAGAAAATGTTGTTTCTGTTCTTCTGACAAGTCTATACAATATCTATTCTTTGACTGTCATTTTGCTAAATTCGTGTGCCGAACTGTTCATATTTCTTTTAATTTAATACCTTCAACTAGCGTTCACAATTTGTTTATAAGCTGGTTAGACGGGACAAATAGGAAACTGAAGTCTAAGATTCTTATGGGTGCAAGTGCAATTTATTGAGCGATATGGTTAACCCAGAATGATATAATTTTTGATAAGGCCGCAATACCATTTTATTTATAAGTTATCTTCAGGGAGACCTACTGGACCAGGTCCTAGTCTCTATTACAGAAGGAGGAGGATCGCCAAATGATGAAGATGAGCTGCAGGAATATTGAGACAATCGTGATGGAGGTGTTTACAAGACACAGTTGAAGATTTAGTAATAGAATTGCTCTATAGATGTCGAGTTTGGAAACTTTCTTTTATTTATTTTGGATCAAAACTTTGTGTTTAAGATTGCGTGGACCGCAGTGCTTGTGTTTGTAATAAGGAACAACTATATGCATTGGTCGATACTCGGCAATGAAAACAATTTTTTTAAAATTCTTTGCCGAGTGCCCTCCTCTCTGGCACTTGGCAAAGCTGGGAAATTTACCAAAATTGGCTTGCTTTTCTCAGCTTTGCCGAGTGTTTTTGTGATTGCACTATCTTTGTTGAGTTGTTTTTATTCCTTCTTAACTTCAATCTATCAACTAACCAGAAATCTATCAACTAACCAGAAAACAACTGCATTATCTTTGTTGAGTTGTTTTTATTCCTTCTTAACTTCAATCTATCATTTTCTTGATGCAAAGAAAAATAATCAGTGGTAAAAACAAGTGGAATAAATTGGTTGTGTGCACATTGCTTCGTCAGCCGGTCTGATTGCCTAGCATGAATGTTTGAGCAGTTTGGACCGGTTTGGGAAAAAAAAACATTGTTCAGAGCTAAGGCCAAGCTTCTCACTTTATGCAGGAAAAATATGGTGTCATAGGAGGGAACTTTTTAATATAAGAAAATGAATTTCCACTAGCCTGAGGTGACATGTTATTAGGGTTCACTTAATAGTCAGGGCATCAGGCGGCCGTGGTAAATTTAATTAGCAGCACTGCAACAGCCCACACCCACTACAGCACCACTAGAATCATCCACGGTGGAGCCCCCAATTTTCAACTTCCAGGCTTCCAGCTCATGAGAAACAACTTTCAGTATACTACAAGAAATTATCAAGGATAGTGAAGTACTACTATAGAATTTCTTAATTCTTGTCCAGATGTCTAAAGCCCTAAACAAAAACAATAGCATATAGTAACACTTGAATTTGCCAATATTACCTCAAGAAGTAATGTGATTTCAAATCCCGTCAAATCATCCAAGAAGAAGAATCTGTCAAGAAGAAAACGTGCATTAGACATGCATCTTAGAGTTGTTAATGCAGATAGTATCCCTCCTAAAACAATAGCTATATTGGGCTGCGGTGTAACATGACCATTTGAAATCAGGAGAATTTAAGCAATCCTATTATTATTCCTTTCATGCCAGAATTTCCATGTAATACTCACAGTGTCAGAGCTACCACCGCTGCTGGAACGTTTAGCAGCAACATCTTGAAGTAGTCAACAGTCAAGTCACTGTAGACCTGCACAAAATTCCATAGAAGGTCAGGATTCTTTGAATGGACCAACTCATGTTACTTAGCAAAATCAGTGAAAATGGGAAACTCACGTCTAATCCTAACTATAGTGTAAACTCATCTGACTTGGCTGTGTGATACTGTTTTATTAAATTTCCTGGTCTGTTTACTTGGTAATATCACAGAAGATTTCACCCATTACACTAGAAAACTAAATAGAAAAAAAATTCTATAAATAAAGCATAATCCAAGATTTAACCCACTAATAATGTTCAGTTACAGTTCACATGGTACAGAGGCTGAACACCGTCAGGCTTTTGATCACTGAAGGAAGCATAAAGAACATGTGAAAAGTTTGGTGGCAAGCTAATGAAAGGACTGGTCCTAATCTTCTGATAGTAAGGAAATAAACTATGCCTTTCTTTCCAATGTGTGTTGTCATGAAGAAGAATAAAAGGCAGGGATAGTAAATTGAATGATTATTTTTAAAAAATAAAGACTTATAAGTGAACAAGTAGCGGTAAAAAATCATGGAGGCAGTACACACCTTTCGACTTCGTAGGCTGCATCTTGGACCTTCCTGTACAATGTCACTTCCTTCTTTCTGGAGAGGAGAAATTATCAAGAAAAAAATGCAGATTAAGAATAATGCTTTATGGGCTTATGGTGCAATCATGGCGGATTTTTAGCAATAGGCTATTTTCTTAATGCTGCTACTTAATTTACTTTAAGTTGGTAATAATTTGCTTATGGTGCAATCGATCAGCATGCAAGCAAGTTTGATCGTAGAGCAC
This sequence comes from Saccharum spontaneum, assembly GCA_022457205.1. Taxonomy (NCBI): domain Eukaryota; kingdom Viridiplantae; phylum Streptophyta; class Magnoliopsida; order Poales; family Poaceae; genus Saccharum; species Saccharum spontaneum. The sequence continues at coordinate 39,084,060 of CM039616.1, forward strand.
ATGCTTATTGTGCATTGCCCCTGCCTCTATATGTATGTTCTTTTTTCTGTAGAGTTTTTCCAAACATCTAAAGATGGTCTTTGGTGGAGTTTTCACACAGCTCCAAATGACTTTTTCCCCATATAAGATATTTTTCTCTGCTTGCTTTCTAGTTGTTCTAGTCATATACTTGAGAAATAGAGACAGATTAACATCAACCATCCTTGGTAAGTAAAGGACTAAGAATTGCACAGAATCGCTTCAGCTTTTCGGATAGCATATCACACCGTCATCGCAGTAGCAAAAGATTCACTGGATAACAAGAACAAACCTTTAGTCTCAGCTTTAGTTGATCGAACATGGAGGCTTCCAAAAGCTTTTGCTCATCTGGGCCTAACCAAGGCGAAAACAAATGAACACTGATTAGGAATTGGCATGAGCAAATGATTTCTGCGCGCTCGAGACAAACATGGAATGCCCCGGCATCTGTCTCACTGTTTTCGACAGTAAGTTGCAGGAGGAGCTTAATGAAAATGCGCTTACTTTTTTAATTTTTTTAAAAGGAGGCACAGCCTCTGCTTTTAAGAAAGCAACATCACAAGTTCACACACTGGGGTTACCAGTTTAAGAAGAAAAACAAGAGTACAGCAGTAATCCAAGCCTATACAGGACTAGAAACGCACTCTCTCCAAGGAGACCAGAAGAACAGCTTGGAAGACTATTGCTCCAGCCAGTGTCAGGCGCGGCTTTAAAACTGGAGGCACGACCTAGTAACCAGCCAACAGAAGTCAAACAAACAACTAAAAGAACATCCCAGCTAATGAAAGAGCTAAATGTCCACCACATCTGAGAGACAGGTACTGCTCGGCTTGAAGCTCCTAAGCCAGGAAGTTTCTTTTGCCAGCAAGGTGCGGTCCTGGTCCTTTTCCCTGAGTAGGATGCTCCATCTCTGTAACAAAGAAACGGCATTATAGATCAAATCAGTTGGCGCATTGGGAACTTTCTTTTCAATAGCCCTTTTATTTCTGGAAATCCAAAGAGCCCAAGCAAACCCTGAGAACATGAAGATGGATAATCTAATCGAGAGAGGCCCCTTGCCCCTCAACCAAGTGCCACAAAAATCATCCCAAGTAGAAGGATAAGAGTTCAGGTTGAAAGCCTCACAAATTACCTCCCAAACAAACTTTGCAAGATGACACTTAAAAAAGACGTGATCTATAGTTTCTGAACACCCACAGAGACAACAAAGAGAAGACCCTTTCCATTTTTTCTTCACAAGATTAACGGCAACTTGCAGTTTATTATTGGAGATTTGCCAAAGAAAAAATTTGATTTTTAATGGAACTCTACTTTTCCAGATAATCCCAGCAAGTCTGCTGCAGACCCCCCTGTCAGTTAGAAACCTGTAAAGGGATTTGGTGGAGAACACCTTCTTCTTTTCTACATGAGCTTAATGAAAATGCGCTTACTTAGCATCACAACGCTGCTTCCTTCCCACATGAGCTCCTCCTCGAGGTTATCGAACTCCTCGTTGGACATGATCGCCTTCTGGTCGTAATAGAAGGCCTATATATACCAATAACACCATGATGAACATCAACTATGACGCTGGATTAATTCGATTTTTCACCAGCAGGCAGCAGGTATCAACGGGATAAAAAAAAATGGGTACGCCCGCGCGGGCACGTACCTGCAGCGCCTGGAGGAACTCCTGCTCCATCTCCCAGATGGTCTTCTTCTGCTTGCGATCGATGCTGCAGTAGGGGAGCACGTTGCTGTCCACCACCTCCTGCTGCTGCACCTGGCCCTTCGCCTCACCCTCGGCGGCGCGTGGCAGCGGCCGGCGCAGCACCGCCGGGGGCAGGGGCGTGGGCAGGCGGCACGGTAGGGAGAGCCGCGCGTCGGAGGCCATGGCGGCGCGCGGCGGATCGGCTACCAGCCGGTGAGACGGAGGGCGACAGTAGATATTTACCTGCCTTGCCGAGTGCCCGCGATTTGACACTCGGCAAAGTTTTTATTTTTTTTAAATTTCTTTGCCGAGTGCAGGCGATCTGGCACTCGGCAAACCCTTTTATTTTTTTAAAAAAGTCTTTGCTGAGTGCCAGATCGCCCGCACTCGGCAAAGTTTTTAATCTTTTTTTTAAAAAAAATTCTTTGCCGAGTGCCGGCGATCTGGCACTCGGCAAAGACTTTTATTTTTTTTAAAAAAATTCTTTACCGAGTGCTCGCGATCTGGCACTCGGCAAAGAATTTTCAGCGTTTTATTTTTTTAATTACTTTGCCGAGTGCCCACGATCTGGCACTCAGCAAAGAATTTAATTTTTTTTCTTTTACACCTAAATTTTTTTAATTACTTTGCCGAGTGCCCATGACTTGGCACTCGGTAAAGAATTTTCGTTATTTTTTTAATTTCTTTGTCGAGTGCCATGAATCTGACACTCGGCAATGAATTTTTAGCATTTTATTTTATTTTTTAAATTTCTTTGCCGAGTATCAGGTATCTGACACTCGGCAAAAAATTTCTTTGTCGAGTGCCAGCATTCTGGCACTCGGCAAAGAATTTAATGTTTTTTTGCAACTAAATTTTTTTTGCAGCCCTACTATAATATTAGGAGCTAGATTTTAAAATTTGGTACAATTTTTATGTTTTTTGCTGCATTTAGTTAATTTGTATCATTTACTTAAATTTTTTTCGTAAAAAGCAAATTTGAACTACAAGTGCATGGAATAATGGAATTTAGCCATTCAAAAAATGATATTCATGCTTTTGAGTGTATTATGAGGCGCTATCTAGGAATGCACCCGAAATTTCAAACATCGTGTTCACGAAACATGGGCACCGACTTGCAGGCGATTTGTTTTTAAATTCTATTAAATACAAACAAAGTCCAAAAATCACAAAAATTGCCAAGATGTCATGATATCGCATGTGGAGGCTATAATAAAAATTAAGAATGTTTCGAGAAAGTTGTGACGTAAGTTGCTTTAAACCCAAACAAACCACATGTGAAATTGTGATAACACATGTGGAGATGTCTGAGTTTCAAGCAACGTACGTCACAACTTGCTCGAAACATTCTTAATTTTTTATCATAGCCTCCACATGCGATATCATGACATCTTGGCAATTTTTGTGATTTTTGGACTTCGTTTGTATTTAATAGAATTTAAAAACAAATCGCCCGCAAGTCGGTGCCCATGTTTCGTGAATATGATGTTCGAAATTTCGGGTGCGTTCGTAGATAGCGCTTCATAATACACTCAAAAGCATGACTATCATTTTTTGAATGACTAAATTCCATTATTCCAGACACCTGCAATTCAAATTTGCTTTTACGAAAAATTCAAGTAAATGATACAAATTAACTAAATGCAGCAAAAAAACATAAAAATTGTACCAAATTTTAAAATCTAGCTCCTAATACTATAGTAGGGCTTCACAAAAAATTTGGATACAAAAAAAAATTTAAATTCTTTGCCAAGTGCTAAGATTCTGACACTCGGCAAAGAAATTTTTTGCCGAGTGTCAGATTTCTGGCACTCGGCAAAGTAATTAAAAAAACTTTGCCGAGTGTCTAACAGTAGGCACTCGGCAAAGGATCACCGTTCGGGCTCACCGTTTGTGAGGACATCTTTGCCGAGTGTAAATCTGGCTCTCGGCAAAGACTTTTTTTCCGAGTGTATTTCTTTATCGATTGCCGGGCACTCGGCAAAGTGATCTTTGCTGAGTGTCTTACTTTGCCGAGAGCGGCATTCGGCAAAGAGCCTCTTTGCTGAGTGTCCGATATTTGGCACTCGGCAAAGCATATGACATTCGGCAAAGATATTGTTTCCGGTAGTGATACAGAGAACGAACAAAAGTTTACCAGCAAGCAGCAACAACACAATCCGTTATTATGCAGGTCTGTATGAATAATTGAACACCAGCAAGGCAGCAACATGCAGTTTACAAGATCATATAATATTTAGCACGCAACGTCATGCCTTCTTAACCCAGGCCGAGTCCAGCTAGCGACCCAACTGCAAATCTATCATGCACTTGGCACGCATGCGGCGCACACATCCCCTTTCATGCCTCCGTCTAAACCTCACGTCAACCACAGCTCAATGATTTGATCGGTTCCCAGCGACATGTCGTCTCTGAAATCATCTCTAGACCAGGTCATCGGAATCGGACGTTCTCGTTGGAGGCCGCAGCAGCAGCAGACATGTCCACCACCGTGACCGTCTCGCCGCCGCCCGAACCTTTGGGCGATGCCCCGGCGGCACCCGGCACCTCCAGTTCCAACTTCACGCTGCTGTACATCATCGTCGCGGTCCTCGCCGGCGTGATACTCTACATGGCCTTCCTCCATGGCCAGTCAGTCCTGGCCGAGTGGCGCCGGCTCCAGGCAGGCGGCCACGCCGAGGCCGAGGCGTCCGGGACGAGGCTCGGGCTTAGCGTGGACGACATCGCCGCGCTGCCCACGTTCACGTACCGGGCGCGGGCCGCGTCGGCGTCGCCGCGCGGTGGCGGCAGGAGCCGCAGCAAGGGGAGGACGCCAGGCCGGGCGGTGGAGTGCGTCGTGTGCCTGCAGGAGATGGAGGACGGCGACGTCGTGCGCGTGCTGCCCGCGTGCAGGCACTTCTTCCACGGCGGCTGCATCGACGCCTGGTTGCGCGCGCACTCGACGTGCCCCGTGTGCCGCGCGCACCCGGAGCCCCAGCGCGCGCGGCTGGCCGAGGCAGCCATGTCCCCGCCGCTGCCGCAGCTGCGACGGTGCGGCGTGTCGCCTGAGCGGCCCACGGCATCGAGGGTCCTGGCGGACATCCTGGCGCGGTCGCCGTTGAGAAACAGCTGCTCCTGCTCGACAAGTGGATTTGGGTCGCCAAGGCTTCACTTGGGGTCGAGGACTCCGTCTCCGGCGCCGCAGGTGTATGGCAGGGTGGACGATAGATGCTCAAAGTCACCGCCTCCGGGGATGTCAGAAATAGTGGTTGTCCCGTCCAAGTCGCCGTCGCCGATGAGGTTCAGCACAAGCAGGCAGTTGTCGGCGAGGAGCGTTGGAACATTGGAAAGCATAGAGGTGATCACATCAGCATCAGCATCACCGTCACCGGTGCCAATTAGTGAGGACGGTGGTGGTTCCCTGTCGAAGTCGCAGTAGCCGTCGCCGGTGCCACATCGAGTAATGGGTAGAGTAGTTGGAAGAGCATGAAGAGGTCTTGAGACACATTTGATATTTTCTCTGTGTTTTTGTACTCTTTTATTATGATGAAAAAGGTTTTCTGTTTCTTTAATTCATATCTCAATATCCAACAGGGGCGAGCCACGAGTGATACGAGAAAGGTCGTGAGTGGTGATGAACTCAGATTCAGGGCAATAGTCAACAGGGGAGCTGCACCTTAGCGACAGTTACACCGGCTCTAATTTCTTGCTATTCTCACTATGCCAAGAATAACTTTGAACTTGCGAGCAAATCAAAAAAACAAGCATGAACAAGTGGACAAGCCAACAACGCATAGACCTTGTCTAAGAGATGAAATATGCATCATGAATTTGTGGTTCTAGATACAAGCAGCTGGGTGGTCTAGATCGACACGCGCGTCCCATTTCTGGTGGCTACTGGGTATTCATAGGTAGAACATAGCCAGAAGGCGTGAGGAGCTGTAAACCCTTGCTTAGAATGGGCCCCTAGTGGGATTAACTTGATACAAGGACTCAGCTTACGACTGGAGGTCTAAACATCTTATGGTCGATTCTAATCAACTCCAATGAAATTTGACCATGAGGTTAGATCCATTTGAAAAGTAGAGTCCAAGATGTTTCCATAAGTACTCAAAGACCTTCAGCAATGTCCGGAATCAGAAGTTATGGCTGATTCAAGACAACGATGCTTGGAGGTGTGCATTTGTAGTCGAAACCTTCGACCTGATCTTCCTCTTGTTCATGGTAACGCCCATTTGATAGTTATTTTTATCACTCCAAAAACTGAGACATTCTTCCTCCGTATTCTTAAGCATAAAAAATCATCACAAGGCAACAGTAGTACCCCCATTCGGTAAATAACTTGTTTTGAACAACAAGGAATGACTTTATCTGATAATTGAGTTATCGTACTCGAGCTTGAGTCATTGGTCCTTGTAACCTCAAAATCTACAGGCAGCTCATGTTTATATGTGTTATCGTTAATCTTTTTTAACACACCCAAGGACCACTAACTTTAGGAAACAACTTTGACTTACTCAAATTAGGGAATCTACGCTTTCTCAAATGTAGCCAAACTAGATCACCAGGTTCAAAAGTGGCATGTTTCTTTCCTTTGCTACCAGCAAGCAATTTGTACTTTGCATTCATGCAGGTTTAATATCAGCTCAACGCGTTGTTTAGCATCAAGGTTCACTCGCTCCGATGTTGGAAGAGGCAACAAATCAATAGGAGCATGAGGCACAAATACATAAACAATATCAGAAGGGCATTTCTTAGTAATACAATGTTATGAACAGTTATAAGCAAACTTAACCTAAGATAAGTATTTTCTCTACATTTTTATGTTCTTCAAAATAGCCCTAAGCATTGTAGATAAAGTATTCAAAACCTCAGTTTGGATGACAAGTAGTGGAAAATAAAAAGCTTACTCCCCAGCTTAGCCTACAAAGCTCAAAAAATGGCTAAGAAATTCTGCATCATGTTTGGCATACCATGCAAACAAACAATCTCACGAAAAAATAAAACAAATCAGCAACATGTATAGCATCTTCACTCTTATGACATGGATTAAATGAGCCATCTTAGAAAATCTGTCCACTACAACAAAGACACTATGCCTCCCCTTCTTTGTTCTAGGCATCCCTAAAACAAAGTCCATAGAATATTCTCCTATGGCGCATCAGGAATAGATAGAGGCATATACAAACCATGAGGATTAACGATGTCCTCCGTCTTCTTCACACCAAAGTGTCCCGTCAACCCACCTCCATGCCCTTCTTACAACAATAACGTATGCGCAGAGCTAGCTGGAATGCATAGCTTATTAGCTCTAGACATAAACCATCAGTTAGGATGAATTTGTTCCTAGTTTTTTCCTCCTCATAATTCAGCAACAGATCTTTGTAATCACCATCATGTGCATATTGCTTTTTAATTGTTTCCAAACAAAAATAAAAACTTTGAAATTAAGGGGTATTTGGAACTGCTCCGCTCTACGTTTTTCATCTTTGCTCCACGTTTTTTTAGCCAAACGGTTTCAGCTCCACGCACTCTGTTCAAGGAAAAAATGTGAAGTTGTTAGAGCACCTAAAGGGATGTCTACAAACTCCAGGTTTTTGTGGAGCTGCTCCATAGTTAAGTTTATGGAGCATAGTTTGTGGAGTAGTACCAAACACCCCTAAAGGGAGACAACATTGTACCGAGCACCTCACGTTCCATGACTGTAGTCCTATATTGATGTTGATCAGTTTTCTGTTGTACCACAGCGGAAAAATCATGGTTTCTTAGGTACTTATTACTTTTGTCCTATATTGATGTTGAACAGAGAAAAATCATGGTTTCTTAGCTACTTATTACTTTTGTCTTAAAGTCAAATCTACAAATATCATCAGTTTTTTGGGAAAAATATTAATACATATATTTTAAAATAAATGCATTATTAAGATATATTTCATAAAGAATTTAATAAAAACTAATTTTCACTATATCAAGATGTATACTTTTCTATAAACTTGAATCAAACTAGAAACGGGATTTAACTTAGGGCAATGCTGTAACGTATATATAACTTGGAGGTAGTGGATATATAACATGGGATCCAAACCGATAGTGTGGCACGTTCCACGTGATTGATGTCTAGGACTAGATCTGTATCAGGCTCAACACACAATTTGGATGGGCAAATAATGAGCACGAGTGTTGTGTGATGGCTGTTAATTATCATCAGTGATTGCCTGATTCATGAGCTAGTATGAAACTAATGAGTTATACGGTATGTCTCCTTTTGGCTCCCAATTCAAGCAGCTAGAACCAATGTTATCCTAAACAGTAAAGTCTACACGGTAAATAGTCAATCACTTACAATTTAGCTATTATTTACATTAAATAGACACTTAAACTGACAAAACAGCCATTTTAAGAGGATATCCGTTGATTAAGCAGAAACAGTGTAGCACTGTGTTGTGTTAAAGGTATATAAACAGGCCAAACGATCGTTTAGATGAACAGTACCAAAACCGTTCTTTATTTGCTGAAGACTCTCATGTGGATTGTGAAACAGTAAACATGCCAGGATTATTTTGGTTTCAATGAGAATTTTTACATCCCTTATTACATATAGAGACATAATTTTATATCTTGATATAGGTTAGTATCTGGTATATAATGCAAGATAATAATTCTTGTATCTTACATATGATATAACGTGTTGCACGTAGACGTAGGGCCATCCGATCCTCACAATTTGAGTGCACTGGGAGCTTTTGAACAAAGAAAATTTGATGGATTTGTAGTTAAAGAGCGGTATATATAAATATAAAACTCCATATCCCGCGTAGATTGCGCGCTCCCACAGCCATCCTAGCTCCTGTTGCAATAGGATCTTCCAATCCTTAACTGTCGTGCGTGTCACGCAACGTTTCCCTTTTGCCTAAGGCTGGACGAAAAACTCGAAGCTCGTTAGCTCGCTCGGCTCGTGGCTGGCTCGACTCAGCTCGGCTCGGCTCGTTACGATAACGAGCCGAGCCGAGCCAAGATTTTAGCTTGTTAGCTATAACGAGCCAACTCGAGCCAGCTCGCGAGCCGCTCGCGAGCTAAACGAGCCAAGCTTTCAGGAAAAAAAGTATCAAAACTTGTATTAGTTTTTGTATTACTTCATGTCTTGTACTTTACAATTGACTAGTAACTGGTCTAGACCCTATAAATTGACTGGTAACTGGTCTAGATGCATTTCTTTTGTATTATTATTATTCTCAAACTTTAAATAAATACAAATATTATATTTTGTGTATTTTTTATACCTGGCTCGCGAGCTTAACGAGCCAGCTCGAGCTTTTAACGAGCCGAGCCGAGCTGGCTTTCTGGCTCGTTAGGATAACGAGCCGAGCCGAGCTGGCTCGTTATCTTAACGAGCCAGAACGAGCCGAGCCCAAACGAGCCGAGCCAGCTCGGTATCCATGCCTACTTTTGCCGGTCTCCCAGTCACGGGTTGCGTGGCCCGGATCCCTGTTTCTATACTCACCTCCGAAAGCTCGTATACCATGATGGTCACGGTAACAAGGACGAGCTACTACACACCTGTTCTGCATCTTATCATCTATGGGTTTAGATCCATTAAAAAGTGCACTATGCAAAAAAAGATTTCCCGTCACATCAAACTTGCGATACATGTATGGAGTACTAAATGTGGATAAAATCAAAAACTAATTGTACAGTTTGGTTGTACTTTGTAAGACGAACGTTTTGAGCCTAATTAGTCAATGGTTGGACAATTATTACCAAATACAAACGAAATGCTACAGTGTATTTTGGCATTTCAAAATTTGGATCTAAACACAGCCATCTATACCTAGGCCCCGTTCACTTCCTATACAAACTCAAAATATTTTCTCTTCCACCTATCACATCAAATATTTGGACGCATGCATAGAGTATTAAATATAGGTAAAAAAATAACTAATTGCTAAGTTTGTCTGGTTTTTACGAGACGAATCTTTTGAGCCTAGTTACTTCATGGTTGGATAATATTTGTCAAATAAAAACGAAACGTGCTACAGTAACTTTTGGTCCACTTTGCACCAACTAAACACACCCCTATTAATAAAGAGACAAAATTTCTCACCCTCTATTTTTTTGTCCGGCCCTCCCCTAACTACTCAGCATCGCTCTTCTTAGTTTAGAATTGAAAAACCACTATTCAACATCACTCTTCTTAGTTTAGAATTGACAAAATTATTCGCATTGTCTCTTTATTATTAGGTATAAATTTACAACATATATATAGATAAGCCACCTAATTAAATCGAGTCGATCTCTCCTTAATTTTCCATACGGGATAACAACCACCTAATTAAACCGAGTCAATCTCTCCTTGATTTTCCATACGGGACAAATAATTTAGTGCAGATATTATTTATTATGGGCCTTATTAGAGCTAAGCCCAAGTATTCTGGCTCACGCACGCCGGGCAACGTCTAATCAAACAAGTAAGATAATTTCACATGTGAATCATATCATAGACCGTGCATGGGTCGGCGACAACATCAAAGCTGATGGTGCCGGAGGGGCCGCCAGAGGTGCAGGAGAGACGGCGGAGCATGGCCTCGAGACAAATCAATCTCCATGATGCACGGCTTCTCGCTCGCCTTAAGCAGCTCTAGGCCTCTAGCTCCACCGTCAAGTTCTCCAGCGAGCGACCAGGGCAGCAGTGCTACATTGCAGGCAGGCTGTGAAACCACGTTCCCCGCGCCAAGACACGCCAATCGAGGCCTACTCTCACTGCGACCGCCACGTTGATCTCCATCATGGATGTTGGTAATGACGCCTCCATGGTCTGCTTGCACTGGTCGTTCGACCTCAACCTCTGGTGCCACTCGAAGATGCCCACGACCTATGCATGGAGCTGCGGCTCTGAGCGATTTGGATCCATGAACAGGAACACCGAATACCAGCGGCGCAAGGATAAGGCAGTTTCGCTTTAATTCTTTTCTTGACCCAATCCTGATTTGACTTGTCGTACTATTCTATACGTGATACGAATAGCATTAGATGGATGATGATTTCAGCAATGGTTAGAAGATTAATTCAGAGGTCACGTCATCTCTATTCCCTAGATTTTTTTATCAAGAGACGAGGTAATGAAATCTCAAATTTTAGTTATTTTCACGTATGGTTAATGAGAGTATGAGACAGTTTATTCTTTAGATTTCCTTTCGGATTTGCCTTTGAGCCGGTAGCAATGGAGCAGTATGGATATTTTAGTTGGCAGATGACTGTTATATATGATTAGGTTATTAGGTTTGACAGTTTATCTGCAGTCTGAAAAAAAGAAATGGTTGATACATAGAAAGTGATTTCCTTCTTTATTTCACCTCAGTCGTCGAACAGTAGGGATACTATAATTATCGATGAAATGTTATAAATAATTAGGTCTAAGTAATCTTCAAGTGCTTGATGATCATGGATCAAACCAAATTACATTGTACTTCACAAAGGATCTTGATATGGACATATTTTAGGTTGCTTGGTGCCCGAGTTTGCTATACCTAATCTTAAGCAAACCTTGGCTCTCACAAAAATAAATAGTTTGGATCCACTTAAAGGCAGATTCTCGGTCGCACAATGCGACAATCGTGCCAAATGTGTCGTGGTTGCCATGACTTTCTCCCCCACATCTGGCTATGGACCATGGGATTTGAACTAGACTCCTGATTTTTGGTACCGCGACTCACCACGGATGGCATATACCGCATTGCACAGTGGGCACAAACAAGTCATACCAAACACGAACAAAGTATGGCGACCAAAACCGAAATCATAGTTGCGGCAAAAGTTTAGCATAAAAATGAGACTATGATGTGTGGTATGTAATGGTACTGACAAAGTGTGGCACACCGTAGGTGTGACAATGAATCAAACAACTACTACCTAAAAACTGTGGCGTGACTAACCTATGACATAGCAAGCTGTGGTCATGAACCAAGCAGACCCTAAGCCCCATGGCCGTTCTTAGACTCCTGAGAAAAAAATTCCCATTGCAACGCACGGGCATATTTGCTGGTTCTTATATTAATGACAAAAGTCAGAAAATAGGAAGGAACATGGATCGGAGGTCGACAGGTGTGGGACGGAAACGGGAGAATCCTCTTGTCCATATTATCAGCATCTTGTATTTTGGACAGGATGGACCCAAAAATATATATTTTTTCACAAAGTATCCCAAATTCACTCCTACTCCCAATTTTCTACCGACCATCCCATGTCCAACAATATCTAAAACATACCATATTGGAAGGCCTAGCGCCCAGACGTCCTCCGGATGAGATGTCGTGTCCGGACGCAGACCCCATGTCCTACGTCTCGCATCCCACCCAGCACCAATGCCCGCATTCGTCGTAGAACCCGTGCCCCCGCGCCCACCCTGCGCCCGCATGGGAAACCTACGTGGGTTGACTCACGGTTGCGCCCCAGCATCAACGACAAGCGACTGCGGCAGGCCATTGTCCACCAACCACCAGTCGCTCCATGCAACATCTCGATCTACTTTTGAAACATCTGAATGAAATATTTGCAATATACATCTCAAACAGATAAAACATTTGAAACATGCATGTATGGGCATAGCAACATATGCAACATTCAGATGAAACACTTGCAACATATAAGTATAAAACATATGAAACACTTGAAGCATGCGGTTAGAGCCATAGCAACATATGCAACATCGAGATGGACACACTTGAAATGTATGTCTAAAACATCTGAAACACTTGAATCATAGGCTTGCAACATACGTATATTGTCATTGCAACATCCCAAATCTACTTTGTAACATCCAGATTGAACACTTGAAACAACGCCTGAAACACTAGAAACACGACGCCGTCGGTGACCACGGCTTACCTGGTAGGGAACTGTGGTAGCTAGTAAGCTCGAGTCAGGGGGCGTCGAGAGCTGCCCAGCGTACACCCAAGCACAGGCGCAGGCCTCCCCTTCATGTCGCGGTGTCTTCGGCGAGCTGTGGTACATGCCATGGCCACGACGGCACGAGGAGATGGGGATGCGGTGGAGGGCTCGGAGGAGCGCCGGATAGGGCCCGGGTATAGCACACCCACGCTGGAGAAGGCCACTGGGCTAGATAGGGGTGGCTAGAGAAGGCGAGCGGCGCGGTGGATATGCCAGCAGGGGCGTGGGGCAGTGGCCAGCGGGGTGCCTCTCGGGTGGCTCAGCCTCGGCGCTCGAGGCGGCGGCGCTCGCGCTCAAATTTGGAGGTGCAATGTTGCGTAGCGGCCTCGGAGACTCGGGGACAGCCGGTCACTCCGGATGAGCGAATGAGGAGTTACGTCTGGGTGTGGGTCACAGAATGGACGTCCATGCCGTACCTCCTTCCTAAGAGGTCAGCCATGGCAGTTTCTGCGAATTCCCCACCATTCAGCACTAGCGGTATCTACTGCCCCGAGCCGCTAACCATAAATCGGCGCTCCATGTAGCGCTGTCTATCCCACCGCTCGGCGCAGCTATGCCCCGGCCCACCCTCTACGGCTCCTCCTCTTTGTCCCTCCCTCATCCTGGACACAACGCTCGGTAGGCGTCGGCTTTGGCATAGCGATGCCTTATGTTAGACTGTTCCGGTGCCTCGACCTACACTTCTGGTGCCCGAGCTGCACTTAGGGCTGGTCTTGAGTTTTTGTTTTCGACCTAAAACAAAACTAAAATTATAGGCCCGTTTTATATAAACATGATAAATTATAATACTTAATACATATGTAAACGAAATGTTACCAATAAACAGTTAACTATGGAAGCAAAAGTAATATTTAGTTGGGGTTGTTGGATTTAATTGGAATTGACCAATTACATTTAGCAATTAAATCAAATGAAATTTCAAGGTTGGGAGTAATATGCTAGGTGAAACTCATGATGTGTTAGTAGCCATTAGTCGGATGTTTTAAGGTATGGGTTAGTGGTTGATTGGTGAGTTACTATTAACGGACAATTGATTTGCCCATCACTAGTAACAAATATGGTCTTCATGCCATAATCAACTATGTTGAATAGTGGGTTACTAGTAACAGACAATTTATTTGTCAGTTACTAGCTAGTAACATTCATGGTGTTCATTACCATTATCAACAACTATAGCTGTCTCTTCGGTTGAAGGCTACATAAGGCAGTGCTCTCCTCCTGCCCGTGACCACATGACACACAACCACGCCTCAACACTTTGTTGTTGTGTTGCTCTATGTCATCCCCGTCCTGGCTCCTGCATGCACAAGAATAGGGAGAGCATGCCTCCGAAATCGGCGCCGTTCACGAGTTTATCTGCTCGGGTGAAGACCGACAATTAGGTTTTTAGGGAGCGTATTCACGCAACTACTCGTTCGTTCGTCCTTCCTGCTAGTTCCAGACGACTTGGGGTGATCGGTACTACAACATTACTGCACGATATCAGGCGAGACGACTACATCGACAACCGCTATGTGAACTAGCGTGGCTCTAGTGCCGTTGGGTATGCTATTGCAACCCGTCCTTTGTTTTCTATGATTAAAACATGATGATTAGTATCATGTACATATTCGTTGCGCTTAGATCACACGTGCACATATCTGATGTCACAAACGTGTTTTTTATATTTTCCTGGATTAAATTGGTACTGAACTTGCCTAAAATTCTAACAATGTGATCCTATCTTTTCATCCTACGACATGGAAACAAGAATGGAATTAAGCCTAATATGACCAAACGAATTATCAACCGAAACCTCTCTAGATTATGTTGCACTCTTAGAATCTTTTGGATGCATAGGGCTAATTGTTAAAGCAACTCTAAGAGGCCCTGTATACCATTTCTTATTAATTGGAATAGAGATTTTAGTGAAAAAAATATCTTTTAATAGCTTCTTCAATTATGTCTCCAAATACTGCCATCCTTTATTCTGAATTTCTCATTAGCCAAACATGGACAAGATATAGAAAAGCCATTGGAGGATGAAAAGATACAAACAATGAATCTTATTCAAATGACTATGCAAATGATGATTTAGAAAATAAGTTTAAGAAAGACTCTTGGATGTACTCTTAGCCAGTTATTTCTTAGCCTTAGCCAACAGGAAGTAATAGATAGACTAATTTTTAAGTCAAACCTCTAACAAGTTGCTAGCCAACTACTCCCTCTGTCCCAGTTTATCTGTCGTTTTTAGTTTTCGTACCACAAGTTTGACTCGATTTGTAGAAAATACGTGCAACATTTGTATCTCCAAATAAATTTATTAAAAAAATAGATTCAAAGATTTTTCCAATGATACCAATTATTTATCATAAATATTAATATTTTTAATATATATTTTATCAAAGTTGTTTCTCAGGAAGCGAAAGCAACATATATTTTGGGACAGAGGGAGTAGCTAGTTAGCCAACCTCATCTAATTTAGACTAACTTTTAGCCCCAACTAATAACTACTTTAAGTAAATTCAAATAGGCTCTTAGAAAATCGAAAAAGAAACCCCTCATCACTGGGAATGGTCTAATGTGTGAAACTTTGGCCTCTCTTGCCTCCTTAGACATTAATTAGTACTCCATCCATCCCAGAATATAACTACGTTTAAACCTTTGTCAGATACAACGTGCGTGTGGTCTATGTATGTCAACGATGTTTGCCGTACATGTCTTCACTCTGATTAAACGAAGATATGCATGTTGTTATTTTATTGATCCCAAGAGGGATAGTATGTTCATCCGTTTAACTACTCCCTCCATCCTAATTTTCTTGAATAGTTAAAACAAGTCAAGTCTGACCAAATTTTATATAATAAAATAATAATATTTATGATATCAAATAAGGATCATTAGATTCTGCATTAATTCGATGTCATGAATCTTTGTAATTCTTTTTATAACTTTAGTCAAACTTTGAGATGCTTTAACTCTTAAGAAAGTTGGAATGACTCATAGTTTAGAAACGGAGTGAGTATTAATCAAGCAAGGGAACTTAAAAACATAGCTATATTCAGTGTCTAATAATTTTGAACTTCAATAGTAGCTATATCCCGAAAGGCCGAAACTGATGGAGTACAAGTAGTACCAAGCTGGCCTGTTACAGTGCAAATTGCATGAACTTGCCTATCTCGTCGACAGCACGGGGTGCAGTGCAGAGCAGATACGAGGACCTGAGCTGTAAACTACTACATTGTGTTGATGGGTAGGAAGCTATCCAAAGTGATGTTTTGGGGTACTCTCAGGATCACAAACAAGATTCGTCACGGCCGTTGAACGATATACATGCCTTGGCAGTGCCAGCGAGAGGTGCACCGCATCGCGCCCCGGGCTACCTTGTCGAACGAGCCGCAAGAAAGCGAGAAAGAAACGTTGCGTGCGGCTAGCTCCGTCTGAGTTGGTCGTGCGAAAAGTGTGTGTCCTTCCGCTCGAAATAGCGTCTCCCTCTACCATTACAGACTTTGTCAAGAGATGAAGACCTGCCCAAAACGTCTACTAGCTACAGTCGATAATACAGCACGTACCAGCACCGTTCCAGTTCCCATCCAAGGAGAGACTGAGTTCTGCTAGCTGCAAGATCACTCGGCACTTCATCGCCATCGACTGGATCCTGCAGCGGCGCTACATGCACCGAGCAAGCATGCCGAGCGTGCACCGTTCGAGGCTGCTGGCGGCGGGCCACGCGGCGCCCGACGAAGCCGACATCCGCCTCTGGTCCGTGCTACTGGCCTCGTTCGTGTCGCTGATGCTCCTCTGCGGGGTCCTCTCCCTGCTCTCCCGCGCCAGCGGCGACAGCGCCTTCCCCACCAAGATCTACGTCATCCTCGGCCCGACGGCGATCATGCTCGTGCTCATCTTCCTCGGCTGGCTTGTCGCGGCGGGGTTCCGGGCTCTGGCCGCCCCGGCGCCGCCGCAGGCTCCGGCGCCCGCGCGCCTGGCGCGACGCCTTTGCGCGTGCGGGCTGTCCGACGCGGCGGGCGTCGCCACGCTGCCGGCGTTCCCGTTTCAGCCGGCGCCGGCCCAGCGGCCCGCGGCGGCGAGCGAGGGCGAGCAGCAGCCACCGCGCGGGAGCGGCGTGCTGTGCGCGGTGTGCCTCGAGGACGTGCGGGCCGGCGAGATGGTGCGGCAGCTCCCCGCGTGCCGCCACCTCTTCCACGTCGACTGCGTCGACGTGTGGCTGCGCTCGCACCGGACCTGCCCGCTCTGCCGCTGCGAGCTCCCGCGGCGGAAGGCAACCGCTCAGCAGACCGTGGCCGTCACGCCGGCCACGACGGAAGCGGTGCCGTTGCCGCCTGTTTGAGAGAGGGTTGTTGCTGCACCTCTCTCTCAAACCTAGTACAACATTATTCAATTCCTGAATTTCTTTGGGGGCAATCAATAAGACATGACGATGCGACGGGATTTGATTGATTTGAATCTACTACTATATGGCAGTTTATTTGGATCACTAGAAGGTGCCCCACGGCTATGTGGCAGAATCGATCTGTTTCTAGTCGCGCTTGACATTTCTTCCATTTCTATAAGAGGTTCGTTGGGGTGGACAAACTAAAGGTTTTTTTCAGAAAACCTCAGGCATATATAATATCCCCATTTCCGGATTTCCCAAGGAACTGAGGACCTAATTATTCAAGTGAATCGTGCGTTTGTGTCTCGTGTTTAATTTCTGGAACCATATGCAACCCAGAAGTCGTCAGAAATTCTAGGAACTTCTCTGAAATAATTTATAATTGTAGAGAAATATAAAATACTCCCTCCGTTGAAAAAAAAATGTAATTGTAGGAGCCGAGGAAGAAAGCAATGCAGTGAAAAAATGACAGAAATACCTCTATACGGCTATACTAGCTGCCAAAGAGAGAAACCACGTCTAGACCCCCCTGTCCTGCCTGAAGGCGGAACAGTGACGTGCTCGCCAAAGCAACTAGGTCACCATGTTTATCAGACCGGTTGTAACAGCCTCGTGTTCAAAACTGCTTATACGGTGCAGCTCCGCACTAGAAGAGTATGCATACGTGTAGCATCTCTTTTACACTTTCATTCTCGCTTTGTGTTAAAGGATTAACCAGAAAATGTTATGTATGTTTGCAACAACAATGATTATAATCTGGCCCTCACCCTTATGAACCTCCAAAGTGTTACTAAACCCACTAACTACAACTCCTCAGATGCAACATGGGCCAACAACACAACAACAACATGCTTCTAAGGGTGTTACACCGACACAGCACGACTAAGAGGTCATAGAGCCATGTTTGGGTCGAGAGTTTGCCACAACGACACGATGCAACTAGATCATCTTATCATACTATTTCTAATTCTCACTAGATACCCTAAAAGAAAAAAGATAATTCCTAAGAATATCTCACGGCCTTTAGTTTGGTAGGTAGACTATTTATAATCATTAATAGTAGCTATTTCATTTATTCAATTTTATTAAAAAAATATCCACCCTTGTCATTATGAAAAATACAAAAACAAAGCCCCTAATTCTGCATCTAAATTACTCATCTCTTCCACTGTGAAATATAATTCAAAAGAACCGCTTAGATTTGTATATAAATTATCCACCTTTGTTAATGTCAAAGATAATACAAAAGAACCCTCTAAATTTGTATTTAAACTATCTACCTCTACCGTTATGAAAGATAATTCAAAATAACACTCTAAATTTTTATCTAAATTATACACGCCTCCGTCATTTTAAAAGACAATTTAACATAATATGATGATACTATTTATAAATTACTGGTATATGCCATTATGAAAGATAATGCAACATAAACCCCATGTTTGCATTCAAATTACCCATAAATGCCAACATGAACAACAAAAATAAAGTAACACATTTTAATTTGTATCAATTGTTAAAATTATAGTAGCTATGATGGATAACGATTTGTAAGAAAATCCTAAAATATACGAACAATTCATTAAAGAAGACATGACAATCATGAATTTTGATGAACATAAACATGTTCCAAGGTTCTTAGAGTCTAAAAAAATTCTTAATGCGATATTACATCATGATTCATGAAACTCAAGTGTTCAATTTTCCAAAAGACAAACTTAGTAGTGAAAGATAAGTAGATAGTAACTAGATTGTCCCTGTTATAGCTAAAATTGAAATAGCACAACTATTTTAAAGGTACAACTTAGCAATTTAGCGACACTAAAGCGCAATATAGCGATCGTAGCTGATAAAAATAACAATAACTTAGCATAGGTTCTCTCTAAGCTCTTTATTTAAAACCATGATTTTTATCTAAATTATCCACCTTGGCTGTAATAAAGAAATAAGAAATGTCTCTGAAATCAACATATAAATACTAATATAAACTATCATGAAAAATAATCTATTATCCATAAAGTATGCTATTTATATTTCTAGATATCACACTTCTATCCCCATAAAATTAAAAGTAAGCATAATATTGTGTTCCACCCTATAGATCAAGTAAACATGTATACATTAGCATTACTATTTATAACAGTCTAACAAACATGAATAGAATGTTCCCCTAACAAACCATATAACTATGATAGTGAGAATTCACACTAAGTTATATCATTACTCCATATAATAAACTTCATAAGTTATTAATTTAAATAAGTAAGTTTATACATTTGGACTAGTTTTAAGCACTCTTTGCTTTATAGAACAAAGCTATTACATATATATTTCTGTAATGTAAAAAATTCGACATGTCGACTGTCGTGGTGTGAGAACCATGAGGATAGCCTAGGATCTATAATCTTTCTTGATAAAATAAAACCAAATAAAATTTTGAATAAAGATACATAACTACTAGAGTTGCAACTTAACATGTGGATTAAAAAATGCAACAAGTAGACTAAAGAGTACAAAGCAAAAGTATAGACTCATGATGTCATGAAAAGGGATGCAACAAAAGTTTGTATTACTTAAGCTTATGTATATCGCACTAGGAAAAAGTATCACTCCAACAAATTCTAAATAGAGGTCACCATGCAGAATAAGTATACATGCATGCATTACACAAGAATATATATGTTATGTTTTAGCAATAACGAAAATTATTTTTGTAATGAATGACTCAGATACTATACTAATGATACTAACAAATTGTTTAAATTATTAATAATTGTTATGTATGGTATAAAATATCCATTATATATATTTATAGATTTTAAAATAAAATATTCGGCATATTTATAATGATACTATATAGCTGCCACTACACATATAATTCTTTAATAAGAAATCCAAACATCTTTTGGGGACGTTAGTGCAAACCATAGATGGCTATATCTTCGTGGCCTTAGAGATTTCTTTGGAGTAAATGGTCATTATATAAAGCTTAAATATTAATATCCTGTCAAGAGTTAGCACTAATTTCCATCCATGATCTCCTTTTAGGATCTACCATTGGTCTTAGGGGCCGTTCGGCTGGAATTATAAGCCGGCTAAAAAACACTGTTGGCTGATTTTTTTTGAGAGAAAAATATTGTTCCGCCTGAAAAAACAAGCCGAATAAGACGGATTATAAGCCAGATGAACGGGGCCTTAAACAACGTGGTGCAGGTTTTAAATGACTATTTATGCCTCATAGTACTTATGAGTGTAGTATATGATCTAAAGTTCTTATTTTTATAAAGTAAAAAAAGAGTGATAATAAAAGATACAATAAGCACAAGATTTTCAATTTAACTTGAGGATTAAAAATCCTATAACACTCGATAAAACTAATATTTGAAAAATTATAAGTTAAGCTAAGATATAGGCTACAACAAGAGCAACCACAGTTTAAGCTAAGATTTCAACTATGTATATTGAAGATACACATGGGTGTCATGCATATGAGAAACTATGGGTACAAATGAAAAAAAATATAGATCCATTAATTATAGGTTTATCATAACCAAATAAAGACTACAAAATATCTTTGATGCTTATTGTTTAGAAAAAAAAGAACAAAAAGAACAACATAATTTAAGTTAATATAATTAATTTTTATTAGCCATAGGTATCAAAAAATATCTAATGCTCATGTCTCTTGATCTCGAACGGGTTGATCATTGGTGGACTAGTAGTATGTAATCAAACAATGTTTATTAATGCCATACCATGTAGACTGTAGTGTTAGGATCGTGTAATCACTGTTCACTCATCAGGGCAGTGCGGCGTTTTGCCATCTATAGCGTGCGAGTTCATCTCGCAGCCTTCTTCACCGCACTGACCGCTGGTCCCCACCGGTGGACAGCAACTCCGTGTGGTTGCGGTGTAGCACTGTAGCCGACGCGATAAACACCAGGCACACGTCCAGAATCGCCGCTTCCTCGCCGCATTTTAATTTCCACACACCCCGAAAGGAGCCCGGACGCCACTCGAAAACCGTAAGCCGCGCACGCCTATTTCAAGCTCGATCGTCTCCTCTCGGCTCTCGCCGCCCAGGAGTCCTGGATCCACAAACTTGAACAAGGTTTGTTCCGAAAGCAAGGGAAGCACGGACGACATGATGACGCTGCAACCCAGGCCGGTGGCCCCTACCGAGGACCACTGCGAGAGCTGCGCCTTCTACTGCGTCGTGGTGTCCTGCGTCTCGCTGATGCTCTTCATCGTGCTGGCCGCCGCGGTCAGCGTCTCCAGGGCCTGCGCCGTCGCCGGCGCCGTCGTGCTCCTGCTCGGGCTCGTCGGCGGCTGGCTCGCGGCCACGGGGAATGGAGCCGCCGGTCCCGCGGCGCAGGCTGCTGCCGCTCCGGTGGTGCAACAACACCGGTGCGCGTGCGGCCTAGCGGAGGCCGCGATCGCCGCGCTGCCGACGTTCGCCTACGAGCCGCCCGCGGCGAAGAATGGCGACGGGGGCGACGAGGTGAAGCCGCGCGGAAGCTGCGTGCTGTGCGCGGTTTGCCTGGAGGACGTGCGTGCCGGCGAGATGGTGCGGCAGCTGCCGGCGTGCCGTCACCTGTTTCACGTCGACTGCGTCGACGCCTGGCTGCGCGCTCACCGGACGTGCCCGCTCTGCCGCGGCCAGCTCTCCCTGGGGAGCGTCAACACAAAGGCGGCAGCCGTCGCGGAGTCACCGGTGGATGCGTTGCCGCCGGTGTGAGTATCACTCGATCGGTTCGTCGAAAGCTCGCCGATGCTTTCGTAAACTGTATTGGACCACGCTGTACATTTCTTACACCATGTACTTTGAAAATATTTCTAGATTAGATTGACGATAGTTCACTGATGTGTAAATTTTGTTAATTATAATATTAGAGGTTAATGAGACATGTCCATGTCCGAATAAAAAAAATCAAGGTTCTAAATCTCCGGCCAGCTATAGCCGGAGATCTCCTCTGGACATGGCTGCAACGAAGATATTTAACTTTTAGCGCTAAGTGTTGGAACACGCTAATAGCCGGCAATAGTGCGCAAAATCCGCTAACTATGGCATGATTTAGCGCCGCTAAGCTGTCGCATCTCACCGTTCCGCGCGGGCCATCCGTCAGACCGCCGCTAGGAGCCGGCTGAGACCTTCCCTAGCGTCAGTGCCGCGGCCAACTCTCCCTGGGGAACTTGTGGACGAGGATTGATCTGGCTGTGAATAGTAGTGGACAAATAGCGGCGATGATAGCGGCTATTAGCGGCTATAGCGGATCGACCAAATTACCGCTAAACCTTATATCCAGAGATTTAAAACATTGAAAAAACCTAGGTTTGATTTCGAAGGCGCGCAACAGACGTGTGTGTCTCTAGTCTAGCCGTCTAGGCATGAATCCTGAAAATCGAGTGGTTCCAACAATCGCCTGACGCTTCTAGTCGCGAAAGATAAGGAGCATCTAGCCGATGGGGACTGGTACCGGATCGTACGGACTAAGGCACCTAAGACTTGACATGCTTCAAAATTCTGCCGCTACCAGACAGACAATCTAGTTTATCACGTCAGTGCACCAACGAGGGCCTGAATGTTGCCGCACGTACCGGCCAATTACACTTTGGAGTGTAAGTTGTAATAAGAACAGCAAATACCTGTGTTTCTCAAGCAACTGGGGCTTCTAGGCCGTTGGGATTAGTTTGGTTGAGCTGAAACATCATCCATTGATGGCAATATATATGGCACTATATCTGTGCTGTTGATCGGTTGGACTACCTGACCGGATGAGTGGACTGGCCTGCTGACAATTAGACCGGTTGTTTTTGTATCACTTGCTTTTATGTGGTAGAGCCGTAGAGGAGGATGGCAACCCTAGATTGAAAATGGTGACATCCGAAAAATCCAAATGTTTTGGTTTTTGTCGCTTGTCCCCACTAAAATGCTTGGAGGGAGTTGTCCGAGTTGATCTGCTATTTGGGTGGTGGTCGATTGAGTTGGCTCAGTTTAGTGAGTCATGGTTGAGTGCTTCGTTGGTTGGTCTTTGTGACACATCACCCTATGTTTTGTGATTTTTGGGTTCCATTTTGGCTTAAAATACTGTGTTAGCATTTGTTTTGTCTTTTTTCTCTTGAAAATAAAATTTGCTGTAAAACTTTTGCCGCCATTTCAAGAAAGACATCATGCCTCATAATAAGGTTCCTGTGGAAACTTAAAATTTCTTTAATTTAAAGGTAAAGGTTTTCCTTTGGCTTCTGTATAGAGGAGTAACACTCACCAAAGACAACTTAGTTAAAAGAAATTGGCATGGAAATGAGAAGTGTTTGCTTTTGGAATGATTTAGAGGCTATACAACATCTTTTATTCGATTGTGTGCTTGCTAAGTTTGTCTGGCGTCTAATAGATACAACTTTTTGTCTAAAACCCCCCCTTAAGTGTTTCTTAGATGTTTAGTACCTGGCTATAGAATTTAACGACACACAATATTTATCTAGTTCTTGTGGGAGCAAGTACCATGTGTTGGGCCATATGGTTCAGCCAGAACGGCGTTGTATTTGACAAAACACCAATTTGTTCTTTTATATAGGTCATATACAGGGGTACACACTGGAGCAGGACATGGTCGCTATTGCAAAAGGGGAGGGGCCGAATTCCCTGCGAAATGCATGCCGACTTTTGGTAACCTTGACAATGGAAATCTTTGCCGAGCATGGTTGGAGTTTTAGCAATAGGTAAAGTATATGAGAAACCTTTTGCTTTATCTCAGCTGTTTTGTCTAACTGTTTGGGTGTGCTTACTTTTGCTGGCAACTGAGTCTTTTCCAGAGTGCACTTTGTAATAATTATTGGTCACATACATCATCTAATGTGGAGATCGGGACATTTTCATTTGCTTGATGAAATAAACTCCCTTTATTTAAAAATGAAAAAAAAATCTTAATATGCTGATATTCTAGTGGTTCAGTTTGATTATTTTTTTCTCAGGAAGCGGCAATATAAGAGAGCGAGAAATAAAGAGGCTGCTTAGAAGAGCTGTTAGCTACAACAACTAGCCATCAAAAGCTACAGGCCTACAACAAAAACTAGTCACGACTGTGCGCGGAGGAGAACAGTAGGTTAGGCTCACGAGCCCAATAAAACATCCGGCAGAAGCAAGCGGGCCCAAGAGGACAACAGAAAAAACAAAAAAATAGCAGGCCCAACTACTTGGAACCCGAACACACAATGCACAAGGTTTACCCCAGAAAGAACAACAAGGCCACAACTACAGTATAGGATAGTAGGAGTACAATAAAAAAAACAACGACATTGACCCGTCGTGCAAACAGCAACAACTCTCTCAATTTATCCGAAATAATACAATTCTAACATATTATTGAGTCAGGTCAATTTAAGTTTGTTCAAATTTATATAATAAATAATAATAATTATAATATAAAATAAGTGTAATTAGATTCGTCATGGAATATATTTTTATAAGTGCTAGCGGACAAGCATGTGGGACATGCACGTATTTATCAAAACTTCATTCGTAAAGTAGAAATTACAGTGAAAATTTTGAGAAATAATAATGCACGTTCTAGAGTACTCATGTAATGGATGACAAGAATTCAGGTAGAAATAAAATTTATATTTATAAGGGCCCCTTTCACTGCATGTGTCAATCAATCATCGCACACACATGAGCACCGTCGCCACCACGTGTTCACAGGTTTCTGAAGCACGGTGAGGTACATATTGCAGTTTTGTACATGACAATTTTGATGTATTCCCTTCGTCTTGAAATTTAATGGGTTTTCAATTAATTTTAAGTCAAACCATCGTAAGTTTAACCAAGTTCATAGAAAGGAACAATAATATTTGTTATATAAAATGATCTTTAAATTATCAAATATATTTTAATAATTTACCCTTTTTTGAGGAAATTATTTTAATAACTTACCTATTTGATAGGTAGATGTTAATAGTCTTCCTTACAGGCTTAGTCAAAGTTAGGATTGTTTGACTTAGGACAACTATCCTTATATTTCTTGACAGAAGAGTAAAATTATTTGCCATTTGTGTTCTTGTACACTTCGATGAGTTCTCGTTGCATTCTGCATATCTATAAACTACTTTAGTTTGAATCTTTTTTCGCTATCATTGTTATCTACTTTGCCATATCTCAATTGTATTCTGTCCTTCACCACTAGAAAGCAATTTATAGCGTGCAAATTGTAATGATTGAGCACCACTAAGTTCGTATATAGATTCAATAGTGAAACATGGGAGTAAACGAGTGAGGAGAGTATAAGTCAAGTTATACTAGGAATGAATAAATCTCCCGCTAGCTGTAGAATTTGAACAAGCCACTTCGCTAGTTCTAGAGTATTTATGCAGAAACATTAAGTCTCTTAAAAAAGTATAGTGAGGTTTCCTCAAAGAAAGTATGGATTACAATTGTTTCCTGTGTAAGGTGCCGTGGCGTCTTGGTGCATGAATTTATTACCGTATAAGAAAGCAATTTTTTGAGAGACTTGGGCTGAACGTAGAAAACAGGTGTTTGTAGTTGAACCACGAATGGTACGACCATGTTTGAATTCGTATACTATACCTACAGGCTACATACATCCAGAAAAGACACAATTTTAGTTATGTCTTTGGTGAAGATATGTAAAGTCTATCAAATTCATAAAAAAGGTCATCAACATTTATTACACCAAAATAGATATGGTATGGGAATATATTTCATGACAAATCTAGTCAAAAAATGATACTTTCATAAACGTAGTTAAATTTAGAGGGTTTGACTCGGTGGTTAGATTAGAATGAGCTGTTAGAAGTATTCTTGAAACACAGCAGGGAGTATACCGAAAGCAACTGCAGGCTAAATCAAAGCCGATTTGTGCTGTCAGTGTCCGTGGGCAGATTTTTGCAACTTGTCTCAGTCAGTAATGCTGGTATCGATCGTCTGGCGACATGAATCACAGTTTAGAGGTTTGTTTCTACTCGCAATTCACTTTGTAGAAAACACGATGATTGATTTGACAGGCTGAAATGTTTGTAGCAAACTACTCCTTCTGTCCCAATAAAATGGTCGTTTTAGAATTGGACACACATACTAAGGAGAAGGAAGAAAGACTCTTATACCCTTATACATTATGTCTCCTCTCACCTCCTGTTTTCTATCCATCCCTGTCCAGTCCAACATCCCCGCCCAAATCTGGCGTGTGGGCTTTGCTTGCCGTCGTTGGGACCATGCCCTCTCTCATCGGCACCCTCGTCTGGTGTGGGGCCCTCTCCAGCGCCGGTGGCCTCGCTCGCCCTCACCGAAGGACTCTCTTGGTGTGGCGACTACATCACGAACGAAGAAGGGAAGAGCAGGTGCCCCGCGAGCATGTTGAGACGGAGAGAGAGAGGAGATGCCTGGCGGCTGGCGTGGAGCCCGCGATTATGCTCACCCTCGCCGGAGGCCTCTCCCAGCGCCGGTGATGGCGGACCTCAGTGACTCAGCTGCGCCTGGATAACTGGCGAGTGCGCCTCCTCCTTGACCGCAGGTGCCCACGAGCATGTCAATGACGGCGGTGGTGGATCTTGGTGGTGATGGGGAAGAAGGCAAGGGACGATGCCTACTCGTGATGTGACGTCGGATTTGCCTCGACGTTGAGCTGCTTCACATCTGCGCCGGTCGATCCGCCTGGGAGACGGTCGCTCCGCCTCGACTGCTCTGCTCTAGTCCGCGCTGACGCCAGCCTGCTCCACCTTGATGCCGCCAGCCTCCAACTTGGTGCCACGCGCGGAACAAAGGAGGGTGGGGGTGTCCGTGTGGGACTGAGGAGAAGGAGAGGATGGGTGTGGCACTGGGATGCCCTGGGGATGGGTGCGGCGGTGGGGATGCACTGGGCTTAGGGACGATGGACGAAGCGGAAAGATAAGGCAAGGCTGTAGGCCTGCACCCTTCCTCAGTGAGACCCATGGTCTAAAACGTCACTTTTAATGGGATAATCTCTCAACGCTAAAATGATAGTCTTTCCGGAACAGAGGAAGTAGCTAACTAGCATACATAATCATTGATAACCGGTCCTTCCATCCCTAAAAATAAAAATGTGATGTTCTACGATTTTTAGACAGATTAGTGGAGAAGAGAAATGTCCTTTAGTATGTCACACATGATTCACTTAAAGAAGGTACGTTGCGTGGTTTACTTCATTCAAGCATGTAGAGATCCGAGTCAGTAATAAATAGTAGCACATCTCAATTGGTAACTTGATGTCGGATCTGTGGGCTAACAGCATGTCTAAAACTCAGAACATCATTATTTTTTTAGGTCAAATTTTAAATCAGAGAACATCATTTTTTTAGATAGAGGGTACTAGGCTACATATATATACAACCAGTAGAAAACATATATATACAACCAGTAGAAAACATACGTACAATTATAGATATTTCCATAACGCCAAAAAAAAAATGTGCAAACGGCATAGCTATCTCAATCTAAGTCGAAACTACACATGGCACATCCTGGCCGGACGGAATCCCCGCGGAACTAAACCGGCGGCAGTGGCGGCTCGGGCGACGGATGCACAAGCAGAGGCTCGGGCGATTGTTTGCCGACCTTGGGCGGCAGCGGCGGCACTACGTGGGACCTGCACACCGGGCACGTCGCGTGCGAGTCAAGCCACATGTCGATGCATCCGGCGTGGAACGCGTGCGAGCACGCCGGCAGCCGCCGCGCCGCCTCCCCGTCTTTCATCCCCTCGAGGCACACAGCGCACTGCGCCGCGGCCTCGCCGAGCGCGGACGCCGCCGGTGCAGCCTTGTAGGGAAACGCCGGCGCTACCGCGGCGATGGCCGCGGCCGAGAGCCCGCCGCGGCTGACCCTCGCCGCTGCCGCCTCGGCGGCAGACCGGACGGAGAGGCTCCGAGCGGCGCACGAGAGCGCGAAGAGGAGCGCGCAGTACATGGTGAGCGCGATCCACAGGTACCTGACGAACGCGGCCAGGATGACGAGGAGGAGCAGCAGCGGGTACGACGCCAGCACCAGCGCGCTGCGGCTGCGCTGCGCGGCCACGGCTTCGCCGAAGACCTGCGAGCTCCACGGGTACTCCGCTGCCGCCGACGACATCTCTCTCTGGCTTGTTTGTTGTGGGCTGGTGGCGGCTTTCGTGAGGCGCGTGCGACGAGTCTTGGCGCCATCTGCGATGGATTTTAAGCTGTCTGCTGGGATAACAGATAACGCCGTCCAATTCTTGGACAGCGTATGCAGCAGACAGCTGCAACTAGACAGGCCGCATTCGAGACCTTGGAGAGTTGCGTATCCAGGCAGGCAGGTCTCGAGTCTTCGTGTGATCTAGAGCAGTATGTATATACATATAATACCTGTGCGCCAACTAGGGTCAATGCTCGCCTGCCTATGATATTGCTTAGCTTCATAGTAGTAGCTAGTAGTAGTTTAGTTTGAGGTCAACCTCTGCGTGCAAGCGATGACAGTTCATGGACCAAACTACAGAGGATTATGATTGGTCACTATATTAGACATTCGCATCCTGACGAAACCAGAAGGTCGATGTGATTACTTTACGCCAAAACATATCTGAAATGATTTTGCTGAAGGAAGGATTTGGTAATAGATTTCAGAAAACATGCTGTTTGTCCAAACACGACGTCGCTTCTGTACCATTTTTTATTTATTCAAGGGCTCCTGAAGACGATCTAGTGAGGAAAGAAAAAAAAACGTTCGGGAGGGATGCAGAGAAGGAGTCGCGATGTGAGCGGCTTAGATCGAGTCCAATACCGTTGAAATGACCAAACACGCCTTTTTCTGCTAGGTCAGCCTCCTGAAAACCTGATTTCTTGGTCCGGACTACAAATAAGACGCTTCCTATATGTTTTTCGATCGTCTTGACGAGAGAGACACAATGATGAAGTCTATTATACCTTTTGACGAAGTAAAAATCAGAACTTCCAGTATACATCATAACTTTCACTGTAGAGCCGAGTCTAGGCGTGCAGGATGGGGACAATTTTGGCTGTCAATAATTTGTTAGTTAAAAAAATTGAAGCATAGCATATTTGAAGATGACTAACTTATAGCATATATGTTAGTTAAAAAACTGACGCATAACATGTTTTTTTTTTGAAGAAACAGGAGGGGCAAGGAGCCCCTAGTGAAAATATATTAAATAACAAACAATACAAATAGTTGAGGTACAGGAGCTTGGGAAATGAGCTAATGAACTAGGACCATGCGCACTGGGTAAGCTATCTCCATCCTCTATCCAACTTCCAGGATCATTTGCAATAAAAAACACCTGCAGTGGGCTACTACATGAAGTACGCTACCGGCGCTCACCCGGTATATATGGCGTGATAGCGTTCCTCCTTTACCGGTTTGGCCACACCACGTGCATGCGCGGAAGACAGGAGCTGGAATGAGCGCTCTGACATCCTAGCGGACTCCACAAGTTCAACAAACTAAAAAAGTTATAACTCACAAACAAAAAACTCAAATTAAATTCCGATTGCATCATTAAATTCGTTGCAATAAATACTTCAAAACAAGATGTCACATGGATATATTTAGACAAAGTGATAAGTGGGCCCTACAGTGGATAGAGAATGATATAGAGGATGGATGGATGCGGAAGAATTAGGTATAAATGAGAGAATCTTAATGACTAGGCCTTTTAGAGGATGAATATAGAGGTCCATGAATGCGGATAGTCTAAGAAGGTGTAGAAGAAGAGAAACAGAGGGAGGACCAGGGTCTCGAATTCAGTTTAGGTGACATCCATTCTTAGCCTATCATTCATGTGATTGATGTTGTGTAATCTTTTTCAATATATACATTATTGACTACCGACTGATGTCAACACGCTATAACACCGGTATTGTATTTATTTCCAGAAATCTGTTTTTTATTTCGTTTCCATAAAAAATCTGTAAAGAAAAACGATTTATATCTCTTCCAAACCTTTTCATCTTTTACCTTGTTTTGTCTTGTCCGAAAGCTTTTTTTTTGGGTCATGAACGCCAAACTCTGTAAGTTGGGAATGGTAAAGAATGCCCACAGTGCTTTAGAGGGAGCTTCACCGATTTTGTAACATAAGTTGTCTTTTGTGATCCTACTGCTTGTGGCCTGTTCGCTTCGCTGAAAAGCCATGGCTGAAAGTACTGTCATTGATTTATTGTGAGAGAAAAACACTGTTTGTTCGCTGAAAAAGTACGACTCATAAAACAAGCGAATAGGGCCATGCGAGCTTTTAAGTTCTGATTGATCACGTCGTACTGGGTCTTTTGTGGGCCATTTTTATCTTTGTCCTCAAGACTTCTTTTTATTTTGTTCAGGCTAGTAGCGGACCATGCTCATTTTTATTTAAAAAAGTTCACATTACCTCCTTCAACTTTTGTAAAAGTCTGTTTTTTTCCCTGAACTCTAAACCGGATAGATCACCTCCCTCAATTTTTAAAATCATTCGCTTTACCTCCCTGACCGGTTATAAGCGGTTTTCAAAGACAGTTTTATCTTTTTATTTTTTGTTTATTTCAGCTGAATATTTGAAAAATCATAGTAAATCACAGAAAAATTATAAAATAGAAAATCCAATTTGGTGGACACCATGAGTAGATCCACACAGTGAACATATAATGTGGTATGCTTTAATACAAATTTTTTTGTTGTAGCTTTAGATCTATGTTTTTTTATAATTAATCCATAGTTGTTGTTTCTATGGTCTAATTGTGGTGAAATTTTTATGGTGATCTAATTATTGTATGCTTGTACTATAGTAAAACTTTCATACTCATTGGATCATATATAACTCAGTTATAGATTTATTTAAGTGTATGCTTATTAAAAAGTATTTGTAAATCTATAACTAAGTTATACATATCCAATGAGTATGTAATTTTTGCTACAGTTCAAGCATACAATAATTAGCACATCATAAAATTTTCACCACAATTGGACCATACAAACTGCAGCTATGAATTAATTACAGAAAAACATAGATCTAAAGTTACAGCAAAAAATTTTGTACTAAAGCATACTATATTATATGTTCACTGTATAGATCTACTCATGTGGAGTCTAACAAAATTAGATTTTCTATTTTATAGTTTTCTGTGATTTACTATGATTTTTCAAAGATTCCGTCAAAATAAATAAAAAAGAAAAAGACAAAACCGTCTTTGAAAACAGCTTATAACCAGCCAGGGAGGTAAAACAAACGGTTTTAAAAGTTTATGGAGTTAGTTTACTTGGTTTTAGAGTTAAACGAGGAAAAACAGACTGTCGCAAAAATTGAGGGAGGTAATGTAGATTTTTTTTTCTTTTTTTAGCTAGTAGCGGACAAGGGCAGTCCTTTAGTGGCCTAGAGTGAAACTAAAAGTGGAAGTCCCTCATATAAATATCAAAGTATCAATTTATATTTTCTAAGACATTTTTGGTTTTTTTTCTAAATTTTTTGTATTAATTTAATTATGATGGTTCGAACGAAGCAAAACTCATAGGTTATATTATATTTTACGATAGAGTAAGCGTAATTGTATATATATCTAAGTGACTAATTTATGGAGTGCGTTGTTGATTGCAATTACAATAAAAAGCTAAGGAAGACAGGAATTCTTCCTATCATCTACGGTAAACAGGAATCAATGCAGCTGCTTTGTATAAAAAACTCAATCCACGGTGGCTAGAGAGACCCGGGTACTCCGGTTTAAGAAGATCTTCTTAGGCAGATAGAGAAAACACCGAAACCCCTGTCCCACTCATACACAGCGGCACCGCAGCTCCATAAGATGAGCTGACCATTGACCTGTGCTTAGATGTGGGGCAGACGAG
Source organism: Saccharum spontaneum (assembly GCA_022457205.1). Taxonomy (NCBI): domain Eukaryota; kingdom Viridiplantae; phylum Streptophyta; class Magnoliopsida; order Poales; family Poaceae; genus Saccharum; species Saccharum spontaneum. The sequence continues at coordinate 39,115,875 of CM039616.1, forward strand.
GGAGTTTTTTTCTCCCTGTTAGGTGCTGCAGAAGCCACAAATAAGAGTGAATCCCTCGGGACTCGAACTTTAACCACCCCAGAGAGGAGGTACCGAGCTTGCACTGACCACTCGAATTGAGCATTGTACACTCTGCTAATCATTTAGGCCAATATATAATACCATACATACAATTTCTTCTTATTAAGAGCGCGGAGCTCGAGGTTATTTTTTTTTACTCGTCGTACATTGATGTTTAAATGTTTGCATTGTTCTAACATTCCCTTTGTATTATCGCAGACCCGCCTGGAAAGAGAAAGGGAGGAGCGCCAGCTTGCCGAGGCACAGATGCGGTCCCAGAACGCGGATGCTACTCCTCCACCGCCGTCTCAGAACGCGGATGCTACTCCTCCACCGCCGTCTCAGAACGCGGATGCTACTCCTGTGAGTATTGATTCCTCAGTGTTTTGTTTCTGTATTTGCTTGTCTGACATAGACATCTAATTTTTGCAGCCTCCGTCAGCGGGTTCGAACAACCCGCAAGCCTGGATGGAACACGCCCGGGGGTCAAGGTGGGACTGCTTCTCCGGGGTGGCCAGGGCAAGGTTGGCCATGAGTGTGTTTAGAGTCTCGTCTTTAGTAGATTGTGAACTTTAGATTGAAAACTTATTATGTTTCGAGGATAACTTGTGATGGTTAACTTTCATTTGGTTCAAATATTGTGATTAATGTGCTATATGCGTGGTGTATGTGAACGTGACATATATGTGATGAATGTGATATGTACATGTGATATATGTGTTATACGTGATGAATGTGATTTATATGTGATGAATGTGATTTGTATGTGTAATGAAATGGAAAATTAGAAGAAAAAAACAAAATTTCCCACTTTGCCGAGGGTTGCTCTCGGCAAAGGCTGCCTTTGCCGAGTGCAACAGTCATTGCACTCGGCAAAGCTAGGAGACAAGGATGCAAGAATACCCATTTCCCAGCTTTGCCGAGCACAATGACCGTTGCACTCGGTAAAGGATAGGCTTTGCCGAGAGCCTGGCCAGACTGCCTCTCGGCAAAGAGTTTTTTTTAAAAAAAGAAAATATTTTGCCGAGAGCCAGGTCAGCAAGACTCTCGGCAGAGTTTTTTTTAAAAAAAGAAAAATGTTTGCCGAGAGCAAGCCAGATGGGCTCTCGGCAAAGAGTTTTTCAAAAAAAAGGAAAACTCTTTGCCGAGAGCTAGCCAGATGGGCTCTTGGCAAAGAACTGGGGGCCCGTTAATGGCGCCTTTTCGTTACCGAGAGCCGCGCTGGCTCTCGGCAAAGCCTTTGCCGAGAGCTCGATAAACGGCTCTCGCAAAGAAAGCTTTGCCGATCGGATTTTTGCCGAGGCCGCTTTGCCGAGAGTTGCGCTCGGTAAAACCTTTGCCGAGGGTCTAAGAGGCTTTGCCGAGAGCCTGGGCCCTCGGCAAAGCCGCCGGCTCCAGTAGTGATAAGAGAGCGAGAAATAAAGAGGCTGCTTAGAATAGCTGTTAGCTACAACAACTAGCCATCAAAAGTTACAGGCCTACAACAAAAACTAGTCACGACTGTGCGCAGAGGAGAACAGTAGGGCTGTTAGGCTCAAGAGCCCAATAAAACATCCAACAGAAGCAAGTGGGCCCAAGAGGACAACGGAAAAAACAAAACAAATAGCAGGCCCAACTACTTGGAACCCGAACACACAATGCACAAGGTTTACCCCAGAGAGAACAAGGCCACAACTACAATACAGGATAGTAGGAGTACAATCAACAACAACATAGTCTTTTGTCCCAAGCAAATTGGGGTAGGCTAGAGATAAAACCCAAAAGAGACGAGAAACAAGAAGACACATAAAGAGACATAAAGGGCACAAGACAAAAAGAGGTCACGGTTCAGGCACGTTGATTGCCAATCTCCAAGCGCTCCTATCCATAGCTAAATCCTTGGAGATATTCCACTCCTTAAGATCTCTCTTAACGGACTCGTCCCAAGTTAGTTTAGGTCGACCTCTACCGCTTTTTACATTATCGGCCCGCTTTAGAACTCTACTACGCACCGGCGCTTCAGGAGGCCTCCGTTGGACATATCCAAACCATCTCAACCGATGTTGAATCAATTTCTCCTCAATTGGTGCCACCCCAACCCTATGCCGAATATCGTCGTTCCGGACTCTATCCCTCCTTGTGTGCCCACAACACCAACGTAACATACGCATTTCTGCTACACTCAATTGCTGGACATGTCGCCTTTTTGTAGGCCAACACTCAGCACCGTATAACATCGCCGGACGAATCGCCGTCCTATAGAACTTACCTTTCAGCTTCTGAGGCACCCTTTTGCCACAGAGGACGCCAGAAGCTTCACGCCATTTCAACTAGCCGGCTGAAATTCTATATCTAACATCTTCATCAATGTCTCCGTCCTTTTGTAGCATCGACCCTAAATATCGAAAAGTATCCTTTTTTACCACTACTTGCCCATCGAGGCTAACGTCTCCCTCCTCATGCCTAGTCGCGCTGAAATCGCACCTCATGTACTCGGTCTTAGTCCTACTGAGTACAATACCAAAAAAAACAACGACATTGACTCGTCGTGCAAACAGCAACAACTCTCTCAATTTATCCAAAATAATACAATTCTAACATATTATTGAGTCATGTCAATTTAAGTTTGTTCAAATTTATATAATAAAATAATAATATTTATAATATAAAATAAGTGTAATCAGATTCGCCATAGAATATATTTTTATAAGTGCTAGGGGACAAGGATGTGGAACACACACGTATTTATCAAAACTTCATTCGTAAAGTAGAAATTACAGTGAAAATTCTGAGAAATAATAATGCACGTTCTAGAGTATTCATGTAATGTAATGGATGACAAGAATTCAGATAGAAATAAAATTTATATTTATAAGGGCCCCTTTCACTGCATGTGTCAATCAATCATCACACACACATGGGCACCATCATCACCATGGCCGTGTTTAGATGCCCGAATTGGGGTTGTCCGAATCATTGTTGAACATTGTAGCAATTTTGTTTTTATTTGCTAATAATTGTCCAAATATTGATTAATTAGGCTTAAAATATTCGTCTCGCAAAGTACAACAAAACTGTGCAATTAATTTTTGATTTTATTTACATTTAGTACTCCATATATATGCCGGCATTTTAATGTGATAGAGAATCTTCTTTTTGCATAGTAGAATTTGGGGGTGAATTTGAAAAACCAAACAAGGCCCATGTGTTCACAGGTTTCTGAAGGACGGTGAGGTACATATTGCAGTTCTGTACATGACAATTTTGATGTATTCCCTTCGTCTTGAAATTTAATGGGTTTTCAATTAATTTTAAGTCAAACCATCATAAGTTTGACCAAGTTCATAGAAAGGAACAATAATATTTGTTATATAAAATTATCTTTAAATTATCAAATATATTTTAATAATTTACCTTTTTTGAGGAAATTATTTTAATAACTTACCTATTTGATAGGTAGATGTTAATAGTCTTCCTTACAGGATTAGTCAAAGTTAGGATTGTTTGACTTAGGACAATTATCCTTATATTTCTTGACAGAAGAGTATTATTTGCCATTTGTGTTCTTGTACACTTTGATGAATTCTGGTTGCATTCTGCATATCTATAAACTACTTTAGTTTGAATCTTTTTTCGCTATCATTGTTATCTACTTTGCCATATCTCAATTGTATTCTGTCCTTCACCACTAGAAATTTAAAGGGTTTGACTCGGTGGTTATATTAGAATGAACTGTTAGAAGTATCTTGAAACACAGCAGGGAGTATACCGAAAGCAACTGCAGGCTAAATCAAAGCCGATTTGTGCTGTCAGTGTCCGTGGGCAGATTTTTGCAACTTGTCTCAGTCAGTAATGCTGTTATCGATCGTCCGGCGACCTGAATCACAGTTTAGAGGTTTGTTTCCAATCGCAATTCACTTGGTAGAAAACACGATGATTGATTTGACAGGCTGAAACGTTTCTAGCAAACTACTCCCTCCGTCCCAATAAAAGGGTCGTTTTAGAACTGGACACACATACCAAGGAGAAGAAAGACTCTTATACCCTTATACGTTCTCTCCTCCCGTTTCCTATCCATCCCCATCCAGTCCAACATCCCTGCCCAAATCTAGTGCGTGGGCTTTGCTTGCCGTCGTTGGAACCGTGCCCTCTCTCATCGGCGACCTCGTCCGGTGTGGGGCCCTCTCCAGCGCCGGTGGTCACGCCCGCCCTCACCGAAGGACTCTCTTGGTGCGGCGACTTCATCACGAACGAAGAAGGGAAGAGCAGGTGCCCGCGAGCATGTCGAGACGGAGAGAGAGGAGATGTCTGGCGGCTGGCGTGGAGCCTACAATTATCCTCGCCCTCGCCGGAGGCCTTTCCCAGTGCCGGTGATGGCGGACCTCGGTGACTTGGCTGCGACTAGATAACTGGCAAGTGCGCCTCCTCCTTGACCGCAGGTGCCCACGAGCATGTCGATGACGACGGCGGTGGATCTTGATGGTGATGGGGAAGAAGGCAAGGGACGATGCCTGCTCATGCGTCGGATTTGCCTTGATGTCGAGATGCTCCACCTCCGCGCCGGTCGATCCGCCTGGGAGACGGTCGCTCCGCCTCGACTGCTCTGCTCTAGCCCACGCCGACGCCAGCCTGCTCCACCTTGATGCCGCATGCCTCCACCTTGGTGCCACGCGCGGAACAAAGGAGGGTGGGGGCGTCCGTGTGGGACTGAGGAGAAGGGGAGGACGAGTGCAGCAGTGGGGATGCCCTGGAGATGGGTGCGGCGGTGGGGATGCGCTGGGCTTAGGGACGACGGACGAAGCGAAAAGATAAGGCAAGGCTGTAGGCCTGCACCCTTCCTTAGTGAGACCTATGGTCTAAAACGTCACTTTTAATGGGATAATCTCTCAACGCCAAAATGACAGTCTTTCCGGGATAGAGGGAGCAGCTAACTAGCATACATAATCATCGATAACTAGTCCTTCCGTCCCTAAAAATGTGATGTTCCGCTATTTTTTTAGACAGACTAGTGAAGAAGAGAAATGTCCCTTAGTATGTCACACATGATTCACTTAAAGAAGGTATGTTGCGTGGTTTACTTCATGCAAGCATGTAGAGATCCGAGTCAGTAACAAATAGTAGCACATCTCAATTGGTAACTTGGCGCCGGATCTGTGGGCTAACAGCATGTCTAAAACTCAGAACATCACTATTTTTTTGGTCAAATTTTAAATCAGAGAACATCATATTTTTTTTAGATGGAGGGTACTAGGCTACATATATACAACCAGTAGAAAACATATATATACAACCAGTAGAAAACATACGTACAATTATAGATATTTCCATAACAAAAAAAAAAGTGCAAACGGCATAGCTATCTCAATCTAAGTCGAAACTACACATGGCACACCCTGGCCGGACGGAATCCCAGCGGAACTAAACCGGCGGCAGTGGCGGCTCGGGCGACGGATGCACAAGCAGCGGCTCGGGCGATTGTTTGCCGACCTTGGGCGGCAGCGGCGGCACTACGTGGGACCTGCACACGGGGCACGTCGCGTGCGAGTCAAGCCACATGTCGATGCATCCCGCGTGGAACGCGTGCGAGCACGCCGGCAGCCGCCGCGCCGCCTCCCCGTCTTTCATCCCCTCGAGGCACACAGCGCACTGCGCCGCGGCCTCGCCGAGCGCGGACGCCGCCGGTGCAGCCTTGTAGGGAAACGCCGGCGCTACCGCGGCGATGGCCGCGGCCGAGAGCCCGCCGCGGCTGACTCTCGCCGCTGCCGCCTCGGCGGCAGACCGGACGGAGAGGCTCCGAGCGGCGCACGAAAGCGCGAAGAGGAGCGCGCAGTACATGGTGAGCGCGATCCACAGGTACCTGACGAACGCGGCCAGGATGACGAGCAGCAGCAGCAGCGGGTACGACGCCAGCACCAGCGCGCTGCGGCTGCGCTGCGCGGCCACGGCTTCGCCGAAGACCTGCGAGCTCCACGGGTACTCCGCTGCCGCCGACGACATCTCTCTCTGGCTTGTTTGTTGTGGGCTGGTGGCGGCTTTCGTGAGGCGCGTGCGACGAGTCTTGGCGCCATCTGCGATGGATTTTAAGCTGTCTGCTGGGATAACAGATAACGCCGTCCAATTCTTGGACAGCGTATGCAGCAGACAGCTGCAACTAGACAGGCCGCATTCGAGACCTTGGAGAGTTGCGTATCCAGGCAGGCAGTTCTCGATTCTTCGTGCGATCTAGAGCAGTATGTATATACATATAATACCTGTGCGCCAACTAGGGTCAATGCTCGCCTGCCTATGATATTGCTTAGCTTCATAGTAGTAGCTAGTAGTAGTTTAGTTTGAGGTCAACCACTGCGTGCAAGCGATAACAGTTCATGGACCAAACTACAGAGGATTATGATTGGTCACTATATTAGACATTCGCATCCTGACGAAACCAGAAGGTCGATGTGATTACTTTACGCCGAAACATATCTGAAATGACGTTGCTGAAGGAAGGATTTGGTAATAGATTTCAGAAAACATGCTGTTTGTCCAAACACGACGTCGCTTCTGTACCATTTTTTATTTATTCAAGGGCTCCTGAAGACGATCTAGTGAGGAAAGAAAAAAAACCGTTCGGGAGGGATGCAGAGAAGGAGTCGCAATGTGAGCGGCTTAGATCGAGTCCAATACCGTTGAAATGAACCAAACAAGCCTTTTTCTGCTAGGTCAGCCTCTTGAAAACCTGATTTCTTCGTTTGGACTTCAAACAAGACGCTTCCTATATGTTTTTCGATCGCCTCGATGAGAGAGACACAATGATAGAGTCTATTATAACTTTTGACAAAGTAAAAATCAAAACTTCCGGTATACATCATAACTTTCGATGTAGAGCCGAGTCTAGGCGTGCAGGATAGGGACAATTTTGGCTGTCAATAATTTGTTAGTTAAAAAAAATTGAAGCATAGCATATTTGAAGACAACTAACTTATAGCATATATGTTAGTTAAAAAACTGACGCATAGCATGTTTTTTTTTTAAGAAACAAGAGGGGCAAGGAGCCCCTACTGAAAATATATTAAATAACAAACAATACAAACAGTTGAGGTACAGGAGCTTGGGAAATGAGCTAATGAACTAAGAAGGTGTAGAAGAAGAGAAACAGAGGGAGGACCAGGGGTCTCAAATCCAGTTTAGGTGACATCCATTCTTAGCTTATCATTCATGTGATTGATGTTGTGTAATCTTTTTCAATATATACATTATTGATTAGCGACTGATGTCAACACGCTATACCACCGGTATTGTATTTATTTCCAGAAATCTTTTTTTATTTCGTTTCCATAAAAAATCTGTAAAGAAAAACGATTTATATCTCTTCCAAACCTTTTCATCTCTTGTTTTGTCTTGTCCGAAAGCCTTTTTTTTTGGTTCATGAACGCCAAACTCTGTAAGATGGGAATGGTAAAGAATGCCCAGGGTGCTTTAGAGGGAGCTTCACCGATTTTGTAACATAGGTTGTCATTTGTGATCCTTACTGCTTGTAGTCCGGTTCGCTTCGCTGAAAAGTCATGGCTAAAAGTATTGTTCATTGATTTGTTGTGAAAGAAAAATATTGTTCGTTCGCTGAAAAAGTACGGCTCATAAGATAAGCGAACAGGGCCATGCAAGCTTTTAAGTTCTGTTTTGATTACGTCGTACTGGGCCTTTTGTGGGCCATTTTTATCTTTGTCCTCGAGGCTTCTTTTTGTTTTATCCAGGCTAGTAGCAGACCATGCTCATTTTTTGTTTTGAAAAAGTTCACATTACCGCTTCAACTTTTGTGAAAGTCTGTTTTTTCTTCCTGAACTCTAAAACCGGGTAGACCCCTCTGAACTTTTAAAATCATTCGCTTTACCTCCCTGACCGGTTATAAGCGTTTTTCAAAGACGGTTTTGTCTTTTTCTTTTTTTTATTTTAGCTGAATATTTGAAAAATCATAGTAAATCACAAAAAAATTATAGAATGGAAAATCCAATTTGGTGGACTCCATGAGTAGATTCACACAGTGAATATATAATGTGGTATGCTTTAGTACAATTTTTTACTGTAGCTTTAGATCTATACTTTTCTATAATTAATCTATAGTTGTTGTTTCAATGGTCCAATTGTGGTAAAATTTTTATAGTGGTCTAATTATTGTATGCTTGTACTATAGTAAAACTTTCATACTCATTGGATCAAGTATAAGTCAGTTATAGATTTATTTAGGTGTATGCTTATTAAAAAGTATTTGTAAATCTATAACTAAGTTATACATATCTAATGAGTAATTTTTGCTACAGTTCAAGCATACAATAATTAGCCCACCATAAAAATTTCACCACAATGGGACCATATAAACTACAACTATGAATTAATTACAGAAAAATATAGATCTAAAGCTATAACAAAAAATTTATACTAAAGCATACCATATTATATGTTCACTGTGTAGATCTACTCACGTGGAGTCTAACAAAATTAGATTTTCTATTTTATGATTTTCTGTGATTTACTATGATTTTTCAAAGATTTAGTCAAAATAAATAAAAATAGAAAAAGACAAAACCGCCTTTGAAAATAGCTTATAACCAGCCAGAGAGGTAAAACAAACGGTTTTAAAAATTTAGGGAGGTAGTTTACTTGGTTTTAGAGTTAAAGGAGAAAAAACAGACTTTCGCAAAAATTAAAGGAGGTAACGTAGACTTTTTCCTTTTTTTAAGACTAGTAGCAGACAAGGGCAGTCCTTTAGTGGCCCAGAGTGAAACTAAAAGTGGAAGTCCCTCATATAAATATCAAAGTATCAATTTATATTTTCTAAGACATTTTTAGGTTTTTCTAAATTTTTGTATTAATTTAATTGTGATGGTTCGAACGAAGCAAAGCTCATAGGTTATATTATATTTTACGATGGAGTAAGCGTCATTGTATATATATCTAAGCGACTAATTTATGGAGTGCGTTGTTGATTGCAATTACAATAAAAAAACTAAGGAAGACAGGAATTCTTCCTATCCTCTACGGTAGACACGAATCAATGCAGCTGCTTTGTATAAAAAAACTCGATCCGCGGGGGCTAGAGAGACCCGGGTATTCCGGTTTAAGAAGAATATCTTCTCAGACAGATCGAGAAAACACCCGAACCCATGCCCCACTCATACACAGCGACATCGCAGCTCTGTAAGATGAGCTGGCCTTTGACCTGTGCTTGGATGTAGGGCAGACGAGAGAGTTTACGAGGGAGTTTTTTTCTCCCTGTTCGCTGCGGCCGAAGCCACAAATAAGAGTGAATCCCTCGGGACTCGAACTCTAACCACCCCAGAGAGGAGGTACTGAGCTTGCACTGACCACTCGAATTGAGCATTGTACACTCTGCTAATCATTTAGGCCAATATATAATACCATACATACAATTTCTTCTTATTAAGAGCGCGGAGCTCGGCGGCCTTCCAGACGGTCCACGATAGCAAAATTAATTTTCACCATCCATTTTATGATTTGCGTTTCACCTTTACCCACCATCATTTACTGTAGCACACCGTGTGTCGTCGCCTGATTGGTTAAATGGTTTGAGATAAAATATCTCCCTCACCTGCCTCCCATCTGTTTCTCTCTTTCCCCTTGGTCTCTCTCGTTCCCTCCCGAGGTAGCTACGTCCGCGAGGCGATGGCGCAGGCAGAGCCCGGCGGCCGGCCCCCTCCCTTCCCCAGTCCACCAAGCGGGCGGCCCCTGCGGCACAGTGTGGCACGGCCGGCGCGCGCCGCCCGGCGCAGACGGCCACCGTTGGCGACCGCGGCTGCCCCCTCCGCGCGAGCTCCTGCAGCCAATCGGCGTGGCTCTACTCCTCCTCGATCCGTCCGCTCGCTGGTTTACTCCTCCACCTCCTCTCTCTCTCCCTCTCCCTCTCTCCTGATGTGGCACATGCATGGCGCTCGCTGGTTTACTCGCCCTCTTTCTCTCTCTCCCTCTCCCTCTCTCTTGATGTGGCATATGCATGGATGTGGGCTCGATTTTGCCATAGATCTGGTGTTCTCCTCCTTTTCTCTTGTCCATCTACATGGTTACTGCGAATATTCTTGTTTTGTAGGTCCTGATCTACTCCATTCCGCTGGATCTGAGAGTAGGCAGCTATTATGACAGAGATCTGAGCACATGAGCATGACAGTGATATTTATTTGGCACCATGTGCACTGCAGTGCTAAGGTTTTTGGGTTTATTATTTGCATTTCAGTCATGTGCTATGATGAGTACAATTTCCTATTGTTGTTACATTTAAAATTGAGGGAATAGGCTACTGCTACAATGATTGCACCATAAATTATGTTTTTGTGTTCCATGTAATGATCATGGTCTGCCTTTCCACAGATTACATCTCTTTCTTTTTTTTGATGGGCAATGCTCATGAGTTTGGCGTACCTTTTTTAGAAGCCTTTCCACATATTCTTCCTCTTACATTTTTTACTATGTTGAGTTTTTGACAACTTAGGCAAAGCGTCTGAGTTTGGCCGATGCTAGGCATATCCACGATAGCAAAATTAATTTCCACTATCCATTTACCGACCTGCGGTCCAGCTTTACCCCACCATCGCTTTACTGTGGCGGACCACGTGTCGTCAGCCGATTGGTTGGAAGGGGAAATATCTCCCTCACCTGCATCCCTTTCTGCCTCTCACATGACACCTAAGGCAATGGTCAATTGGTTGCTTCTGTTTTCTTGCATTTATTCCTGCTTGTTCTGTTTTGTGCACTTCGGACGCACCAATGAGAGCTACTGCTGATTGCGTATTTAGTTTATTACTATGCGGCTAGAATCCACTCTTACTTATGAGATCTGAGGTTGTCATGCCATTGCCTGTGATGATTTCTTCCTTTGCCTGTTCATTATCTATGATCATTGCCTGTGATGCCAAATTATATACTATCATTTCTGAGCAGATGCCCTATTCCCAAGGATTACATCGCTGTACACTTTGGTTGTGTGCATTCACTTTTGGTCTCCTGTTTTTTTGAGTTTTTGGGTATGAATTTTGTGCTTTCTTGTGCTCTACTTGCTTTATTTTGGCCCAGTTAATGTTTCTGTTAACATTTTGGGCACCATCGACGATGCTTGCCTGCTGCTTCATAAGAAGAAAGATCGTTCATCTTTTTCCGTCCAGTCTTGTGGTTGCACTAATAATTGCAATGTTTTCTTCAGACCAGTAGGCTGTATATTTATTTGGTATGTAATTTGGAGCAGCCTATCGACGTATCTTCCTTCGGTATGCATGAGATCAATTTTGGGATCAATTTTGGATGCTATGGGGACACCTGAAAGTCACTGATCTTTGGTACATTGGTTCGTGCACCAAACACAAAAAAATGGGTATGTTCATAATTTTAGTACCAGGTACAATCTTCAGTTCCTATCTTGATCCGAGAGATGCCTAAAATTTCTTTTCTGCATATTGCACTTTCTCCCTATGTTTTAGGTAAACAAAGGCAAAGAGCAATTTATATTTATACTTAATTTCTGGTCACGAGGCCTTCAATGGTTAGGTTTTAGTTTTTCTTATGCTGCTGCTACATAATTCAATACATGTAAGTTCTTCTGAGGCTGTCATGGCCTTTGATGGGTTAGATTTTGATTTTTCTTATCCTCTTGCTGCATAGCTCAGTATGTGTGTTTGGTTTTCTGAGGTGGCCATATTATAGTACAGAGGCCTCAATAGTCTTACGCTATTAGATTTGCTTTTTGTATATTATTGATAACATGCTCTGACTATTACTAAGATCCTAATTTCTATATATTATTCATGTTTATTAGCAGTGGAATTTTTCTATCTTGGTCAACAATATGGAACGTGTTGCTATAGCAACAGAGAATGGTTCCGCTGTTTGTACAGATTGGCTTAATATGGTCAGTTTGAAAATTTCATGCATCAGTCAATTATGATATGCTGTTTTGCTTCGTTTTTTCTACTATTACTATGAATTATATGACCTTGCCAATGTTACAAATAGCATCACAACGCTTCAGCTTTAAATACCACAACATTTCCCATCTCTATTTGGATTAGTACCCGCAAAACTGAATTTGGTTAGTGGTAATATTTGACGGCGCATACCAGCAGTTAGGGTGCCTTTTATTGTCATTAATAGTGTTCAGCTCTTTGATCCTGTGATTTGTGATGCTTTTAAAAGTTTCTTAGTCCTCCAATTTTTCTAATCTTGGTGGGTTTAATTTATAGACTGGATATTACTATTCAGACTGGATATGTACAAAGCAAATGCAGCCTCCTACTTTGGTTGGTTCTTTTCCTATTCCTTCTGTTTACCTCATAGTCCAAATTATACTTAACCAGTTAATAGCCCATTTTTTTTGCCCTTGCTCTTCAGTGATCAGGCGCTACTGCCATTGTGCCTAACTACAAGAGATCAAATGATATCATTGTGCCTAGCTACAGGGGGAAAATGTGCCCCAAGACCTGTACCAGAATTTTGCTTTTGCTTCCCTTATCACAACTACGACTCGGAGATTGGACCCATCAGTTTGCATCGATGGATGTGCTCTCCCAGTTGGCTCCCTCTAGTTTGAGGTTTCGTCCTCCATGTCTTGGTTAGTTCCAAGGTTACATCTTTTTGGTTCTTCATTCCTGGCCGTTCCTATAATTTATTTATTTTATTTCTACAGACTCTGTCTCCATGTTTTGCAGCAATGGTCAGGTATAATTAGCATCAAGGTGCTTCATGTGCTCCTTTAGTTAAGGTACAGTCCCTAGCTCAGCCTCAGCTCCAAGCTTGCCAATAATATCAGTTGGGGATTATCTTTAGTTTTCCATTACTTCCCAACTATTATGCTTCTATTGTCTAGCAAAGGTCTTAATTTTATTGTGAAATCTTTGCAGTGATCTATCCTTGAAATTAAACTATATCCGTGCATCCTTCTTTTTTCCAGATGTGATCTAGTGATTTCCGGGTTTCTCTTGTGTAACCACTACTGGACCAAGGTAATCTGGTTTTTTTAATTCTTTGTTCCCTTTCAATAGCTGTGTATGCAAATTTTTGTGCTCTTCATGTACATAAGCAGCTTCTGTTTTCCTATAAAATAAAATATAAAGCAACATAAAATACAAGATATTCTTGAAGATCTATCGAACTTCATTACTTCATCTTGAATTTATGTTGCCAATTCCCTAGTTGGAAACAAAACTAATGTTGTTGGACCTTTCCTTGAATTATGCTGCGGACACTTCAAAAGAATAAACCCTGGGAGGAGATAAGCACTATTATGAGTTCCTTTGAGGTTTGTTTTTGCTGCCCCTTTGCCTGTCTTTCTTGTCGCAGGCAAGGAGATAAGCAGCATCCTCAATGTTTGTTCAATCTCATTTAGCCAAGTAGCAGACAACTCAGATGTCGGAAATTCTAAGGAGGGTGTTCATTTTACCCTGAATTTTTGTGCTACAACTTTGACCATCCAACTTCATTTGGATATCAATTTTGCTTTGCTAATATTGTGAAGTTCATGAAACGGTTAGCTTTTCCATGCTACCAGCTTGCAAATAATTTCAGATAGTTTTCGATTGATGTAGGTTTTATAGTCTAACTTCCCAAACTATTATGCTTCTATGTCTTGAAAAATTCTTAATTTTATTTCTGAAATCTTTGGAGTAAGCTCTCCTTGAAATTGTACTACATTAATGCACCCTTCTTTTTTCTTTCAAATGTGATATGGTGATTTCCAGGTTTCTCTTTTGTGACCACTACTAGATGAAGGTAATATCGGTTCTCTTTAGTTCTTTGTTCCCTTTCCATAGCTGTGTATGCAAATTCTAATGTTGTTCATGTATATGAGCAAGGTCTGTTTCCTGGTGTGCCAGATCAAATCATGCTATGTAAACTCCCATTAGTACTTTTCATGCACCTCTGTCACAGAAATGGTAGTGGTTCCTGGGTGCATTGGTTATTTCCAAGGTTGCATCTACTTCCACCTACATTCTTGCCTATTGATATGGTGTTCATTTAAATTCTATCGACCTTGTCTCCATTTATTGCAGCAATGGTAGCACAGCTTGCTTCATGGTGGTACATGTGCTCTTTAAGTTAAGGTGCAACCCTTAACTCAGACTAGTCACGCTATGTTTTCCGGTTCTGTTGTGCTCATGTTGCAGTATACCTATTTGCGAGTACAAAATACCAACATTGAACATGCTAAAATGTCTTAGGTCTGGTGGAAGTACCAAACAATTGACTTTGGTTTAGTAAACAATGCTAGGCATTCAATCGCAATGTTAATGATTAGGAAAAGGAACCATGTTGGCCGACGTGAGCATATAGTAAGGACTGCTGTTAGTAGCAGTGTTTATTTGTAGCAGTTATGCAAGGGGAAAAATAACGTGCCTATTTTTATAGGTTTTGTTGACACTAAAAAATGTCCATTTTGTGAATTTATCAAAATGTGGAACAAACTTCACCATTGCGTTCCTCTCGTCGAGACGGTCAAAAAACATACATGGAACGTCTAATTCAGAGTCCGGATGAAGGGGTTATGTCCCCGGAAAGATGCTTCATTGTCGGGACTTCCGGCGCAAGCTGGAACTTCCGGCACGCACCCGAGCCAGAACTTCCGGCTCAAGCTTGAACTTCCGGCCCGCACTCGAGCCAGAACTTCCGGCAAACCTAATAAAAAGGGCTGTTTGGGTCTGGCCTTTTGGATTCCGATCCGAACTGTTCCAAACTCGTGAAAAACTTGGAAAATAAGCCTTGGAGAGGTTTTCTACTGGGATAAGACCACCCCCTCCATATATATGGGAGGATCATGGCTGATTGAGTTCCCATCTATTCAATCGACACAAAAACACAACAAATCAATCTACTACCTCTTTTTACCCTCTCTTCCCCTCTACTTCTTCTCCTCGTTCTTCGTCAGTGCTGCATGGCTAGAGGATCGATGACGACGATACTCTAGAGCGATCAAGCCGACTAGGGCAGCCCATAGCCGCCACACGCCCCGACGGGGTCCCTCCCGGCGTGTGGGGTTTCAGGTCTCAAGAGACCTCGCCAGCGTGTCCTGCGTATCGAGCTCCCGGCGAGGCTCCTCCGGCGACGTGTCCTGCATATCACGCTCATCGCTGGAGGCACAAGATCCAGGTGTGGACATCCCCTAGGCACCGGCCGATCCCTAAATCGGCTAGGCCCTACATCGAGCGATCTAGCTCCTTATCGAGTGTGTGACCTAATTAAGCGTCAACACACTTTTTGGCGACTCCGCTAGGGAATGATTGGTTCGGCTATCTGAAAGTCCCTAGTTTGGTTTTGGCTAATTGATGAAACCTAGGACTAACCTTTGTATCTAAGTGGATGATTTAGATAAAGGTGGTCATTGAATATGAGACATGACATTGACTCATATGACCAAGATGGTGAAGACCAAGATGAAGCTTGGCTCGATGGACCGGTTGTGAAGGTGAAGGGCAAGTCGAGGCTTCGAAGCGAAGGACCATGCGATGGTGAAGCTTGAGCAAGACTTGGCGCCGACGGACCGATGCAACGGTGAAGAGCAAGTGAAATCAAGGTCGATGGATCGAGACGGTCATGTGATGATATGAAATGGATCATATCTTTTTGGTGAAACAAAATGGGCTCAAGGCAAACGTATAACCATAGGGCCATTTTGTTTTACACTCAAGACACCATAGAGGGTGTGAGTGGTTTAGGGTCGATAGCCGAACTATTAAGAGGGGAAGTCTTATCGGTTATTCGACACACGGGTGGCACTAGGTGAATTCATGAAGTGCATTGCATATAGGGCGTAGTGAGCTAACTGGAAAACCTTTGAAAATGATTGAGAAAAAGCTAACACACAAGCACATGGAGATGTACACTTAATGGTGTTGGCCCATTTGCAAAGGTGGCGTTGGTCGCGCTGTGGTTTGCGGGTAGAGAGGGGTTTGGGTTCCTCTCTCCCTCCCGCCGAGCGTGCGAGCGCGGGATTCAGGCGATTTCGGGGAAATGAAATGCCTATTTTCCACTACGCCGGAAGTCGGAAAAGAAACGGAGACGAACGGAGGTCACTGAGGTGACCGGACGCCGCACCGGACGCGGTCACGGTGTGACCGGACGCGTCCGGTCAGTACAGCGGGGCAGACAGGTGAGTGGGCTAGGGTTTTCAACCGGAGCGTCCGGTCACTCGCGGGACCGGCGCGTCCGGTCAGGCGCCCTGAGGGAACAGCAGTTCGCAAAGTCGATCAGACGCGGTGAGCGTCCGGTCACACATGATCGGACGCGTCCGGTCGTCAAGGGAGCTTACTGATGTGAACTAGGGATCCCGATCTTCCGAAAGGTTCTGATAACTCTCGATTTGGTGGAGTCACGACACAATTCGATCCGGCTTCCGAACAACTCGGCTCTGAACCCCGCAATCGCAGCACCACGACTCCTCTGGTTATCGACCGGCGTTGCACGATCGACCTCGCCAAGAAGGCTAGGTCCTTGCCTGCAAATCGAGAACACAAGCAAGAACACAAAGGAATGCAACCAAATTGCAGATGAATGATTAATCTCACAAAGTTGGGGTCTCACAAACCGACGACGGCGGCGAAACTGTTATCAACAGAATAATCTAAGCAAAACCCCCCTAACATAGGTGACGGCTACTGATTATAAAGCCTAAGGGACGTCCAAGGACCCCTATTCACGTCCCTGGGGAGTGCGACACGTTACAAGGCCCAAACGGCCCAAAAGACGACGACACAGCGCCCTGACAGATTCTGGACGGTGACTTGTTTCGACGATTCCCGTTGATTCCGAATAGCTTTTGACGTGAGACCACTTGGGTTGGCTTCCTTATCAAATAAGCTTTCCATCCATATATGGATCATTGAAAACGGAGTCCGGATGCGTCCTGGGTGACCAGTTTAAGGCAGACTGGTCCTGGATTCCGAGGTGGACTCGAACTTGATTTGGTTTGGTCCTCCATCTTTATCCGGGCGCCCTCGCTGGTCCTCCACGCCTCCAAGCCCTCCTCCATGTGTCTCCTGGACCTCTCCTTCATACCTAAGCACAATATAATCATTAGGTAGCAATCTATTCTCAGAATCATATAAAGAGTTACTTAGGAACGAGCTCACCTCTAAATTTAATTGACGCGCGCGAGCTCTAGTGATTGGACCTTGAATGTCCAGCAGTGGATCATTGTGTGTATGTGAAGAAGTGATGTCCTCATCATCCTCCCCCTCTTGAATTGGAGTCATCCTCGACACCAACTCATCTTCGTCTCCCAAGTATGGCTTCAAATCTAAAATGTTAAATGTGGGACTAACCCTAAATTCGGGGGGTAACTCAAGCTTATATGCATTATCATTAATCTTCTCAACAATTTTAAATGGGCCATCAGCTCTAGGCATCAACTTAGACTTTCTCAAATCTGGAAATCTATCCTTTCTCAAGTGCAACCAAACCAAATCACCCGGTTCAAGCTTCACTTCTTGTCTACCTTTACTACCAGCAATTCTATACTTTTCAGTCATTTTTTCAATGTTGTGCTTAGTTGTTTCATGCATTTGCAAAATAAAATCAGCACGTTCCTTAGCATCAATATGAATTCTAGCACTAGTAGGTAGAGGCAAAATATCAATTGGAGCACGGGGATTGAATCCATACACTACCTGAAAAGGACTTACCTGGTGGTAGAATGTGTTGCCCGATTGTAAGCAAACTCCACATGAGGCAAACATTCTTCCCACATCTTCAAATTTTTCTTCAGAATAGCTCTCAACATGGCACCCAAAGTACGGTTAACTACCTCTGTTTGCCCATCGGTTTGTGGGTGACAAGTTGTAGAAAACAACAGTTTTGTACCCAACTTATTCCATAGAGTGCGCCAAAAGTGACTCAAAAATTTAGCGTCGCGATCTGAAACAATAGTAGAAGGCATACCATGCAAACGAACAATCTCTTTAAAAAAGAGGTCAGCAATATGAATAGCATCATCACTTTTATGACATGGTATAAAGTGTGCCATCTTAGAAAATCGATCCACCACAACAAAAATGCTATCCCTCCCCCTCTTAGTCTTAGGCAATCCCAAAACAAAGTCCATAGAAATATCTGCCCAAGGAATAGAAGGAACAGGAAGAGGCATATACAAACCATGTGGATTCAAGCGAGACTTAGCTTTTTGACATGTGGTACAACGTGCCACGAATCGCTCAACATCTCTCTTCATCTTTGGCCAAAAGAAGTGTGTGGCCAAAACATCCTCCGTCTTCTTAGCACCAAAATGTCCCATCAACCCTCCTCCATGCGCTTCCTGCATCAACAAAAGACGAACGGATCCTACTGGAATGCATAGGCGGTTAGCTCTAAATACAAAACCATCATTGACCACAAACTTGTTCCATGAACGTCCCCCTTTGCAATTCAGCAACACATCTTTAAAATCAGGATCAAGCGCATATTGTTCTTTTATTGTTTCAAGTCCAAAAATTCTACATTCAAGTTGGGACAGCAAAGTGTATCGCCTAGACAAAGCATCTGCAATCACATTATCCTTCCCTTTCTTGTGTTTGAAAACATAAGGAAAAGATTCAATAAATTCAACCCACTTAGCATGTCTACGATTCAGATTATGTTGTGAACGAAGATACTTAAGCGATTCATGATCCGAATGAATAACCGACTCTTTAGGCCACAAATAATGACGCCACGTCTCTAAAGAACGTACAAGAGCATACAATTCCTTATCATACGTGGAGTAATTCAAAACAGGGCTATGCAATTTTTCGCTAAAGTATGCAATGGGCTTACCATCTTGCATCAAAACACCTCCAATGCCAACTCCACTAGCATCACATTCTAGCTCAAAAGTCTTACCAAAATTTGGAAGTTGCAGCAATGGTGCGTGTGTAAGCTTGTCCTTCAAAGTGTCTAAGGACGCCTCTTGTGCCCTTCCCCAATGAAACTCCACACCCTTCTTTGTCAACTCGTGTAAAAGGGCAGCAAGGGTGCTGAAATCCTTGACGAAGCGGCGGTAAAATCCTGCAAGACCAAAAAAACTCCTCACCTGTGTGATGGATTGGGGAACCGGCCAGCTCTTAATGGCTTCAATCTTTGCCTCATCCACCTCAATTCCCTGTGGAGTAACAACATAGCCAAGAAAAGAGACTCGATCCGTGCAAAAGATGCACTTCTCAAGGTTACCAAATAAACGTGCCTCGCGTAAAGCATTAAAAACAGCACGTAAGTGATCCATATGTTCATCCAAAGATTTGCTATAAATTAAGATATCATCAAAGTAAACTACCACAAATCGACCAATGAAAGCTCTTAAAACCTCATTCATTAGGCGCATGAATGTACTAGGTGCATTAGTCAACCCAAAAGGCATTACTAACCATTCATACAATCCGAATTTAGTTTTGAAAGCTGTTTTCCATTCATCTCCAAGTTTCATTCTAATTTGGTGGTAGCCACTACGCAAGTCAATCTTTGTGAAAATTACAGAACCACATAATTCATCAAGCATGTCATCAAGCCTAGGAATAGGGTGACGATATCGAATGGTAATATTATTAATGGCTCTACAATCAACACACATACGCCAAGAACCATCTTTCTTAGGAACCAAAATTACAGGAACAGCGCAAGGGCTAAGGCTTTCACGTACGTACCCACGGTCCAAAAGCTCTTGTACTTGCCGCTGAATTTCCTTAGTCTCCTCGGGGTTGGTTCGATAAGCAGCGCGGTTTGGCAATGATGCTCCCGGAATCAAATCAATTTGATGCTCTATCCCTCTCATAGGTGGAAGCCCCGGAGGTATCTCAGCTAGAAAAATGTCGTCATACTCCTGCAAAAGGTTAGTGACAGCAGGCGGTACCGAGCTAACATCATCATCAAGAGAAAACAAGGTTCGTTTGCAAACCAAAGTATAGCATACATCGTCATCAGAAATTTCAGCAAGGTCACTTTTTCTTGCAAGCATAACAGCACCCTTCAATTTAATTCCCTGAGCCTGAACATTAGGTGCTAACTTCTCCTGTTTAGGTGGGTAAATAGAATTTGCTACTTGTTGATTTTCAGATTTAACCTCATGCAAACTAGCAGTTCGTGTTTTATCATGTTGTACAATTTCAGCTGGGGTCAAGGGAACCAAAGTAATTTTCTTTCCTTTATGCACAAAAGTGTATGTATTACTTCTACCATGGTGTGTAGCATCTTTATCAAATTCCCAAGGACGACCCAATAAAAGTGAACAAGCTTCCATAGGTACTACATCACAATCAACATAATCAACATAGGTACCAATGGAAAAAGAGACTCTGCAAGTTTGTGTTACCTTAGCTTTACCTGAATCATTCAACCACTGAATATGGTATGGATGGGGGTGTGGTCGAGTGGTCAAGCCAAGCTTCTTGACCAAATCTGTACTCACCAAGTTATTACAGCTACCTCCATCAATGATGACACGTGCTCGTCGATTGTTGATTACGAAGAAAATCTGGAATAAATTGTGGCGTTGCAGCTTCTCAGGTTGTTGTATCTGTGCGCAAAGCACTCGCTGCACAATGATGTTCATGTAGGCGGCCGTGTCATCGCTACCAAAGACTTTGCCGTCCTCCTGAACAGCTTGTTCTTGATCCTCATCATCTTCAATGTCAGAGGTGCTCATGTACCCATCGTCTGTAGCAATGTATGCTCGCTGACTAGGGCACTCTCGCTGCATATGCCCAAATCCATGGCAGCGGTGGCACTGAACGCCAAGAGTGCATCCCGTTGAGGTGACAGAGGATGCACTCTTCAAAGGTTCCTGCACAGAATTTTTACCTGCACCGGAAGGTCGTGGAGAAGATGATTTGACTCCAGACTTATCCTTGCTCGCGGTTGGTTGCATCCGATAGGAAGATGCCTTGGGAAGCCCCGAAGATCGCGGTGTGTATGTGGTGCCAACCTTGTTCTTGCCCTGCAAGTCACGCCCCTGCAACTCCTTCTCTGCAAGCATAGCAAACTGAAACAACTGGTTGACAGTGTTAAATTCCTTATAATCAACTATGTCCTGAATTTCACGCCTCAAACCCGAATAAAAACGAACAATAGAATCCTCAGGCCCCTCCACTATGCCACAACGCATCAATCCCTTTTGAAGGTCACCATAGTAATCCTGCACAGCTTTATCTCCCTGTTCTAAACGCATCAGTTTCTTACGGAGGTCTCTATGATATGATGGTGGCACAAATCTATCACGCATAGCAACCTTAAGCTCTTCCCAGGTACTAGGTGTCGCATTGTCTGCAGCTAAACCAGTCCACCAAATGATAGCAAAATCTGTAAACTCACTAGTGGCTTGTCTAACTCTATGTTCCTCAGGCACTAGGTGGGAACTAAATTTCTGCTCGACTATCATCTCCCAATCAAGGTATCCCTCAGCATCATAATGGCCCGAAAAGGAGGGTATTTTAAATTTAACCTTAGCATAAGGATCATCGGGAGCACGATTACGATTACCTTGGTGGTGGTTGAAGTGTTGAGCGCCACCCATACCTGTGGCGTTTCTACGTAGACGATGGCGTAATCTGTTTTGTCTTGTTGCTGCTTGATCAACATTACCATCGGTGTCATATACTACATCATCGTGTCCTCCGGTGTTGCTGCCATCATGGACTTCTTGGACGAGGGGCGGCTGCGCTTCCAAGGCAGCTACCCTGTCGGTTAGTGCGGACAAACGTTTGTCCAATCTCTCAAGGGTGTTGCCGAGCTTGAGATCAATGAGCGCGTCGGTGACAGCTTTGGCTATTGCCTCAGTCATCTCCCTCTGAGCATTATCTACAACAGATTGTAGTTGGTCTTGGCTGACGCACTCCGACCAGTCTTTGGGCGCCGTATCCTCTCCGTCACCTGGCATTGTAGACACAAAACAGGAACAAACAGTGAAAGTTATCCCTAATAATCTACTACGTAGGTGGAGTAGGGCCTCTCAAGATCGCAGCAAAAAGGAGACCCCTTCTCAAGCTCTTACAAGGTTCTTACCAGCAAGGTCAAGGATACTTGGAAGACGTAGCACTGCGATTACAGGGATCAAAACTTATATTGTCCAGAAGAAGTATGTGGAGTTAAGGCAGGCAGGCCAAATATGTGAGTGGAACACAATTCAAAAACAGAAAGTAATGCTGAATTATAGTCCCAAATACTTGCTCTCGTTGCTGGTCTAACGTGTTCCAAATACTAGATGTGTGATAACAAAATGGAGAAACAAGTATGATGGATAGCAATGAATAGCAATGAAAATACGGACAAGGCAAAAGGCACAACAAACAATAGAGCTATCGAGTGTTCCTTATGTGCTCCTTTTTATCTCTTCTCTTCTCTTTTGCTATTTTTTTCTTTTCTTTTTTTTTGGCCCAAATTTTTTTCCTTGCTTTTGCTCTTTTGATATTTTTTCTCAGCAAGGAGCACACAACAATAAACACCAAAAAAAATTGAGCTCAATTGGATAAAAGATGTGGCCTATACAAATTTAGGATTGTGATCTAAAAAGCTGGCCAAAACTTGTGGGCCTCGAAACTCGATGTTACTGAACGAATTTCACAATTCTAAATTTTCTGAACCCAGCTTGGCTGGGATGAAACAGATCTAAAATTTTCTGGCGTTCTCCGTAGATATAAAATTTGCCCCGTTTCGAGTTCGGATGCAAAAGTTATGACTGTTTTACGAAAACTGCTCGAATCAGGGTTTTATGTGGACGCAAGATGCAAACTAATGATCTGACGGGATGATGGCGGATGGAGGGATCAATACAAATTAGAAAAGAACACAAACTAAACCAGCAATAAGCCCTTGATCAGGACACAAACTCAACACGACGGAATCTGAAAAGAATTATGCAAAAGGCTAAAGGTGGTTTCTGGGATAGGGGAAAAACCTAACACTATTTTTTTTTGGCTTTTCTGTGGACTCTAGGACGAAGGCGAAATCAAACTAAACTAGGGTAAAATTGAACCTAATGGTATACCTGAAGCTTTGATACCAATTGATGTGAACTAGGGATCCCGATCTTCCGAAAGGTTCTGATAACTCTCGATTTGGTGGAGTCACGACACAATTCGATCCGGCTTCCGAACAACTCGGCTCTGAACCCCGCAATCGCAGCACCACGACTCCTCTGGTTATCGACCGACGTTGCACGGTCGACCTCGCCAAGAAGGCTAGGTCCTTGCCTGCAAATCGAGAACACAAGCAAGAACACAAAGGAATGCAACCAAATTGCAGATGAATGATTAATCTCACAAAGTTGGGGTCTCACAAACCGACGACGGTGGTGAAACTGTTATCAACAGAATAATCTAAGCAAAACCCCCCTAACATAGGTGACGGCTACTGATTATAAAGCCTAAGGGACGTCCAAGGACCCCTATTCACGTCCCTGGGGAGTGCCGACACGTTACAAGGCCCAAACGGCCCAAAAGACGACGACACAGCGCCCTGACAGATTCTGGACGGTGACTTGTTTCGACGATTCCCGTTGATTCCGAATAGCTTTTGACGTGAGACCACTTGGGTTGGCTTCCTTATCAAATAATCTTTCCATCCATATATGGATCATCGAAAACGGAGTCCGGATGCGTCCTGGGTGACCAGTTTAAGGCAGACTGGTCCTGGATTCCGAGGTGGACTCGAACTTGATTTGGTTTGGTCCTCCATCTTTATCTGGGCGCCCTCGCTGGTCCTCCACGCCTCCAAGCCCTCCTCCATGTGTCTCCTGGATCTCTCCTTCATACCTAAGCACAATATAATCATTAGGTAGCAATCTATTCTCAGAATCATATAAAGAGTTACTTAGGAACGAGCTCACCTCTAAATTTAATTGACGCGCGCGAGCTCTAGTGATTGGACCTTGAATGTCCAGCAGTGGATCATTGTGTGTATGTGAAGGAGTGATGTCCTCATCACTTACTGGACTCCGACCGGACGCTGGCACTGTCGCGTCCGGTCATTCTCTGGAGCGCGTCCGGTCATTGCTTCGTAGGTGCGCTGTACAGTGCGACCGGCGCGTCCGGTCGATTGAGGGGCACGTTCGGTCATCACGTTTGACCGTTAGCGTGCAGTGACCGTTGGAGGATCTAACGGTCGCGTTTGAATTCGGTGGACACGTGGATGGCGTAGGGCGACCGGACGCGGTTGAGCGCGTCCGGTCAGTTTCGACCGGCGCGTCCGGTCGTCCCGAGAAAACGGTCAGTGGAGTAGCAACGGCTCTATTTGTTTGGGATGCTTATAAATACTTGTTGGCCGGCCCTTGGGGAGGTCTCTTGGCATTTCTAACACTCTTGGGCATCCTTTGAGCTAAAGCATCTCCTCCCAGTCATCTCTCTTGCTTGATTGCAAATCAAAAGTGAGATTGAGTGATCCTAAAGTGCATTGCATAGCTTGAGGGCATCTAGTGGCACTTGTGGGTGGTTTAGCCGGTGGATTTCTTGTTAATCTTGGAGAGTACCGCTCCTAGCCGGCTTGGAGATTGTTGGAGGCGTTGGCAAGAGAAGGTGATTGTTCTTGGCCACCTCCGGTTGATTGTGAGAGGTTCTTGTGCTTTCCTCGGCGGGACGCCAAAAGCAACTCTAGTGGAATCCGCGTGTCATTGAGTTACCTCACTCGAGAGTGGTGTCTTGCGGTGCCTTGCGGGGCGTGCCTTGAGGGGCAAGTGACTTGAGGGTCACACCGAGGAACCATCTAAGTGTTGGTCGACACAACCGGTGACGTAGCTTGTCGGTGCATAAGTGAACACCGGGTGAACAAAAATATTGTGTCTCTTGTCTCCCGGTGATTGGTCTTCATATTGTGTTGTTGTCAATATTGATTGATTGTATATCATCTTGGTGATTGGCAACATCTTCACTCCACCGTCGGTATAAGAATCATAATCCTCTCTTGCACTTATTTTTACTAGATTATCTTGTGTAGCTCTAGTGGTAGCTTTGCTAGTAGTTTTGTTTAGCTTGTTCTCTAGTGTAAGATTAGTGACATAGCTCTTGTGTGAACTAGAGATCATAATCTACTAGTCTTGTGGATAGGAGGCTTGCATCACAACCTTTGGCTAAGCAAAACTCGCTTTACGCCGTTTGTTGTTCTAACAAGTTTGCTTAGTGGTATTTGTAGAATTTTTATAGGCTATTCACCCCCCTCTAGCCATCTAGGACCTTACACTATCTCATATAGCCGATCTTTCTAACCTAGCCTATTCGTTGGTTCCAATCTATCGTTTTTGTGTTCTCATTACTGTTGCTTAATCTGGACTAAAAGGCCGAAAGCATCTGGTCTTGATCTCCTTTTATCAAGATGTGGAACAATGGTCGCAGCGGCGAGTTCACTGGTTCAATGGGTCAAGCGAGCATCATCACCATAGTTGAGGTAAAGGCACATGGGTCTACCAAAGATTCTTCTCTTTTTCATGTTATGAATAAGATTATGTCTAAATTTGATGAATTAGAGGAAAGGATGTTTGGTGCTCCTATTGTTACTTTACCTCATGTTGCACATACTAGTGAATTGGCCCCAGCTTTTAGTCAACCTCAATATGAGAGGCCATTTCACTACTATCTTGATCAACATGGCAGATTTGTTTATGATAATCAATCCGAATTGGCCTCTTCAACACCTAAAACCGATAGGGCCAATTCCGGAGGGGTTAGCACTAAACTTCCTGCTGAGAGGCCGTATTATTTTTATCAACATGGAAGGGTGGTTTTAAAGAGTCAATCCAAATTGGCCTCTTCGGCACCTAAAACCGATAGGGCCAATTTAGGAGGAGCTAGCACTATACCTCATGGTAAGAGGTTGTCTTACTATTATTTTGATCAAGATGGCAAGCTTATTTTTAGGAAGAAACCTGAATTGGTCTCTTCGGCGCCTGAAACCGATAGGACCAATTCAAGAGGGGTTATCACTATTCTTCCTATGGCTATATATACACCCAATTCGGTTTGTACTTCTCAAACCAATGATGGGACAACAGCACCACATGCTTCATTGCCTCATATAATGGTGTTGCCTAACTCTCCAAAGTCATCGTGCATGACTCCAATTCCTGAGGCTTCATGTGATGCATCCCATACCGATTCACAAAAATTTATTAATCGATTTTGGAAATCAAAAAAGGCAAAATTGGACATGCAGGCTACGTATGACGGAGATGCACATCCTTTGCCTTGCAAAAAAACACTTTCTATGGATGAAACTCTGGAGATCAATAATCCGGCCGTCTTGATTCGGCCAAAGCAAGCTGATTCCACTATTGAGAAGAATGTGATAATCGGTGAGCCCAGAGAATCTAAGAAGGGAAAGAAAGTTTAAGATCGCGAGGTGGTGCTAGAAAAGTCTAGTGATAATCGAAAGAGCCTTAAGATCATAATCAAATCTTCTGGGCTCGGGGGCAAGCCCAAACTCCCATGGACAAGCAGAAATCAGCCAATAATACTATTGTTCAAAGAGCATCGATTAGGCTAACTTTAAAAGTTGGCCAAACTGATTTTAATTTTAGTGGACAAAAAAAATCAGGAAGACCGATTTCTCAAATCGATCAAGCTAGCTGGAAAGAAAAATTGCAGCACTCATATAAAGATGGAGTATTGATTCCTTACCCATTAATACGTCAAAATCCTCATCGATGGAGGATTGTGCTGATGTAACTTACAATGAGCAGTGGTGTTTCCCTCATAGCTGATTGAGTTACGGCCAATCGAGCTCCAACAAGGAAGGACCGATTAAGCCGATTTTGCATAAACTTGCTAATCAGGTCCAACAAAAGGGTAAAGCAGCAACAAAGCAAGTGTATGTGTTGAGGGGTAAAAAAGTTCTCATTAATCCCACAAGAAAGGCCGATGAGCAAATAGTCATCAAAATCGTCTCTGCAGGTGCTCCAATCAAAGAAAGTGAAGGACTGATTGTCATTGATAATCTAGACCAATCTAATGTGAAAAATATATCAAAGGGTGCTGATGTTAATAATCATGAAGCTCGGATTAACACATCGGCTCTTGAGAACTTCCAACCGACATGGTGCTCTTTGGGTTTGTCAAGAATGCAAAAGCGCAAACTCCAGCGTGCTCGTTGCAAGAAGTTCAATGAAGAAGGGCTAACAAAGATGGGAAAGCAAATCTTCAACAAGGATCAAATTTTCCCACAATCAAGCAAGAAAGAGCCAGCTACTTGCTCAAAGTCGGCTGAGCCGACTCCCCATGTACCTGCTACTCTGGCTGACCCCTAGTCGGCTAAGCCGACTTCAGAGCCAACTTCAGAGTCGGCTGAGCCAACTTTCTCAATCCCGGGTGCCTCTAGGGTATCTCTAGTTGATTCAGTTCCCGTTGTTATTGACTTGGTCCCTACTGGTGTTAAGAAACTTTCTAGAGGTCAAGCTATTTTCAAGAAGCCAGCAGATCACGTGAAGCACCTCAAGCCATTGCATGTGTAGGGCTTCATTAATGGTAGACCAATCAACAACATGTTGGTGGATAGCGGAGCCAGTGTGAATCTAATGCCATATTCACTTTATAAGAAGCTTGGCGGATCTGATGAAAAGTTAATTAAAACCAAGAAGACGGTCAAAGGCCTTAGAAGAGGAAAACCTATTTCGGCCAAGGGACTTGCTTTGATGAAGCTTACTATTGGGAGCAAAACATTGGCCACCGTCTTCTTTGTTGCTGCAGAGGTGCAAGGGAGCTACAGTTTGATTTTTGGGTGTGAATGGATTCATGACAAAGAAGACAGTGGCCAATGTTTTGCTCCCAATAGTAAGCTTGCATCGGTTCCTCATTCAGTGGGTAGATGACGAAGTTGAGATCGTCCATGCAGACTCGTCAGCCTATGCCACGGCCGATGCCCCTTTGCTTGGGGGCCATGATGATATGATTTGCTTCTCAGGGAGAAACCTTGCTGGTTTTGAGTCAATAGAGGAGGCTTTGTTCCTGTTTCTTTAGAGTCGATTGATGGTCGGCTCCATATCGTCATGTAG
This sequence comes from Saccharum spontaneum, assembly GCA_022457205.1. Taxonomy (NCBI): domain Eukaryota; kingdom Viridiplantae; phylum Streptophyta; class Magnoliopsida; order Poales; family Poaceae; genus Saccharum; species Saccharum spontaneum. Next base: position 39,143,878 of record CM039616.1, read on the forward strand.
TGTAAATTCTGTTTGGACAAGGGTTTGCGTCGGCCAACCCATGTGAGCAAATTGGCATTGGGTTTGGCGTTAGACCATGGCCAACGTATGCAGGACGAAATTTAGAAGTCGATTATAAATAGTTAATTGCGCTTTTCAAGAATTCTCTATCAACACCACTGGTTCTTCGTGCATCTAGGAGTGAAGCTCCATTCACATTATATATTATTGCTAAAGAGGATGTATCGGTGTTGTATTGACTCAAGAAGACAAAAGGAAAGGATATCATCCATGTTGGTTGATGTCTTCTTGATCTTAAGAAAAGGTATGCCATGCTTTAAATAATCCTTAGCGTTGTACTATGCATGTGCTGAATTGAAACATTAATTGATTTAGTACATGCGTGAAGGCTTGCCAGGCCGATGTAATAAAGCACATGTTATATCGGCCAATTCTTCGCGGAAGGATAGGTGAATGGGCATACGCACTAATTGACTGTGATTTGGCTCTTGAGCCATTGAGTATTTTGAAAGGTCAAATCCTCGTCAATTAGATTGTTGAGCATGGAATTGATTTAGAGATGAGATCAATTACCTATTTTCTACCCCATGGAGGCTTTATTTTGACTAATCGGCTTGCAAAAAAGGCCAAGGTGTTGGCGTAGTCATTATCTCTCACAATGTGCTGTTTGAGACATCAAGCCGATTAAAAACACATTTACACCAACATTCAAGCTGAATGTGAAGTTTTTTTATTCGGCTTAGGAATATTGCATTCCATGGAGGTGAAACATGCTAAGGCCTTTGGTGATTCCTTGCTGGTAGTATAACAGGTGGCTAGCAAGTTTCAATGATTAAAAAGAGGGTTACCATTCTATATGTGTCTTGATATGTGCCTTGATATTATCAATACATTTGCTGAATTTTAAATTCGGCATATTCCAAGGCATGAGGATTTGAAGGCCAACATGTTAGCTCAACAAACATTTGGCTATGACGTCGGTGGATGTAATTTTTATGTTCAAGAAAAGCTGATGCATAAAAATTTTAGTTTTTCCCATGCAGGTGCAGAGCTAAGCCAATTGCCTCAGTCGGCTCAACCAACTTCCTTAGTCAGCCACACCAACTCCTCCAAGTCGGTTAAGTCGACTGCCCCAGTCGGCTTAGCCGACTCACCTCTGGCCAACCTGGTCAATCTACCCGAGAAGCTTTCAAATTGGCCCAACGGAACTTCCAGTGATGTTGGGGCTGATTTATATGATTGTAGGACTCCCTTGTTGGCATATTTACGTGATCCCAGTGCTAAAGTTGCCAAGAATGTTTGGCAGAGTGCTTTCAAATATGTGCTGCATAATGATGAGCTCTATCGGAGAACCGCTGAGGACTTGCTATTAAAGTGCTTGATTCCGATCAAGCAAGAGTGGCTATGCGAGAAGTCCATGAAGGTATTTGTGGTACACATCAATCGGCCCCAAAGATGAAGTGGTTATTGCGTAGAGCTAGTTTTTATTGGCCTACCATGATGGCCGATTGTTTTCGTTACTACAAGGGTTGCGAAGAGTGTCAAAGGTTTAGAAATATTCAACTTGTGCCTGCTGCTATGCTTCATCCTATTATCAAACCAATGCCTTTTTATGGTTGGGGGCTAGACTTCATTGGCCAAATTCATCCCCCATCTTCCAAGGGACATCGATTTGTGTTGGTTACTATGGATTACTTTACCAAGTGGACCAAGGCAGTTCGTTTGAAGAATATGACACATATGGAGGTAATTGAGTTCATTACTAAGCATATCATTCATAGATTCGGCATCCCTCAAACATTGACTACAGATCAAGAGACATCATTTGTATCCAAGGAAGTGAGAGAGTTTGCCGAATTATATAAGATCAAATTGCTCAAATCATCTCCATACTATGCTCAAGCTAATGGCCAGGCAGAGTCTAGTAATAAAACTTTGATCAAGCTCATCAAGAAGAAGATTGAGGAGAATCCAAGGAAGTGGCATGAAGTTTTGTCTGAAGCTCTATGAGCACATCGCATGTCAAGGCATGGTGCTATAAAAGTTACTCTTTTCGAGTTGGTATATGGTCAAGAAGCCATGTTGCCTGTCGAGGTAAATTTGGATGCATACAGACTTGCTAAACAAAATGATCTATCAGCTGTTGTGTATCATGACTTGATGATGGATAACATCGATGAGGTAACTGATGTAAGATTAAAAGCTCTTAAGGAGATAGAGAAAAATAAAGCTCGAGCGCCAAGGCATACAACAAGAAAGTTAAGAGCAAATCCTTCCAAGTGGGATAATTAGTGTGGAAAACCATACTACTAATTGGATCAAAGAGCAATCAGTTTGACAAGTGGTCACCTAATTGGGAGGGTCCTTACAAAGTGATCAAAGTCACACACGGTAATTCTTATTTGCTAGAGACATTGCAAGGTGAATGTCTCAAAGTAGCATTCAATGGGAAGTACTTAAAAAAATATTTTCCAAGTGTTTGGCAAGAAGCCTAAGTGCTCTCCAAACAACGACCGATACACATATCGCCCTTAGAACAAAAATGGCCGATGTATGCATCACCCTTAGTCACTGAGTAGCCGATGAGATGGGTATCGTCGCTGTTCAGTTTTATTGTGTTTGGTTGGATTAAGTGTTTTCAGTTTCATGCATCATTCACCTAAAAACAGGGGGGCATATGTTGACACTAAAAAATGTCTATTTTATGAAGTTGTCCAAATGTGAAACATACTTCACCACTGCGTTCCTCTCGTCGAGACGGTAAAAAAAAATATATGAAACGTCTAATTCAGAGTCCGGATGAAGGAGTTATGTCCCCGGAAAGATGCTCCGTTGTCGGGACTTCCGGCGCAAGCTGGAACTTCCGGCACGCACCCGAGCCAGAACTTCCGGCTCAAGCTTGAACTTCCGGCCCGCACTCGAGCTGGAATTTCCGGCAAACCTAATAAAAAGGGTTGTTCGGGTCTGACCTTTTGGATTCCGATCTGAACTGTTCTAAACTCGTGGAAAGCTTGGAAAATAAGCCTTGGAGAGGTTTCCTAATGGGATAAGACCACCCCCTCCATATATATTGGAGGATCATAGCCGATTGAGTTCCTATCTATCCAATCGACACAAAAACACATCAAATCAATCTACTGCCCCTATTTAAGTACTTATCTTCCCCTCTACAACTTTGCACAATAATTCTCATCTATATTCTTTATGTACTTTACGACCACAACTTTGAATGCCCCTATTTAAGTACTACTTATCTTCATAGCTGACCAGCAGACTATCTCAATGCTTATATATGGATGTGTTCATGACCATTGTAGAGGTGCATGGTTCAGAAGCAAGCGTCATAGGCCTTCATGCATCAGCTTGAGTTCGTGCATTTTGCCGGTGCATTGCTTCTTCAGATGCTTAATTGATCTGGTATATATGATATATGCCAGGTTCAACTAATGTTGCTTTGCAAGCTACATTCGTATTTGCAGAACATGCAAGTTAAATTCATAGTCGCAGCTATGGAATGTATATATGCCTATCCTCCTTTATAGTACTCTTGATTGCCATTAACTATACCATAGAGTCCAGATTAGTATCACTATTTTGGTTCTCAAATCACACTTGCAGTCAATAGTTTTTTTTACTTTTCCCTATTCATTTTTACTTTGCTCTTTTTTCATACTCTACTATTTCTAATTTTATTGATCAATGGGCTCCGATGTTTCTGACGCCTCATATGTGTGACTATTACAGACCATTGCGGTTCGATGCACTTAGCCTTATATATCTGACAAATAAAGTGGTTTTATGATACAATATCATTTAGATTAGAGATGGAAGTACCTTTTATGGGTGGTTATAGTGTCATAGCCAATTTCGTTTTAACCATGTGCACAGACAAATTGTTCATCTGCTTATGAACACTGAGATTTGCAAACTTTATATGGATTTCTTGTAGTAGATTGTACTGTAGACTTTAGTCCTCTACACAACGATTGTCTCTGCAACGCTTTCAACAGCAGCTAGGGTTGCCAGGTTAGGAAATGTTGTTGCATTTGTTACAGAATATACCTTGTCATGTTCTGATGACATCGCAACACATATTAGTTCTTTGTTTGGGGAAGCGCATTGCTTTATTTGTTTAGGCACCCTGGAACTCTCTATTCCTCTTGTGTGATGCAAAACAAAATGAGTTGCTTGTGTGCCTTCAGTATATAGCTAATTGGCCTTTGTTTTGATTCTAACTTTTTTATGCTCTCTTCTATCGTGTAGATACAGGTTTTATATTGTGATGCTCACAAGTTTTGACCCTATTGGTGGTGCCATCTTTGATTAGAGAGCCAGGTATAGGTAAATAAAACAACTAAGAATGAAAGATTTTTCATCATTATTTATTACGTGTTGAACCTACCTTGTTCAGCCAAAAAAAAATTAACGTTACATCTCTAACTTCAGCTTTAGCCTCAATGCTTATGGAAGAAATGCCATTAGCTGCCACACCATAGGTATTGCACCTGTAAATTTAGTTCAATGCATGTCACATGTCTAATATCCATTAAATTAAATCTCTAAAAAAATCAAGGCAAGTCAGGTCAAAAGAAGGGAAAAAATGCATGCATTCCTCGTTAATTGTTTTTTTTGATAGCTTTCGTTAACTAAATAATAAAACTTTTCCCCTTCGCGGCTTGCATCCCAGTCCCAGAAGATTCGGCAGCTTGCCAAACATTGTTTCTACCCTGTCGTCGCAGATGATTACACTCAAAAGTTATATAACACATATCTATCTACTCAAATCTTACCTTGCACTTACTGAATTAATTCCAGTTACTACGCATGCAACATATAATTGCCATTTCCATGATTCTGCATATCACCCTATCCTTAGCCCTGAAGCAAAATGTGCTATGTTGAAATGCAGATAGCATATGCAGTTATGGCGAAGATGAAAGAAGGCTAAAGATGCAAAATATTTTCACAAGACATCCCCAGTGAACCAACCCAACATTAATGTTCTCATATTTTTACTATTGTCAATAGTAGATATTTTCTTTTCCCATTCAGGTACCTCTCTGGGTCGTATAATAGTTTAGCATAATAGTGGATGATGAACGAATATTGTTGCCATTGTAATTCATTCAGTTCGTCGCTGATTCATGCCTGCATGAGGAAAATTTAACCCTAAGTTTCTTTGTTCTATGAAAAAACATGAGCCAATTTCTGTAGTTCTCGAGTAAAAAAAATTCCACGGCGTGTTCTAGGTGTGTATGCCCTGTAAAGAGAGATAAAACATTTTTTTGCAAACATAAAAGCATGTGCTTATAAGGTGCCAATTGTCTGCCGATATACGACGCACGCAATGGCGCGCGCAATGTACTAGTGAGTAACAAGACCACAAGGTGAGCGCATACTAATCTGGACTAAAGCTAGTATATATCCATGCGTAAACGACTACTAGGTGCAAATTGAGCATAGCTCAGCTGACCTAGGTTCAAACATGAGCGCTCACATTTATTTATTTATTTAGTTTAGAAATAAAAATTTAATGGTGTTATTCTTTCAGTGATAAACGACTCGAGATTTGTCGGCTCAACTTGATAGTTAATACAACATACCTGGATTTATTCTAGGAATTCAATTACGTTATTCTTTCGGTGGTAGACGACGTGCCTGTCGGCAGCGAGACTAGATACAATATAACCATTGATCCATCAAATTGGATGTCTAATTCCCTCTATGCAACAATCGACGAGGAGGTTGGTAACCTAGAGTTAATATCATTGCAGAGTGTTGGTGACCTAGAGTTAATATCATTACAGACTTGCAGATAGTGATAGATTTATTCAAAACTAAAACTAAGCAAACTAACACATAAAAGTTAAAAGTCTAGCCATTTTGAAAGTGATAACTATGATGGTTCAATTTAGAAAACATCATTCACACGGGTTAGTTATTGTAACATACCGTGTCTTCATGCAATGTTTGGGTTGCAAAAATTCTCAAAATTTTGTTTTTTTTAAATTGTTTGAATTCATATATGACATGGTGGGTAACCCTCATTTCTCGCCTCAAATTAAATTGGGTCTTACTGGATTTTTGCCATGAAGTTTGAATTTCAATCTAATTCAAACTCAAACTTATATATATCTTGTAAACAGAAAATCCTTTTCCTAACTCTTCGTGTGGGCTAGCGGGCAAAGACCGACGATGGGCCTGAATTGGTTGGGTCGCTAGATTTCGGCTCCTGCAGGAGCAGGACGTCGTCTTCACCTTTCAATCGTCTCTGAGATGTCTCCATCGCCTATCGCTCATGCAGCCATGCTTATCCATGTTGGGAGTGGAGCCCCACCGTTCGTCCAACGAAGAAGAAAAAGCCACGCTTCCTTCCCATCGCTGTTCATCGCTGCACATACCCTGTACCTCGCTGAGAGAGACCGGTGGCGTATCAGCGGCCGGGAGACATGCTAGGGCCGCGTTGCTTGACGGGCCACGGTCCTGCTGACAGCGATGCCCGGAATCGACATTATCTAGCTGGTAAACTAAGCTAAAAAAAATCTAGCTGGTAGACTGCTCCTTGTGGTTTAACTACTACTCCGTACTACGGTAATTACCTGGAAGGCTGGAACCGAGAAACCGAATTAACCAAGAATCCAAGATCTAAACAGAAAATTTTAGTTAGAAGTTCGATCTCTAGTTCTAAATAACTGAATTTAGACGGGTCATTCAGTCCTGACTATTGATAACTAACTGAACAGAAATAACCGGGATATATACATATAAATAAATAAAGGCCTAACACTGGCTCTTTAGCTATTACCCTGTCTGATGAGATGAGATAAGACTAAGACATGAGAGAGCTCCCCTCACCAGCAGCTGCACTCTGTATCGATCGTTGACCTTATAGTTTAGTTCAACAACTACGGTAGTTGTTGGAATTTAACTATGCTGCAATATAAGTTTGCTCCTTGCTGGTGAACTAAACTATGCTGCAATATAAGTTTGCTCCTTGCTTACTGGCCGTAGAGTGCGTGATCCGGTCTGAGACGTGCGCTAATCACTTTTGCTTATGTGGAAGCCAGCTATTCAGCATTCACACATCAGTGTTAATCTTTTCTTGAATTATTAATTAACTTTCTTGACTTGTCCGCCCGCAGAAAAAGGCGAGATTTGGTGCGGTGAAGAGACACTCCACGGAATCTCTCCCACCTCATCCTGTTTTTCCTTCCATGGATTCCCCGCGCTGAGCGCGCAAGGTGCTTGCGGGTGATGAGCGCGGCCTCGCCGGCGGCGCAGCGGCGATGGACCTCCCGTGGCTGGATCTGCCCTTCACCTTCCTGACGCTGTTCCTCGCCACCCGCCTCGCCTACGACTACTACGGCGACGTCGCCGCCGCCTTCGCCGGCGGCTTCTCGATCCAGGTCTTTCTCTTCTACTGCTTCGCGCGCTGGTACCGCTACGCCATGGCTGGCCGCGCCGGCGACGATGCTGGGGGCCGAGACGACCCGTCGCCGTCCGCGCGGCCGCAGCAGCAGCAGCAGCAGCAGGGGGACGCGGAGGCCCCGCCCGTCCTGACACCGCTGCTGGGGTCGCCAGACGGCGTGCGGCCGTCGACGCTGGCCAACCGGTGCTTCGCCGTGGTGTTCATGGTGTTCGTGCCGCTGGTCATCGTCGTCTTCGAGCGGAGCCAGGCCGACGTCGTGGCCTACGCGCTCTGCCTCGCCAACATCATCGTCATGGTCGTCTGGCTCTCGCCGGACACCGGGTCAACGGTCTCGGCCGCCAAGTCGTTCCTGCGGCTCAGCGACGACGAGGACGACGGCAGCGGGGGCAGCGCCGGCGCGGAGGACAAGTGCTGCGTCTGCCTCGCCGGCATGCGGGAGGACCAGGCGCTCCGGGCGCTGCCGCGGTGCCGCCACCGCTTCCACGACAAGTGCATCGGCAAGTGGCTCAAGGCGCACCCGACGTGCCCTGTCTGCCGGGCCACCGCCGTGCCGCCGTCTCTCCACAGCGGCGGCAGTGATTTGCTAGATGACGATATTAGCCCTGTCTAGCTAGCTTCCCTCTCAATGATTGATGCATCTTATCTAACAAATTTGTGGTGATTTGTTGGGAAATTTGGTGAACCTGTATAGTAATCCAAATCGTTGTCAAGCATCAATTGGAAATGTCAGTAGTGATTGTACATACGGTCGCGTTTGTGCATACCGAGAAAAGCAAAGCCATGTTTGCTTTCATGAAAGTTGCAGTCAATGAACATTCTGTTCGGGAAAGAGGAGGAAAATGTATTGTTTTCTTGGGGAGTGCAAGTGGTTGGTGGATTACAAAAAAATGTTAACATGGCCCTGCCTACTACTAGATGACCAACCGGCCAGCCCGGCCTGGCCCGGCACGGGCCCGTGCCAGGCACGGCTTGATGGGGGCCGAGCTGGCACGGCACGTCGGGCCTCCCAGACCGTGCCAAATCAGGCCTCGTGCCTGGCCAGCTGCCCAGGCACGGCCTGCCGGGTCGTTTTCCGTGCTGGGCTGGCCCGAAAAGCACGCCACTGCTAGCGGGCTGTGTCGGCCCAAGGCCCACCGAGAGAAAGAGAGGTGTAGAAGAGGAGGCATGGAGACAGAGACAGCTATGCCTGCGCGAGCCGGCGGCCGCAGCCGACGGCGGCACAACGTGCTCGCACCCGACATGCCAGCAGCAGGATGAGGCCAGTGCTAGACGGATCCGCGGCGGACGAGGCCAGATCCACGGTCCACGGAGGCGAGGCATGGGGAGGATGGCAGCAGCAGCCAACAGGAGCCGCATCGACGCTGCTACACTTGAAGCCGGTCGCCGCCGTGGAGGAGCCGCGAAGCCTCGCGACTTCGCAAACACGACCACGAGAGCGCGAGAAGGGAGGAGCTGTGTGCGTCCACGCGGGGGAAAGGAGCCGCGAAGGTTCACGAGCGCGACCGTGAGGTCCGCGAGAGCGGAGAGGGAGGAGACGAGTGTGGCGTGCCAGGGATGGGGGAAGGAGGCGAAATGAAGTTAGGGCTACGTGGGAGCTGAGTGTGGCGCTTGCGATGGGCTTTCAGCCTCTTAGTAGGCCATGTAGTCAATGGGCCGACATCGGGCCAGCCTTTAATTCTCGAGCCGTACCATGCCGGCCCATGTGCCTAGGGTGCAACCCATGCACGACCTACTCCACCGGGCTGGGCCAGCCCGGGCCCGCTGACCATCGGGCCGTGCTATGCTTGGGCCAGTCCAAAATAGCATGCTTCGTGCTGGGCCATCGTGCCTCGAGCTGCATGGACATACTTTGATGCTGGCTTTGGTGCAGTTAGGAGCTACTCCTAAAGCATATAGAAATTTAGATATGCAAACTAATTCTCTAAAACAATAAACTCTCAAAATAGATACAGTACGCAATAGATTATTTAATCCGGTCCTTTATTTCTAATGAGCAAAATGCACCATCAGTTCATTAACTTTTAAGTAGGTGTCATCTTGGTCTATCAACTCTGAAAGTGCAATTTTAGGTCTCTAAACTTTTTAAGAATCGGTTTGGTTACGAGGACAACCAGGGACAGGATGGGGCGGACCTGTTTTCGACCGTGTTTGGATGAGAGTCACACGGGGGTGGAGTCATTCCACGTCAATATTCCACGAAGATGCACTTCTCGTTAGTCCCCTGAAATTTGGCGGACGGGCTCGGCCCATACGGCCTTCACACGGCCTGGGTCCACCTCCGGTCACCACACATGGTACGATCCTTGCTTAAAGCTCCTCCATCGTGGCCATTCACCTTGGGGCCTCTCCACGGACACCACTAGCACGCCGATGGTTGAGATCGATGTGGGGCGGCCAGATACATGTCGTAGTTGCCTTTTCCATGTGGGGGTTTAATCTCTAGGAGAAATCTTCTCTCCCTTTTCCTTGAATTGCAAATGAGGCAAGCAAAGCGGTGCAGCTTGAGGCAGGATATTGGTCATCGAATTTGACATTCGCAACACGAGATATGGTGGAGAGGACAAGTGTGTGTGGTCTCCTATGTAGGGCTATCATTCGCGACACCAGATATGGTGGAATACAGAGATAAGATAGGGCTGTCACCACCTGCTGACTTCACAAACAAATCATGGGGTACATTGTAGATATAGATAAGTGTATAGTCTATAGACCACGTCTACACTATATCTTACTACTCTAATTCAAATCTCATTGAACTGATTAGTGCACTCATGTGTGAGTGGTGAACTCTAAAACAATTTAGTAAACACTTACCAAATCTAGAGGTCAATTACTATAAGGGCCTGTTTGGTTCCATAGAAACGGGCTGAATCAGAATTAGATTCTAGGATGGGCCTGTGTGGTTGCACCCTTGAATTGGAAATCAACATTGCTATCACTTTCCTAGCCCAAATTGGATGCCTATTGTAGATTCTTGGTCTTTGAGACAAAAAAGGATTTGGGACGCCTCTCGACTCACCCACTCCCGACTCGCCTCTCCCCTTCCTAGACAAAGCCATGGTGGCTAGGGTTTCATAGTCGCTGCTCCATTGGCCATCCCTCCATCCTCCACCTCTCATCAAATACAATCGTAGTCGTGTTGCTGAAGGAGGTTCCTCAGGACCACAGGATGTCGAACCTACCCTAGCAAAGCGACGCAAGTCGATGGAGTAGAGGGCAACCTAGTGCTGCAGCAGTTCAATAGAAAGTCCATTGATGCCGATGATGACTTCGTGAACACCAACGATTGTGCTCGAGTGCTCGAGATCATGCTAGGGTTTCTTTTGCCCAATCCTCCTATGATGTGTGGAGTCAGTTCCACGGTCGATATATGATTGGCGACATGAGTAATAGGGCTAGGTGGGTGTGATCTATGTGTAATGCGAGTGGGCGATGGGGAGTGGGCAGATCAGAGGAGGAGATATAACAAGACAAATCAGAGGGGGATTTGGTGCGACCTTTGTGTCACTACCATGTTGTTCCTGTCTGTTCGACCAGTAGGTGAAGGATCTAGTTTGGGAGATCGCCAGATGATGGGAGAGGCGCATGGTTGCCTCCTACCTTGCATTGTTTGGCTTCTTGTTCTTGGGTAGTTGTTACTAGCTCGTGGTTGTGTGTGGTTGAGTAATACATCGAGGCTAGCTCTTTTTTCTCAAGTATCCATGATAGGAAGTTCCACAAGCACATGATACTACAATATTACTACTCTGAGTCTGTTTCTAGTTCCTGCTATAAATTAGTGCCTATGCGTCTCACCTTGATTTTTTTGATGTTAATTAGTGCCTATGGATTGGTACTATTGAGAGATCTAGATACATATGTGATAATTTCTACTTTACTTGTTACATGTTAGTTTAGTAATTCTTTTAGTATTTCTGTTGTGCTTTTGATCTTTTAGTATTTTTGTTTATTACAATAATTCTACTATGCTTTCATCTTTCAATAATTCTTAGTTCAGTACTTCAATGTATGTTATTTATGATTTTACATGTTAGTTCAGTACTTGAATGCATGCTTGCTCTAACTTTACATGTTAGTTCAGTATCTTGTTTGCACTTGCAGTAACATGCATGTGTTAACCAGTTTGCTTGTGGATAATCAAAGTTGTAGTAACATGCATGTTTAACCAGCCTTCTTGTGTATCTACAGTGTGTAGGTACGTTTCCTCATATATATACCACTAGTTAGTATGGGTGATTTCTTTCAGATTTGGTTAGGATGTGACTGATTGTACTACAAGCATGCAGTTTTCTAAGGTTTAGCTTTACCATCGGTCTAGCACATATAAGTAAAAAAAATCAAGTTCATTGAAAGGTTTGTATTCATATTAGAAATGCTTCAACCAAGTCACTGGAATGAAAGAAAAGGGAGAAAGCAATAGTAGCCAGCAACTATAGCTTAGCAGCTGATTTTCACTCACTAGATTAGAGTGCTTTGGCTGTTGCATGTGGCTCATTCATTACTCATGTATGCATGTTGCTTGAAACATATGGATTCTTTCATTTGTGCTCATTTTATTAAATGCTAATACAATAACATATCCACATGCAGAAAAACTAGAAGCCTCTAGGTATAGGTATAAGATAGTGTTGTATCAGGATTTAGTCAGCTTAGTTTATGGCAAAGATCATGCAACTGGTGAGGCAATGAGGACTATATCAGAGAGTTCCAGAGAGATGGGTGGAGAAGAAAGTAGCACCAGAGAGAGTCTAATTGTCGGCGTTCGGTCCCGTGGGGGTCCTAAGCCAACGAGTGAGTGTTGCGTGTCCCTAATCTGGATGGTGATGCAAGGAGAATACACGGGGATTTATCCTGGTTCGGGCAAAAGAAGGCCCTACGTCCAGCGGGGAGGGAGGAGTATTGTATTTCCTTGCACCGAAGTGCTTGCGTAGGGGTTACAAGCTGTGAGAGAGGGAACCGAGCCCAAGTCTCAAAGGAAAAGTCAGAGTACAAGGGTGATTGCTTGAGATGTTGATCGATGGGTGGTATGCCTTTGCTTGTTCGTTGGTTGGTTTGTCGTTTTTCCATTGCCTCTTGTAGAGCCCTGGCCTGCCCTTTTATAGGGTAAGAGGAGGCCGGGACGCCAGGGTGCCTTGAGGCGAAGTTTTGTTGATCCCTGTGGAGGTGGCTGTAGCGACGGGCCCTAGGAATGACCGGCCATCCCCGGACACCTTGGTGACGTCAGGGAGGAGACGGTGAAAAGACCCTGGGTCCTGTGCCACGTTGGCCTTTCCTCCCTACCGACCGGCGGTGGGTCGAGGCTGGGTCGAGGCCGGGTCGAGGATGGGCGGATAAGGTCGAATCCCGAGATCATGGGGTACATAACTTGTCGTATCCTCCCTCGAGGGTAATTGGTGGTGAAATAGTGCGTTGCATGGTGTGTATAGTGACAGGTTTTCACCTCCCATCCCGGGATGGGCAGTAAAAAGTAAGATTTGACACCGGTAGTGCTCCCACGTCGGTCACAGCCGTAGCCATGATGGTAGGAAGTAGTAGGTGGTTGCATTAAATGCTCTGACTTTTGTCTCAGAGTTGGTGAACAAGGTGGGTCGAGCGGTCTGACCCAAGGTCGTGTGAGTCGGAGATTGCTGATAGTCGAGATGCCTTGTCGAACGGGCCTCGTACGAGTTGGGACGCGATCGAGGCATCTCGTCGAGGGGGCCTCGTACGAGTCGGAGCGTAGTCGAGGCGTCCCGTCGAGCTGGCCTCGTGCGAGTCAGAGCGCAGTCGAGATGTATCGTCCGCTATCCTTGGCTTCGTTGTGTTTCGTTTGTGGCTAGTGTTTTGTTTTTCTTAATCGTTGATTGTGGGTACCCCTAGTCTGTAGGTACCGACAGTAGCCCCCGAGCCTTTGGGTGAGTGTGGGTCACTCGCTCAGAGGCTCAGTGGTTCATGAACTAGAGTCGTAGCGTCATAACTTTTTCCGGTGGGGGCGCGCAAGCGCACCCGCCAGGTGTAGCCCCGAGGCCTCGGTGGAGTGCTTGGACTCCTCCGAGGTCTTTTCCACGCTCTATTTGAGGAATCGGTCTCGTATCGTGGCGTGTTCTGTATTTTTCATTCGAGGTTTGGTTTTTTGCGGTCGAGCCCCCGAGCCTCACGCGCACGAGGTCGATCAGAGTCTTGACCGTCTTTTACCTTTCGACCCTCATGCTCCCTTTTTTAGAAAAAAGGAGGAGGGGTGGGGAACGTTGTACTACCCTCGTTTGGGTGAGTTCCGACGGCCTCCGGTGAGCTACTAATGGGGGGATTCGAGTGGGAGCCTATGCTCCATTCGGTAGGAGTCGGCTGGTGGCCACGGGGGCGCTCTCAAGAATGCCAAAGAGTAATCGTGTGGATCTCGATTCCTTGCGATGGGATTCGGGGGCTCGATGCCTCCCTCCGAGGGGATTCCTTCATCGATCTTCTCTTTTAGCCTCAAATACGTCTTGGGGTGCCTCGAGAGCGTGGCTCGAGCCCTGGCCTTGTACGGGCGCATCCCTAGTCGTCCCTGACTCTGTTACTCGAGGGCAGCTGTCGAACCCTGGTCGAGGGCCAGCTTCCGATCCTTCGAGATTCATACCAGGCTCGAAGCCCATTACCCAGGCGTCTGGGAATATCCGTCCGCGGATCCGTCTCCTACCCATTTCCGGTGCGTCTTTTCAGGAGGGGAAGCGAGATCGGTGAGGTAGTGGACGGCGTGGTGCGACGGTTACAGCGTGCATAGCGGCCACGTGCCCATATCTGCGTGTTTTGAGGGGGCGGTTAGGTAAGGTCATTGAATGCAAAAACTGCTCCTGCCTTTTCGCGTGCCCGTTGGACTTCCATCGGGGTATAAGAGCAAGAACCGAGGTTCCATTTTCCCTTACAGGCCCTTTGCATTCTCGCCTTCCCTGCCCTACATCGCCCTCTCCGTCATCCTACGCCCTTCAGCTGTCGTTCAGCGCCGCCGCCGCTTTTTCTCACCCGCGTAGTTTCCCGACGACAATGGCAGGCAAGAGCCAACTCCTTCCCGCCGACGCTTGGGCCAACTCCTCAGTAATGGAGAAGAGGTTGGAAGAGCTGGTCCACGACGGGCTTTTGTGGCCGAAGACGAGCCGGACCCAGTAGGAGTGGAGAGCGCCGCCGTCTGACCACCGGGAACCGGCGCCCCTAGAAGGCTACGTGGTTAGTTTCTTATGCTTCCACGAGAGGGGGTTCAGCGTGCCGGCCAGCCCCTTCATGTGAGCGCTCCTCCACTACTACAAGGTGGAGTTGCACCATCTCGCCCCCAACGCCATCTCGCAGGCTGCTATTTTTGCGGTGGTCTGCGAGGGGTACCTAGGGATGGAGCCGCAGTGGAATCTATGGCTCCATCTCTTCAGGGCGGAGCTTTTTGCTAAGAAGGCGGGGGAGCGAGGGGCGCGGCGCGCGGTGCACACGGGGAGCTGCGTTCTCCAAGTCCAGTCCGGTCGAGGCGACCAGTACATCCCGGCACAGCTGATCTCTTCAAATAGCGGCTGCCACGACGGCTGGTTCTACCTCCGCAACGACGGCGACCAACTGCCGAGGTACTCCGACCGGGTGCTGGTTGCTCGAGAGGAGAACTGGTCATACGACGTCGTGGAAGACGAGAAGCCAAAGCTGGAGCCACTGCTCGATGCGCTGTGGAGGCTCTGCCAGCGCGGACTGATGGTGGGGATGGTGGCCGCGGCGTTTCATCACCGGAGAGTGATGCCGCTGATGCAGCGTCAGCTCCGGCTCGACCAGATGACGCCGGAGGCGCCGTTGGAGGGAAGCAGGATGTCGCACGAGTCCCTCTCCCTCGACGAGGTTGCTCGACGCGCGCGACGTATGGTGGGGAGCTTCAAGACACAGGACGTCGACAGGGTCCCGATGCGCCCCACTCAGGGATTCGAGCCCCTGGTAAGTGTTGTTCTTAGCGTTTTTGAGATTTTTCGTTTTCGGACTCCTTCAACTGACTCGGTCGAGGTCTATGTATAGGATCCATCGGCGGTTAAGGAAACACGACTGCCGCTTCCAGAAGATCGAGTTGCTCGGGAGGCTCGACGCCTCTTGGTGACCCAATAGAAGGAGGAGAAGGACGCCGCCAAGAAGCGTCAAGTCCGCAAGGCGCAGGAGCAGGAGGCGCTGAAGAAACGTCAACGCCAACAGAGCCTCGACGGGCTCCAACTCGAGGAGTCTCCCTCCGAGACTGTCTCGGAGGAGAGTGATGATGACGGCGACAACGATGACGATGCCTTGTCGCGGTACGACGCCGCGACCGGTCTGGCGTACCTCCCCGATGTGCGCCCCTTCTTGGAGCCTATCGGGGGGTCGACCTCCTGGCGTCGAGGGCGGCCTCGACGCCCGTCGAGGGGGAGGAAGAGCCAGAAGAAATAGGGGCCAGAGCGGGTCCCTCACCGAGAGGAGCCACTTTGTCGGGGGCCCCGCAAGAAGGGTCGATGGCCCCGCCCCCACGAGCCCAAGTACCGCGGGCTCAGACAGTGGCTGGGGCAGCGGCGTCGGTGTCGTCATCTGGGGCACCCTCGACGGGTGTGAGGACCCGAGGCCAGCTAGCCTTGGCGACGCAGAGGACCCAGGGTGCTCCGCTGACTAGGGCTCCGAGGAGTGCCCGGCCGGTAGGAGGTCCGACAGTAGGGCCGTCGCAGGCGCCGTCAGGTGTCTCTGGCCCGCCGGGGCCTAGGCCTTTTGTTCCCATATCAGGGTAAGCTATTTTGCCCTACTTTTTGTGGTCAGTGGTCCCGTTTTTTACTCTGACGCACTTATTTGTTCCTCAGGCAGAAGCACAAGGTGGAGCTCGCGGGCCCAACCCATGTGAAAGCACTCTGGTCGGGCGCCGCCGTAATAATGCGGACGGTGGCCGATGACATCGCCTGGGTCGCGAGACTCCAGGCTGTAACAGAGCGACTGAAGCAGCGGGAGGCGGCCACCCAGGCGGGTGCGGGCGCCCAGGAGTCGGCTCTGACTCCGCCGCGCAGGGGTCGGGGCCGACGAAAGCGGTGGTGCCCAGTGGAGCTGGGCTTGAGGCGCCCAGCACTGGTGGGCTGGAGCCTGGGTCGACGACGGCCACCCAGGCGTCCGTCGAGGCCGCCGAGGCCGATGCATCCATCCGCGACGCGGGGCGGTTAGATGTTGAAGAAGAACAGAAGGTGGTGGAGGCCCCGCTGGAGGCGGGACAGGAGGTAGCGCAGCCGGAGGAGCCGCAGCAGGACCAGCCGACGGAGGCGGCGGTCGAGGTGGAGAGAGGGGCGGACGTGGCACCGCCCGTTGTCCCGACGGTGGCGCCGGTGGTCGAGGTGCCAGCCCCGCCGCAAGGGTCGACCCCGGCCCTGATCGACCTCACCCTTGTTGATTCCCCGGTCGACAAGGGAAAGCAGGTGGTGGGCGTCGATGAGGCCGAGGCCGCAGATCGGGCTGGGACCTCTGCGGCGTCGGAGGGCGACCTAGCCGAGGCGTCGACCGGGTGGCCAGATTTTGCCGGGCTGGCACTCGAACGGGTGGAGGAGGAGCTCCCGCGCTGGGGGAGGTCGACCCTCGAATTTAGGGACGTGTCCAACCCTAGCGCCGAGCCCATCTTTGCGCTCGACGACAAGGATGAGGTGCACCACTGAGAGTACCTCGAGGGACTCCGGAAGCACACGATGCAATCCCTGCTTGTGGTTTCGGATACCCTGGCATAGGGCATGTCGGAGGCCTTCGAGGTAAGCCAAATTTGGTATTTTCTCGTTTTGCGCTTTATTCCTTTCCTTGGTTCTGATTTTTGGATTTTAACCGTTGTCAGGAGCTCAAGGAGCGTTCCCGCCGCAAGTCGCTCTTCATTCATCATGAGAGCGGCGTGTGGGCGGCGCTCGCCCGTCAGCGGGCTCTGGTCGAGGAGGCCAACAAGCGGCTCTCCCAACAGAGTGCCGAGACGGCCGAGCTTCGCGTCGCCTACGCGGCGGTCAAGGAAGAGGCGGCACAGGCCCGGGCGGCAGAGGCCTCGGCGCGCGAAGACGTGGCAAGGGCCTAGGAGGAGGCTACCAATGCCCGCGAGGACCTCGCGCCACTGCTGGCGCGCGTGAAGGAGCTCGAGGAAGATATCACCTTGGTTGGTGGCCAGCACGATGCCCTCAACGCCCAGGTCGGGGTGGCGTCCGCCCGCGTCAGAACCTTGGAGAGCGAGGTTGTGACATTGTCGGGGACGGTCTGAGAGAGGGACGAGCTCTCTCGGGCGCCGGCCGGGAGCTCGAGGTGCTAAGGGTGGCGCTCTGCGACAGGGACGAGGCTCTCCGAGCATCTGATAAGACGTGCGGGAAGCTGCGCGACGAGGTCGTGGGTTGGTAGACCCATTCTGAGGGTAAGCTTTTGTTATAAAGTGGCCTTGGTGTCGAGCTCCCAGGCTTGCGCTAATCTTGATGTTTGTGTTCCAGAGTTGGAGAAGGAGCAGCAGGCGGCTCAAGCGACGGTCACCTCGTTCCAGAACTTTTCGAGGCCGAGACCCGGCGGACTCAGTTGCTTCAGGGCACCATCTCCTCTGTATGCGACGGCCTGGGGGTCGAGCCCGACACTGACACTGAGGAGGATCCCTGGGGAACTCCTTCGTCTGCCGGATGGTGGCGCTGGGCCACCTCATTCGCGAGAGGATAGGAGGCGGACTTCATCACGGCGTGAAGAGGGCTCTGGCTATCGTTTGGTCCGAATTTGTGTATGACATGGAGCTCGTCGCTGATGGCTTCATCACAGATCTAGATTGGACGGACGAGGAGAATGAGAATGCCTGCCTAGGCTTGATTGAAGCCGCTGAGGAGCCTGGAAGTCGCCTGGCCAAACTCTTCGAGGTTGAGGTGGCCCACCTGCCGACGACGAGGGCCTGTGAGCCGAATCTGGGCATGGAGGCCCATGTAATAAGTTAGTGTCTTTAACTTTGGTCGTAATGGCCTCGGAGGCCTTGGAACGCTCGAATGTAAACTTGTACTGATCGTTAAGTTTTGTTCGAGATTTTTCTTCCCTTTGTTGCTCGAATCACGTTCTCGTATGATTTACTTGGTACACGGTCGCGCCCCTTGGCACAAGGGAGCGAGTGGAGGTACCGTAGCCTCGGAGGCGTAAGTGATCTCACGGCTCGACTACCCTCGAGCTTTAGGGTGCGTTTGCGGCCTTGCAGATCGTATAAGCACTTGATTTAAAGCGACCGGGGATGTACTCTTTTTCAAAGTTATGAACCATTACTAGGTCTTCTTAGCAAGCGGTCGCACCCCTAGGCGTGAGGGGTGAGTGGAGGTATCGTAGCCTCGGAGGCGTAAGTGATCTCGCGGCTCGACTACCCTCGAGCTTTAGAGTGCTCCCGCGGCGTTGTCGACTTAAGTGACAGTTCTCTTTTTTGAAAAGAGTACGAGTTTTTTCGGGGACAGGGGGTTCCCCCCTTGCAGCCCCCGAGGGAGGGTCGATTCTGAGAAAACAGAGTCGATCCTTCATGAAAACATAACTTTGAACACTGCTGTATTCTTTATTGATGAGATTGAAAAGAAATTATAGAGCCTCGAAGCTTTTTAAGGGAAAAAGTGACGTAGCTGTTCAATGTTCCAAGCGTTGGTGAAGATTTCGCCCTTCTCGTTCGATAGCTTGTAGGTGCCGGGCTTCAACACTTCTGCGATGATGTATGGCTCTTCCCACGGCGGCGTGAGCTTGTGTCGTCCCTTGGTGTTCTGGCTTCGCCGTAGCACCAGGTCACCAAAGTTGAGGTCGCGCCTGCGTACGTGTCTGTCATGGTAGCGTTGGAGACTCTATTGATACCTGGCAGAATGCAACATAGCCACATCGCGGGCTTCCTCGAGCTGGTCGAGGGCGTCCTCTCTCGTGGCATCATTTTTTTTCGTTATAGGCCCTCAGCCTCAGGGATCCGTATTCTACATCAGTTGGGAGCATAGCCTCAGATCCGTAGACTAAGAAGAACGGAGTGAACCCCGTGGCTCGACTCGGCGTTGTTCTTAGGCTCCACAGGACCGAGGGAAGCTCGGCAGCCCATTTCTTGCCGTGTTTGTTTAGCTTATCGAAGATTCTGGGTTTCAGGCCTTGTAGGACCATGCCGTTGGCACGTTCTACTTGGCCGTTTGTTTTTGGATGAGCTACGGCCGACTAGAGCACACGTATGTGGTGGTTGTCACAGAAATCCAGAAACTTTTTACCAGTGAACTGGGTGCCATTATCCGTGATGATGTAGTTGGGAACTCCAAAGCGGTGGACGATGTCGGTAAAAAACATCATAGCTTGCTCGGACCTAATACTGGTGATAGGACGGACCTCGATCCACTTGGAGAATTTGTCAATGGCAACAAGCAAGTGGGTGAAGCCACCAGTTGTCCTTTTCAGGGGTTCGACTAGGTCGAGCCCCCAAACAGCAAACGACCACATGATGGGGATAGTTTGCAGGCGTGAGCCGGGAGATGGGTTTGTCTCGCGTAGTACTAGCAGCCTTTGCAGGAGCGTACTAGCTTGACAGCGTCGGAGACTGCGGTCGGCCAATAGAAACCTTGTCAGAAAGCGTTTCCGATGAGGGTTTGAAGCGCTGTGTGATGACCACAAGCCCCCGAGTGTAGATCATTGAGCAGGTTTCTGCCTTCCTCATTCGTGATACAGCGCTGGAGGACGCCAGTAGGGCTGCGGCGATAGAGCTCCCTGTTATCGCTAAGTATCACAAAGGATTTGGCCCGGCAAGCGATTCGTCGAGCCTCGATCTTATCTGAGGGGAGGTCCCCTCGAATGAGATGGTTGAGGTACGGAATAAGCCAGTCAGGCTCGGGGTTGGCTGGTGGGGTCAAGCCTTCCACCTGCATGGCCTCAGCCTCGGTCGAGGAGGCTTCTACCTCAGGTGGGGGGTCGAGTGACAGCCCGTTGACCCCTTCGTCCACCCTAATGTTGATGGACGGTTGGTGGAGATCTCTCGCGAAAACGTTTGGTGGGACCGTAGTTTGACTGGACGCAATTTTTGTGAGTTCATCGGCAGCCTCATTATACCTACGTGCGATGTGGTTGAGCTCGAGGCCGTGAAACTTGTCCTCAAGGCGCCATACCTCTTCACAGTAGGCCTCCATCTTGGGATCACGGCAGCTCGAGCTCTTCATGACCTGGTTGATTACGAGCTGAGAATCACCTCGAACATCGAGGTGTCGGACCCCTAGTTTGACAGCGATTCGCAAGCCCGTAACGAGCGCCTCGTATTCGGCGACGTTGTTGGAGGCAGGAAAATGAAGCCGGATGATATAGCGCATGTGGACTCTGAGGGGTGAGATGAAGAGCAAACCCGCGCCTGCCCCTGTTTTCATCAGCGACCCGTCGAAGTACATGGTCCAAAGCTCAGCCTGAAGCTGAACCGGCGGAAGTTGAGTGTCGGTCCACTCCGCCAGGAAATCTACTAGTACTTGGGATTTGATGGCTTTGCGCGGCGCATAAGAGAGGGTCTCAAACATGAGCTCGACCGCCCACTTAGCTATCCTACCCGAGGCTTCCCGGTTCTAGGCTATCTCTCCCAGAGGGAAAGAAGAAACCACAGTCACCGGGTGGCCTTCGAAATAGTGACAGAGTTTGCGCCGCGTTAAGATGATGGCGTACAACAGCTTTTGAATCTGCGGGTAGCAAACCTTGGTTTCCGAGAGCACCTCGCTAATAAAGTAGACTGGTCTCTGCATGAGCAAGGTATGTCCTTCCTCTGCCCTCTCGACAACCAAGACCGCGCTGTTACTTGTGTTGTCGCGGCGACATAAAGTAGTAGCGGTTCCCCTGGGGGTCGGAGGGACGAGGATCGGTGAGTTAGAGAGTGTAGCTTTGAGCTTTGCAAGGGCTTCCTCAGCCTCGAGGGTCCACGAGAAGTGTTCCGATTTCTTTAGGAGACGATACAGTGGGAGTGCTTTTTCGCTGAGGCGCAAAATGAAGCGACTGAGGGCTGCTAGGCAGCCCGTGACCCTCTGTACGCCCTTCGGATCTCGGATAGGGTCCATCTTGGTTATTGCGGTGATCTTTTCCGGGTTGGCCTCGATGCCACGCTTGGAAACGATGAACCCTAGAAGCATGTCTCGAGGAACGCCAAAAGCGCATTTCTCAGGGTTGAGCTTGATGTTCTTTGCCCGGAGGCATTTGAACGCAATGTCGAGGTCGTTTATCAAATTATCGGCCTTTTTGGTTTTGACAACGATATCATCGACGTAAGCCTCGACGGTTGGTCCGATGTGTTTCCCAAAAACGTGTTGCATGCATCGCTGGTACGTAGCCCCCGCGTTCTGGAGACCAAAGGGCATAGTAACATAGCAATACATGCCGAATGGGGTGATGAACGAAGTCGCGAGCTGGTCGGACTCCTTCATTTTAATCTGGTGGTAGCCGGAATATGCATCTAGGAACGAAAGAGTTTCACATCCCACAGTGGAATCAACGATTTGATCAATGCGTGGCAAAGGAAAGGGAACTTTTGGACATGCTTTATTTAAACTAGTGTAGTCTACACACATCCTCCACTTCCCACTCTTTTTCTTAACTAATACAGGATTAGCTAGCCACTCGGGATGATGAACCTCCTTGATGAATCCGGCCTCCAGCAGTTTGTGTATCTCCTCACCAATGACCTTGCGCTTCTCCTCGTCGAAGCGGTGCAAGCATTGCTTCACCAGTTTGGAGCCAGCTCGGATCTCCAAGGCGTGCTCGGCGACTTCCCTGGGTATGCCCGGCATATCTGAAGGACTCCACGCAAAGATGTCGATGTTTGCACGGAGAAAGTCGACGAGCATTGTTTCCTATTTGAAATCGAGGGTGGCGCTGATGCTCAACGCCTTTCCCTTTGGGTCGGCGGGGTCGAGGGGTACAAGCTTGACGTCTTCTACGGGCTCGAAGCTGCTAGCGTGGCGCTTGGGGTCGGGGATCTCGTTGGCCAGACCGTCGAGGTCTGCCGCCAAGGTTGCCGACTCCAAGACGGCTTCTCCGTGCTCGACGCACTCGACGTCGCACTCGTAGGCGTACTCGTATGAGGGCCCGACAATTATGACACCGTTGGGGCCTAGCATCTTGAGCTTGAGGTAGGTGTAGTTTGGGACCGCCATGAACCGGGCATAGCATGGGCGCCCAAGGATGGCGTGGTACGTTCCATGGAATCTGACCACTTCGAAAGTGAGAGTCTCCTTTCTGAAGTTGGTGGGAGTGCCAAAACAGACAGGCAGGTCGACCCGGCCGACGGGTTCTGCCCGCTTTCCTGGCACGACTCCATGGAAGCCCCCGACGCTGGGTTGGAGGCACGTCCTCTCGATCCCCAAAAGGTCGAGGGTCTGGGCATAGATGATGTTGAGGCTGCTGCCACCATCTATGAGCACCTTAGTGAGGCGTGTGTTGGCGATAATAGGATCGACAACAAGTGGGTAGACCCCAGGATTGGGGACGTAGTCTGGATGGTCATCACGGTCGAAAGTGATGGCCACCTCAGACCAGTCGAGGAAGAGGGGGGTCGCCGGCTGCACGGAGAAGACCTCGTTTGCGCTAGCGCACCGAGAGGCGTGTCGAGGGTCCTCCGTATATCATGAAGCAGTCGTGGATCTCAGAAAATCCCTCGTCTTTGTCATCACCCTTGGGATCTTCCTTCTTGTCGTCTTTCTTGACGCCTATGCCTTCAAAATATCTTCGGAGCATGTGGCACTTCTCGAGGTTGTGGTTCGTGGGCCCCTTGTGGTAGGGACACGGTTCTTTGAGCATTTTGTCGAAGATGCCCCCGCCGGGGGGCCCTCGAGGTTTCTTGCGATCAACAGCAGCGACAAGGTCATCGGCCGGGGCCTCGAGCTTGCCCAGCTGGTTCTTCTTCTTCTTCCGGTTGTTCCTTTTTGAGCCCCGACTGGAGCCCACAGGATCGTCCACCTTGTGCTTCCTCTTGTCCTGATCACCACCAAAGATGGCACCAACCGCCTCCTCGCCGGCGGCGAAGTTGGTGATGATGTCCATCAAATCGTTGGCAGTGATGGGGGTGTTGTGACCCAGCTCTCGGACCAACTCTTTGCAGGTGGTGCCAGAGAGGAAGGCCATGATCACGTCAGAGTCGGTGATGTTGGGGAGCTCGGTGCGTTGCCTGGAGAAACGCCGAATGTAATCCCGGAGGGATTCACCTGGCTTCTGCTTGCAACTTCGGAGGTCCCACGAGTTATCGGGGTGCATGTAGGTTCCCTTGAAGTTCCCCTCGAACACCCTCACAAGGTCATCCCAGTCGTGGATTTGTCGAGGTGGGAGATCCTCGAGCTAGGCTCGAGCGATGTCTGATAGGAACAGGGGGAGTTACCGGATGATGACCCGATCGTCGGTGGCCCCACCCAACTGACATGCCAAGCGGAAGTCAGCGAGCCAAAGTTCGGGTTTGGTCTCGCCGTTGTACTTGGTAAGAGTCTGGGGGGGGGAAACCGAGCCGGGAGTATTGTTTCACGAATGGCCTTGCTAAAGACCCGGGGACCCGATGGCTCGGGTGAAGGACTTCGATCTTCTGAGCTGTCGTAGCACCCGCCTCTGTGCACATGGTAGCCTCGAGCCACACCGTCACCGTGTTTGCGTGTGCGGCGCTCGACGATGTTGCCACGGGTGTCTCGAGGTTCACGGTCGTTGGCGATGTGCTCAGGGACAGGGGTCGCCCTGTTCCGTTGGGCATGCTTGGGATGAACCGAGGCCTCTCTCTCCTGTCAGGAGGGCTCGGCAGGCCGCTCTGAGGCAGGCCTGCGTCGCCTCGAGGCAGAACTCTCGGCCTGCTGCATAGCAGCGGTCTCGAGGAGTCCTTGGATTTCATCTCGGGCTCGACGAGCGTCAGGGTTCGATGGCTCGGGCATGTTACGAAGGAGCATGGCGACGGCGACCACGTTCTGGCTGGCTCGACCAAAAACCGGGGGGTCGACTGCCCGATCCTCGATGATGCGACGGTTGATGTCGCGAGCCCTTTCTCGAGCTCCTCCACCATGTGTGTGTGCCGCGCGCTCTTGCTCGAGGGTTCGCTGTAGCAGGCGCAGATTCTCTCGTTCCTCATCGAGCCTGTCCTGCAACTTGCGGATTTCCTCGAGCTGCATTCCTTGATCCGCAAGGAATTGAGCCTCATCCCGCTCGGCAGGGAGCTCGACATGAGGTGGCGTGTTCCTTCCTTCAACGGGTGCCTCATCCTCCGAATCTGACGTGCTAAGTCCATCGATGTTGAAGCACTCATGGGTCGGGTCGTAGGTGTCATCGGTAGAGTCGGAGTTAGGAGCACCGAAGTAGTAGTATGACGGGTGCATGTGAGGTCGTCTATCTCTGGGGTCGTAATGTCGAGAAGCAGTTGTACGGGGCTCCGTTTCTGGGGTCTCCCTAGAGTCCAGGTACTCGGAAGGCGGTGTGGATGCAACAAGGTCGAGAGTGGAGCGTAGATGGTGTCCGAGGAGCTCCTCGTAAGCGCTAATGCTAGTGCTTATGGAGGAAGCATACGCCAAGGCAACCAAGTCTAGCCCAAACGGAAATGCCGATGAAGGTGTCGTTCCTTGTGCCGGTGTAGTTGGACCGAGTGGTGATGGCGTCACACCGAGCGGTAGAGTGGTGGCACTCCCTGTCGGCATCTTACCCTCAGCCAAGCTCATCCTACACAGACCCTCAGTGAGGGAATCCGTGTTGGCATCCGACTGAGAGGCGCCGGATCGGGGAATCCCACCATCTTCCGTAAGGTGATGACAGTGGTTGCACCAGGCTCGTCGTCATCTGGCGGCTCGTGCCTGACGAGAGCGACAGTACCGACGCAACGCTCCCCTAGGCTAGGAGAGCACGTGGTCCTCATCGGTCGGGTGCCTAGGTGGGAGGGGGACCATGTCATAGTCATGGCCAAGCGATATGAACTCCAAACTCCCAAACCAGATCACCGTGGCCAATGGGAGCGGGCGTTCGGGGTTAGCCATCCAGAAAAATGGTGGGAAAATGATGTTGGCACGCAGCGTCCCCTACCTAGTGCACCAACTATCGGTGTTCGATGCCGTGGGGGTCCTAAGCCAACGAGTGAGTGCTGCGTGTCCCTAATATGGATGGTGATGCAAGGAAAATACACGGGGATTTATCCTGGTTCGGGCAAAAGAAGGCCCTACGTCCAGCGGGGAGGGAGGAGTATTGTATTTCCTTGCACCGAAGTGCTTGCATATGAGTTACAAGCTATGAGAGAGGGAACCGAGCCCAAGTCTCAAAGGAAAAGTCAGAGTACAAGGGTGATTGCTTGAGATGTTGATCGATGGGTGGTATGCCTTTGCTTGTTCGTTGGTTGGTTCATCGTTTTTTCTATTGCCTCTTGTAGAACCCTGGCCTGCCCTTTTATAGGGTAAGAGGAGGTCGTGGTGCCTTGAGGTGAAGTTTTGTCGATCCCTGTAGAGGTGGCTGTAGCGACGGGCCCTAGGAATGACCGGCCATCCCCGGACACCATGGTGACGTCGGGGAGGAGACGGTGAAAAGACCCTGGGACATGTGCCACGTCGGCCTTTCCTCCCTACCGACCGGCGGTGGGTCGAGGCTGGGTCGAGGCTAGGTCGAGGATGGACAGATAAGGCTGAATCCTCGAGATTGTGGGGTACGGACCTTGTCGTATCCTCCCTCGAGGGTAATTGGTGGCGAAACAGTGCGTGGCATGGTGTGTATAGTGATAGGTTTTCACCTCCCATCCCGGGATGGGCAGTAAAAAGTAAGATTTGACACCAGTACTGCTCCTACGTCGGTCACAGCCGTAGCCATGACGGTAGGAAGTAGTAGGTGGTTGCATTAAATGCTCTGACTTTTGTCTCAGAGTTGGTGAACAAGGTGGGTCGAGCGGTCCGACCCGAGGTCGTGCGAGTCGGAGATTGCCGATAGTCGAGATGCCTTGTGGAACGGGCCTCGTACGAGTTGGGATGCGGTCGAGGCGTCTCGTCGAGGGTGCCTCGTACGAGTCAGAGCGTAGTCGAGGCGTCCCGTCGAGCTAGCCTCGCGCGAGTCGGAGCGTAGTCGAGATGTCTCGTCCGCTATCCTTGGCTTTGCTGTGTTTTGTTTGTGGATAGTGTTTTGTTTTTCTTAATCGTTGATTGTGGGTACCCCTAGTCTGTAGGTTCCGACACTAATGTATCGGCAACAAGTTTAAAGAGGTAGTGATCTAACTCGTCTGATGATTCGTTCACTTCCATGTTAGCAGAAAAATTTGACAAGATGACTAAAGTGTTGAAAGATGATAAACCACCAAAAGGACCTAGTTCTAAACAGATTATGGAGGCACTCAATGAAATTGAGGGTTTGGATGAGGCAAAGAGCTCAAACTGTTTGACATCTTAACTGTTAGTGCACTGAAGTTTAAGAGTCTATTAGCACTTCCAATGGCATGGAGGAAAAATGGTTGTCGATGCAACTCAACAATTGTACTAGAGAAAAGTAGCCATTAATGTGTGCTCTAGTTCATGGAACAATAGTTTTTAGATATTATTTATGGTGACGATTGAGTGATGGAAACTCTACATTGCTATTTTTTGTCCTTTTGCGTGATGAACTATAGTTCTGTGTTACATTGTTGTCAAGTGATGTAACTGAGTGCATGTTTTAGTACCTATATATCTCAGCTTGTGCTAATTTATATTATGTTTGCTATATTATTTTGTGTTATGTGTAGTGAGATGCTTACTGTGTATGGGGAGAGAGGTGTTGTAGTGTAGAGAGGTGTGGTGTAGAAGTTTGTTGTGTGAATAGAAAGGATGTGGAGAGAGAGAGAGGAGTTGTGTAGAGAGAGAGAGAGGGAGAGGGTGTTTGCAAAGAGGGAGGAGAGAGGAAGATGACAGAGTAGTAGAATTGTGTGTTTAGATGTAGAAAGCTACTTTATATATTATTTTATCCAAATAGGTTTTGTAATTTAATTCTTGGAAATAAATTCTATGTTCATCCAAATAAGAATGCTAGATTCCAATCAAATTTTGGTAATTTAATTCCCCTGGAAAGCGATTGCTAGAATCTTATTCTTTAACGACCGCAAAAGAATTTTGAATGTTCACCCAAAGACAAGCTCGCATCTGTTGAGATACAACTTGGAGAGATGTCATCAGGCTTGATACTCCGTCACACTCCTCTCACTCTCCCTATTTTGAATCTCTAAGTGGAGTAGGGCTTCACCTATCCTTTGAATGAGATGATTCTCCTTGGTCTGTTGAGAGTGAGGGAGTACCCCCTATTTATAGTCTTCAGAGGTGGGATCATGAATTCAAGTGAAGTGAATAGCAACCATCGGAGTGCCCCTCTTCCCTATTTGTAATCCACCTGTAAGTGATGCTTCTAGGTGGTGTTGAATAAAGTTGGGTAGATTAGCTTTGATTTTTGTGCCTTTGATCCAAATGATATCCATGTGGCCTCATCTGAACCTTTGGATTTCCAGCAAACATTAATCAGTGTCCAACATAATAACCTTTTGTGCTTCTTTGCTTCCACTATAAAGTTGGGGTCCAAGCGATGCACTTGGGGGTCGGGCGACCGGTCAAGTGGGCACTCTTGGCCCTACAGTTGCATACGTAAACTCAAGTACACTTCGTGTACATGTGGAACCAAGTGGTTTGGACAAAATAAGTTCATGAAATGTTGTTTCCCTTCCATTTACGTGACAGTGTTGATGATTTTGATCATCTATTTCTATACCATAATGACCGTCAACACCTAGCTAGATCGCAACACCCCGCTTGAGTATGTTCTCATATCCCCATCTCGTCTCTCTTTATCTTTATCTTTATCTTTATCTTTGTCTTTGTCTTTATCTTTATCTTTATCTTTATCTTTATCTTTATCTTTATCTTTATCTTTATCTTTATCTTTATCTTTATCTTTCTCTCTCTCCTCACTCTCTCTCATACTTGTAGACATTGATGGAGGGGTCAGCAAGGACTATGTATTGAAACTCCCATAGCCAATGCAAATGTGGTTGGTGAGGACAGGGCCAACACAAGCTATGTCATGAAAGAGGTGTTGCTGATCCATTCGATAAGTTGATATATGTGAGAGGCTTATCCAGTCTGTGGTTTCATAGACTTGAAGGTCTAGGGGTAGGATCAACATCAATTGTGTTTTTTATCGATGAAGGCATGGGGCCTTTTCTCAGCTGGGATGACCGAGTAGGTCCAGCAATCTTAGGGTTCGACCAACACACTATTGATTTCACTCATTTGGGATCAATTTGTTTGGTACTTGCAAGTAAAACACATCCAAAACTCTTGGACATTTGTCTTTGTAGGGAAGCCATCTGGCACACTTTATTGATTTGGAAAAATAGTTACATCATTCACCAAAGCTTCTAAAATAAAACTAGGGGGGTGTCATGGACCCAAATACATGATAACTTTGATGTACTTTGATAGTTCATGGGCCACTTTGTTAGCTTCTTGATTACAATGTTCGATAGAAATAGAATCAAATTGTTGCTGAGAAACCATCATGTCTCATCATTTCTACCACCTCCAAACAATCCGATTAGATCATGAGTCGACTGAACCCTATGTGTTGTGACAGCAATAAAGCCTCCCTGAGTGTGATCACCTCCGTCGTCGATGCATCCACCACATGATCTAAAAAGCATGACAACAACTATGAAATGACAATAAACTCCGTTATGATTGATGGTCAGATACGTGCCTAGAGCCACTAGGACCATGGCCTAGAAGTGGTCCAAAAGATTCACTATGGGGCTAGGGGTGAAAGTAATATAGATAATTCTCCAATCTGACCTGGATACAAATTTTGAGGGTATGAACAAGAGCTTTTGTATCCATGCGGATACAAATTATTTGAATTCAATTTTGTGAGGATGTGAGGTAGATATGAAATCGGTAAAATTAGACGGATATGGATTATCCAAAAAATTCTATGCAGATTATCCCATGTTTAAAATAGGATATCCAATAATTTTTCTCCCTAGATTATAAAGAGGAGGGCAATTCAAGATTTAGAAAAAAGAACTTGTTAGAGAGAAGTCTTATTGGGTGACATGGCTGTTTTGTGTTCTAACACTTTTGAATTAAGAACTTGCTGGCATTTATTACTTATTAGCTAATAAATTATCTTTTGAGTGTGGTGACCTTGTTAAGTGTTAGTTGTGAGCCACAATGCAATGCAAGATTATTGTCTACTGCTTGCTCATGCAGCTTTACTAAATTAATTCTTGACAAACATATAATTCTCTAAGTATGCACATATCACTCGACTATTTACATATGTATCCTATCTGACTCGCTCCATCTACGCACCATTTCCGACGTCCATAAAAAATCTACATTCATATCAGCCTTGTATTAGGCAGTCTCAGTGGGAGGTTTCATCTCGCTGTTTTCGAGACATGGGAGCATTGGTACCTATGAATGAAATAGACTCTCTCAGTGCACACTTTTATTTTACTGTTTTATATGCTACTTACAACATTTAATTCTTATAAGGTGTTGGGATCAGTTGTGTCATGTGAATTATATAGCTGTTTTATTTCTTTTAAGAACTAGCGTATTAGAATATTATGTTTTCACACAACATATTATATTATACGGGTTTATTTTTCTTCATATCTATATCGACATGTAGTCGGAGGAAGCGGATATTGCCTTTACACAGCTAAAGCAATACCTTGCATCACCTCTGGTCCTTACTGCCCCCAAGTCAGGAGAAGTCCTTCAACTCTACATTGCTGCGACTGATCGAGTCGTCTCCACTGTCCTTGTGGTCGAGCGTGAGGAGCCCGACCACGCTTATGGTGTTCAGCACCCAATCTATTTCATCAGTGAGGTGCTCAATGAGTCCAAAACCAGGTACACTTAGATTCAAAAATTGATCTACGCCATACTCATTACAACCTGAAAGTTGAAACATTACTTTGATGGGTTCCACGTGGTGATCAAAACTGAGTTTCCTCTTGGTACCATTATACGCAACAAAGATGCAAATGGGCACATCGCCAAATGGACAATGGAGTTATGTCCTTTCGACCTGAAGTTTGCGCGTCGTGATACTATCAAATCTCAAACACTTGCCGACTTCATGGTTGAGTGGACAAACTTAAGTATCCTGACCTCTCAAGGACCCGTTGACTACTGGAAAATGTATTCTGATGGCTCCCTGACTATTGATGGTGCAAGAGCGGGCATATTATTCATATCACCAACCAATGAGCAATTACGCTACGTCCTCAGGATTCACTTCCCGGCATCTAACAATGCTGCAGAATACGAGGCATGCTTTCATGGTTTGGGCATTGCAATTGACCTCAGTATTAAACGCCTCTACATCCACGGCGACTCAGCCCTAGTTATTAACCAGCTCAACAAGGACTGGGATACAACTAGCGAGAAAATGGATGCATATTGTAAAGAAATTAGGAAGCTTGAAGGCAAATTTTACGGCGTTGAATACTCCCATGTGGTCCGAGACAGAAATCAAGCAGCAAATGTGCCGTCAAAGTTAGGATCATCTAGAGCTCAAGTACCACATGGTTTTTTTGTTCAAAACCTTTTAAAACCATCCATCAAGCAAGAATACGACCCCGTGGTCGAGAAGCCCCCGATCCAACCTCTGGTAGCTATGGTTCCATCATCGACCACTCCGGAACCATCCCCGACCACAGCGGGATCATCTCAGACCCCGACTAAGATAGTAGACTGGCGCGTTCCATTCATTAAGTACCTAACAAATGGCACCGGGTACTCTGATCGAAATGAAAATGAACACCTTATACGCCGCAGTAGACAATACCTGGTGGTCGAGGGTAAGCTGTGGTGCAAAAATGCGAAAGCAGAAGTATTGATGAAGTGCATCGAGCAAGAAGACGGTATTAAACTCTTGGAAGAAATATATTCTGGCACCTGTGGTAATCATGCCGCATCTTGGACACTGGTTGGTAAAGCGTTTCACGCAGGTTTTTACTGGCCATCCGCAGTAGCTGATGCAGAGAAGCTTGTTAGACACTTCGCCAACTATCAGTTTTTCTCCAAAAGAATTCATGTGCCATCCCACGAGATCTAGACCATACCAGCCTCCTAGCCTTTTGCGTGCTGGGGCCTGGATATGATTGGACCCTTCAAACTAGCACTAGGTAACTTCAAGTTCGTATTCGTGCTGATTGATACATTTTCCAAATAGATAGAGTACATGCCCTTGGTCAAGGCATCTTCCAAAAAACCAGTCGAGTTTCTCGACCAGGTCATCCACCGCTTTGGTATACCCAACAATATCATTACAGACCTGGGAACTCAGTTTACCGAGAACATGTTTTGGGACTTCTGTGATGAACGGAGCATTGTAGTGAAATACGTCTCGATGGCACACCCTAGAGCTAATGGACAGGTCGAGCGGGCTAATGGAATGATTCTGGATGCATTGAAGAAAAGGATGTATAGACAGAACGACAAAGCCCCTGGCCGGTGGATCAAGGAGTTACCAGCCGTGGTCTGGGGACTTCAGACACAACCTAGTCGCAATACTGGTGTCTCACCATATTTTATGGTTTATGGCGCCGAGGCTGTGCTCCTAGCGGACATTGAATTCCGGTCACCTTGGGTTGAGAACTACAACGAAGACCAAGTTACTAAACAACACGAGCTTGAGGTGAATAGTGCAGAGGAATGACGCCTTGACTCCTGTATACACACGGCCAAGTACCTCGCCGTGTTACGAAGGTACTACAACAAAAATGTTCAGGAATATTTCTTTGTGGTCGGCGACATGGTATTGAAATGGAAGACTAGTCAAGATGGTGTCCACAAGTTGGCAACTCCATGGGAAGGGCCATACATCGTCAAGGTTGTTACACGACCCACTTCGTACAGGCTTGCAAGACTTGACGGCACTGACATGCCCAACTCCGTTCATATCGACAAGCTTAGGCATTTTTACCCCTAATTCTCAAATACAGATATGTACCTTTTTTCTGTACTACTTTTGTACTTTGAATTATGATATATATATTCATACAGGCTTGCAAGACTTGACGGCACTGACGTGCCCAACTCCGTCCATATCGACAAGCTTAGGCGTTTTTACCCCTAATTCTCAAATACAGATATGCACCTTTTTTCTGTACTACTTTTGTACTTTGAATTATGATATATATATATACATACTCGACTACAGTTGACTACACTTGTTTACATTGTTGATTCTACAACTACAACAACTTTTTGATAAACCAGTACATTGATCACCAATCCTCTTGGGTTCTTGGAGCAGCTCTTTCCTCGACCTCACTCATAGCATGCATGAGATCCACTCTCTGCATTCTGGGTGGTCAGCAGATGCCCTTTGGCCAGACCAGTTGTACTCTTACGTGTATACAGGCTTTGACAGCCTTACACTCGGATCACTGGCCTCTACAAAGCCGTACAGACCTACAGGATGACATCTATTATGCTGGAACAACTAAAAATAGAACAGCTGTTCTAACTTAGTTCTCATCGATTACGCCGGAACAACTAAAATAGAACATTTTGTTGTTCTAACTTAGTTAAATCCGCACGCAATACAAAGCTTCAACGTTTTTTCATACAAAAACATAAACAACTTTACATTGTACTACTCATCACCTTATTAGAAACTCGCCTCTTTGAAGGCACAAGTTTACAATAAGCTTATGAAAATAAGCTTTTCCTACGAACTATTTGTAGGTTCCTACTACTGTTGGCTTCACCCAACATGCTGACTTTTTGGGAGCTCAGAGACCTTTGGCATGGTCGAGAATGGAGCTGCTCGTGCTTCGCTGGTAGCCAGAGATGGTGGCACTGGTATCTGACCTATGTACTGAATCGTCCCTCTAGTTGGTGGGGCTGTAGCCGGGCATAAGATGATATCCTCGGTGATCGCGGCAGCATGCTTCATCTCCTCTAACCGTAGCTCGTCAGCTCGCTCCACCCCGACCTCCCTAGGATAACCGGCTTCCAAGCGAGCAATATCCAACAAGGGGTAGTGGGCACGTACCAAGCTAAGTACATGTGCACCCACATACTCCCAGATGTCCTTCGTCCATTGTTGGAGCCATCCCCATGTTTTTTGGGATTTCTCGACTAGGCCTATTTTTGGTGCCTCCACTCTAGCTTCGGTGAAGTCGGCACCAATGACGTCGAGTACTGGCGCGATCCCCTTCGCCATTTTAGCGCAGGCGTGCTTCCAAGTTTCCCGCTCCTTGATGAGTATCTTGCATTTGCCATTAAGGGCTTTTTGCTCCTTCATGAGCTTGTTGCACTTTTGGGACCACGTCTCGATCTTTTTTTTTTGCACCGGCCTAGTTTTGAAGCTCCAGGTCATCGCGATCTTTCTTCATCTTCTCAAGGTGCACTTTGACATTTTTCTTTACAACTGCCAGGCGTCACGTCGATAAGAATTCATTACCATCCACTTCAATGAAAACTACGACAATGATGAGGAATACTTACTCTCCAGATCCTTTGCTAACTTAGCATTTTCCTCTTTCATGGTCTGCTGTGTTTGCAGCCATTTGTTCTCCTCTTCGGCTAGCCGGTCACGCTCAGCAGCTACCTGAGCATTTTCTTCGTGAAGCCGACTGACTTCGATGTCCATACCTATATCAATACTTCGATTATGAACAATACAGTATTATAGCATCCTACAGAGCTCGAGTACCTAACAACAGAAGGGTTTCTTACCCGATCTTTGTTTCTCGACCACTTCTAGCTGTTGAAGTACCGTGCGCATTTTTTCTTCATGCTCAATGTTTTGCCTCGCATAACCCTCTAACTGCTGCTGCAGTTTCTTTTGTTCTGCACTCAACTATTTGTTTTTCTCAGTCACAGTCTATAGTACACAGGATCACAAAAGCAGTTCTTATGGATTATACAATAACAGGTTATACAGTTGCGAGAGGCTTATCTTCACTTCCTCCAGGAATATTTTACCAACCGCTTCCACGGCCTCGACCTCGTCTCCTACTGGGATTTTCACAGTATAGGAGCGAGTACCATAAAACCCGCTTTCTTCTTCATAATGCCTGAGGATTTCTTCCATGGTTGGGGCTGAAGACTCGATTTTTTCCCCTGGTCTAGCACTTCTAGTTGGCTCCTTGGTGGTCCCAACAACCTCTGCAGATTTTGGGAATTACTGCTCTGAGGCTGGCTGGGGCTGTTCTTGGTTTTCTGGGGCTGGTTGGTGTTGTCCTTCTGGTTCTAGGGCCTCCCGTGGTGGTTCCGGCAGCTCTGGGGACCCATCATCTCCTGCTTGCCCCAAACTTCAGTTTGCGGACCAGGAGCTGATACTGAAGGAGCTTGCCACTCGGGGACTACCCTCTCTGCTATGTTCTGCTCCAGGACCTGCTGCTCGGCGATGGCAGTATTTGGTGGTGGCAGTGTTGCACCGCCAGACAGTTCTTCTGGCCTTTGGGTCGATGCAGAGCTATACAAATCCATGACAAGTAACAAAGGTGATGATATTAACCAATTATTTTATACTCATACAAGTTCACAATGACTTACAGGATTGTACAATGGAAAACGGTGGCGAACCAAGATTTCTTCACCTTCTCGGGCCCGACACCCTTCTCTGCTACTGGGCCAGTGGTCGGGACTGGCTTAGCCACGTCGCTTCTAACAGCGGTAGCAGACTTTGGGATTCCTGAGGCATGTGCCTGTGGTTGCGGTGGTCGAGGTGTTGGCTCAGTTGTTGACAACGACAATGTCGGATCCTGCCTTCTAGCCAACCGCTCCCTCCGGCTGCGTGCTATGATACCGAAGACCTCCTCGACCTCCTCATCTTCCTCTTCTGGCCAATCCGCAATAAGGCGTCAACGCTTGCTTGCTGGGTCCTCTGCTTCTTTCAGGTCAATTACCCCTTCTGGACTTTCATCCGAGGAGGTTCCTTGTGAGGTCTGGCCCCTTTTCTTCGTTGGGGCAATAATTGGTTTCTTGCCTGCAAGTCAGCTGGCTTGCTCTGATTCATCTTCAATTGCAAGACAATCAACTTCAAAAGGGTCGTCGTCCACGGGCGGCGGTTGTGCATCATGGGCCCGCGGCACGACCCCAGGCCACTCCACACCTGGAGGACAAGACACGAATGTTTGCGCTCTCTCCTGTCCATTAAACTAGGCAACAGAGAGCAACACGAATATCAGAAAAACAACACATCAAAAAAGCGGTTATTATGCAGAGTTTCAATCAAAAGGATAAACTAGCAGATAACAATTGACTTACCAGTGGTGGTGGGCGAGTAAGCTTGAATGCTGGCTCGATGATTGTCAGCTTCTTGAAGTTGGGATCCTTAGATTGAATAGGTCTTGGACCCTGCTCTTCACTTCTTTTGGTTCGAGATCTTCATTCCTCATCCTGGTCGGGTCCATGCGACCCTGGTACTCATACGTCGGGTGCACTCTGGCCTGACATGGTTGGATCCGATGACTAATAAAATTACCGACTACACTTGGTCCATCCAGCCTCAACCAAGGTAGCAGCTGCATGATTACCTCAATCTGGACTGTGTTCTGCGGCAGCTCTTTCCAACTGTCAACTTTTTTTGGGACCAAGGATACGTCACAGTATGAGGCCTGGCTTGGTTCTTCACGGATGTAAAACTAATGTCTGTACCAGTCCTCTAATGTGGTCTTCCAAGGGCAGTGTAGATACCCCGACCTGATCCCTTCCCGCATGTTCAGATAGCACCCACCAGCTACATTGGAGCCGCCTCGAACTCCTTTCTTCTTCAACCAAAACATGTGGCGAAAATAGTCGAAGTGGGGCTGGAAAGCACCGTATGCTTCGCAGAGATGGATGAAGCAATCAACAAGCAACACAGAATTCGGATGCAGATTGCAAATACTGATTTTATAATAATTGCAGAGACCTTGCAAGAATGGATGTACAGGAACACCAAATCCATGAGTGAAGTATTCTTCAAAAACAACAATTTCACCTCCTTTGGGATCCGGGTATGGCTCCAGATCGGGTGCACGCCATCCCGCCAGCTCTTGGGCATGAAGCACACCCATCCGCACCAGTCGCTCGCGGCTGAGTGGGGTGCACTTTGACATATTCCACTCCTTCATGATCTCCTTGCGCACTTCGGCCTCCGTCTTCGTCTTCCTCGCGGCCATTCCCCGACTCTTTTGACCCCTCCTTTGTACGAAGGAAAAGGAGGGCGCCGCTCTTCCAAGTGGCTACGGTTTGGTGGCGGCGATTCAAGCGGCGGCGGCGCATGAGGAACTTGGGGCAACTTCGTTGATGCCTACGGCAGTGATTGTGGTTTGAACTACGGTGGTGGCACTGGGCCTCGAGAGGGCTCTGTGACGACAATGGCGCGGTGGCGGGAGCAAGAAGATGGTTGATTGCGAATATGCGAGTGTGACTAGATTGAAATCGTTCCCCTTCCCAATCCTTAAGAGGCAACGTCGATTCAGTTTCCGAAAGAATGGGGCACGTGGCGCGAGATTTGCGGTAACTGACAGATTTCTTTCGCATTAATTGCGTCCCTTCGATTTTGGCGCCGTTTGGTCCGCGACCCAAATGTGTCTTGTTACAGGCACTGGGTCACTGTTCAAACGATGCGACAGAAAGCAACTACGGTGCCGCCCACGTCATCAGTGTGTCAGACTAGACCAGTTAAACACAAAAAGCAAGAGAGATACAGAGACAACGTGGTGATGGACTCGCTAGCCCGCGTGCTCTGGAACCTGTAGCTAGAGCTCTGAGCTCTGGAACCTACAGCCAGACCTCCGAGCTCAGGGACTCGTCGCTAGACATCCGAGCACGGGGGCTCATCGCTAGACCTCCGAGCTCGGGGACTCTTGCCAGACCTCCGAGCTCGGGGACTCGTCGCCGGACTTTCAACCTCGGGGACTCTTTGCTAGACCTCTGAGCTCGGGGATTTGTCTCCAGAACTCCGAGTTCGGGGACTTGTCGTTAGACCTTCGAGCTCGGGGACTTGTTACACCACTTCCTGCTGCAGGATTCGTCTTGCTCGACTACATGTACTATGCTTGCATACAGTCGATGGACGCTTGATATTCTTAGACCTTGCTACAAGGCTCGTTTTTTTGCCTTCCAGCAAGCTCGGGGACTACATCATATATGATGCACCTGACAGTGCATAATGATCATTGGTTCTTGAGGATTCTTTTTTAGACCCTTGCATCACGTGCCTATGTCACTTACTACCAGGCTCGGGGACTAAGTGGGTACACTTCACCTGACGATGAATTGTTTCTATTTTTCGACCCCTATGCTCTGGAATTTTTTGTAAGTTACTTCCATCAAGTACGCACACTTACATTTCTTTTCAGAAATACAAGTGGGTACACTTCACCAAGAAAGAAATTTTTTCTTTTTGGACCACTATGCAATCTTCACCGTCAACTGCAATCTTCATCAACAATCACGGTTTACTGATGTGAAGACGAACCTCGCAAGTTGAAGAAGACTAAGACAGTATGTCGATACAGAATACATAGTGCTCGGGGACTAGCTGTGGGGGTATAAACCCCTATACCCTTACGGCTAGACATGGGCAAGCCCAGACCAGACGGTCCGACCCATTACATGACGACGCGTGATCCAGATCATCGAGATGGAGTCTCGCGCAAGACATCAAACTAGACTTGGGGATCAAGCAAGATTTTGGTCGGTTAGGTTAGGAATCCTGATCTGACTCCATATGGCAATTGTAACTGGCTAAGCTTAGTTTCCAGATCTGTAACCCTGCCTCCCGGACTATATAAGGAGGGCAGGGGACCCCCTTTGAAAACATTGAAACACACTCTAGGGCAATCTAGTTGTAATACATTGTTCGAGAAAGCAATAACAAAGCAGAGCAGGACGTAAGGTATTACGCCCACACGGCGGCCTGAACCTGGGTAAACCCGCGTGTTGTTTTGCATCACCATCTCGTTTGTGGCTTGCACACCTGTCTGCCGACAATCTACTACCTTTAGCATACCCCTCGGTAGACTGCCGACCAGGTTTTATCGACACATGGCGAAGGGGAGGCGGAGCCAGGTGCGACGCGCAGGGTCGAAGACGTGGAGGCAGCCATCGCCGTTGGGGCACGGGTGTTGGGCAGTTGCCGGTGTTCGGTGCCGGGCTAGGCGGTGTCGGGCGGGGAGAAGATGCCGAGAGAGAAAAGGGAAGGTAAAAAAAATATGACCAGACATGGGGGGCCCGTGTTTTGGGAGAGATTATTGGTGATCTGCTGCAACACCTTCCCCAATAAACCCAAAAAATAGTATTTGTGATCACCAATACCATTATATTGGTGATGGAATATTGGGGAGCTGCTGGAGATGCTCTCATGGCCATGAAACTCTAAGGTTAGTTTCAGTCGGGATTTCATGGTCCAGTTTTCAACACACTAATATTTTGAAAACAGTGCAGAAGAGTTTTATCCTCATGGAACTCTCTCTACTTCCATGAAACTTTTATCATCTCTCTTCATCAATACAGTGTCATGTCAGCATATTTAATGCCAAAAAAACTCTATAAAACTTCCATTGAGATTGACCTAATCCTTTCACTCTTCCTCGATACATGCAAAACAAGTGTTTTTGTTGACGTGTCTATATATTTAATGTGCATAAAACACGTATGACACACCTGTGTTGAGATCGGCCTTATCCACTCCGCTCCCGGCGCTCCGAGTCCAACAAAGAAAAGCGGATCACATGGAGTATCTGCTCCGCTTCGACGTTTTCATCATACGGACCTGATTGGTTTGCGTTTTTGTTCCGCCTCTCGCGCACTTGAGACCCAAGCTCCTGCTGGCCAGGCCCACTCCATGCAAGGGCAGTCTGATAGGTTCTTGTGGATGTACTCAGCGGCCGCACATAGCTTTTTTCTATGTTGCGCGTGCTTCCGTCGGCATCATAGGAGCCATTGCCGCACGTCATGAGCCTGGCTGAAAGGCTTGGTTTGCATCGTGCGGGCCTGGCTGGGGCCTTAGATCAGACATCCAACCATGCGCAGGTTGCATCGCCGGAGCTTGGCCGGGCCAAATGCAGCCATCCAATCACGCCCTACACCTCTTGAAAATTTATGGCCCAGTCCAGCAACAAGGTAGTAGAAGCCACAACGAGCACCAGCAGCGTAGCTTGGCTCGCTCAAAAAAAAGTGTTAAGTAGGCCTGCTAATAGGGCTAAAGCCACCCCTAACCCGCCCCCAACGCATATCTTTGAAAAGCAGAATGTTTTTTCGGCAGCAGAATCCTTCCGCGATAAATTGCCTAGAATCCATATATGATTACCTCTACAGATTGCATCATCTAACTTGCTGGTTCGCTTCATTGATCCCTCTTTCTCGTCTTTTATATCAGCAGGACAGTTCATGGTGGACAGGTACCTCCTTCAAGAAGCCTATGAAGAACAATACAGGTGATGTGCTCCTAGCATTCCTTCCTAAAATTGCATGCTGACATTTACAACTTTTATTTTTGCCTTCAGATTTTCTAACTCCAATTGTCTTCATATGATCGCTCATAGCTGTTGTTCCCTGTGGTATGCAAGCTAACCAGGGAACTTGAGCAGCCAAGGTTTCGTTTCGTGGAGGTAACTTTGCCAGCGGCGCATAGACAGGCGGCGGCCGGCGCGCAGGGAGAAGCAGGCCTAAGGCGAGTTAATCATGTCCAAATAGAACTATACAAGAGAGGGAATCAAAATTCGGAATCAAACAGGCTGTTTCTTAGGCCACAGAAAGTCGATGTATGGATCGCGCATTATAAATCTGGTGTTTGCTTTTGGTCAGAGGAATAAAGCATATTCAATTTCAATCCAACAAGACGTGCCACATGCATGTTGGCACCCAACGTTTGCGGCCGTATCATGTTAGCCATTCTGTGACCAAACCCATTCAGACTGTCAATTTTGCCAAGTCTAAACCCAGCTGGACACGTTCAGACTTTCGAGTTGTGATTAGTAATTTAACGTTGGGAGGGTTCCTGCCACTGTCCGTGGCAATTTTATATGTATCTATAAACATCGATCCAATGAGTGCATTCACAAATCACAGACTCTCACTCTCAATGATAGCAACGTCGCAATTGCATATCGTTCATTTGTCTTGCATTCGCAGACTACCCCAATGCTAAGCCAGACAAGGTCCTCCATATGAACTGAAAACATTGACGGGTTGCTTGCAAGTCTCCTCTTGCTTGCACTTAACACAACACTTACTTGCATGCCACAAACCCACTCTTTCCCAACATCGACCAACTTATATACTCTATCCACGAAGAACCATTCGATCTTGGTTATTCGTCCGCACGATGGCATCCAGAAAACAAGTTGATCTCGAGTCCCAGAAGCCCACGCCGACTGCTGCCGCCGTTGCATCGGCTCCGGCAACTGCCGTGCCGGCTTCTTCTGCTGGAGCCTCATCAGTGGGGAGAAATTCAGGCTCTGTCGTTGTTGGCATCTCCGACGGCCAGCACGTGGCGCCGGAGACCCAGCCACTCCTGGCTGAGCCGAACGGCGACAGCCACGACGAGGGACTGGGAGACGACGGTGGAGCCACCAGTACCACCGACGACGAGGCGACGAGGCTGGAGCGTGCAATGGCGCAGGCGTTCCGAAGCACCGCGGAGCTGGCCAAGCACCTCCCCACGGGCGCGGTGCTCGTCTTCGAGGTGCTGTCGCCCGTGTTCACCAACGGTGGCAAGTGCGACGACGTGAACCGCGTAATGACGGCCTGGCTCGTGGGGCTCTGCGCCGCGGGGTGCTTCTTCCTCTGCTTCACGGACAGCTTCCACGACGCCAAGGGCACCGTGCGCTACGTGGTGGCCACTCGCCGGGGGCTGTGGGTCATCGACGGCACGCCGCCG
Source organism: Saccharum spontaneum (assembly GCA_022457205.1). Lineage (NCBI taxonomy): Eukaryota > Viridiplantae > Streptophyta > Magnoliopsida > Poales > Poaceae > Saccharum > Saccharum spontaneum. The sequence continues at coordinate 39,185,087 of CM039616.1, forward strand.
CCGCCGCCGGAGAAAGCCGCCGAGAAACGGCTCAAGTTCATCGACTTCTTCCACGCGTTCCTGTCCCTCATCGTGTTCATGTCCGTGGCCATGTTCGATAGGAATGTCGGGGCGTGTTTCAACCCTGTCATGTCCTACGACACGCGGCAGGTGCTAACTGCCGTGCCGCTTGCCGGAGGGCTCGTCGGGACGCTGCTCTTCGCCACATTCCCGTCGACACGGCACGGGATCGGATTCCCGGTCCCGGCTGCCTGATGAGATACACATATTATTGTTGCTGTGAATTAGCAGCTGATTTCTCAGAGGTTTGTTGTGGTGGTGTCGTATTGTGAGAGTTGACAGAGTACCATTGATTAGGATATTCCAGGACATGAATTATTGTTTATACATTTTTAGCTTGCGACCTTTGAGCAATGAAGTACCAGTGGAAATATAAATTGTGCTATTATTAATTTCACACGTTCGGCTTGTTAACTCTTATCTGCGAGTAAATCTACCGTATTAAAACCCTACAAAGATGAACCGGTCGCCGATCAGCTAAGCCATCCACGTTAGCAAAATTAATTTCCATTGTTCGATTGCGACTTCGACGTCCAGATTTCTTTCGACCTCCTGTCCAACAGGCCACCGTACAAAGATGAACCGGTCACCGATCAGCTAAGCCATTCACGTTAGCAAAATTAATTTCCATTGTTCGATTGCGACTTCGACGGCCCCGTTCGGCTGTGCTGATAAGCCGGCTGAAAAACACTGTTAGCTGATTTGTTGTGAGAGAAAAATACTGTTCTGGCTGAAAAAACAAGCTGAAAAAGACGGATTGAACAGGGCCGACGTCCAGATTTCTTTCGACCTCCTGTCCAGCAGACCACCGTAATATGATATCTCTTCTCGAACCGTCTCTCGTCCCTTCTCGAACCATCTTCCGTCCATGGCAGCCTCTCTCTCAAGATGCAAGTGGGCCGGTCTGCAGAGACCTGCAGGCCGCCGCATCTTGCCGCAAACGCGTTCTGCAAGCATTGCGGGTGCCCGCTGCCTGCAAAGCCTGCTGGCCGCGACAGCCCGCTAGGCCCAGTGGCCAAACCTGCAAGGCCTAGCAGGGCCAGCAAGATTTTTTTTAAAAAAAATGAGAGAGATATAACACTAGTGTGACTCCGCTCACATTTAAATATCACCAAATATTTGATCATGTATGTGGTTGAGGTTACTTAACCACATATAGCCCAGGCAAACAAAAAAAATAAGCTTCAGCAATCACCCCTGCTTCCTTTGTGGCCTGCCTCTGTGAGACGTTGAAGTAGGCAGGGACGGTGACAACAGCATTCCTGATCTTGCTGCCAAGATAAGCTTCAGCAATCTCACGCATCTTGATGAGGACCATAGAGGAGATCTCCTCAGCTGCAAACTGCTTCTCCTCATCCTTGTGCTTGCTGGATAACAATCATTAGCTTCTCACCAGGCCCAGAAATGACCTTGAAGGGCCAGAGCTTGACAACAATCATTAGCTTGGCATCAGACAACCTCCTGCCGATGAGACGCTTGGCATTTGCATACGAAAGCAATCATGTCAGATATGCATTCCAATAGTACCATACAATTTGAAATGCAACATAAATCATCCTAGAGTTAAATAAAACTTTGATCAATCAAGTGAAACATAATAATCTAACTGAGGTTACTTATAAATAAAAAAAAACACATCAGTTTTCAGTCAAGATGCCAGTAGCATAAAGGTCAATCAAATGAACTCCAATAATAATCAGATTGAATTCAGTAACAAATTACACCTTGCTAGCTAAGAAAAAATAAACATTAGATTTTTCAGTCAAGATCATTAACACAATCAGACTGAATTCAGGAAACAGCGTAACAGTACCTGAACAAAAATGTAATCATCTCCATAAACTCGAACTGTACTGTAACGGAACCGTCCAAATTATAAGAGCACAAGTTCGAAAACAATCGCCGAAACGATCAAATTCTCAAACTTGAGCCCATATAACTCCGGTAGTCCACGAAATTGCGAGGGATTTCAAACCAAACCGAGAGCAGCCAGATCGTAGTGATTCAACATAACACAACACTTGTTACAACAGTTCAAAGGTAATCTCATACATCGGAGTACGAATAATTTTATTACAAAACCAAAGTAAAGATTAGCGGAAGCAACATAATTTCTGAAACCATTTAAAGTCAAATACTGCCAGTACATAGTCACATCCTACAAAAGCATACCAGAAGAGATACTACAGAGACCATGCCCATATGGTCTAGTCTTCATGCCCACATGGCGAAGACAATACTTACAGCAGCAAGTACGAATCTGCTATCTGCAACAGGTGGGAAATAAACCCTGAGTACGAGAAGGTACTCAGCTAGACTTACCCGTCAAAAACCAGAAACAAAGGTGACACCAAGGATTATGCAAGGCTTTATAAAGTGGGCTAGCTTGACTCATTTGCAGAAAAGCTTAATACAGATAAGTAACCACTATATGCTTAAGTATCAAGTTGATCATCATTATCCTGATAACTAGATTAGCACCTGTACTAGAGCAATCACTTTATTAAGAGCAAACAATATTAACCATAGCAGGTATAATAAGGCTATCATCATCATTATCATCAATTCTGAACCATCATTAATCATTAGTGTATCTACGCTAGAGATAACCAGTCAAGTTTCTCACTATCCGGGAGAGACGGCGACTCGAATCGATTCCAAGTCAGCTAAGGGGGGTATTCCTGACACTCACCCGGCAAACCCCGCTAAAGGCAGCCGTAGATAACCTTTGGTACAACTTAGGGTGGGCCCGAACAGCGCCGCGTTCTCGGGGATACCAGTGGCCAGGATGCTCAGGACTTTTAACTCACCTGCCCTTGGACCCTCTGGCTCCCTTCCGAGGCGACTTTCACTTTTCGGCTTCGCAGCCTGAGTTGAGCTACTAGGCTTCGCGGTCGGTAACCTCAGGCCGGCCAGCTAAATGTCAGGCATGCGTTCAAAATGACATAGAAGGCTCCAGGTCTCGGTCCTTAATCGACACAGACGGGGATAGTTCCACACCCAAGACCTCCATGCCTTGTTGCTTACTATCATCATCCCGCCCGGTCTCATTTCATTTTATTAACACATGGTTCACTTCCACGATAGCAAGTATAGCCAACCGTGACCTGATAAAGCCCTATATCTCGCAGGTGACAGGAAATCACCTGACTTCTACCGGTCTAATTTAATAGGGCTAAGCATAGACACGATCCTGTCTACTTAGGATTCAAGGTTCGAATTGCTGGACAAGGAGTGTTATCAATGCAGCAAGGGTTTCCAACCAACTCCTATCACGTAATGCAACAATACATATACATGTATAGATAGATAATTGCTTTGAAAGTAGGAGGCTTATAATGCTCCGGGGCTTGCCTTAACCAAAAGAAGAGAGATCGAGGTTCGGCTTCAAGAACGATTTCCACGTCTTCTCCGGCTTCGTCGGACTGGACCTCCGGCTCTCGAACGGACTTCAACTTCGGGTTCCACGCCCAGCGGGACTTCGCTCATAACACGATTCTTGGCACACCTATTGCATGTATATACATCAATGAATTTCATGTATGCATCCAAAATGACATGATGATTTATGAACATGTAAGAATGATATGAAGATGGATGCAATGACATAGCAACATCGTAATCCCAAAACCAAGTTATGTGGTGCTCTATTCAAATCACTCAAGCTTAGGTGCAAATTTCTTTTCTGGTATTAACATGTTTAAACACCTCTAAAAAACCACTAAGTATCACAAAGTTAAGACTAAACACACATAACCAGATTCCAGAAATTTAGTGTTCCCAACATATTATCAACAGTAGCTAAGAAAACTCACAACCGGAGTTCTACCAGTCCAAATGCCCTGAAAGAGGACATTCTGGAAAGCTTATGAAATTGTCTATATTTCATTTATAAACATCTAAGCATGATTTCATCATTTACTAAGTTGAAATAGCACATGTACAGAATCTGTTCTAGAAGGCAGAGAGCACTCCCAAAACTGAACCCAACTTGGAACCGCTGTCATTTCTAAACTATAAGTCCAAAAGCTACCAAAATTTACCAGCAACTAGTTCATGAAATTCTCAACAACTTTGCTATAGATCACAAAGCATTAAAATATCATTATCATAGGTTAATTCTCTTAACTAGCAATTCTGTCCAGAAATGGCAGAGTCACTAATTTAAATATTTAGTGACGATTCAAAAGCACAATTGGACCAAACTAAGTTTACCAACCTGTTGTGCATATCAAAGGAACACCAGAAAGTATAGTGCCAACTTCTAAATAAATTATTTAATATTCTTTTATAATTTATTTAGTTAATTAGGTGATTAAAGAAACATATAGTAAAACTACATATAAAAATCTACAAAAATTACAGTAGCCACCTAATGGTTCACATAGGCTACCATAAATTTTTCCAATCAATTGGATGAGCAGAACTTGATATATCCAAAATAACAGATGACATGTCTATTTCTAGCATAAATAGGAAACCCTATTGAAAAGTATTAAACAACAGATTTCATATTTTTCCTAGCATCTTTCTAACATAAGAACCAAGTTTCACCCTCACTGGATTTATAGAAAATTTATGAAAATTCATACAAGATCCATTCAAGCAAACAAGATAATTATATAACTCCACCAAACCACATCCAAATTGCATGAAAATTTAACCATAATCTATTCATGGTATGAGCAGTTCACTATAAAAATTTCATGTCATTTGGAGCTTCACAGAAAGAGATATCATTTTCTCCTTTTTCTTCATGAATAAAAGACATAATTAATAACTATTTAATTCATCACAAAACATGGCACATTTTATATTTTTATAATAAACTAGACATTATGTAGAGCACACCAAAATTTAAAGCACCTTATTTGGACCTCTAGAACAGGAGATACACATTTTCAAAGTTGGAGTACAAATCAATTATTTGAAATAATGAAATAGAACAAAATCTAAACTCACTAAGCCAGCTCGGCCCAGCATGCGGCTCGGCCCGCTAAGCAGCCCAGCTGGGCAAGCCAGGGAGACCGGCACTGGCACGAGGGCCCCGCCCGTCATACTCCCGCAGAGCAGGGGAGCTGCTCCGGCGAGCCGGAGCTCACCGACGGCAGCTCCTCCGGCGAAACCGACCTCACCACCGTGTTCCTCCCGATGAAACGCACCCCTTGATGTACTACAATGGCACTAAGGTCAGACCGACGAGGCGCATCGCCGGTCATGGCGGCGGCGGCACCCTGACGGCAGTGTGACGGCCAACTGGGCGCACGGCGACTCGCGGTGAAGACAGCTACGGACTCCTGGGAACACGGTGAAGCCTTCAAGGTGGGATTAGGGGTGAGGGAAAGGCGTGGTGAGTACGGCCACGTGCCGGCCGACGCGGTGGCGGAGACATGGCGATGGCCGTGGCGGCGTTCCAGCGCAACGAGTGCCCGGCCGGTGATGACATCAGGCAAACAAGAAAAGCTGGACCTAAAGCCCCTGGAACAACAGAGAGGTGAAGAAAAGCGAGCACGAGTGCGAAGCACTCGAGCCCGATGCCATGGCGGGCATGGCGGAGCGCGCTCGGTGTACCGGTGCGTTCCGACCCGCTGGGGCGGTAGCGTCATGAACGCTCATGACTCAAGCATCATTGGGGCAGAGGGACTATAAAACGGACGCGAGGAAACAGAGGGAGACCCTAACTTTGGTTGGCCACGGCGAGGCGGAGAGCTAGGCGGCGCTCCGGCAATGTCGAGGCGGCGGAGGGCGAAATACGGCCACGCCTTGCTTCCTCCTGCCACGCGGAGCAGCGCACGGCAAGCGGAGCTGTCAGCGGAGCTCTGCGCAAGGAGCAAGCAGTGGTCAGGTGGTGGTGGTGCAGCACATGGCGAGGCGAGCGACGGTGCTGCAGCGGAACAGAGCGAAGCAAAGGAGGGGCCGAGCGAATGCGGGCGGAAGAGAAAACCCAGGCAGCGTGACGACCTTGCACGGGCATCCTAGCACGGTGTCGACGCGTGTTGGCCACGCGGCTCGCGGACCCTGCACGGTGTCGGCCACAACCTCCAGTTCAAAGTTTCAGAATTCACTGAAACATGTTTTCAGTTAAACACTACACCTGACACCGCTACTTAAGTGCTTGATAACTCTAAAATCCGACCGAGATAGAGAGAGTGAAAGCTCTATGTTTGGTGTTGGTAATTAGTGACAATGCCTAAGTACTAATCCTATGCCTAAGTTGTATGTAGCATATGAGGATTAGTACATTCCAAGGTTGGTGGCAAGATAGACATGGTGATCATAATGGCCACACTTGGATTTGGACGCAACTCTACATGATCAAGGCAAAGGTATATGCTTAAGGGTTGTGTTTTAGTAACCAAGATAACTAGTGGGTGTGGTTACATTATAGGATAGATAGCCGTACTATAAAGAGGGGAATGACGCGGCTATTGAACTCCTAAGTGCCTCTAGGTGTGCATTTCATATCATATGCATTTGGATAGAACTAATAACGCCTCAAAAAATGATTGTGAAAATGCTAACACACATGCACATAGTGATGGTCACTTGGTGATGTTAGCACGTTTGCGAAGGCGATGGAGTTTGAGCGGTAGAGAGGGTTTGGGGTCCTCTCTCCCTCCCGCCGAGCTTGCGAGGTGAGATTCAGGCGTTTTTGAGTAATTGAAAAGCCTATTTTCCACTACGCCGGAAGTCGGAAAAAGAAACGGAGGCGAACGGAGGTCACAGTGGTGACCGGACGCTGGACCGGACGCGGTCACTATTTGACCAGACGCGTCCGGTCAGCGTTCAGCGTCTGCGCGTATTTCAGTTGGTTGATCGGACGCGCAGCGTGTCCGGTCACAGTCGTCCGGACGCGTCCGGTCGTCCAGGGAGCTTACTAGACTCCAACCGGACGCGGGCACTGTGGCGTCCGGTCAGTTCTCCAGCGCGTCCGGTCGCTGTTTCGTTAGAGCGCTGCTCTGGCTTGACCAGCGCGTCCGGTCCGTTACGGGACCGGCGCGTCCGGTCATGACCAGCGCGTCCGGTCCGCGCGACCAGCGCGTCCGGTCGGTGCTTCGCGAAAATAGCCATTGCGTGACCGACGCGTCCGGTCAGTTGGACCAGTGCGTCCGGTCAGCGCGACTGCTGTTGAATCAAGTTCCTAACGGCTATATTCGAAGGGGTACGTCTATAAGTACTCGTTGGCCGGCTCAAGGCTCTTTCTCTTGGACTTTTGACATACTTGTGAGCACTTTGAGCTAAGCAACTCCCCTCCCACTCATCTCTCTTGCTTGTTTGCATATTCGAAGTGAGATTGAGTGATCCAAGTGCATTTGCATTGTGAGATAGCATCTAGTTGGCACTTGGTGGTTGATTTGCTGCGGGATTCTTGTTTCTCTTGGTGGTTGCCGCCACCTAGACGGCTTGGACAGCTTGGAGGCGTTGGCAAGAGTTGGTGATTGTTCTTGGCCACCTCCGGTGATTGTGAGGGGTTTGTGTCTACCTCGGCGAAGTGCCAAAAGGCAACATTAGTAAATTGCTCGTGTCATTGCAACCTTTTGCCATTTGGTAGGTTCTTGTGGCGCCTTTTGAGAGGCTCGGTGTGAGATCGATTAGCCACCGAACCACGTGGTGAAGAGGGACACAACGGGGACTAGCGTGCCGGCAAGCACGTGAACCTCGGGATAAATCTTCGTGTCATCACTTTCATATTGTGATTGATTGATCCCGGTGTTCGGTTGTTTTGGTATTCATTGTTGATCATATTGGTTGGCTCAATACTTCGCCCCTCGGTGAAACCCTCCTAACTCAACTCCGCATTACTTTCTTAGTTATCTTTGCTAGCTAGTTAGCTTTGCTAGAGTAGCTCTTTTGTGTAGCTTACTAGTTGTAGTTGTAGTTACCTTCTCGGTTTGACTTGTGCGGTTGAGTGCCAATATACTAGAATTGTGAATTGGATAGGTGGCTTGCAAACACCCCGTAGGCTAAGCAAAACTCGCATCTTGCTACTTGTTGTATTGATAAACTTGTTTAGCTTGTCTTTGTAGAAATTTTTAAAAGGCTATTCACCCCCCCTCTAGCCATCAAGACCTTTCAAGTGGTATCGGAGCCGTGGTCACCGTTTGTAAGGCTTAACAACCTCGGTGTAAGATGGCTCAAGTTGTGTTCAACCATGTCGGGGGCAAGCCTCCATTCTTTGACGGTGTCTCATCTTTTGATCATTGGAAAAGAAAGATGAAGCAATATCTTGGCTCTATCAATGAGAAGGTTTGGGAGGTGACACATCATGATTATGCTATCATTGATCCTGACAACCTCACCAACAATGACCGCATCAACAACCAATGCAACACTATGGCTCTCAACACTCTCTACAATGGGATTGATGCAAAGGTCTTTGAGCAAATCAAGGATCTTGAAATGGCAAGTGAAGTGTGGACAAGATTAGAGGAAACATATGAGGGCACTTCAACAGTAAAAAGTGCCAAGCTCTATATGCTCAAGGATAAGTTTGCAAGCTTCAAGATGAAGGATGATGAGTCCATACCGGAGATGTTCTATAGGCTACAAGTTATTGTCAATGATCTCAAGAGCCTAGGAGAAGATGTCAAGGACAAGGACTTCTCACATAAGTTCTTGATGAACTTACCTAAGAAGTTTGCTATCTTGAGGAAGATGATCCAAAGAGAGGGTTTGGACAAGGTGACTCCAAACCAAGTGCTTGGAGATGTCATGACCGATGCTCAATATGATGATGATGAAGATGAAGATGAGAAGAAGGAGATCAAGGTCAAGCAAGAGAAGCCCATTGCATTCAAGGCTTCATCCTCTAAGGGCAAGAGCAAGGTGGAGAGCGATGATGATGATCCATTTGATGATGAGACCATGGCCCTCCTAGTGCACAAGATGGGGAGGTTCATGAAGAAGAAAGGATATGGTGCAAGAAAGAGAAGGGACTTCATGAAGGCAAAGGAGGTGCTTTGCTACAATTGCAATAGCCCCGATCATGTAGTGGCAAAGTGCCCCTATGAAGACAAAAGATATCATGATGGGGAGTTGAAGTTGAAGAAGAACAAGAAGGACAAGAAGAAGAAGAAAGAGAAGAAGAGCTTCACTATCAACAAGAAGAAGAAGGGTGGTGGCTATGTGGTCACTTGGGATAGTGATAACTCCGATAGTGATGATGATAGCTCTAGTGATGATGAGAGGACCACTCGGCGAGCCATTGCAAGCATCGCCCTCTCCAACAAGCCATCCATCTTCGACACTACATCGACATGCCTTATGGCCAAGCCTACCAAGGTAAAATATGATGATAGTGATGATGATTCTTGTGCTAGTGATGGTTGTAGGAGTGATGATGAGGAGGATGAGGACTACTCCAAGGATGATCTATTGAGCATAATAGATCAAATGAGCAAGGGCTACAAGAGGACAACCAAGAAGTGCAAAATCTTGAGCTCATTGCCAAGAGCAATGAAAATGATGCCTTGATGGAGGAGCTTGTTGCTCTCAAAAAGAGTAAGGAGTGCAAAGGAATTGAGCAAGAGCTCAAAGCTCTTAGGAAATCCTTTGATGAGCTAGAGGCCTCTCGTGAGTGTCTAAAGGAAGACCACGAGGACCTTGAAGTTGCTCACACTAGGCTTAAGGAAGCCCACTCCTCTCTACTTGAGCTCATCAAGGAGAAGGACCTCAAGTTGGAGAAGCTCATGAAGGAAACTAAGGAGGAGCAAGTGATTGTCACTTGTGATATTGGACTAACATGTGATATTATTGATGACTCTTTATTTGTTGGTCCTACTAATGCTTCATGTAGCTCATCATCATCCACCACAACCAACTCTACCTCTACTACTAGTGATACATCACTTGTGGTTGAGAATGAGACTCTCAAGAGAGAGGTGGATGATCTCACCCGCGCATTAGGCAATGCCTATGGTGGGGATGCCCGCTTGCTAAAATGTTTGGGTAGCCAAAGGTTCTCTCTTAACAAAGAGGGTTTGGGCTATACTCCCAAGAAGGGCAAGGCGGCCTTTGCTACTCCAAAGTCTTGCTTTGTGAAGAGCAATGGTCGTTATTGCAATAGATGCAAGTAAGTTGGGCATCTAGAGATTAATTGTAATAAAATAAACAAGAACAACAACAAGTTTCATGCTAAAATGGATTACATTCCTTTTGATTCTTGTTATGTGCTTACCAAGGGTGAGAAAGGTGTGCATGCTAGGTTTGTTGGTACACCAATTGTGGGTCCAAAGAAGAAGGCCATTTGGGTACCAAAGAGCTTAGTTACTAACCTCCAAGGACCCAAACAAGTATGGGTACCTAAGAAACATTAATTTATTTTGTAGGTAAATTACAAGGCCGGAGGAAGACATTGGGTGCTTGATAGTGGGTGCTCTCAACATATGACCGGTGATTCAAGAATGTTCAACTCTCTCAAATCAAATGATAGTGGCATTGATAGTATCACATTTGGTGACAATAGCAAGGGTGATGTGAAGGCTCTTGGAAGGATTGCAATCTCAAATGATCATAGCATTTCCAATGTGCTCCTAGTTGAAAAGTTGAACTTCAATCTTCTCTCGGTTGCTCAATTGTGTGATCTAGGTTTCAAGTGCATATTTGGTGTTGATGATGTGGAGATAGTTAGTGTTGATGGCTCCAATTTGATCTTCAAAAGCTTTAGATATGAGAATCTATACTTGGTTGATTTTAATGCTAGTGACACTCAACTTTCAACGTGCTTGCTCACCAAATCAAGTATGGGTTGGTTATGGCATAGAAGACTTGGTCATGTTGGCATGAAGCAATTGAACAAGTTAGTGAAGCATGACTTAGTTAGAGGCTTGAAGGATGTCACATTTGAGAAAGATAAGCTATGTAGTGCATGTCAAGCCAGAAAGCAAGTGGGCAACACTCATCCATTGAAAAGCATCATGAGTACTTCCAAGGCATTTGAGTTGTTGCACATGGATCTATTTGGGCCAACTACATATACAAGCATTGGTGGCAACAAGTATGGCTTTGTGATTGTGGATGACTTCACTAGATACACATGGGTATTCTTTCTTGTGGACAAGAGTGATGTATTTGATATATTCAAGAAGTTCATCAAGAGGGTACAAAATGAGTTTGAGACCACAATCAAGAAAGTGAGAAGTGACAATGGAAGTGAGTTTAGAAACACAAGAGTTGATGAGCTATGTGAGGAGCTTGGAATCAAGCATCAATTCTCGGCCAAGTATACACCTCAATCCAATGGCCTAGTTGAGAGAAAGAATAGAACCTTGATTGATATGGCAAGATCAATGTTGAATGAGTATAATGTGAGTCATTCATTTTGGGCCGAAGCAATCAATACGGCTTGCTTCTATAGCAATCGCCTCTATTGCCACAAGTTCCTAGAAAAGACACCATATGAGATCTTAAATGGAAGAAAGCCCAACATTGCATACTTTCGGGTATTTGGTTGCAAATGCTACATCTTGAAGAAGGGCACTAGATTGAGCAAGTTTGAGAAGAAATGTGATGAAGGATTCTTACTTGGTTACTCCACTACTAGCAAAGCTTATAGAGTTTGGAATTTGGCTAGTGGTTTACTTGAGGAAGTTCATGATGTTGAGTTTGATGAAACAAATGGCTCTCAAAATGAGGAAAATAACTTGGATGATATGAGAGGAACTCAATTGACCAATGCTATGAAAGAAATGGATATTGGTGATATTAGGCCAAAGCAAGTGATTGATGTGGATGACAACAAAGATCAAGTGCTCCAAAGTCCAATTACACAAGCTAGTGGTTCTCTAATGCAAAATCAAGCTAGTACATCATCTCAAGTGCAACAAGATCAACAAGTGGCTAGTTCATCATCTCCGACTCATGATCAACATCAACATCCAAGCAATCAAGTCCAAGTGCTTCAACCAACTAACATTGCAAGAGACCATCCATTGGATTCCATCATTGGTGACATACAAAGGGGAGTTCAAACTAGATCAAGATTGGCATCATTTTGTGCTCACTCTTCTTTTGTATCAATAGAAGAACCCAAGGACATTGATAAAGCATTGAGAGATCCGGATTGAGTAAATGCAATGCATGAAGAGCTCAACAACTTCAAGAGGAATGAAGTATGGGAACTAGTTGAGAGGCCTAAGGATCATAATGTCATTGGAACAAGATGGGTCTTTCGTAACAAGCAAGATCAAGATGGGATAGTAGTAAGGAACAAAGCAAGACTAGTGGCTCAAGGTTACACACAAATAGAGGGTCTTGACTTTGGTGAAACTTATGCCCCGGTTGCAAGATTGGAAGCAATTAGGATTCTACTTGCCTATGCTTGTGCTCATAATATCAAGCTATATCAAATGGATGTAAAGAGTGCATTTCTCAACGGGTACATTGAAGAGGAGGTGTATGTGGAGCAACCTCCCGGTTTTGAAGATGACAAGAAACCCAATCATGTCTACAAATTGAGAAAAGCTTTGTATGGATTGAAGCAAGCACCTAGAGCATGGTATGAAAGATTGAGGGACTTCTTGCTAACCAAAGGATTTGTCATGGGTAAAGTGGATACTACTCTCTTCACCAAGAAGATTGGGAAAGACTTGTTTGTATTGCAAATATATGTTGATGATATCATCTTCGGTTCAACCAATCAAGATTATTGTGATGAGTTTGGGAAAATGATGGCAAAGGAATTTGAAATGTCAATGATCGGTGAACTTAGTTTCTTTCTTGGACTTCAAATCAAACAAATGAAGGAAGGAACATTTGTGAGCCAAACCAAGTACATCAAAGATATGCTCAAGAAGTTTGGCATGGAAGATGCAAAGGGCATTACAACCCCAATGGGCACTAGTGGAAGTTTGGATAGTGACAAGAGTGGCAACATGGTGGATCAAAAGCTATATAGATCAATGATTGGTAGCCTACTCTATGTGACGGCATCAAGGCCCGATGTGATGTTTAGTGTATGTATGTGTGCAAGATTTCAAGCCTCACCAAGAGAAAGTCATTTGAAGGCAACAAAGAGAATATTGAGGTATTTAAAGCATACACAAGATGTTGGATTATGGTATCCCAAAGGTGCAAGCTTTGAGCTAGTTGGATATTCGGATTCCGACTATGCCGGTGACAAAGTGGAGAGAAAAAGCACTTCCGGGACTTGTCAATTGTTGGGAAGATCACTTGTCTCATGGTCATCCAAGAAGCAAAATAGTATTGCACTATCTACCGCCGAAGCCGAATACATCGCCGCGGGTAGTTGTTGTGCACAAATCTTGTGGATGAAAGCAACATTGAAGGATTTTGGAATCAATTTCAAGAATGTGCCATTGCTATGTGACAATGAAAGTGCCGTGAAGCTAACCAACAATCCGATTCAACATCAAAGAACAAAGCATATTGATGTTCGTCATCATTTTATTAGAGATCATCAACAAAAGGGTGACATTGCTATTGAGAGTGTGGGCACTGAAGATCAACTAGCCGATCTATTCACCAAGCCACTTGATGAGAAGAGATTTCACAAGCTAAAGAATGAGTTGAACATACTTGACTTCTCCAATATGAGTTGATGCACCCCAATGTTATGACATGCCTCTCCTTCGAGCCCCAAGGTACAATTGGTTGACATGTCATACATTCTATACTAAGGACTTGTTTAGTGCATCTAGTCATAATTTACATGTTCTAGGCTCATTCATGAAAATCAAATGAATTTGAAGTTTATATGGTGCCACTATTGTTTCCATGACTAATATGATCTAGTGGTAGCATATAATTTGTTTAAGTAGCTTGTGATCCTAAGTGTTTAATCTAGATCACTTGTCTAAATATTTGCTTCAACATGGTGCATGATAACCCTTCTAGTGAGGTGTGAAGAAGCTTGCCCTTGGATCAAACCGAAGCATTTTATTTATGCAAGCAATCTAGGTTGAATCACAAACTTGATCCTCACCCCATATTTCAACATGATAATCTATCTAAAATTGGTCCCTTGTGGTCATTGGTGCCAAAGGGGGAGAAAATGTTGTTCACAAAGATAGATTCTAAAGGGGAGAAAACCTAAAGGAAGAATTGATAAAAGAAGGGGATCAACTAAAATTTTGAGCACACAAGTAGGGGGAGCAAGCTCTTAAACATTAATGTTGCATTTCCATGTGCACTTCATATGTATGATGCATAGTTATGCATTTCTTTTTCTCAAATACTTTGCTTGTGTGGTGACTTGCTAGTACAATTTGAATGATGTATTGAAGTACTAGCATGAATAGGAAGTAGTTAGATTTCTCTTGCTTCATGTTTTTCAAAGCGGTACTAGAACCTTGCTTATAATGTTGATCTCACGAGGTTTCTAGTTATGTTTGTGCTTTTCCAAGTGGTATCTAACTACACAAGGTGCTAAGATGGTGTTTATCGCTACTCCGATGGTATCACGCTTCAAAGGTCTATAATCTAAAACACTTAGCACCTATTGGTAGTCAATGCTCCTAATCTTTCCTATCTAACATGTATGCTTCCAAAATCCAAACATATAGCATACATGTAGGGGGAGCCATTGCTATCAATTTGAATTCATGATCACTTGTCCATACTTCTTACACATGGTAATATACTTGGACAATGTGACATGGGTTCAATCAAAATTTTATCATAATATCTTTGTGAAAGGGTTGTCACCAATTACCAACAAGGGGGAGATTGAAAGCTCTATGTTTGGTGTTGGTAATTAGTGACAATGCCTAAGTACTAATCCTATGCCTAAGTTGTATGTAGCATATGAGGATTAGTACATTCCAAGGTTGGTGGCAAGATGGACATGGTGATCATGATGGCCACACTTGGATTTGGATGCAACTCTACGTGATCAAGGCAAAGGTATATGCTTAAGGGTTGTGTTTTAGTAACCAAGACACCTAGTGGGTGTGGTTACATTATAGGATAGATAGCCGTACTATAAAGAGGGGAATGACGCGGCTATTGAACTCCTAAGTGCCTCTAGGTGTGCATTTCATATCATATGCATTTGGATAGAACTAATAACGCCTCGAAAAATGATTGTGAAAATGCTAACACACATGCACATAGTGATGGTCACTTGGTGATGTTAGCACGTTTGCGAAGGCGATGGAGTTTGAGCGGTAGAGAGGGTTTGGGGTCCTCTCTCCCTCCCGCCGAGCTTGCGAGGCAGGATTCAGGCATTTTTGAGTAATTGAAAAGCCTATTTTCCACTACGCCGGAAGTCAGAAAAAGAAACGGAGGCGAACGGAGGTCACAGTGGTGACCGGACGCTGGACCGGACGCGGTCACTATTTGACCAGACGCATCCGGTCAGCGTTCAGCGTCTGCGTGTATTTCAGTTGGTTGATCGGACGCGCAATGCGTCCGGTCACAGTCGTCCAGACGCGTCCGGTCGTCCAGGGAGCTTACTGGACTCCAACCGGACGCGGGCACTGTGGCGTCCGGTCAGTTCTCCAGCGCGTCCGGTCGCTGTTTCATTAGAGCGCTGCTCTGGCTTGACCAGCGCGTCCGGTCCGTTACGGGACCGGCGCGTCCGGTCGTGACCAGCGCGTCCGGTCCGCGCGACCAGCGCGTCCGGTCGGTGCTTCGCGAAAATAGCCGTTGCGTGACCGGCGCGTCCGGTCAGTTGGACCAGTGCGTCAGGTCAGCGCGACTGCTGTTGAATCAAGTTCCTAACGGCTATATTCGAAGGGGTACGTCTATAAGTACTCGTTGGCCGGCTCAAGGCTCTTTCTCTTGGACTTTTGACATACTTGTGAGCACTTTGAGCTAAGCAACTTCCCTCCCACTCATCTCTCTTGCTTGTTTGCATATTCGAAGTGAGATTGAGTGATCCAAGTGCATTTGCATTGTGAGATAGCATCTAGTTGGCACTTGGTGGTTGATTTGCTGCGGGATTCTTGTTTCTCTTGGTGGTTGTCGCCACCTAGATGGCTTGGAGCAGCTTGGAGGCGTTGGCAAGAGTTGGTGATTGTTCTTGGCCACCTCCGGTGATTGTGAGGGGTTTGTGTCTACCTCGGCGAAGTGCCAAAAGGCAACATTAGTAAATTGCTCGTGTCATTGCAACCTTTTGCCATTTGGTAGGTTCTTGTGGCGCCTTTTGAGAGGCTCGGTGTGAGATCGATTAGCCACCGAACCACGTGGTGAAGAGGGACACAACGGGGACTAGCGTGCCGGCAAGCACGTGAACCTCGGGATAAATCTTCGTGTCATTACTTTCATATTGTGATTGATTGATTCTGGTGTTCGGTTGTTTTGGTATTCATTGTTGATCATATTGGTTGGCTCAATACTTCGCCCCTCGGTGAAACCCTCCTAACTCAACTCCGCATTACTTTCTTAGTTATCTTTGCTAGCTAGTTAGCTTTGCTAGAGTAGCTTTTTTGTGTAGCTTACTAGTTGTAGTTGTAGTTACCTACTCGGTTTGACTTTGTGCGGTTGAGTGCCAATATACTAGAATTGTGAATTGGATAGGTGGCTTGCAAACACCCCGTAGGCTAAGCAAAACTCGCATCTTGCTACTTGTTGTATTGATAAACTTGTTTAGCTTGTCTTTGTAGAAATTTTTAAAAGGCTATTCACCCCCCTCTAGCCATCAAGACCTTTCAGAGAGCCGCAGAAGAAACTTAACTAGAGCTACAAGAGAACTTCCTATAATTCTACTGGCATGAGACCTAAATCTACACGGTTTGCAAGTTACAGTGCTCAAGTGATCACTGACAGCGAGTTTTGAGATGGGCTTAACTTCCAAACCGGCTCGAGTTAGGAGATGCTCTAAGAGACTTTCAGATAGAGCTAAGTGAGATCTAGGTGGAAGTCTACTAGCACATGAGCTGGTTCAGCTTGGTTAGCAAGTTACAAGCTCCCCAAGGAGGCATCCTCGAAATTGAAAGTCAGTCATGACTTAGCCAAAATGGCTAAGTGCTGAAATCAGCACTCCTAGCTGCCTTGTGGGCCATGTTAGAGCAGGTTCTAGGCTTTTTCATGAGATGACCCCAAAACAACTTTTGTTCCTCATGAAATTTGGCACAAACTTTGTTAAGGTGGCACAGCCATGCAAGGTCTCTAGATACCACTTTTAAATCGGTCAAAGCAGATCAGTGCTATGGTCAAACTGGGGTCAAACCTAGTCAAATTGGATTTTGGTCAAAACATGAATATAGACCCTAGCTCATTTTGCTCCACTAACATATCAAAGATGTTTTCAAGCCCCCAAGTCACACAATAGCATCACATATGTCATCTATACAACAACCCTAGCAACATATAAAGGAAGCACATAGTAACCACAATATTGCAAGGTCATGTTTTAAGCAAGGATGCACATGAAATGACGATGCTTATGGTAATGTCATGCCATGATCATGCATTATGAATGCATTATGAGGCTAACCAACACCAGGGGTGTTACATGTACTCTAGAACACATTCTCAGTCATACTTAATTGTAGTTCCGTCGGCCTTAAAGGATTGGATCAAATATACAAGTAGAACATGTAGCTTTCATTATTTATATGATAATGATAACACAAAATGAGCATGCAATTGTGTGCTAAAAGGTCGACCTCGACGTTGACAAAATCTAGAAGAGGGTCTGCACATGGATTTCTAACATACATACAAGAGCACAGGCTTTGACTAAATTAAGACAGTAGCCACTATGGCATTCTACATTGATTCAGCAAGACCAAATCCAGAGTATAAGTTCAGGCTTTACTTTCAAGCAATGACAACAATATGCTGGTACTAGCAATATGCCCATCAGCTTAGGAACAACAAAAGTGAAATGCCCTGGAACACAAGGTGCTTTGGAACGTGGCCATGAGTTGAAAGAACCAACCAGATAAATTGTTTAGGCTCAGCTATGTGTACCAAGCAAGCTATCCGAAATAAAGTGAAGAAAAAGAGTAAAAGCTTTTATCAGAGTAGTCTGCAGTAAGTATGGTCCTTCTGTTCACCATAGTGCAAGCATATCAGAAAGACAGAAACTAGTATCACCAAATGTCTAGTCTTTTATCAAGAGAAAAAGTAGAACGACGACAACAGAATAGACGATCCAGTTAGATACAAAGACTTTTTTAGGCGAGTGATCATATCAAGACTTTTTTAGGCAAGTTATCATATCAAGACTTTTTTAGGCATTAAAATAGATCAGCACCAAAGGGTGCTCACATATCGTAGTCTGTGTCTCATGAATCAGGACAACTAGACATTCCAGTTAGATACAATGGGGCTCCTTTTTCTTTCTACACTAGAGGTTGTTTACAGGTCAATCCTAACTTGCAGGTTTCTTGTGATGCAAAAAATGGCAAAGAAGGTGGGCACAAAAACTAGAGGCATATCATACCATTGGTGGAGCAAAGACAGTAGGGGGTGGTAGATACTCTGGAGCAGGTGCAATGATGATAGAAAGATCAACTAATAGCAGTGCTACTAACAATATTTTCCCAGGATTCTTAAAAAAGGAACCAAACTAATAGCAGTGCTAATAACAATATTTTCCCAGGATTAGAAAGAAAAGAAATAAGCAGGACCTTACCAGACATGTGCTACTGATATAAGTCATTGGAGATGCTATCCAAGTTGTCAATTGATATAATGTCTAAATATGAAGAACCTGCAATTATAAATTAATATGCACCATCAATTGATATTTACATGTATTAGAGAGATGATCGAAGGAAACTAAAAGCATATTGCATACCAGCTGCTCGTAGCCAATCCTGAAAACACAATAAAGCTTCAACAGTGCTGCCTGCAAGTCTGGTCCTATGATCATTGATAATACGACCACTGGTGCTGAAAGCGGACTCAGATGGTACCGTGGAAGCAGTAACAACCAAGATATCACGTGCTATGGCAGCCAATGTTGGATACTTAGATGTGTGCATTTTCCACCAATCTAGAATGTCAAAACTCTCATCATCACATGGGAACAAATCATCACGCAAATACCTATCATACTCGTTGTTTTCTTTGTTTCTTTTGGCACTAGTGTGTTCACTCCAATCAGACCAAGAGTGACCTTTACATGCAGGTGTCATATCATCTCCATGGGTCTCCACTTGAGAAGAACCTCCCATCTGAGTAGAGTAGGCATTGAACAATCTTCTAATAGCTTGATCTACTTTATCAAGGTGCTGGACACTTCCATACTCTCCAAATGCTTGCTTCAAGCGAAACTCAATGAACCAAAATTTGAACCGCGGATCAACTATAACCGGCACACAGTTTGTCAAGTATGAAATCATCCAATACTTATCAAATTTTGCTTGCATTTCAGAAACCATGGTTACAATGGTTTCATTTGGACTAAATGCTTCCTCTTCTAAAACTTGTTTGATACTACAGATTTCATGAAAATAGAGGTTCGACGTTGGGTAGCTTGTACCGGAGACCACTTCCGTTGCTTTCTTGAATACCTTTAACAACTTGCATACTGCATTAGCCCTTTCCCAGTCCTGAGATGAGGGGCAGTAAGAATAGTTGCTATCTTTCACTTTTAACTCAAGAAATGCCTCTTTGAACGGCATTGCAGACTCTATCATATCACACGTGGAGTTCCAACGATTTTCTACATCAATTTTGGGCACACTCCGACAACGAATGCTTAGTTCCACAACTATATCCTCAAATTTCTCTTTTCTTGATTGAGAAGCTCGAACATACTTTACACTCTCTCTTATGTTATTGATAACACCATCAATTGCTTGAAGACCGTCTTTAACAATGAGGTTAATCACATGGGCAGCGCATCTAATATGAAATAGATCACCATCACAATGCAACATATCCATCTTTAACAAATTTGCTTTCAAGATATCCATCATTGTATTGTTTGTAGCTGCATTGTCCAATGTAATGCTAAATAACTTGTCTTCAATATTGTAAAACTTAATAGTCCTCAACATTGAAGTATAGAGATTAAAACCATCATGTGGTGTTTTTACCACACAAAATCTGATTATCCTTTTCTGAACTTTCCAATCATCATCTATATAGTGGCAAGTGACGCACATGTAGCCTATGTTCTGATTGGAAGTCCACAAATCAGCTGTCAATGAGAATCTGAAATTACAGTTCTCAAACATTTCTCTCAGCGTTGTTCGGTGGTTCTTATAGGCTTCTAAGTAGTTTTCCTTAATTGTTGTCCTAGATACGGTTTCTGCAAGTGGATTTAAGCTAGCCGAATAGCTACGAAATCCGTCATACTCCACAAAAGAGAACGGGAGCTCATGCAGTACAATCAGACGAACAAGCTCACATCGAGTCAATTTAGGATCGAACCTCCAATTAGTGAGAATAGCTGACTCAGTTGTGACTGATGACTGTAACTTATCAACAAAATCGTGCATCTTAAGTCTTGGCTCACAAATTTCCAAATGTCTACGCATATGACTAGTCCCTGAAGTACGGGCAGCAGCAAATACCTCATAGCAGTGCTTACATCGGCCTTGTATGACTTTACCATCTTGATAAATGGGATCCATGTCTTTCCAAATAGCAGATCTCAGTTTTCTCGGTTTACCTGTCATTATATAAAAGCAAATGTCACTACACAGTATTGCTACCACAACATCAAACCTAAAATCTGAACTATTGCTACCACCACACAAAGGTCACTACACACTATTGCTACTACAACATCAACCCAAATAATCCAAGAATGGCAACAATATCAACTTGATATTTCTTTTTGATACTTATTAGCATCAGCAATGTAGCATGATGAACCTGACTGAGTTACATTATATCCAGTAAGTTGAGGTAGTGTCATAGCATACTATTCCGCTCAAAAAAGTGTGAATGAAGCATGAACTCAAATCTACTTTGTACAATGAAGATCAATGTTTCAGGTTCATTACAGTCTCAAATAGAAACCATCCAGGCAAAAAGTTAAGGTCCATAATTACCGTGGTCATGAGAGCCTGAATGAGCAACTCCTCCGTGGGCTGCGTGCCGGTGACGTCCGGGGGCTGCGTGCCGGTGACGTCCGGGGGCTGCGTGATGGTGACCTCCGTGGGCTAAGTGACGGTGACCTTGGCCGCACAACCAATGGAGACACTATTAGTCTCATCATTGGCGACCTCGTCACCACAGGAGAGAGCTTCTTTGCCATTGGAGGCTTGAAGCGCTTGGTTGATGAAGGATGCCTTTTACGCTTTGTTCCAGAAGAGGCGATCAAAGGAGAGGTCGCCGATGAGCCTTCGTGTAATTGAGACTGTTAAAAGAAATTCAGAGAAACATGTTGAGTAACTGACCCAGCTGCTTCTTATTCATAGAAACATGGAGTCAAACATTTTCCTGGGACATGTAAACTTGTGCACATAGGAGAACTGTAGCACCAGAATGATTCAATTCAAATTTTCTCCTAGGACACTCTAGTCAGAGAACAGGGATTCCTTTCGTCAAAAAAAGCAAGACACCATCTAAACTTGTGTGGTTTATCTTGCTGACAAGGAACATTACAAACTGCTAGTTCAAGAAAAAGCCTGTAGGCATTCACTAATGTGTGGTTTATCTTGCTGACAAGGAACAATTTGTGTGACACTAATAATGCAATGCATGAACTGTCAGTCGTTAATTTGTATTTAATTTTGGGCAGCCAAGCAAGTCACCAAGGGACATGGTGCAGAGGATTCTAGGATGGCTAAGCCCTCTCCATGAGAGCATCTAGAGGTGGCAGGCAGAGAGGGACATAGAGCAGCTAACTGTTGGTGGCGTTGCATTGCTAACATAAACTACTTCCAGAACATGTCACTTTCAGTTGTCAAGGAAGACACTATAATCTTTAGATTTCAGTTTGTGTACACGAGTGTATCCAGTTGTCAAGGAAGACACCATTACACAGCAGAAACATGACGAAACATAAACCTATACAAGACATGGCTCTGACAATCTTTTCTAAAAAAGTGGATTTTCTTAGAGCAAGGACGATTGATGCATTCACTACGGAAAACAATTTTTAGCATTTTTCAGTTTCATCTGCAGTCACAAAAGAAACTTGTCACTACTATCCCTTTCCCGTAATAAAATTTAAGCTGAAGCTCACAATCATTCTTCAGTCAGGAACATAAATGTATTTTCGGTTCCAAGCTGACATGTCAAGAAAAATAGTTTTTTTTCGAACAACACATTAGACATAAATCCTTAACATGACATTAGAAGCAACCGTAGCACTGTCACTTTAACGGACAGATCAGTAGATCACTGAACGTTCATTGCGCTGACAGTCTGCTACTAGCAAATCTAAAAAGCTAGTGCAGAAAACTTACAACCATGCTACATTTCAGGTTTACACTACATAATTGAACATTCAACTATTCATAGGCCACTAGCTCAATTCGTTGACATCTATGTTGAGTAACTGCAATATCAGCAATACCTGCTGCGGCATCTGGCCGTCGGTGTCCGCGTCCTGGAGCAGGGGCAGAGTGGACCTCGGGACCGGCAAGCTGTACCGCAACATCGCGAAGGCTGCAGACGACGCGGAGGGGAGGGTTTGCACGGCGGCAACGGCGACGCGGGATCTGGGGGGCTCGGCTGTGGACGTGCGCGCATCGCCGGTCTTCGGCTTCTTGGCAACGGGGACCTCGGCGGCCGGAGCAAGGTTCGGCAGGCCCTTCCCCTTCCTCTTGGCGATGAGAGCCTCGGTGGTCGGAACAGGGTCCGGCGAGCCTTTCCCCTTCCTCTTCTTGGAATTGGAGGAAGATGGCGGCTTCTTGTTGGCCAGCGTGGTGGCGGGGGCGTCGACGGGCTTCTCCAGGATCGGCATCGGCGAAGACGACGGCTTGTTCTTGGCTGAGGCGGTGGTGGGGGCATTTGCGGGCTTCTCCGGCACTGGCGTCGGCGCCACGGCGGGCACATCGGCCATGGAGCCGGGTGGAGCGAAGCGCTATTGCGCACGGCGTTGAGCAATCCGGGGGAGCGCTGTTGCGTGCAGCATTGGCAGCCGCGTGACCTAGCGGAGGTGGCGGCGATGGAGTCTTTTTTTTTTACCACTTCGGCGACGGAGTCGAGTCACAAGTCAGTCGCGTGACCTAGCACGGCAGGAGTTTGCGGGTTTTGCAGTTTCTGCGAACTGCCTGCATTCGTTAGCAGGCCGGACCGCTTCATCCTGCAACAGAAAAGCATGCAGGTTGCAGTGGCCCAGTGGGCCTGTTTTGTGGGGCGGGCTAAGCGGGCTTGCGGACAGGCCCGCGTCGCTTGCATGGTGACCTCTCTCCTCTCGGTCCCTGCTCTCTCCCGGTGTGCGCTGGCGCAGCGGGAGGGTACGACCGCGCCTGGCTCCCTGTGCTGTGTGCGGCCGGCCCGAGGCGGCGCGCCGGCGCCTCCGCCGCTCCCTCCCCCACCCCCTCCTGCTCTTCCTCTCTCTCCCGACGACAACGGCGGTGTGTGCTCCGAGGAAACCCTAGGTGCCTGTCCTCATCTCTTCCCCTCTCTCTCCCTCTCCCTCAGGCACAGACCCAGCCCCAGCATGGGCGGCGCGCTGCCACGACTTCTCTCTCCCTCTCCCGATGTTGCGCGGCACCGACCGGGCCCCTGCGGTGGCGGCGCACCGGCTCGGTCGGGCCCCGGTGGTGGGCGCAGCCGCGGTGCCGGCGGCCGCTATCCCCTCCCCCGGCCATCTCTCTCTGGATGTGGTCGCGCATCGTGGGTTGCCCCCGCACACAGGGCAGATGCGCTGCCTGCAAGCCGTCCTCGTCTCCTCCGTCAACCATAGGGTTCATGGTCGCCCTGCTGTTCATAGACTGAGGTTCGTCCCTCCTCAATCTCCATCTCCTGTTCGATCTGGTGGAGGACGCCCACAAACTCTAGGAAGACAGCAACCCTTATGCAGAAAAAGGAAATGTCTATGGATGAACAAGATCACGTGCTCCCGGCAGATCGTCCTTGTCTCTTTATTTGCAGTGTCCCATTTTTTGGCTGAAGATGGTTTATTTGATTTGATACGTGCTCACACTTCTTTGCAGTGTCCCATTTTTGGCTGCAGATGGTTTATTTGATTTGATCTGAAAATGGAAAAAGTCTAGATAACCCCCTGAGGTATGGGGTGGGGTCTAATTTACCCCCCTAACTATAAAACCAGCTAATCAACACCCTGAAGTTGTCAAAACCGGTCATTCAACCCCCTATAGTGGTTTTCCCAGGCTGTTTTGTACATGTGGCAGTCCAGCCTGGACAAGAGGGACACAGTGGACATGTTGGCCCTTGGCCCCACTCGTCAGGTGCAAGTGCTTCATAACAGAAGGAAGACACCTTCGATTGTTCCATCCAGGCAAGCTCGTGTTCGTCGTCTCCCTTGCTCTCTCCAAACCCCTTCTCTCTCCTCGACGAAGCGGGCGGCACGCGGATGATCGGCGTGAGGTTCTGGTGATCGGCTTCCTTCAGGAGGGCCAGGTACATGTAGGCTACCACCGACCCGTCTGTTTTCTGGGATTTCTTCTGCGATTTGGGCGGACTTGGGGAAAAAGGGGGGTTTTTTGGAACTGCTTTGTAGAGGTGATTTTGTCCATGCGATGTGTGTTTTAGTCGTTGTAGAGGTGATTTTGGGTTGATTGTGCAACATTATTGGTGAATCCCTGTTTATTTACTAGGCGATCGCACTGGACCATGGTATTTTAGGTTTAGGGTTGTTTGGTTCGGCTGAAAGGAATAGAATTTCTGTTTAATTGTGACTTTTCTTTGTTATCAGGATGAACAATGCTGATATCGTCCCAATAAGGTTTCACTTTGCTGGGAAATTTCGTACTGTAAATGGTCATGTGTACTATGTGGGTGGAGACAATGGTATGTCATGGATTGATGTGGAAAAGTTGTCATATTTCGAGATCAAGGGGCATCTGTGTGATCATTATCTAACAGATAGTATCTTGCGCTTGTACTGGTTGAAGCCTGGGATGGATTTGGGGTCTGGGCTGGTTATGTTGGTAGATGATGCTGGATGCAAGGTCATGCTTGATTGTCACACAAATGGTGCAGTAGTGAACATGTATGCTGAGGAGGTTAGTATGGAGATGAGTCCAAATGGTCAAGAAATTTGGGCAGGTGAAGATGATGAAGCAGCTTGTGCAGAGGAAAGTTCAAAGCAGATGGATGACAAGGACGACAAATCTTTTGTTGCATTCTATAGGTCCCCTTCAAAGTCATCAGAGAAATGCAAAGAAGATGTTGAAGATGAAGAAGACCTAGGAATTTGTCAACCTGCAGATGAAGATAGTAGTGAGGACTACTCTGATGAAGAATATGTGCAGCCTGATGATGAAAACAGCTCAGCAGAAGATGATGAAGCAACTGAATTGAGGGAGTATGCTAGAGAGATCAGGAGGAAGAACAAAGCAAAGAAGCTTGGTATTCATGGCAGCCAAATTCTTGGAGTAAGAGTTGAAGATTTGGTTGATGAGGTTCCTAATCTCGAAGAACCTAATAGTCCTTACCTAGACTCTAGTGATGACTATTCTTATGAAGAAAACAGTGATGGAGAGACTGAAAGGTGGAAGAGTGTAGAGAATAGGTATGACAGCAAGACTGAAATTCCTTTTTTCTCTCTTGGTATGGCATTCAGAGATAGCAGACAGTTTAAAAAGGCCTTAGTCAAGTATGGACTGAAGACACATAGGCACCTAAGGTTTGAGAAAGATGAAGAGAAAAGGGTAAGGGCAGTTTGTACTTGGCCAGGATGCAAGTGGTTGATTTATGGGTCCATTACAAGCAGATCAGAATGGTTGAAGGTAGTAACATTTGAGGATGTTCACTCTTGTGCACCAAGAAGGGATAACAAGCTTGTTACTTGTTCTATAATTGCTAAACACTACTACCAGCAAATTAAGGACAACCCCACTTGGAAGGTAGGCTTGATCAAGAATGCAGTCCAGAGGGACATGCTGACAGATGTCTCCCTTTCAAAGTGTAAGAGAGCAAAATCAATAGTACTTCAACAAGCATTAGATGCAATGAAGGGAGAGTATAGCAGAGTCTATGACTACCAGTTGGAGCTACTGAGGACCAATCCTGGTAGTACTGTAGTGGTTTGTCTTGACCCAGAAATTGAAGACAGGAAAGTGTTTGAGAGGTTTTATTGCTGCTTTGATGCATGCAAGAAGGGGTTCATGGCAGGATGTAGGAAAGTCATTGGGTTGGATGGTTGCTGGTTCAAAGGTTCCAACAATGGTAATTTGCTCTGTGCTATTGGTAGAGATGCTAACAACCAGATGTATCCAGTGGCATGGGCTGCAGTACCAATAGAGTGTTATGACACTTGGTACTGGTTTCTGGGCTTGCTTCAGAAAGACCTAAACATCAGTAATGGGGGAGAAGGCTGGGTTCTCATATCTGATCAGCAAAAGGTACTATGCTTTATTTGCTTATCTATTATTTAGTAATGATGGTTCAAATGTAAGTAGCTGATAGGAGGTACTATGCTTTATTTGGTTATTTATTATTTACTAATGATGGTTGAAATGTAAGTAGCTGATAGAGGTACTATGCTTTATTTGCTTATGTGCAGGGGTTGCTAAAGGCAGTGCAGGAATTGGTTCCTAATGCAGAGCATAGAATGTGTGCAAGGCACATATATGCTAATTGGAGGAAGAAGTACACTAATAAGAAACTACAGAAGAAATGGTGGAGGTGTGCTAAGGCATCATGCAGGGTGTTATTTAATTTGTATAGAGCCTATCTTGCACAGGACACACCAGATGGAGCCAGGGACATGATGGCTACTTCACCAGAGCACTGGAGTAGGGCATTCTTCAGAGTTGGATCAAATTGTGACTCTGTGGACAACAATATGTGTGAAAGTTTCAACAACAGCATCATGGATGCAAGATTCTATCCAGTTATCTCCATGAATGAGGCTATAAGGAAAAAGGTAATGGTTAGGATTCAGGAGAACAGAGCAAAGGCAGAGAGGTGGGCAGGGAATATTTGTCCAAACATCTTCAAGAAGTTGAAGATGAACATTCAGAGATCTGGAAGCTGTATAGTTTTGTGGAATGGAGTAGATGGCTTTGAGGTGCAGGAGAAAGAAGACAGGAAGTATGTAGTCCACATGCAACAAAGGAGTTGCACTTGCAGGTACTGGGAACTTTCAGGACTGCCTTGCTGCCATGCTATAAGTTGCATTTACAAGGCATCAGAGAAGTTGGATGATTATATTGCACCATGCTTCACTATATCTGAGTACTTGAAGACATATGAGCATGTCCTACAACCTATTGAAGGTCCAGCCAATTGGCCTATTTCAGACATGCCAAGACCAGAGCCTCCAGCTTTTGTCAAGATGCCTGGCAGGCCCAAGACAGCTAGGAGAAGAGAGCAAGGAGAAGAACCAAAAGGAACAAAGCTTAGCAGGGTTGGCATCAAGATGAGATGCAGACTATGTCACAAAGATGATCACAATGCAAGAAGGTGCCCCAAAAATCCAGAAGCAGGTAAAAAGGCTAATGCTCACATCAGAAGAGCAAAGACAAGGAAGAGAAAGAATGCAGAGGCTACAACTAGTGCTGGAACAAGCACTAAGAGGACCAAGACTACTCATGCAAGGGTAAGATGGCAATGAAGTACTTGTGTTTGTCAACATATTTTTTTTATGTGTTACTACAACACTTTTTTTGTGTTACTACAGCCTGCAGGAAGCCAGCCTGGAACAAGTCCAGCTACATTATTCCATCCCGGACCAAGTCAGCCATCATCTAGCCAACCTGGACCAAGTCAAGCTTCATCGAGCCAAGCTACTCAAATTGGAACCAGAGGAGCATCACAGGCTGCTACAAGTGGGACTAGGGGACGACCACAGGCTGCTACAAGGGGGGCCATGGGACGATCACAGGCTGCTACAAGGGGAACAGGGAGGCTGCAACACCTGTTGTTTGGGAACAACTACTGAAGTACTTGAATCATGTGAATATGTGAATATGTAGGACAAGCTAATGGGAATAGAAAATGCCAGGATGTAGTCATTTTGGGCATACAAAATGCCAATATGTAGGACAGGCTTATGGGCATAGAAAATGCCAGGATGTAGTCATTTTGGGCATACAAAATGCCAATATGTAGG
Organism: Saccharum spontaneum; assembly: GCA_022457205.1. Lineage (NCBI taxonomy): Eukaryota > Viridiplantae > Streptophyta > Magnoliopsida > Poales > Poaceae > Saccharum > Saccharum spontaneum. The sequence continues at coordinate 39,213,210 of CM039616.1, forward strand.
ACAGGCTTATGGGCATAGAAAATGCCAGGATGCAGTCATTTTAGGCATACAGAATGCCAATCTGTAGTGCTTTTGGGCTTACAGAATGCCAAACTGTAGTGCAAACCTGAACAAAGCTCCTGTGGTCAGAAATGCCACTCTTTTATGTAATATATGTTCAAAACTAGAGCTTTTATGGATAATAGATGCCTAACTTGGTCATTGGGCACTTATGTGTGTTCTTTTGCTTGCTCGGCCTTTACTTTCCATTCTGTGTAATATAAATCTGCTAGCTTGAATTCCCATGATGCTCAGTATTGTGATTATATCATGCCAAATAGCAGGGACATTGTTAAGTTGAACAAACATTCAAACTTTACAAAAGATGTCCAGGATAACTGGATTGCACATACCTACTACATTTTTCTAGTGCACATACCTACTACATTTTTCTAGTGCACATAAGTAGATTGCATATGCCTACTACCATCACACTAACTTAAACTACATGGGAAAGCAAAGTTTGATAGAAGACTGGGAAGGCCAGTTTCTCAGGAATTCAAAAGCGACAACAGAAAGCACAAGCCTATGTACACTAGATTTCGCAAATGTCTGACGCTACAACTAGGCTAGGCTTGAAGTTCCTCATCCAGCAGAGAATTTCGTCCTTCACTTGCATTATACGCTGGCGATCAGCTTCCTTGAGGAGGACACTCCATTTCTGTAGATACGATAACGCAACATAGATGATGTCAGTGGGAGACTTTGGATACTTGTGCTCAATACCATCTTGTTTCTATTGTTCCAGATGGCCAAGCGAAACCTGCAAAATGAAGAGAGTTAAGCTAACAGGAAGGGGCCCCATGCCCTGAAGCCAAGTTTCAGATAAACATTGCAGCTTGCTGTTAGAAGTTTGCCAAAGAAAAAATAATTTTCAAAGGAATTCTACATTTCCACAGGAAACCAGCAATTCTGCTAGCAGCCCCACCATCAGTGATAAACATATACAGTGATTTGGAAGAAAAGAACCCTTTCTTCTCTAACCCCCAAATAACCATGTCTGCATTCTCCTCTTCTAACACAACAAAATCAAGTTCACCTTTGAGCTCAATCCATCTATCAAAAGCAATTTTCAAAGGTACATTTAAAACCCAGCAGTCATGCCAAAATCTACTTCTGCAGCAACTCATTCAGTAGAACAATCCATCTCCATCTGCATATCACCAAGAAAAAGGTTTCGCTATCAAGAACTGAAATTCATGAAATGCAAAAGCATCACATTCAATGTTCAGCAGATCGTCGGCACCTCCACTCATTCACGACGCAATAGGATTAGTGCCTCTCGCCACGGATCCTGGTATCCAGATGAACTTCTTTGGGCATGATGGTCACCCGCTTGGCATGGATGCCACACAGGTTGGTGTCCTCGAAGAGACCCACGAGATACACCTCTGCTTGGCATGGATAGCACCCACGAGATATGCTGCTGAGGCGCTGACAGCGCGCTGATGGGGCCGGGCCGCGCGGTCAGCGAGGGCGCGCAGGCAGGGCGGCGTCGCTGGGGATTTCTGCAGGTGCTCGCGAGGGCGATGTGGGGCCGCGCCGTCGGGGCTGAGACCTCGCCGCGGCCGAGACGGGCGGAGGCGAGCACGAGCTGCTGAGGCACCGGCGGCGCGCTGATGGGACTGGGCCGCGCGGCCGGCGAGGGCGCACAAGAGGTGGGAGGGCGGCGTCGCTGGGGATTTGGGCGAGGTGTAGGCAGTGTGACATCGCTGACGGAACGGAGACAGCGTCGTGCCCTTTTGTTATGTGCCAATGCACCTGACCAGCGGGGCCAAGGGCCAGGATGTCCAGCGTGTCCACCTTATCCATGCTGGACTGCCACGTGTGCAAAACAGCCAAGGAAAACCACCACAGGGGGTTAATCGGCTGGTTTTGACAACTTTAAGGTGCCCATTACCTGGTTTCATACTTGAGGGGGTAAATTAGACCCCACCCCATACTTCAGGGGGTTATCTAGACTTTTTCCATCTGAAAATCAAGCCTTGCAAAGGGTGTTGTACACAAACAACACAAAAGTTCAGCAGCAACAGTACTGAAAAGCTTCAGAAATCACAGACAGACAACACACCAGCTAAAAGTTGAAAAACAAGGTAGGCTACAACTCCTAGCTCCTAATGATTATATAGCTGGGTACCATGTCGTGGAATCCTGCTTAGCATAGCCTAATAGTTTGGTCATGCTCATAGTCATAGTTGCTTGTATCTGATTATCTGAGACGACTATTCTCTTCATATTGTGGACATTAGCTCGATCCTGCTATTATGCTCGCATCCTCTGGAGAATCAACTCACTAAAGCTTATTTTTTGTTTCTGATGTTGCATTTCTCATGTTAATATGTTATTTATGCTTTGTTCTTTTAGCCGACACAAGTGATGTGGGCAAAAGAGGTTATCGAAGACCTTATCAGCAACACAGCTCTGAATTAAGCTGACAATCGGTTGGTGTTGCAACATGAGTCAAAAAATCCTAAAGCTGTACTAATCATGGATGAAGTTGATGGTATGTCTGCTGGAGATAGAGGTGGTCTTCCTGATCTTACTGCGCATCAAGATATCCAAGATTCTTATTATCTGCATTTGTAATGACAGTTAGAGCTATAAATTGAAGCGCCTTGTTAATTACTGCCCAGTGCTCAGCTTTAGCAAACCAAAGAAACAACAGGTATCCTCTCCGTTTGTACCCGGAATCTCTTTGTCACTGATTTGTGGTGAAGATTTGATTTTTGGTGCATTGTTTCGTCAGCGCTGAATCTCTGATGGATCTATTTTTTGGAAGGGTCAGGACTCTGCAAGACACGACAGCTCGATGGGTTCGAGAAGGGAGGATCTTTTCTTGGACTACTGTCCTTGACTGAGGAGAGGTATAATCGCTCCGTCGCCCCCCATTTATGTTTCTTTTCAGAGAACTGGATTATTTCAGGGCATCTTTTTGTCTCTACTTCATGCATCATTTTGCAGATTAAGTTGCCTTTTAGCAGCCCCAGCAAGTGCGCTGCCTGTGAATTTTCTGCATCCTTCCATTCTTAGCTTAGAGCGGTTCTATTCTATTTTACTTGCCTTTGGGAATGGACCAAAACACGACTCAAATATTTTTCATGGCTGCTTGTGATACTGTAGTGTCGAATGTGCCTTATGTCATACTGTTTGGAATGCTATACAGAAATTATAAGCCTCTGTAAATGAATCTGTCTTATTTTCTTATATTTTCTTACTAAGTTTTTGGCAGTCCAACTTATTAATTGATGTGCCTCTGCTATGCAGATTAAAGAAAATGAGTACTAACAGTTCCTCTGCTAACCAAGATGCTGCCAATACATGTAAGGGATAGATTTTGTACCTACACAGCAGAGTTTCTATTACTACGATGAAATTAATTTGTTGATCTATCACTTCTTTTGTTCTTTGGAGACTAAAAATTCAGGATATGTCTTTTGAAAACCAAGATGATAGTGGAAGGTTTCCCAGTGGAGTAAAATCCTAAATGAAAGGTGACGGTTCTCTGCTGACCATTGCATTGGTAGGTTTGTCTTGTGCCTCTTGGTTAGTATACTTAATTAGCTCAACAATACACTGTGAAAGGCGCTTTGTGCCTTATGCATTGATAAGAATAGACTGTGATGACGCTTCACGGTAGAATGTGTAGGTTACTACAAAAGCTCTCATTCTAGATGAAAAAACAATTACTTGCCGTCCTTCTTGATTCATTGCTCTATGACTGCCTTTTGTAGTTTGGAGCTAAAGCAAAACCAGCTCCAGCTTTTGAGAACAGGGTGATGGTGGAAGGTTTCTCACTAGAAAAATGAAAATCTTCAAATGAACCTTGTGTGCCTCTGTGCACTAATTGCATTTTGATGCTGCTTCTACTTTTACTTAATTAGAATTGTAGAGTAATTGAAAAGGTGCTACCAAGTATGCATACTCTGAATATATCTTTCAGCTTTTGTTCTTTCCATTTTTTATTTTGCTTCCTGTACGTCAGGTTTCTAGCTCAAAGTAAACACCTTGCACATTCTGATACCTGGAATCTTGGAAATACAACCAAAAACATTAATAGATGACTGACATAAGGTGCACTGACATTAGAAGTGGATCAAAGGACAGTATATATGCAATTTTAAGATCCGAAAGCCTGTAATCTACCATACAAAATATTATCCACTGAGAGAAATGTATGTACCTAGAGCATTTGCTGTCCGCTCATTACAACGAATATGTTTTGGTCACAGTTTCTTTTTAATGCTTTGTTTCCCACTCATACATTCTTGCCACTTAGTTCTGTTTGTGGCAATTTTATTTTGCTCATTACAAATGATCTGATGTTCCTTTACTCTCATACATCAAAGATCACAGCTATCCTGATATGTCCTAAATCAGTAAAGTTATTTGGTAGTGTCACATTCGAAGCTGCAAACACTGATTGCTTTCCTCCTCCACGTGCAGTGCCCAGCTGGTGTTTAGTAGTGATACAGTAATGAAGCCAGCTAGCCCAAACTCTAGATCAGATGTAATATTCTGTATATAGAACTATGCTTGCTACATTAAATTTAGAAGTGTCATGCTGATGTTACAGGTTATTATCACCATCATGAAGCAAACTAAGATACTTTCCCTTCGCATGCAAGGGCGCGCGTGTTCCACTAGTACCCTTATTTGTGTATACCATTTTTTGATCTCACAGCCGGCCACGTCGCTGCTTCTTTCAGACCGTCCGATTTCGCATCAACGTCCACAACATCGCCAGCCTACCTCCTTCCAGTAACCTCTTTCCCTGGCTCAAATAAAAACAACCGGCTACCGTACCCTCCCCGTACGCTCCTCCTTGCCGTCTCCGCCCGTGCGCCCCATCTACACTACCACCGCCGCATTGGCCCGTGTGCCCCATCTACCCCATTCGCTTCTCCCCCGCTGTCCCGGTCCCCGTCCGCGTCTCCGTCGTCGTCGCCGCCACCGCCGCATGTGCAACCAGCTGCGGCCAGCACAGGTTGGGACATCTCTCCGCCCGCCCTGCTTATCCACATCCCCAAGGTAACTACGACTGCTTGGTGACCAGCGCGCCACCGTAGGCCGGGTGCCCAGGTCCTCTCGACGGGTGCTCCACCAGATATGCCCACCCATTCTATTCCCTTACTGCTGCGTCAAACCAGAGAGCGCCCAAACCCTAACCTATGCTATTTGGCTATTTGTATTCCGATCTATGCCTAAGCTTTGATTTTTGTTTGTGCGAATTTACAGATCTTCATTTTCAATACAGATGTCATCCACTGTCAGACTAGCAGGTGGGTAGTAGTTACTTCTGTCAGTTTAGCCTTATCCTCTACATCTACGAATTAGTTTCATTTCAAGATAGGACAAAGAATACAAGTCCTTTGACAGCTGCCAAGATCAGTCATAAAATATATTTTTTGTTTGGCCACTAAGAACTGCCATCTAAAATATACACAGTATGCACATAGGTCATCTCCTTTCGGTGATAAATTGATTCATGAAACCAATAGGAGCCATCTCCCATTGATGATGCAGAGAAAGTACAACTGCTCAAAAGTTAATTCAATTTTTTCAGGCAATAATTTTGGCATCTGAATTTTTTTCAGCGTGATGATACCCTTAGTTTGCAGGTTCCTTTCAATGTTTCTGATGTTTAGGTCAATTCTCAACTTCTGCAAACAGTCATCCTGCCTCCAAACATTCCTGCTGCATACTTTTAGTACACAGATTTCATCCTTAATTCTCTGAATATGTGATTTCAAGGTTTACACATTATGCAATTCGTTGCCTTGCTTTGGAACATATGCATGGTTTTGTGCTTATTTTCTTTCCATCAGGTTGCAACGGAGTACACGGATTTGATTTTACATGATACACGCTGCTTGCATTTGTTATTATTTTCCAGGGTGCAATCTACATATATTGAGGAGTTAGGATACTTCTTACAGATTGTTATTCTTCGGTTTCCAGTTAGCCTAAATGTTCATTCTGTTCATGGAATTCTTGCTGCCTTACTGAAATGTTATACAAGTCTAGAACCCATTCATTGCAAGCAGTCATCAAATACAAAGAATACTTTTTCCGCTGTGCTCTCTCATGAATTTTATTTTGTTGGCAGTCCTTTTTTTAACATCTGCTGTGAGGCTCACTGTATGTTTTTGTGACATGGTACAGCCTGACAGGACCATACATTTGTTGGCCAGGTACCACCACCTGTACCTTACGACGGTTTCGCTCTGCATGTACATTCATCCCCCCGTGGATGATATATATTCAGTTTACAAGTTTGGAAGCGACTTAAATATTTGAGGGTTATGAACTGCAATAAAGAATCTTATCGATCCATCAATGTTTCTGCTTCTGTGCTCCAACCACATGGTCAGTGTACGTCCCAACCAAATATCAGTAAGTTTAGTGTCTAAGTAATCTCATGGACATGAGGTTGAGGCACTACAATTATTAATTTTCCAAATAGCTAATCTTCAGAACCACAGTATTTTATCAGGTGCAAGATCAGAGCATGCCTGCTGAAAAAAAAAACGGATCAGTCCTATTTCAGTTTCAAGGCTGCCTGCAACAGGGTAATAATCTGAGCACCGTTAATTTCATGGTTGGATGGTTTGCTAATCAGGATTTCAGCAGCCATATCATTATTATTTTTCTGTTGACATAGAAAATTGGACCATTCTGTTGCCTTAAAAAACTACAATGACCTCTTTCGTTTCCTGTATGTATGGTTCAATAGGCTGTTGCTATCGGAATTTGGAACATTCTGCATACCTCTTCCAGTGCCATATATTCAACTCCTTAATTAGCTGCATATCTCGATTTTTATCCTGTGCCATGAAGTCCCTAACAAGCATTACATCCTTATCATAACCATTGTGTGCTACATTACCAAATTTTTGGTGTTACCCATAACAAAGGTTTCCTTAACTGCATCACAGTTATTACATCATGAACATAATGAGTATACTGTATCCTAAATTCCTAAACAATTATATTATGATAGCTTCCGTGTGTTCAGCTGCCAAAATTGTGCTACTCCTTATACATGATCATTGCGAGATTATATTGCAAAAAAATTTCTGCTGTCTCTGCGTTAGCAGCGACTCCAACTGAGCAGTTAAATTGCGCCGGACATGTAATTATGCTACTGTTTCATTCATTTGCTACATCTTTGTCTTTCCCTATGCTTCTAGAAATTATATTTTCCTATGGTACCTTTATTAAATAATGCAACGTTCACCATTATGAACTCAGCACGATTTTGTGGGCATCAATAGTACTTTCCCAAGTTATCCCTTCTTACTCTGCACGCCTGATGTCTCCTCTATTTACATGACTCAGGTGGTGAGGCACAGCTAACAGTTCACCGTACTTGGTCCGTCCGATCGTCACCATAGCTGCTGGATGCCCGCCATGCTCCACGGACATGATTATTGTAGTGCGTCCTACATCGTCGACATATATCAATTAGTTTCTTTTGTAAGGTTATTGATATTCTTTCGTTTTACCCACATGTTCTCCACACAGAAATTGCATATATAAGCATGTAAGGAGGCATTCTCAGCACCAATTGTGCTGCCTGTTAACCCGCGGCAACGTGCGGGGTACCTGCTAGTTATTCCAATTTGCACATCTCATTGATAGGCTCGTAGCTAGTGGTGATGTACAATGTGTTCACTTGGTGGTCTAGTAATAATTACCGCCTTCCTTTGCTGAAAAGTAGATAGACTGGGGCACGTTTTCTTTGTACTTCGACAAGGAAGAAATAAGTGACCTTTTGTCATAGTATTAATCCAACTGTTGACATTGGATCAGGTCAGACACTTTTTTTCGTGATCGGTGGATATAGCCCGTTTTTCATTAAAAGGAGTGAATTACATGTCACTATAAGAGAAGCATCGTAGCGTAGATTACCGTCGTAGCGCAGATTACAAACCACCGAGATAGTAGTGAGTAATCTTGAATAATCATAAATAAAAACAATAAAAGATACATAAGAGAGCGACTGTCCACAACACCCAAGACTGCTTGCAATAAAACAACAACGTAGTGGTTTCTACGCAAAAGACCAAGCTGTGAGAACGAGCAACCAGCACCAACGGCGACAAAGCATCTGCCAACGAACCGAGCGACCACGGCGGCAAAGCATCCACCAAGAAGTGGGCCAGCACACTCTCGCCAGCAAAGCATCTACCAGAGAGGGGGCCAAAGAGCCAAAGACGGCAAAGCATCTGCCAGGGAACCACAGACGGCCAAGCATCCGTCAAGGAAGAAGACACCCCCTACGGCAAAGCATCCGTAGCGCAAGGAAGGGGGAGGGGGCGGCCATGACACTCTCAGCAGCAAAGCATCTGCTAAAGAGGAGGCCAGCGACAACAGCGGCAAAGCATCCGCCCGAGAACCGATGACGGCCATGGCGGCAAAGCATCCACCAAAAATCCGCTAAAGGAGGAAGTGATAGCAGCAAAGCATCCGCTAGAGCAACGTCGGCGAGGTCAAGTGCAGCAGGACAAACCATTGCACTTGAACACATAAACGCACAAACAGGCACAGTTAGGAACTGCCCTAGCAACCGACAGCGTGACGGAAACCACTGACGTCGACGAAGAAAGCGAAGAGCTCCAGCGAGGGTAGTGGGTGATGGGCTGCAGCAGTGCTCCAACATTGCCTTCACGAAGGAAATTGACATCTGTAGATGCCAACAACGTTGGTAGAAGCACAGGGGTAGGACTTTCGTCCCCAGCCTGCTCCAGACGAAGGAACTTTGGCAACGCCTCCAAGGAGGTAGATGACGCACGCTGCGCCACCGCTGTCAGCCCGGAAGAACCGGGTAGGGTTTTCACCCCGATTCTTGCCGTGGAAGCAAGCCTCTCATGGCGCCCCAAAGCTGTGACGATGAGGCAAAGTCAAAGCCATGGCGCAGGCGCATGCAGCACCCACCACAACACTGGCCAGCGCCGTATGAGCCCTGGCTGAATCTGGGACCGGGTGGCCCCGGCAGAGGCCGAAGGAGCCGCGACACCTCTAGCCCATGCTGTCATACCCCTTTGGGAGCATGCCGTACCCCTTCGCAGGGTGCAAGCACGGGCCCCTGCAGTGCCTGCTGTCCAGCCCCGGCCGTGCACCGGCAATGACCTTGCTGCCCTAGCCCTGGCTAAGAGCCTAGGGGGCAGCCGCAGGGCCCGGCCCGTGCACCACCAAAAGCGAGGCCCCAAGCGAAACGGTGTCGAGAGAAGCACGTGCCAGCGTCGACGTCCCAGCGAGCCAGGGTGGCACGGGCCCCCACAGTTCCCTGCTGCCCCAGCCCCGGTCGAGAGCCTGGGGATGACCGTCTAGGGAAGCTTGTGCCGACGTCGAGTCCCAGCGAGCCAGGGTGGCGCGGGACTGGCCACTCCAGGCCAGCGCAGCCCCGGCCCATGACGATGACCACCCGGAGCCGACCGGCTAAGCCCTCACCATCGTAGATCCAACGAGGGTGAGGCTATATCTAGCCCCAAGGAGCCCGGATCTAGGTCGCCGGCCGGCGAGGTCGCCGGAGAAGCACCTAGGAAGAATCAGGCGGTGGAGGGTTGGGAGTGGGAGAGAGAGGTGGGGGAAGGGGTTAGGCCACGGTGGGCGGCGACTGCGGCCGGAGGAGAGGGCCGGGAGGGGGGGTCCTAGGGTGGCGCGAGGGTCGACCCCGAGTCACCCCAGGGGGAGCGCTCGAGGGAAAGGTCAAGCAACCAAGAATATCACATTCACTCAGGAGAGACACTAGTAAGGGAAATCAACTCCAAAACCAGCGAGACAGATGTAGGGCTCGGTTAGGCCGATTTGGAGCCCATCCATCGCCGCAATAACTCAACAACACCTCCCGAAAGGACCCGTCGGGGATATGCACACCGGAGGTTGTCCTAATGTCATCAAGGCTACCTAGAACGTCATTGGATCTCGTGGAGAGATGCAATGAACAACAAGAGATTGAAAAATAGGATAAAATGTGTAATAGAAGGAAAAAAGATGATTAGATATTGGATCCCTCAATCGGTCGTGATCCTCTCGTTTATATCAAGGGGATGATCTTATCTTATTAAGAAACAAGTCTAGATCGTAATCTCCAAGTTTCCTACGCTAAAAGCAGATCAAAAGGGGAAGAACAAGCCACTGCAGAGAAGAGGAGCCCGAGATCCCCTTTTGGGTTGAAATGGGCACATTGTAGAAGGTCCCTCAAAGTTACAATTTATCACAAATAAGTCCCTAGACACCTAACTAAACATATAAGCAATATTTTTCATAATGCAAATGCTCAAATGAGCCTCTAAATGGTGTCAATGGGAGCTATAACATCACAATACTGAAATCTAATCTTCATTATGGATCAGTAACCTTTGTCATTTTGCACTAAAAAATGGTCAGCTCTCCTTCACAGAAGCCAACAATACTTCTGCTAGTTTCTCCCGAAAACTAGTTGTTCGATGTCGTGGAAGCATAAGAACTATTGTGTGGATCATTTTTTTTGCGGCAACATATTCTTCATCCGATCAGCCAAAATATGAGTCGACCCTCCCCTTTGGGTTAGTTAACTAATGGCCTTTTTTTTGGAACAAAGATAGGAGCTCAACCGCTCAATTAAGACGAAAGAATATAATGTACAAGAAGGTTAGTCAGACGGGATGCCAAAAAGGAACCCGAGGGGCTAACCACCACACGCATCGCGGCTAAGTATGAACATGACTCACTGCCATGGGTCATCATTGCCGAGCATGGCAGCCAAGTTGCCAGCAACTCCAACCTCTCATGGTAGGCCACCCATCGGTCATCGTTGCGAAGCTCAAACACCGGAGAGCAGCTTCGACTTCCAATCACGAACCCTCCCTTGCATCGAAGCCACGATGATAATCCAAATGTGACACCTTCAGGAAAGGAATGACGCCGATGGTGCCACCATCGCACGTCCAATGTGGACCGAGTTTCCACCGTTGGATGATATGCTAGAAGGGAAGCACGACGCCCCCAATAGGAAAATGGTGTCCAATGACGTCACCATCGCCAAGGCTTTCGCCAAAGAACCCTCTAGCATGAACGCGGGATCACGAAGCCGAATCCCCTGCCAATCTTCACCGCCATCGCTGCTGTCCCGCCACTCCACAGAAGCCCCTTCAGAGGGGCATCAATGCGCTAGTTGCATGCAGCAGCCGCCCACCTGCGTCGGCCGCCACCCCCTCCGACCAAGCCACATAGAGCCGGACCTGACTCCATAGTTCACGTGACATTGCCGCACGCTGAGGCCGCCACTGACCATCGTTGTCGGCTCTGGCACCCACCGCTGTCGCTACCAACTTTGCCGCTAGCAGCCACATGGTGTGTGCCCCCACCAACTAGAGCATTGACCATAGGGGCCACCGGATCTGGATGCCAAGGCCTGAATCCGCCGCCCCAATTGCTGCCACCGCCTCTGTCTTGACAACAACCGCAGACACTGCCCTAGGCCATCCTGTCGCCCTAGCCAACAACGTAGCAGCCCTAGTCAGTCGTCTCCGCATCAGCCAAGGTTGCGAGGGGATGGGAAAGCAGAGAAGAGAGCATCACGCCCGAGTGCCTGCACGTACCACTACTGTCGGTACCAACAGTACGGGGGTACCCACATTATCGATAATAAAAAACTAAACGACTAAGCCACAACAAAACGCAGCCCACCTCAAAACCGCATGCCAGGTCCGTCTCGTACGAGGCCGGCTCGACGGAGCGCCTGATCGCGCTCCGGCTCCGACTCGTACGAGGCACCCTCGACGGGAACACCTCAACCACACTCCGACTCGCACGAGGCTCGTTCGCTCAACGGTAAAAACTCCGACTCGCGTGACCCCGGGTCAGGCGCTCTACCCCCTCACTTCACCTACCGTAGGACAAAAGTCAGAGCATTTAATGAGACTACATACTACCACCAACCGATATGGTCACAACCAGGATCGACGTGGGGACAATGCCGGTGTCAGCCTTCACTATTTTACTGCCCATCCCGTGATGAGAGGTGAAAGCTGTCACTGTACACACCTTACCATGCACTATTCGTCGCCAGTTACCCTCGAGGGAGGATACGACAAGGCCCGTATTCCGCAATCTCTGGGATTCGGCCTTATCCGTCCGGTCTCGACCCGGCCTCGACCCAACCTCGACGCCCCGCACAGTTCAACAGGAAAAGAAGGACGGCATGGCACGGCGCTCCGAGTCATTTCGTCGTCTCATCCTCTACGTCACCGTGGTGTCCGGGGATGGCCTCCCATTCCTGGGGCACGTCACTACAGTCCCCTCAACAGGGTTCGACAAAACATCACCTCAAGACTCGCCGGCGTCCTGGCCTCCTCTTACCCTATAAAAGGACCGGCCAGGACCCTACCGAGGGACAACAAAAACCAGGCAAGACACAAGATAGAGATCAACATCTCAAGCAATCATCAGTGTACTCTTTTCCTCCCTTTGAGACTTGGGCTCGCCGCCCTCTCTCGCAAGTTTGTAACCCCTACACAAGCACCTCGGTGCAAGGAAATACAAAACTCTCTCCCCCCCGCTGGACGTAGGGCCTTCTTCCGCCCGAACCAGGATAAACCCCCGTATGTTCTCCTTGCATCACCATCCAGGATAGGGACACGCAACATTTACTAGTCGGTTTAGGACCCCCTCAGGACCGGACACCGACAGTTGGCGCACCAGGTAGGGGACCGCTGCGTGCCAACGTCGCTTTCTCGCCATTCTTTCCTGGATGGCTGACCCCGAACGTCCTATCCTGTTGGCCACGGTGATCTGGTTTGGGAGTTTGGAGTTCATGTCGTTTGGCTATGGCTACGATATGGTCCTCCTCCCGCCCAGGCACTCGACCGACGAGGATTACAAGCTCTCCCAGCCCGAGGGAGCACTCCGCCGGTATCATCGCTCTCGGCAGGCGCGAGCCGCCAGACGACGACGAGCCCGGCGCACCCACCGTCTTCACCTCACGGAGGGTGATGGGATTCCCCGATCCGGCGCCTCTCAGCCAGACGCCAGCCCAGATTTCCTCGTTGAGGGTCTGGGTAGGATGAGCTTGGCTGAGGGTAAGATGCCAACGGAGAATTCCATCGCTCCCCCGTCCGGTGAGACACCACCACTGCCCAGATCAACCATTTCGGCGCGGGCAGCGACATCTCCATCACCATTCCCGTTTGGGCTAGACTCGGTTGCCCGGGTGTACGCTTCCTCCGTAAGCACCAACATGAGTGCCTACGAGGAACTCCCCGGGCACCATCTACGCTCCACTCTGGACCTCGTTGCATCCACGCCAGCCTCTGATTATCTGGACTCTACGGAAACCCCAGAAACAGAGCCCCGTGTGACCGCTTCTCAGTGTCGCGATCACGGGGGCGATTTGCAACGACCTCACATTCCCCCGTCATACTACTACTTTGGCGCTCCCGACTCCGACTCGGCTGATGACACCTACGATCCGACCCGCGAATGCTTCAACGTCAATGTTGAAAGCACGTCGGAATCGGAGGACGAGGAGCCAGTCGAAGGAAGGCACACGCCACCCCATGTCGAGCTCCCTGCCGAGCAAGACGAGGCTCAGTTCCTTGCGGATCAAGGAATGCAACTCGAGCAAATTCACGAGTTGCAGGACGGGCTCGACGAGGAACGAGAAAACCTACACCTACTCCAACAAACCCTCGAGCATGAGCGCGCGGAACGCGCACTTGGCGGAAGAGCTCGCGAGAGGGCTTGCGACGTCAACCGTCGCATCGACGAGGACCGGGTGGTCGACCCCTCGGTTTTCGCTCGAGCCAGCCAAAACGTCGTCGCCGCCGCCATGCTCCTCCGCAACATGCCCGAGCCATCAAACCTCGACGCCCGTCGGGCTCGAGATGAAATCCGAGAACTCCTCGAGACCGCTGCCATGCAGCAGGCCAAGAGCTCTGCCTCAAGGCGACGCGAGCCCGCCTCGGAGCGGCTCGTCGAGCCCTCTCGACAGGAGAGAGAGGCCTCGGTTCATCCCGAGCCTGCCCGACAAAACCGGGTAGCCCCCGCCTCTGAGCCCATCACCAACGACCGCGAACCCCGAGACACCCGTGGCAACATCATCGAGCGCCGCACGCGCAAGCATGGTGACGGTGTGGCTCGAGGCTACCACGTGCACAGGGGCGGACGCTACGACAGCTCGGAAGATCGTAGTCCTTCACCCGAGCCTCTGGGCCCTCGGGTCTTCAGTAAGGCTATCCGTGAGACGGTGCTCCCGGCTCGGTTTCGCCCTCCCACAACTCTCACCAAGTACAATGGCGAAACCAAACCTGAACTTTGGCTTGCCGATTTCTGCTTGGCGTGTCAGCTAGGCGGGGCCACGACGACCGGGTCATCATTCGACAACTCCCCCTATTCCTCTCCGACACCGCCCGAGCCTGGCTCGAGGATCTCCCACCTCGACAGATCCACGACTGGGGCGATCTCGTGAGGGTGTTCGAGGGAAACTTCAAGGGGACCTACATGCGCCCCGGCAACTCGTGGGACCTCCGGAGCTGCAAGCAGTCCCTCCAGGATTACATCCGACGCTTCTCCAGGTAGCGCACCGAGCTCCCCAACGTCACCGACTCCGACGTAATTATGGCCTTCCTCTCCGGAACCACCTGCAAGGAGTTGGTCCGAGAGTTGGGCCGTAACACCCCACTCACTGCCAACGGATTGATGGACATCGTCACCAACTTTGTCACCGGCGAGGAGGCAGTTGGTGCCATCTTTGGCGGTGACCAGGACAAGGGGAAACAAAAGGTCAACGATCCCACGGGCTCCACCCGGGGCTCCAAGAGAAACAACTGAAAGAAAAAGAAGAGCCAGCAGGGCAAGCTCGAGGCCCCGGCCGATGAGCTTGTCGCTGCCGCCGAACGCAAGAAACCTCGAGGCCCCCCCGGCGGGGGCATCTTCGACAAAATGCTCAAAGAACCGTGTCCCTACCACAAGGGACCCACTAACCATAACCTCGAAGATTGTCACATGCTCCGCAGGTACTTTGAGGGCGTAGGCGTCAAGAAGGACGATAAGAAGGAAGACCCCAAAGGTGACGACAAGGATGGGGGATTCCCCGAGATCCACGACTGCTTCATGATCTACGGAGGACCCTCGACCCGCCTCTTGGCGCGCCAGCGCAAGCGAGAGCGGCGTGAGGTTTTCTCCATACAAACGGCGGTCCCCCACTTCCTTGACTGGTCAGAGATGGCCATCACTTTCGACCGTGATGATCATCCTGACCACGTCCCCAGTCCGGGAGTCTACCCGCTTGTTGTTGATCCCGTCATCGCCAACACACGCCTCACCAAGGTACTCATGGACGGCGGAAGTAGCCTCAACATCATCTACGCCCAGACCCTCGACCTTCTGGGGGTCGAGAGAGCGCGCCTCCAACCTAGCGTCGGGGGCTTCCACGGAGTCGTGCCAGGGAAACGGGCAGAACCCCTCGGACGGGTCGATCTGCCTGTTTGCTTTGGCACACCGGCCAACTTCAGAAAGGAGACGCTCACTTTTGAAGTGGTCGGATTCCGTGGAATGTACCACGCTATCCTCGGGCGCCCATGCTACGCCAAGTTCATGGCGGTCCCAAATTACACCTACCTCAAGCTCAATATGCCAGGCCCAAACGGTGTCATCACTGTAGGGCCCTCATATGAACATGCCTACGAGTGCGACGTCGAGTGTGTCGAGCACGGCGAGCCTGTTTTGGAATCGGCGACCTTGGCTGCAGACCTCGACGGTCTCGCCAATGAGATTCCCGACCCAAAGCGCCATGTCGGCAGCTTCGAGCCCGCAGAAGACGTCAAGCTCGTGCCCCTCGACCCTGCCAATCCCAAGGGAAAGGTGCTGAGCATCAGCACCACCCTCGATCCCAAATAGGAAGCAGTGCTCGTCGACTTTCTCCGCGCAAACATTGACATCTTTGCGTGGAGTCCCTCGGATATACCGGGCATACCCAGGGAAGTCGCCGAGCACGCCTTGGAGATCCGGGCCGGATCCAAACCGGTGAAGCAACGCCTGCGCCGCTTCGACGAGGAGAAGCACAGGGTCATCGGTGAGGAGATATACAAGCTGTTGTAGGCCGGATTCATCAAGGAGGTTCATCATCCTGAGTGGCTAGCTAATCCTATATTAGTTAAGAAAAAGAGTGGGAAGTGGAGGATGTGTGTAGACTATACTAGTTTAAATAAAGCATGTCCAAAAGTTCCCTTTCCTCTACCACGCATTGATCAAATCATTGATTCCACCGCGGGATGTGAAACTCTCTCGTTCTTAGATGCATACTCCGGTTACCACCAGATTAAAATGAAAGAGTCCGACCAGCTCGCGACTTCATTCATTACCCCATTCGGCATGTACTGCTACGTTACGATGCCTTTCGGTCTCCGGAACGCAGGGGCTACGTACCAGCGATGCATGCAGCACGTTGTTGGGGAACACATCGGGTCGACCGTCGAGGCTTACGTCGATGACATCGTTGTCAAAACCAAACAAGCTAACGATCTGGTCAACGACCTTGACGTCGCATTCAACTGTCTCCGAGCGAAAAACATTAAGCTTAATCCTGAGAAATGCGTTTTTGGCGTTCCTCGAGGTATGCTTTTAGGGTTCATCGTGTCTAAGCGTGGCATCGAGGCCAACCCAGAAAAAATCACTGCGATAACCAAGATGGGCCCCATCCGAGATCTGAAGGGCGTACAGAGGGTCACAGGCTGCCTGGCGGCACTCAGCCGTTTCATTTCGCGCCTCGGCGGAAAAGCACTCCCTCTATACCGCCTCTTGAAGAAATCGGAGCACTTTTCCCACCTCTTGAAAAAACTCAAGGCCACACTCTCTAACTCACCGATCCTCGTCCCTCCGACCCCAGGAGAACCGCTCCTGCTCTATGTCGCCGCGACATCGCAAGTAGTCAGCGCGGTCCTGGTTGTTGAGAGGGCCGAGGAAGCACATACCTTGCTCGTCCAGAGGCCGGTCTATTTCATTAGCGAGGTACTCTCGGAAACCAAGGTACGGTACCCACAAATCTAGAAACTGCTATATGCCGTCATCCTGACACGGCGCAAACTCCGTCACTACTTCGAGGGTCACCCGGTAACTGTGGTTTCTTCTTTCCCCTTAGGAGAGATAGCCCAGAACCGGGAAGCCTCGGATAGAATTGCCAAGTGGGCGGTCGAGCTCATGGGCGAGACCCTATCTTATGCGCCGCGCAAAGCTATTAAGTCACAAGTATTAGCGGACTTTCTGGCTGAGTGGACCGACACCCAACTCCCCCTGCACAGCTGCAAGCTGAGCTATGGACCATGTACTTCGATGGGTCGTTGATGAAAACAGGAGCAGGCGCAGGTTTGCTCTTCATCTCGCCCCTCGGGGTTCACATGCGCTACGTCATCCGGCTTCATTTTCCCGCGTCAAATAACGTCGCCGAATACAAGGCGCTCGTCACGGGGCTGAGAATTGCCATCGAGCTCGGGGTCCGACACCTTGACGTTCGAGGCGACTCCTAGCTCGTGATCGATCAGGTCATAAAGAGCTCGAGCTGCCACGACCCCAAGATGGAAGCCTACTGCCAAGAGGTGCGGCACCTCGAGGACAAGTTTCACGGCCTCGAGCTCAACCACATCGCACGCAAATATAATGAGGCCGCCGATGAACTGGCCAAAATCGCGTCCAGTCGAACTACGGTTCCACCAGACGTTTTCGCAAAAGATCTCCAGCAGCCATTCATCGACCTTGGGCCAAATGGAGGGGTCGACGGGACGTCACTCGACCCCCCCACCTGAGGCAGAAGCCCCCTCGACCGGGACTGAAGCCATGCGGGTGGAAGGCTTGACCCCACCATCTGAACTCGAGCCTGACTGGCGCGTCTCGTACCTCGACTACCTTATCCGAGGGGACCTCCCCTCGGATAAGACCGAGGCTCCACGGATCGCTCGCCGGGCCAAAACCTTTGTGGTCGTTGGCGACAGTAGGGAGCTATACCGCCGCAGCCCTACCGGCATCCTCCAACGTTGCATCACAAATGAGGAAGGCAGAAACCTGCTCGACGATCTGCACTCGGGGCTTGCGGTCACCACGCAGCACCTCGAACCCTTGTCGGAAATGCTTTCCAACAAGGATTCTATTGGCCAACCGCGGTCTCCGACGCTGTCAAGCTAGTACGCTCCTGTAAAGGATGCCAGTACTATGCAAGACAGACCCATCTTCCAGCACACGCCCTGTAAACCATTCCCATCACATGGCCGTTTGCTGTTTGGGGGCTCGACCTTGTCGGACCCTTGAAAAGGACAACCGGCTGCTTCACCCACTTGCTCGTTGCAATCGACAAATTCTCCAAGTGGATCGAGGCCCGCCCTATCACCAGCATCAGGTCCGAGCAGGCTGTGCTCTTCTTCACCGACATTATCCATCGCTTTGGGGTCCCCAACTGTATCATCACGGACAACGGCACCCAGTTTACTGGTAAAAAGTTTCTGGATTTCTGCGACAGCCATCACATCCGTGTGCTCTGGTCAGCCGTGGCTCACCCAAAAACAAATGGCCAAGTGGAACATGCCAACGGCATGGTCCTGCAAGGCCTGAAACCCAGAATTTTCGACAAGCTAAACAAACATGGCAAGAGATGGGCTGCCGAACTTCCCTCGGTCTTGTGGAGCCTAAGAACAATGCCGAGTTGAGCCACGGGGTTCACTCCATTCTTCTTAGTCTACGGATCTGAGGCCATGCTCCCCACTGACATAGAATATGGGTCCCCAAGGCTAAAGGCCTACAACGAAAGAAATAACGACGCCACAAGGGAGGACGCCCTCGACCAACTTGAGGAAGCCCGAGATGTGGCTCTGTTGCACTCTGCCAGGTACCAGCAGGGTCTCCGACGCTACCACGACAGACACGTCCGCAAGCGTGACCTCAACGTCGGCGACCTGGTGCTACGGTGGAGCCAGAACACCAAGGGACGGCACAAGCTCACGCCACCATGGGAAGGACCATACATCATCACAGAAGTACTAAAGCCGGGCACCTACAAGCTATCCAACGAGACGTGCGAAATCTTCACCAACGCTTGGAACATTGAACAGCTACGTCGCTTTTTCCCTTAAAAAGCCTCGAGGCTCTGTAACTTCTTTTCAATCTCGTCAATAAAGAATACAGCGATGTTCAAACTTTCGTTTTACAAACAATGAGGAAGGATCGACTCTGTTCTCCCAGAATCGACCCTCCCTCAGGGGCTACAAGGGGGGAACCCCCAGTCCCTGAAAAAACTTGTACTCTTTTTTCAAAGTTGAAGAACTACCTCCTAAGTCAAACAACGCTGCAAGAGCGCCCTGAGGCTCAAAGGGGCCCTCGAGCCGCGAGATCGCTCACGCCTCCGAGGCTACGGCACCTCCACTCACCCCTCACGCCAATGGGCGCAACCGCACGTTAAAAGGACCTGATGGCGGTCATAACTTTGAAAAGGAATACACCCCCTATCGTTTAGATCAGGTTCTTGCACGATCCACGAGGCCGCAAGAGGCACCCTGAAGCTCGAGGGCAGTCGAGCCGCGAGACCGCTTACGCCTCCGAAGCCACGGTACCTCCACTCGCTCCCTTACGCCAAAGGGCACAACCGCGTGCTAAGAAAATCATGCGAGAGCACGGTTCAAGCGATAAAGGGAAGAAAAGCTCGAACAAAACTTAAAAAACCAAACACCGGTTTATGTCTCGAGTTTTTAAGGCCTCCGAGGCCACCACGACCAAAATACGAAATACTAACTTATTACACAGGCCTTTGCGTCCAGATTTGGCTCACAGGCCCTCGTCGTCGGTAGGCGGAACCACCTCGGCTTCGAAAAGTGAGGCCAGGTGGCTCCCAGGCTCTTCAGCAGCTCCGATCAGCTCCAGGCAAGCATCTTCGTTCTCCTCGTCGGTCCGGTCCGGGTCAGTGATGAAGCCTTCAACGACAAGCTCCATGTCGAACACAAACCCAGACCGGATGACGGCCAGCGCCCTCTTCACGCCATGGTGAAGGCTGCCCCGTATCCTTTCACGGACGAGGCGGCCCAGCGCCGCCATCCGGCGGACGAAGGAGTTCCCCGGGGCGTCCTCCCCGGTGTCGGCGTCGGGCTCGACCCCCAGGCCGTCACACACGGAGGTGATCGCGCCCTGGAGCAACTGGGTCCTCTGGGTCTCAGCTTCAGGAGGCTCTGGAAGGAATTGGCAGACGCCTGGGCCACCCGATGCTCCCTCTCCAGCTCTGAAACAATAATAAACTGAATTAATACTAACACGGGGCCTCGACGCCGTGGCCGTAACAACCACACTTACCCTCGGTGTGGGTCTGCAAGCCCACGACCTCGTCACGGAGCCCCCCGCACGTCCTCTCGAGCTCTTGAATAGCGTCGTCCCTGTCACGAACGGTCGCCCTCAGCGCCTCGATCTCCTGGCGGGCGGTCTGGAGAGCCGCGTCCTTCTCCTGGACGGCTCCGTTCAGCGCCGTGATCTCGTCCTTCAGGGCGCCAAAGCGAGCTGTGACCTGCCCGATCTGGACGTTGAGGGTGTCGCGCTGACGGCTGACCAGGGAAACGTCCTCCTCGAGCTCCTTCACCCGTGCCGACAGGGGCTCGAGATCCCTGCGGGCCTGGGCTGCCTCCTCCCGAGCCTTGGTCGCGTCTGCGCGCACCACGGCCTCAGTCGCCCAGGCCTGCATCGCCTCTTCCTTCACCGCCGCGTAGGCAACGCGCAGCTCAGCCATCTCGGCATTCCGATCGGAAAGCCGTTTCTAGGCCTCCTCGACCAGAACCCGTTGCTGGGTGAGCACAGACCACACGCCGCTCTCATCCCGGATGAAGAGCGACTTGCGGCGGGAGTATTCCTTGAGCTCCTGATCATGGTTCGAAAAAACCAAAAAGATTGAGAGCCGAGGGAAAAGGACAGCAAAAGAACCACGAAAAGAACTAACAAGTCGAACATACCTCGGTGGCATCCCGCACACCTCGTGACAAGGTCTCCATCGCCACGTGAAGCGCTCGTTCGAGGTGCCGACGGAGACCCTCAAGGTACTCCTAGCGGTGCACCTCGTCCCTGTCGTTTAGGGTGAAGATGGGCTCGGCGTCGGGGTTCGCAGCGTCCCTGAACTGGAGGGACGGTCCCCCTCACCGCGGTATCTCCGCCTCCGCCCGTGCTATAGCCAGCGCGGCGATGTCCGGGCACGAGGACGACGATCCGGCCGTGGCGTCTCCCGGCCCCACGGAAGGACCAGCCTCGCCCGCGGCTCCCGCCTCATCGACTGCCGTCGAGGCACCAGCCTGGTCCACGGCCTCGCCCCCCTCGACTCCGACCACCTGTTTCCCCTTGTCCAGGGGAGAGTCGTCGAGGGTGAGGTCCACCGTGACTGGCGCCAGCTCTTCTGTAGGGGCCGGCCCCTCGACCGCCGGCACCACAGGAGCCGGCGCCTCGACCGCCGGCACCTCTTCCTCTGGGGCCTCGGGCGGGGGCTCGACGGCCCCACCCTCCACCGTAGCCGCCGGCTCCGCCGGCGGGTCTTGCTGCGGCTGTGGCTCTCCCGCCTGTGCCGCCTCCTGTCCCGCCGCCGGCGGGACCTCCTCCATAACCACGTCTGCATCCGCCCGCTCCACGTCGTGGACGGATGCTTCGGCCGCTGTGGCCTCGACGGCAGCCTCGGCCGTCGACGACGACCTAGGCTCCGCCGCGCCCGTGGTGGGCACCACCACCTCCGCCGGTCCTGACCCCTGCGCGGCGGGGTCAGAATCAGCAACCATCGAGGTGCCTGCCGCCGCCTGGGCCACCCCTTCCTACTGCCTCAAGCGCTCCTTCGCGGCCTCAACCCGCTGGACTCAGCCGGCATCCTACGCCGCCGTCCGGTTAATGACGACGACGCTCGCCCAAACCGACTTCACTGGGGTCGGCCCCATCAGCTCTGCCTTCCTCTTAAACCTACAAAGTGAGAGGAAACATCAGTGAATGGATCCAGAGAAAGGCAAAAGAGCGAAACATAAACACTTACCCGGAAATCGGCACCAAGGGCCTCGACCCCGGCCGGTCCGAACCTCCCGGCGCTACCGGTGGTGGCCTCGCGGCGGCTCCACCAGCGGGCCGGGCACTCCTTGGGGCCCTGGCCGGAGCGCCGCCCTACGTCCTCTGCGCCTCCGAGGCCAGCTGGCCTCGGGTCCTCACGCCCACCGGCGGCGCCGCCGATGACGACGCCGAAGCCGCCGCTCCAGTCTCCGCCTGAGCTGGCGGGGCCTGAACTGGTGCAGGTAGCCCGGTCGACCCCCCTGCTGGGTCCGGGATAAGGTGGCCCCTCCCGTCGAGGGGCCCGCCTCCTTCTCCACCTCTTCCTCCGCCTCCTCGACCACGACGACCGAAGAGGACGCCCCCCTGACAGGCTCCAACAGGGGGCGGATGTCAGGGAGGTCCCCCAGGCCGGTCACGGCTTCATACCGCGACAGGGCGTCGTCGTCCTCGCCGTCGCTGTCGTCGTCACCCTCCCCCGAGACCGTCTCAGAGGGAGACTCTACAAGGGGGACCCCGTCGATGGTCTGCTGGCGCCGAAGCTTCTTCAGCGCCTCCTTCTCCTTGGCCTTGCGGAGCTGCCGCTTCTTGGCCGTCTCCTTGACCTGCTTCTTCTGGGACGCGTGCTGGCGTTGATCCTCCCGGGCGGGCCGGTCCTCTGGGACTGGTGGCCATGTCTCCCGCAATGCCGACAGATCCTGCGCGTCGGCCTCGACCAAATCAGCGAAATCCAAAAAAAAACAAAACAAGCGAATGTACCGACCCAAAAACACTTACCACGGGCTCGAACCCCTGGGTAGGTCGCATGGGGACCCTGTCGACCTCCTCCACCTTGAAATTCCCCACCATCTGGCGCGCCCGCCGGAGGACCTCCTCGAGGACGAGGGACTCGTGGGACATCCGGCTCCCCTCCAGGGACGCCTCCGGGGTCATCTGGTCGAGGCGGAGGCGACGCTGGCACAGCGGCATCAACCTACGCCGGTGAAACACCGTGGCCACCGCCGCCGCCGTCAAGCCCCGCAGGCGGAGCTGCTGCAGCGCCGCCAGCAGCGGATCTAGGCGTGGCTTCTCGGCCTCCGGGACTCCGTAGTTCCAGTTCTCCTCTCGAGCGGTTAGCACTCGGCCGGTATACCTCGGCAACTGATTCTCATCGTTGCGGAGGTAGAACCAGCCTTCGTGCCAACCACTGTTTGAGGAGATGAGATGAGTCGGGATGTATAGATCCGCCCGACCCAACCTCACCTGCAGGACGCAGCTCCCTGCTCGAGCCACGCACCGGAGCCCCTTCTCCCCCGCCTTCTTGGCAAAAAGCTCAGCCTTGAAGAGGTGAAGCCACAGATTCCACTGCAGCTCCACCCCCAGGTAGCCCTCGCAGACCGCTGCAAAGATGGCGGCCTGCGCAACGGCGTTGGGGGCGAGGTGGTGCAGCTCCACCCAATAGTAGTGGAGGAGCCCGCGCATGAAGACGGTCACCGGTACGCCGAATCCCCGCTCGTGGAAGCAGATGAAGCTCACCACGTACCTCTCGGGGGGCGCCGGCTCCCGGTGGCCGGGTGGCGGCGTAGTCCACTCCGGCTGTGACTGACTCGTCCTCGGCCGCAGCAGCCCATCCTCGACCAACTCCTCCAACCTCCTCTCCATCACCGAGGAGGCGGCCCAGTCGTCGGCAGGGAGGATCTGACTCTTTCCTGCCATTGGTGCTACGGAGAGCCAGACGAACGAAGAGGGTGCGATGGCGGCAGCGCTGGATGTGGGCGGAGAGCGCATGGGGCAAAGGGCTGTCTGAGGCAAAGGTTGCAAGGACGCAAAGGACCGGTAGGGGAGGCGGACCCCTAGGCTTTGTTTTTATAGCCCCGGTGGAAGCCCAATGGCCGCGCGAAAAGGTAGGAGTGGTTTCCCGTATTTAATGCTCTCACCTAACCGTTTCCCTCAATCTCGCAGGAGTTGGGCACGTGGCCGTCCCCCACATCGTAACCGTACGTCACGTCGCGCACTACCGCGCCGATCTCACCCTGAAAAGGCGCGCCTGACTAACGGGCGGGGCGAGATCCGCGGACGGATATTCTCAGATACCTGGTAAACGGGCTCCGAGCCTGCCATAAGTCTCGAGGGAACGGGAGCTGGCCCTCGACCCGGGTTCGACAGCTGCCCTCGAGCAACAGAGTTAGGGGCGACTAGGGATGCGCCCGTTCATGGCCAGGGCTCGAGCCACGTTCTCGATGCACCCCAAGACGTATTCGAGGCCAAAGGAGGAGGTCGACGTAGGAATCCCCTCGAGGGAGACACCGAGCCCTCGGATCCTGTCGCAGGGAATTGACATCAACACGACCACTCCTTGGCATTTTTTGAGAGCGCCTCCGGGCCACTAGCCGACTCCTAACGACTGGAGCACGGGCTCACACTCGAATTCCCCCGCTAGCAGCTCGCCGAAGATCGTCGGAACTCGCCCAAACGGGGGTAGTACGGCGTTCCCCACCCCTCCTCCTCCTCTCTGAAGGAGGAGCGTGAGGGTCGCACAACAGAAGACGGCTGGGACTCTGATCGACCTCGTGCGCACGAGGCTCGGGGGCTCGATCGCAATGAACCATTCCCAAATAAAACGCGTAAAAGACCTTGGAGGAGTCTCAACACTCCACCGAGGCCTCGGGGGCTACACCCGGCGGGTGCGCTCGCGCGCCCCCATCAGAAAAAACTACGACGCCACGACTCCAGTTCATTAGCTAACAAACCTCTGGGAGAGTGATCCCACACTCACCCAAAGGCTCGGGGGCTACTGTCGGTACCAACAGTACGGGGGTACCCACATTATCGATAATAAAAAACTAAACGACTAAGCCACAGCAAAACGCAGGCCACCTCAAAACCGCATGCCAGGTCCGTCTCGTACGAGGCCGGCTCGACGGAGCGCCTCGACCGCGCTCCAGCTCCGACTCGTACGAGGCACCCTCGATGGGAACACCTCGACCACACTCCGACTTGCACGAGGCTCGTTCGCTCAACGGTAAAAACTCCGACTCGCGTGACCCCGGGTCAGGCGCTCGACCCCCTCACTTCACCTACCCCAGGACAAAAGTCAGAGCATTTAATGAGACTACCTACTACCACCAACCGGTATGGTCACAACCAGGATCGATGTGGGGACAATGCCAGTGTCAGCCTTCAGTATTTTATTGCCCATCCCGTGATGGGAGGTGAAAGCTATCACTGTACACACCTTACCATGCACTATTCATCACCAGTTACCCTCGAGGGAGGATACGACAAGGCCCGTATTCCGCAATCTCTGGGATTCGGCCTTATCCGTCCGGTCTCGACCCGGCCTCGACCCAACCTCGACGCCCTGCACAGTTCAATAGGAAAAGAAGGACGGCATGGCACGACGCTCTGAGTCATTTCGTCGTCTCATCCTCTACGTCACCGTGGTGTCCGGGGATGGCCTCCCATTCCTGGGGCACGTCACTACAGTCCCCTCAATAGGGTTCGACAAAACATCACCTCAAGACTCGCCGGCATCCTAGCCTCCTCTTACCCTATAAAAGGACCAGCCAGGACCCTACCGAGGGACAACGAACACCAGGCAAGACACAAGATAGAGATCAACATCTCAAGCAATCATCCGTGTACTCTTTTCCTCTCTTTGAGACTTGGGCTCGCCGCCCTCTCTCGCAAGTTTGTAACCCCTACACAAGCACCTCGGTGCAAGGAAATACAAAACTCTCTCCCCCCGCTGGACGTAGGGCCTTCTTCTGCCTGAACCAGGATAAACCCCCGTGTGTTCTCCTTGCATCACCATCCAGGATAGGGACACACAGCATTTACTAGTCGGTTTAGGACCCCCTCAGGACCGGACACCGACAACTACTATCGCCGCAAACCGTAGCCGGCCCCAGCCGTGCTCGATCGCAGTTGGCTCCTCGAGGGGACCGGTAGCCGCCATAGCAGCCCTGGCCAGCTGCCGCCACACTAGCCAAGGCCGTGAGGGCAGGGTGCAGGCAAAGGAGAGAGGAGCCTGCCCCCTAGCACCTGCCGGTGCCCCGGCCACCGATGCCACTGCAACCACCGACAGACACACGTCGCTCGGTCTAGGAAGGGTAGATCCAATAGCCTGGGGTCCGGATCCGGCCGCCCGGGCACCGGATCTGACCACCTGGGCACTGGGCCGGCGGCCACGGCGGCCATCGCTGCTATTGTCGTCAAGTCCTAGGGTAGGGAACACACAGAGGAGAAGAGAAGAACCCCACCGCCATCCCCTACGCCAGCTTGGGCACCAGACGGTGCCACCACAACCAAGGCATGCATCCCACGCTGCCGAGCTCCACACCACTCGCATGGGTAGGGATCGCCGCCCCCCTGCCATGTGTGCCGCTGTACGCAAGGGAGGGAGCAGCCCGCCATCGCCATCCTGGCTAGCTGAGCGGCCTTGCCAGTGGCTAACTCCGGTGGTGGCACGATGGGAGAGAGGGAGGGAGAAGGGGGCGGCGCTGGTTTTCGGCCAGCCGCCCATGCCACCCGTGTGGGAGCGACACTGGGCATGAGCTAGGGAGATGAGTTATCAAGCTAACTAGGCCAATTAGTGGCCTTTGGTATCAGTCTGTCATTACCTGATTCAATGCAAGACCTCCTTGTCTTTTATATAGTATAACATGGCATAAACAACATATTTATATATATGTTGTGACTAGCGCCCGGACGTCCAGATGCTAGCCCCTGTCCGAACACCCGTGCTTACCCATCCGCATCTGTTGCTGCTGCCGCGCCCATGCGTGTCTGCCTGCTGTGCTGCTTCGCATGGTGCCCGCCTGATGGTTATGTGAGACTGACGTGTTGTCCTACCTGAACTGCACACACTCAGTACAGTGGGAGTGAGTGTTGCATGCTCATGCACATGGGGACCACCCATGCCCGCATGCACGCAGGGACCGCCTCTGCGCACACTCTTCGTGTGCCTGCTAATAAAGACACTTGCAACATGAATCACTTGTTGTAACATTTGGAACATAAGTTTTCAACATGTAAAACATTTGGAACGTACACTTACAACGTATGTGTATAGCCACTATAACATATGCAACATCTAGATAAAACACTTGCAACATACATCTAAAATAGGTGAAACATTTAGAACATACACTTATAACATATATGTATAACTACTGCAACGTATACAATATCTAGATAAAACACTTGCAACATACGTTTGAAACAACTGAAACATTCGAAACATACATTTGCAATCCATTGCAACATACATTATATCCATTGCAACATATGCAATACCAGATCTACTCTTGTAACATCTAGATTAAACACATGCAACATCCAGATGAAACATATAAAACATATATCTAAAACGCATGAAACATATGGAGCTCGACACCGACTCGGAGCTCAATGCCACGAAGTGGCACGGAGGTCACTGGTGCGAGCTCATCGGCAACACGGATCTCGGCAGGCGAATGTAGTGTGGCTGCGGTGGGAGACATGCTGTGCCATTTTATAGTCTTACGTCACCATCGCTGCCTATTAGTTTGTACAGCTCATCTTTAGCCCCCGTGGGCAGGGCGCGTGCGGCACGCGACGTAGGCGGGCGACACGGCGTGCAGCGCGTGCGGGGTCCGTCTGGACGCCTTATAAGTATCATTATTGTTATATATAAGTTACCTAAGTAAAGTAGAATAAGTTGTAGGTAGACTTTATTCATCACGATTTGATCAGAATGGAAAACAATTTGAACGGAAAAATATTTCCAATCAGTTATTATTTCCCAACAGATTTTTCCATGTGCAAGCAGATTTTCCTTCATTTGCCCATCACCACATTATTATTGTCTGCTAGGAAAGAAAACTGCAACGTATGCGCATCTACGTGCTCGTCGGTTTTGTCGCAAAAAAAAAACATGCTCGTCGGTCTACTCATGTTCATGGCCTTGTTGGCTTATCACTGCTAGTTCATGGCTGCAACAGGTAGTGATAGGCTTTTTTCACAAACAAAATCATAACTTTTCATGTCAAGTCAGGTCAAGATAGACTTTATACTAAAATTGTAGAGTTCAAAGAAATGAAAGCTCGTGGTTGACAACTTTTTAATTTCAGATGGTTTATATGTCCAAATATTCCATTTATGTTCTCGGATTGGATTTGAGATGGTTGACTAATGTCGAATGGAGAAAAAGTCAACTACATATTTGTAAATACTCGACGAGATCTATAACTTTGTAGATAACAACTTTTTCATTTGAGATTATTTAGAGTGCCAAATGTACAATATAAGAGTTATAATTGTGTTGTTAATAGCAGCAGTTGTACATTAATAAGTGTTATGCAGCTCAGATGGTATGGATGCTTGAGAGAGTGTTTTTTTTTTAGGTCAATGACGGGAGGATCAAATCGATCCTCACCTGATTTTCATTCCACAGATGCCAGCGTAGCCGGTTGGTGGAAGGGGTCAAGCCCCTGAAGTACAAATAGGATTACAGCATCTTGTTAAAGAAGTGGAGGAGATTACATATCGAACGAGTTACTCCATTTAGCAGCAAGGGAAGCATTCCGTCTAGGAATCCTGCAGGCTCAGGATCGAACAGATTCTTTGCACGCCGCGACCAGCCAATCAACGTTTGGCTCTAGTCTTCTGAAGACCACCTCGTTCCCGTGCTTCCAAATTTCCCATCAGCACAGTAGGATGATGGGGTGAGCAACACTGACATGGATTCTGGGCGGAGTTTGGGTTTGCCAGAGTTCTGTGACGGGTGCGATTCCATCCGGGTTCCAGCCAATTGTGTGCCAGAAGTCACAGGCGAAGTTGCAAGCTGAGAAGATGTGATCGGCGGATTCATCTGCTTCCCCACAAATCTGACAGACCGCATTCTGGAGAATGTTCTTGAGCACCAAGGACGTTCTGCAATGGATTCTATTCTTGGTTAACGTCGATGCCCGGTAGATGACGCCGGACATCAGTCTGTCGTTTCCATCTTGGTAGAAGCTTGTGCGCTAGTCCGCTGTGTCTGGTCTAGGAGCGAGTTGAGTTGTTGCAGCTCATCGGCAGCCTAGGCAGTGAGACGGTGTTGGAGCAGGTTCTGAACTCCAGCGCCTAGGATGTCGCTCACTGTTGTCAGTCGGCCGGTGAAGTGGCTGAATAGCGCTGGCATCTTCTGGGCAAGCGGTCCATCCAACAGCCAGGTATCACGGTAGAAGGCTGTGTCCCTGTTGTTCCCCACCGAGACGGTCGTGATTCGCTGATATGCCGGCAGCAGGTCCTTCAGCGCCGCCCTGTGCGTCCCAGATAGTTCGCCGCTGAGATCCGAGAGGCTGATTTGGCGCACCCATTGTGCCCAGGCAGAACCTTGCAGATGAAGGCGATGCAATAGTTTCAAAAGCAGGCAGGCATTTTGAGTGTCTAGGCGCCTTATGCCGAGACCTCCATCTTCCTTTGCTTGGCACATATTCTCCCAGGCCACCAAGCACCTAGCGCCCGAGGCGTTCTCGGATGCTATCCACAGGAAGGCCCGGCGACGCGCATCAATGGAAGCGATGACACCGAGTGGCAACATCATCGCCCCCATGGCATAAGTTGGTACTCCGGAGAGCAATGTGTTGATGAGAACGACGCGGCCTGCAGTAGACAGCAGCAGCACCAGCCAGCTTGCCAAGTACCTGTCCACTTTAGCAATGAGGGGCGCGAAGTTAGATAGTTGAAGCTTGAGATTGAACAGTGGAAGTCCCAAGTAGGTCTTTGTGGGAAGGTGCCAACTTTGCAGTGTAAGATTTCCATGAACTGGTCTAGGGCATCATCTTTAAGATGCAGTGGGGTGACAGTGCTCTTGTCATAGTTGATAGCCAGCCCGGTAGCCTATGAGAACATGTCTAGAAGGTTTTTGAGCTTTGTGATATCTCCAAGCTCCGCCTTTACTAGAATGATTGTGTCATCCGCGTACTGAAGTACCGGACACGGGCCGTTGGCCATTGGATGTCAGACGCTGCTGTCAGTCTTGATCCGAACTTGAAGAACGTCCGCCACTAGGAGGAACAGGTATGACGACAAAGCATCACCTTGCCGAAGCCCCCGTTTGCACTGGATCCAAGGCCCGGGCACTCCATTAACCAACACCGCTGACTTTGATGTTGAGAGCAGCATCCTCATCCACCAAATCCATTTGTCTGGGAAGCCCCGAGCATCCATGATCTTGAACAGACTATCCCAATTTACGGAGTCGAAAGCATTTGCGAAGTCAAGCTTGATTACGAGTGTTGGAGCCCGTCTTTTGTGGCAGCACTAGACCACCTCTGTTGCTACCACAAAGTTTTCTGAGATTGATCGTCCATTGATGAATCCTGTTTGGTCAACATCTACCAAGCGTGCAATCTGTTGTTGAAGACGCGACGTGAGTAGCTTGGTTAGAATTTTAATCGGGCAGTTTTGTAGTGATACCGGGCGGAATGCGGACGGGTTCACTGCCGCCTGAGATTTGGGGATGAGGACGATCAGAGCACGGTTGATGCGCTGAAGATCCACCTCTTCATTGTGGACGGCACTGATGAATCGCATGATCGCTAGTTTGATGGCCGCCCATGCCGCGACGAAGAGACCTGGGCCAATGCCGTCTGGCCCGGGCGCGTTGTAGGCGCACATAGCATAAACTGCGCACCTGGCCTCCATCTCAGTGAAGGGTGCAAGCAGCGGGCCTTGGTCCACCCGCTCACGGCCATCGTAGATGTGGTTGATGTCAAACCCCCATGTTGTGGCCACCTCACCACCTAGGATGTCGGAGTAGTAGGTAGTGAGTGCGGTCACCTTGTCATCGTGGGCGATCAGGGAGGCGCTGTCGACTTCCAGAACGCGAATGGCGTTCCGGCGAGAGTGAGCGGATTCTTCGGCATGGAAGTAGTGAGCGTTTGCGTCGCCCTCTTTGAGAGCACGGAACTTCCCCCGCTGCTTCCAGTAAGCTGCCCGTTGCGCCACGATCAGCGACACCTTCTCCCTGCATAGAGCGCGCAGCCTGCGTTCCCCTGTAGACAGAGCACGTGTTTCCTCGAACATGTCTAGCATTAGCGTAATAAAGGAAGCATTGCGGTAATCAAATGGGCGCAGACAGTGCTTGAGAGAGTGTTGAATTCCTCAATTTGGATCTTGCAAACACATTTTTTTTATCGCTGCGTTTTTGCGCTAGACCCGGAAGTCATAGGATGATATCATTGTCATGTCAATAACCAACAATGATAGGCAAGACTATCACTACCGATTGCTCCAGGCTGGAACGATTTGGATGTGATGCTAGATTTAGACCCGACAATGATGCATTAATCTGGTGTAGTAATATTGTATTGATTGTTTACCACACAAAGATTAAAATAGGCAATCAATTTGCCTCCAATACTTTATCTTAGGTATCTTGTTTTAATTTATGTTCCATATTTGCTATGTCAATTTCAATATGGTTCTTTGTCAAATTAAAGTGAACATATTGCCAAGGCTTCTAGAGATGAAGTTTGGACACACATGATATCTTTGTTGATGAAACTTCATTGTCAATGCCAATTTAAACATTTGATACCCAACCTAGTTCAATTGAATTATAATTTAATCCCAGAGCGCGCTGCTATGAAATTATTGAAACCCATTTAAACTTTTAAAAGAAAAATGGCCAGTTGCAAATCCTAGTAAGTGCAGACGTTGCCACATGTGGCCACATCGGTATGGCCGGTGTAGGCGCCTAAAGTACAGTTAAATCGTGCGCTATATATTGGAGAAAACGAAGCACGTAAATTACAAGGAGGGAGCTTGTCAGCACCGATGAGCGATGAGTCAAATCTGACTGTTAACAGGCCGTCACACTTGTAACTGAGGCAATCTAGAGTTCCGCTCCTAGCGAAGTAACCGACACTTACATGCCTTTATCAGAAGCTGGGGCCAGCAGAGTTCAATCAGCTTCAAGCCTTCAATTGATCGTCCGCCATGCCGCTCAAGCTCGCCATGATCGTCCTCCCTCCGTTGATGGTAACTATCGTGGTGCTGTCCCTGGTTGGCGCCTCTTGGGACGTCATGGCCCGAGTCACCGTCCTCCTGGTCGCCTTCCTCCTCGTCATCGGGCTATGCGACCGCATGAGGCAACGGCCAGCTGCTGAGTCCATGGCCGCTCCTCCACAGGAGTCGTCGGCCCTCGGGCTTGGCACGTCTGCCATCGCCAGTCTCCCAGTGTACAAGTACGAGAAGAAGAGCGGCGGCGGCAGTGACGAGTGCTCTATCTGCCTCGGCGAGATGAAGCCAAAGGAGACGGTGAAGCAGCTACCTGTGTGCACGCACCTGTTCCACGAAGGGTGCATCGACCTGTGGCTGTGGTCTCACCGGACGTGCCCGGTGTGCCGTAGTCCTGTCATCGCGGCGGCTACGCCGGCGAGCGTGGAGATCTATGTGCGCCATCAGGACAGTCATTGAACTACGGATTTTGATGTAATCCTATAAGAACAAGTATAATAATTGAACTACGGATCATGCGAGCAATAAGTTGGGCACAGAAGCATATGCAGTGGTGGGTTCATATATTAAATGAATGTGTGGAGAATTAGAAAATATGAGTTGGGACATGAGTAAACCTAATAGTGTGGCTCTGTTTGAGGAGCAGTGTTTGTAGTTCAAGAGTAATAAAGAAGTTCCCTACAGACAAATAAAAGATCACTATTATATAGCTTGACTCTTAAAACTTGTCTAATAGTCAATATTTGGCTGTATTATTGGACTTGCTCTAACAGTTTTGTTGCCGGCAATTTAATTCAATCTGCGGCTCTAGGTTATTGTTGTTTGATAATTCCTCGTTAAGGTTCTTGCATTTTTTTTTAATTTTGAAACAAGATTTTCAGTGCAGCAGTTGTGCAGGTTTAGGTTTTCTTAACTACTGTTATCTTACTGTCTGGCACAGTAGCTATAGCTGTATTCACTATTCATATTGTCAGCATTCCTACTATTGCAGATTATGTTATGTGGTTGCAAAGCAATAGGTTGTAGCTATATACATATTCGAATATGTGGATCCTTATCTTACATCTTCTATTACTGTACTATGTTTTGTTTTTTACTAAAGTTCATTCTTGACACAGGAGTTTGAAGTGTTGACGACGCCCTTCTCTGGGCGCATGATCAAAGACAAGTTGGCCGATTTCCTAGTGGAACAAGTCATCAATAAGAAGGGAGAGTTCCATCATCCTAGTTAATATGGGTCATCACCACTGTGTCCAATGATGTAGTGTGTGTGTGTGAACAAATTGTGAACCTATGAATGTATAAGTTAAGTGGATTTGGAACAAATATTGTGAACCTGTGAATGAATTCAATATATATATATATATGTATGTGAATCTGTTGATATTTGAAGAGCTTCTGTTGAGCTTCTGTTGAGTGGCATGAAAATGTAAACACGCTATATGTGACATGTCTTATTAACACGCGTCACTTGTATACATGCTATGAGTGACGCGTATTATCAATGCGTGTCACTCGAACCCTACTGCGCATATTATTATTAGTGACGCGCATTACCCTTACAAGTGACGCGTGTAGAAAATAAGCGTCACTACTATTAACAACTTAGTGACGCGTGTAGACAATACGCGTCACTCATATTATCAACTTAGTGACGCGTGTAGACAATACGCGTCACTCCTATTATCAAATAAGTGACGCGTGTAGACAAGGCGCGTCACTAGTATTATCATAACAGTGACGCATGTAACTATTACGCGTCACTGGTATTTCCATATTAGTGACGCGTATTTACGCGTCACTCATATCATCACATCAGTGACGCAACATAGGTGACGCGTCTTTTCCGCGTCACTAAAGCTGGTCTGGACGCGTCACTGATGTGTTTTTTTGGCATAGTGTCTGTTTGGGGAGCAGTGTTTGTAGTTCAAGAGTATTGCTGCCGGTTGCGGATTGTCAGTGAAAGAAAGGCTCTAAATGCAGTTTGTTCCGGAGCGAGTGTGCTGCCGGTTGCCACGAAAAATCCACCAAAACTCAAGAGCTCAAAAAACTTCACTACGCAGGGTGGTAAAATATATTCTCTTATCCAGATGAAGTTGCAAAATTAAGGTCATAAATTAATGACCTGAGATAATCTCCTACCCATACGGCGTGAAAATAAAGATCTACCCACTGTACATGCAACATTACTCAACTATAGAGATCTTTATTGTCAGGCTTCTTATTATTCAACACTTCTTTCTCTACAAAACAGGACAACCACATATGCTGTTTTGTAACCAAATATATATTGTTTGTTCGGGGTATAGAGAATAAAATAGTATTGGCACATTTGACTCCAAGAGAGTTTTGTACAATTTAATATCACATTTTTATATTACCATATTTTCTATTATTGCACATTTGTTCGGAGATATAGGATGAGAAAACATATATTTTGTATGTGATTGTGACATAGGTTACTATGCATTATCTTTCATACTGCCATAGGTAGATAGTTGATATGCAAATTTATAGGGTTATTATAATAGCAAAATGTCGGTAATTTAGATGCCACTTAGAGGGTTACACAATATGTATAAGAATTTCTGCCATATATGTTTTTGTCAATCCTGTCTGAGATATATGAAGGCCACCAATATATTAACATTAAGATGGGTTCACGTACAATTTTGCTGATCCACATGCTGACTACTATCTACCTAGTAGATATATTGTCTTGCTGGCCAATCAAAATTGCTGCACGAGAAAACTAAGACGGGTAGCTGTAAACCTCGAGGCATTTCTCTTGTTACTATCGACGAACTCTCCCTAGAAAGACTAGCTATTCCTCAGATCAATAATTATGCTCAAATAAAGCATCCTCTTTCGGATATTAGTTACCATTCATTAAGCCGGCACTCACCGTGCACGATGTTCTTCTTTGGAGGTAGGGGTGCGCTCTTTGTCAGGATCGCGTGCATCGTGTTAATACCACTCTGCATGTTCGCCGGCTTGGTGCTGTATGTCATCGGCGTGCGGTGGGGCCTCGGTATCCTCGTCTTCGTCTCGGTTCTCCTTTGCGTCCACTGGCCGTTCCTCATCGACCACATAGGTGACAACAACGCAGGCAGGAGCCTCCCGGTGCAAGTGCAGCAGCCGGCACCGGGCACGGAGCCAGGAACGTCGCTTGCCGAGCTGCCAGCACAACCAGGTGGCGTGCACTGTAACGGCCTTGGTGCCTCCGCGATCGCGGCCCTCCCGGCGTACGAGTACGACAAGAAGGCCGGCGGTGACGAGTGTGCGGCCTGCCTCGGCGAGGTGCAGCGCGGGGAGGTGGTCAAGCAGCTTCCAGCGTGCATGCATCTGTTCCACGAGGGGTGTATCGATGCATGGCTGAGATCGCGCATCACCTGCCCGGTGTGCCGGTCACCGGTGAATGCCGCGCTGCCGGTGGCCGCTCAAATTATGGTGCGGGCAGAATAGATTTGGGATGTTTGGGACTTTATTATGATCAGGTGTCCCAATCTAATGGTGGTTGTGCTTTAACTTGGTGCCTACAAAATAGAGGGCACTGTACATTTTCTGGAAGAGTTTTTTTGGGTACCTTTTTGGTGTGAAGCGTTCTAATCGAACAGGAAGAGTATTTGTAAATAAGAAATGCAATTTTGCCATGCATGCCGTGGTAGGCTTGCTACCGCTGCAACAATCAACAGATGGCGGCTTCTTGCAGACGGCAACTTGTGCTTTGATGCTAGCTTTGAGGGGCGACCATATACAACGTCATCGGTGGCACTCTTTGCATGGTGCAATAACATGATGTGGCTTCCCATGATGGCTGATGCCATGTAGGACGGATCGGAGGTGGCCCCTATGGGTTGGCATGGCGGTGATGCCATGTATGTGACCTCGTCGTTGCAGCAACAATCTCCAGCTGGTTTCGATAGGCAAGTCATCGGCCATGAAAATAATAACTTTGTACATCACATTATCGATAGGCAAGTCATCGGCCATGAAAATAATAACTTAACGTCACTAAATTTTGGAATAAATCTAAAAATACCAGTATCCCGGCCTGTGAATAAGCCAAGGATTTGAACTTGTCCACGGAAAGATCTGTCATACACCATAAGTGCTCAATCGCACGGGTCACAAACAAACTGAGACGGCGTGATTCTGCCAAAACCGGCCTAACCAGGTTTGGGAACTGGCCTAGCCGGTTTTCTTGAGTTTTTCCTTGAAAAGTCTAAGGGCAGTAATTACCACACTTTCTCCGTTAAGAGTGGCTTGGTTTATGAGCAAACCAGCAAAGGGTAACCAATCGTGCTTACGTGACAAAGAATGACTAGTTTCTGGGCAAACTAACAAAGAAAACGTAGCTCTCACCCAGGAGGGACCCTATTCGGCCAAGGACATCACAAAGCAATGAACAGCAATATGGAGGCCAGAAGAGATTAGGGCAGAGAGAGTAGAGAATAAATTGGGTTATTGTTGATAATGTGTGTTGGGCACCTCAACCGGCCGTGCCCCTTGTATTTATAAGGAGAAGGTGGTCTTATCTCATGAGGGTCGGAATCCCTTGCAAAGCACTCCAAAATACAACTTTGTTCAGAGCTGGCCCGTCCAAACTGGCTTAGCCGGACTGCAAAACCAGCTTAGCTTGTTTTTGTGGGAAATCCAGCTTAGCTTGTTCTGGAATCCGGTTAAGCCTATTTTTCTGTATCAGTACCTATTGACACCGAAATTTGGTTTGGGACATGAAGATCTAGAGTTTCGGAGTTTATTAAAGAAAGCCACAATATTCAGCAAAATCAGCTAACCAAGTTACCATCAAGATCAGCCAAATGACGATGACGATTATCCCTAGGACAGAATTCAATGGGCGAGAGATGGTGGCAGAGAGGTAGGAAGACACGTCGGACTCCATAGAAGGGGAAGATTAGGGTCCAAGTTATCTTAATTTAGGATGTTTTGTTCTCTTTTTGAAGTTTTGTAACCAATCTTATTCTACTATGATTCGTAGTCAAGCCTCGGGTATATTGAACCCTGGCTATTGTAATAGACATCCACACATCAATCAAAACAAGTACCTTTACCTTTTTTTTGGCCCCGTGCCACCCTTAGGGGTAGGAGTAGAATAGATCTCGACGAGTTCTTCGAGCAGGCATCTGTTAGGTCCAACCCCTAGCTTGTTTGTGAGTATCCGTCACGACTTATACTTTATTTGTAAGGCTGCATCGGTTAGGTCTGACCTCTTGCAAGCTTTGTATAAGTTATCATTAGTCATTGTAAGGTTGCATCAGTCTAGCTCGTATCTATTACAATCACTTATACAAGTTATCCTATGATTCTTATCAAAATTTATATGATTGCATCGGTCCGGCTCAATCTCAAACGAATTTTGATACGGATTAGTTATCGATATTGTGTTAAATAGTTTACTATTTAGCATAATATCACCAATTGCTCGATCTAGATTAAAGGTTTCTCGGTCTTCATCCTTCGATTTATCGTCTGTCGACTGTTTTTATGATAAGATTCAACCGTTGACGTTAGATCCTGTTTATCGGCAATTTTATCTTGATATTGATCGACCATAGTGGGTGTTTGAAGCCTGTTTCCTCTAAGGAATAGGTTCGTTAGTCATCAATCTCCATTTTGCTGCCCTCGTTACCAACCTGTTGGTAGTGCACTAGATCGGGTCTTGTTGGTTAACGAATCTACTCATTAAGGGAGACATGACGTCATCCATTTGCTATGCTTCTATAGGCTATTTTAGCCGATAGCCTAAGCTTTCACGTGTATGGCATGCGTCCGCGATTCTGTTAAAACATGAGTACGTTTATAGATCGCTAGGCTTGCAGTTTGCCGTTCTACTATCAATGCTGCATCGATTCGGTCGACCTATTAATAGTGCCGTCAATTGGGTTTGGTCGGTTTGTAGATTTGCTTATGTTTTGGTGGTTAAATATTCGCATGCTATATGACAAAAAACCACTTAGATCAGCCCCTTGGGCGGTTGCTTATGCTTTCATACTCATAAGATTTGCTCATAATGTTGTCTAAATATGGATAGATCTATGTGTCCTAAAAGTTTAATTTGTTATCATTATTATTGCTATCTTCGACGCGCTCGACCCCCTCTGTTAATGATGATAAGTTAGATTTGATGAGCTTGTAGGTCCATCTATACTAGATAAGTGATTGATCATCGATATGCATCTATTTACTTTGGAATCGGCTATTTTTGCCGATGGCCCGTGCATTGCAAGTGTATTGGCTTTTATTATTGTGCTTGTTTTTGTCCTCATCTTTGAGCCAATACAGGGTACAGTCAATGCAAATGCTTTCATTCATATCAGCTCTCTACCTTGTTTTTTCAGGTTTTATGACCATTGGCATTAGATTTATATCATTTATATCTGATAATTGCCAATAGTTTTTGTTTTTTCAACATCCTATATCATGAACATGCTGAATATCGAATATTTAGTCGATAGCTTTATCGAATCAGCTGTCTAGCCGCACATTTGGAACTATCTGGAGTAAAATCGACTTATTCTACCTTAAATTACTGATTACATTTCTCTCCTTGTCAATTACAGGGTCAAATTGACTGGCACACCCTAGGTCACGACCATCCAGTCCGGTGTCCTCCTAAGTCCTAAGAGAGCTTGGGATCTACTCCATGCGGTTTCTCTCGGCTTGCTATGTGTGCCGGTGGCAAGTTCACTTTTTGCCATCGACACAGACTTGGCACGCTCGGTGGGACCACAATCATCAACATAGACAACGAAGCGATCCTCATGGTCAACCTTGAAGACCAGCCTGATGACTAAAAGGCTCTCATTGATCGAGCAACGGAGGATTTCCGTGAGAAGTGTCGCTGTCTTACAGCAGGACGCCCAATTAAGTCGTTTAGAAGACTCCCTTGCCAAGCGTCCTCCTACATGGACAAAGTGAAGATATTAAAGCTAGAGCTACTGCCCATCTAGTCCACAAGACTGTTCACGAAGTCTTTACAAATCACAATAAGGTGTTAGCCAACACAATCGGTAATGTTATCAAAGAAGTTTTCTTTGGAGCACCAGTTGATCAGGTGGGACCATCATATTTCAATGGCTATAATTCTTTGGCTGTTAGAGGCAGTGTGCCTAGTTCTAGTCAGCAGTCAAATGGTGGGTAGTATCAGCAACCACCAGCATGGCAGCTTCCAGGAGGACTAGCTCAAGATCAAACCCTGCAAGCAGCAGGGGGGAAAGATCAAGCCCTACCAACAACAGGAGGGCATGGTCAAGAGACAGGGGGCAACCATCAGTGTAGCAATCACCAAGTGTCCCTGTCGCGCAGACAGTTCAACATCCTACTGGACTAAACCAAATATATTCAGTCCAGCAGCCAACCTCACCAATCACTCAATAGGTTGTGCAACGGCCGGCTCAGGGAAGATTCAGTACTTCCTACCAAACACCTCAGTTAGCCCATAAAATTGCTCCATCAGTGCAAAGGATCATCAGGGATGTTGGTCCAAATTATTTCAATAGTCGATTGCAGGGCTATGCAACTCACAATGCTCAGATCGACTACCTAGAGGGATATCACTTGGTTTCTGATGCCAGCATATATAAACTTCTGCCGCATCCTAGGTATCAAAATCCTTACAATTATCATCCGCAGCAGCTTCAACAACTTCAGGCCTAGGGCAACAAGCTCAAGTCCAAGGTCAACAGTCTTTGGCTCAAAGTCAACAAGTTCAAGCACAAGGCTCTCAAGCTCAGGCTCAAGGGCAGCCGAGACAACAAGTTGTTGGCATGAATGCTGATGAATTAGTCAGCAAGATAACAGCTATGATGCAGAGCCAGTTTGGGTTGAAACCTAAGAATCAGATTGGCTCCTATCAGCATACATACCTAGCTTGGTATGATATTCTACAACTCCCTTCGCGCTACTGGGTACCTAATTTCTCCAAGTTTACTAGAATAGATGAGATGACCATATTGGAGCATGTCAGCCGTTATCTTGCTCAGCTTGGAGAAGCATCTACGGAGGAAGCGCATAGAGTTAGGTTTTCCCTTTGTCTCTGTCTGGACCGGCCTTCAGTTGGTTTGCATCACTTGATCCAAACTCAATCACTAGATGGGCCGATTTAGAGCACAAGTTCCATGCATACTTTTACAGTGGGCCAGGGAAGAAAAGGATCTTAGATTTGACAAACATAAGGCAGAGAAATAATGAGTCCGGCTCTGAATTCATTCAAAGGTTTAGACAAGTGAAGAGCCATTGCTACTCGTTGAATTTATCTGATGGCTAGTTGGCTGAATTGGCCCTTCAAGGGATGTTACTAGCAATAAGAGAGAAGTTCGAAGGCTAGAACTTTGAGAATGTATCTCACTTGGTCCATAGGGTATCTGCTTTTGAGAGTCAACATCGGACCCTACGAAAGGAAAAGTACTTGAAGGGTACTGTTGCCATGGTAGATTCGTATGATACAAACTCTAAAGATATAGAGGTTGAAGTTGATATTGCTGAATGGACATGGGGCAAGAGTGTTGTTTCTTATCCTTGGGTGAAAGAAATGGAGAGCACTTATGACTTCGATATCAAGAAGGCTGACAAGATCTTTGACTTCTTGCTGGAAAAGAAGCAATTGAAGTTGTCATCAAACCATGTGATTCCATCGGCAGGAGAACTCAAAGGGAAGAGGTACTACAAGTTTCATAATGCTACCACTCATAGTACCAATGAATGTAGAGTCTTTAGGCAGCACGTCCAGAAGGCCATTGAACAAGGGAGGATCTAGTTTGAATCAACCAAGAAGCTAGCAATGGGTATAGATGAGCATCCTTTTCCATGGGTGCATATGGTAGAATTCTAGTTGGCTAAAGGACAGACAAAGGTCTTGATGTCAGCCAAGGCTAGAGAAGAAGGGTCAGTCGACCCCAAAGTCCAGACATTGGTTAATGAATACAAGGAAGTTAGACAACAACGTGATCGACAAAAGAGCTGATGCGAGCATGGCGAGACCTCTAGAGCTGGTGCTATGTGTCCTCACGTAACTTCTAGGATCCTGTTGAACAAATGTCAATTCTAGAAGGAGAAGGACCACCAACACCAGCTCGAGGAAGAAGAATATGAGCATCAGTGCGAAAAGAAAGGTATGAAAGAGAACAAGCTGAACTACATTGGAATTTTCCTTTCTTCAAACATTGTTGGAACGAAGGTTTGAAACTGCCCACAAGACATAACTGCCCAGAGTGTAGTAATCAATATCAAGAATTCAGGTAGTCTCAAGCCAACCACCGGTCCATTCATGAACGTTTGAGTTATCAATCTAATGACACGGATCGGCGTGTAAAAAATAAAGGAGTTCACAATCGGCTAGGTAAGCGCATGTATGATCAAAACTAGGCCAACTGTGATAAAGGAGAAAATGAGTATGTTTGGCAAGAGGACCAATGGTGTCCATGAGGTCTAACAAGGAGCTAGAAAAGAAGGGGCCAACGCTTAAGGAATAAGAGTTGGAAGCTCAGAAGTATAACAGATCTCGTGCATGGTGCGTCGAGCAAACAACCAACAAGGGTAAGCCATTGGCTAATATTGATATGGTTTTCATCCTCAAAGTTTAGAGCTCCCTCCAAATATGAGAAAGAAGAGTCCAAGGGAGAAGGGTTCGATGAAGAAGAATTAGAAGAAGTACTATCTCAGTTAGCCGTCCAGTCCCAACAAGTTATATTTGACAAACCATCTCAGCATCGGCACTTAAAAGCTTTATACATGAAAGGATTTGTCAATGGGAAGCCGATGACTAAGATGCTAGTCGATGGAGGTGCTACGGTCAATCTGATGCCTTATACCATGTTTTGCAAGCTTGGAAAAGGTCTTGAAGATTTGCTTGAAACTGACATGCAAAAAGACTTTGGTGGTAATGTATCTAAGACTCGGGGGCAGTTAACGTTGAATTTATGATTGGAAGTAAAACCCTTCCTACTACTTTCTTCGTCATCGATGGTAAAGGAATGTATAGTCTGCTCTTGGGTCATGATTGGATCTATGCTAATTGTTGCATCCCTTCAAAAATGCACCAATGCCTTATCCAATGGCAAGGGGACAATGTTAAAGTTGTTCAAGCTGATACGTCCGTAAGTGTGGCAACTGCTGACCCAACATACTAGGAGTTTGAGGATTGTGAGTGCTTTTCTGGTAGAATCTTGGAAGGAGGCATTATTAGGATCAATGATGAATGTCAACAGCTGATCCAAGTAATCGACTGTGAGAGTTTATTTTGATGTCCCCTCCAATTGGTCGTTGCGGAACGACTAAATGTTACCTTTATAAATTAGTTCATCAGAATATAGCCGTTTTGTTTCGAGGAGTCAGGTTTGTATTTAAACACACATGATTTGGAAGAAGCTTGACAGCTAATGATTTTAGGAATTTCATGATGAATGATTCAATGCTTAAATCGTCATTGGCTACTTGGAAACCTTGTTCGTTATGGAGTTTTAAACCTTGGTGATTAAGATTAGTGCTCAAGCATGATCAATTTTGAATCATCACCAGGATTAACAGCCGGTACTCATAGGGCCTCGCCTTTAGAACAAAAAAGGAAATCCTAATTGAGCCTGAAAAAGGTAAAAGCCGATGCGGCACGCATCGCCTAGAGTGCAAAAATAAAAACAAAAAATACAAATCACACAGGAGATAAACACGGAAGAAATCGACTGAAGGTTTTATTCATGATTGGGACCCTAAGTACAAAATACGGGCTGAAGAAAATGTTGTTCACGATTCCTTCAGGCCGAAGAAGTATCCGCCACGGCGTCGGTGCCCCTTCAAAGGTCGCCACCAAAACATGGTGTTCATCGCCGCTTGCAAAACTGGGCTGCAACCATCGAAGCTCATGCTCGGAGCACACCTGGGCAATGGTCAAGGCAACTGTAGCCCCATGATGGACGTCACGAAGAGCGATCTCCTCGGTGCGCACAGGGATGTCTTGAAGGCGATTCACCAGTAGGTCACCTCGGGCGTTTAGAGCCCTGGTAGCATTGTTCGCCACCAGTTGGAGGGCCTCCAACTACTCTGTAGGGGCTGCAATAAGGAGAACAGGAGTCATCATAAGGAGCACAACGCAGCAAACTGACAAAGGGACAAAATTTCTTCTGAAGATCTTACTTGCGACCCTGGCGTCAGATTCAGCCAGTCGCGCTCGGGTGGTGCTGCTCTCCCCTTCTACGGTGGTGAGAGCAGTTTGGGAGGCAGTCAAAGTGGCCTCTAGACACTCAATTTCGTAGGTCGCCTCCCAATGACGACCCAGCGCCTCATCCCGCTCATGAAGATAACGTCGGGCGTCATCCCCATTATACGAGTATGTGGAATCGATAGAGGAAGCTGCTGATGCCGCTGGCTAGGCTTCGAACCTTGCTAGCAGATTTTGGATGCCGGCCCGAGTGACAGTCCTACAAAATGAAGGATTACCAAGTTCAGATAATTGTCAAAAGATTTGGAATATAATTCGACATACCCTGGAATGCGAAGACGTTGGCGTGGGGGAAGGTCTTTTTCTGGTAGATTGCCAGCCAGACGCTTGTCGTCCGCCATTGCCCTTGATGATGTGAATTTTTAGATCTGAAGACAAGGAAGGGGGAGTTGTGCAACAGCAAGAACAAAAGGCAAGTGCAGACGTGATTTCATGGCTATCCCTTGAGGGAATACTTATAGCCGGGATGGGCACTAGTAGATTTCTTGAGCCGTGTTGGATTAAAAGGCAGTTAATGGAAGACAGAGAGCCATTCTAGGAATCAAGGAAGCCACGT
This sequence comes from Saccharum spontaneum, assembly GCA_022457205.1. Classification (NCBI taxonomy): domain Eukaryota; kingdom Viridiplantae; phylum Streptophyta; class Magnoliopsida; order Poales; family Poaceae; genus Saccharum; species Saccharum spontaneum. The sequence goes on from CM039616.1 coordinate 39,257,024, forward strand.
GTGGCTAGTTGAAAAGACTGCGGTTGCAGAGATCATGAACGTGAACTTTTCGTTCGCTGGGATCCTTTGCATTCTCACTCGGTTTCGGGCCTATGGATTTGAAGTTTTATTTGCTACTGCTTTATGTTTTCACTTGACTGGTGAGTTAGCCCTAAGGATCAGTCGACTAAGGTTTGATCGACTAACTTTGATAGACCAGAGGGCCAAGTCTGGAGTTTTCCTAATGATAGTTGGTTCAGAGGTAAATTGCTAATAAGAAAGCTGATAATAATGAAGGAGGTTTGTGCACAAGTAGAAGATGTGTCAAACTAAAGTTTGCACTAGATGCTACAAGTCGAGAATATTGCAAGTTCAGAGCCGCTCAAACCGTGTTTTGGGGCTTCTAGACGAAAGGCATCGGCTTCTAAAATTAGCTAAATACCCTCAGTAACGGACCCAGAAATGACTTTGATGATCCTCGGTTCACTATACATAACAGTTGCTTCTGCCCTCTTTTCAGTTATCACTGTTGGAAGTTGGGATAGATTGGCTTCCTCGATTTGGGTTAAAGCATCAGTTTCTTCCGGCCTTTTCAGTAATTGCTCCCATTCAAATTTGAGCTGGCTAAACTCTCGCCTAATCTGGGAAGAAACACCATCTAGATTGTTGGTTCAAGAGCTAATAAGGAGAATGGTGATAGTGAAAGAGATGCCCGCTTAGGCTCAGTGCACAAATATAGGTGCAAAGGAAATTTTTATTTATTAAAACATAACCCCTAGTTACAAACTAAGGACTGAAGAAGACGTTGTTACGATTTCCTCGGCCTAGGTTATGTTTGCCACGGTGTCGCTGGCACCCTCGAAGTCCTCCACCAGGTCCTAGTAGTCTTCGAGGTGATCATCTTCTAGGAAGTCAGGCTCCACCAAGCAAAGGTTGTGCCTTGAACACGCCTGGGCTATTGCTAGGGTGACGGCGACGCCATGGCAAGAGCCGTGGAGGGCCATCTCTCCCTGGCACGCATGGGGATGTCCTGGAGATGAGCCACCAGTGTATAACCCCACGTGTTTAGAGCACCAGTGGCATTGTACGCCGCCAACTGGAGAGCCTCCAGTTGCGCCGTCAGAGCCTAGATCAAAGGAACGCAAGGAATCATTAGAAGACTAGCAAGGTAGAAGCAATGAAGAAAGCAAAAACTTTGAAGATTTTACCAACAACCCTGGCATCTGACTCCGCCAGTTGCGCCCGAGCCACGTTCGCCTCCCCCTCTGCGGCAGATAGAGCGGCTTGGGAAGCATTCAGGGCAAACTCCAGTTGCCCATTCTGTCTTGTCGCTTCTGAGTAGCAATCGACTGCCGCATTCCATTCATGACAAAAGGGCCATGCATCGTCCCCATCGTAGGAGTCGGCGGAACCGAAGGAAGAGCTCGCCAGCGCCACTGAGTGGGCATCATGGGCAAAACCAGGATGATCACCACTGCAAAGCGAAAGAGACGGATCAGCAAGATGAGATGAGAAGGTTGAAATCAGATATGATCTTTACATACCCCTAGAACCAAAGGTGCCGGCGTGGAGGGACATTCTCCTCTGGGAGATCGCCAGTGATGCGCTTGCCGTGGTCCATTGATCTGTGGAGGATGGTTTGGGATCTGAGAAAAAATAAAAGTTGCATAGTGGCAAAAGCGAAGGCGAAGTGCAAATGTGGCTTCTTGACTATCCCATGAGGAGTGTATTTATAGCCAAAGTGGGACTTCGATGGATTTCTCAAGCAATACAGAATTAAAATTAGTAAATGGAAGGCGAGAGGCCATCCCAGGGATCGAGGAAACCACACATGGCCTAATAGGAATGCAGTGGTTGCAGACGCTGTGGACTTGAGATTTCATTTACTGGAGTTCTCTGCATAATTGTTCGGTTCTGGGTCATGGACTTGAAAGATTATCCAACTCGACTTTGTATTTTCACGCACGTCCGGAGGCAGGTCCTGGAATTGATCAGCTAAAATTCAGTCAACCAGAAGCTAGATTAGTTGATAAACTAGGCTTGGGATCCTACTAACAAAGGTGATCAACCCAAGAAGCTGATTACTGGTTTAGTAGTCGACGATGGTAGAAGAATTTGTGCACAGTAGGGCATGGTATCACCTAGACTCAAGGAAGGTCAAAAATCAGCTATGAAGCATGAGTTGGAGAAGAGAAGAGTGACTCAGAAGATCGAAGGGAAGGAAAGAGATGATCCAATAATCACCATCAGGTGAACGAATACCATGATCTTCGATTTGTCCTTGATCGAGAAGGCCGATGAAATAGATAAATGAGATTTGCAAAAGGGCCAAAGAGGTTAGAAAGAATGAGATCAGGGCAGACAGTTGAAAGCACAGCACGTGCAAACAGTCATAAAAGGTAATTTTGGAATAAAATTATTTTATCTAAAAATTGGGGGGCATATGTTGACACCGAAATTTGGTTCAGGACATGAAGATCTAGAGTTTTGGAGTTTATTAAAGAAAGATGAAATATTCAGCAAAATTGGCTAACCAGGTTACCATCAAGATCAGCCAAATGACGATGACGATTATCCCTAGGATAGAATTCAACAGGCGAGAGATGGTGGCAGAGAGGCAGGAAGACACGTCGGACTCTATAGAAGGGAAGGATTGGGGTCCAAGTTATCTTAGTTTAGGATGGTTTGTTCTCTTTTCCAAGTTTTGTATCCAGTCTTATTCGACCAGCACCCGTAGTCAATCCTCAGGTATAAATATTGAACCCCGACTATTATAATAGACATCCACACATCAATCAAAACAAGTACCTTTATATTTTTTTAGCACCATGCCACCCTTAGGAGTAGGAGTAGAGTTGATCTCGGCGAGTTCTTCAAGTAGGCAGGGCTACCATCGGTTAGATCCGACCTCCGGCTTGTTTGTGAGCATCCGTCACAACTTATACTTTGTTTGTAAGCTGCATCGGTTAGGTCTGACCTCTTGCAAGCTTTGTATAAGTTAGTTATCATCAGTCATTGTAAGATTGCATCGGTCCAGCTTGTATCTCTTACAATCACTAATACAAGTTATCCATTGTTTCTTATCAAAATTTGTATGGTTGCATCAGTCCGGCTTGATCTCATACACATTTTGATATGGATTAGTTATTGATATTGTGTTAAATAGTTTATGATTCAACACAATATCACCTGTTGCTCGATCTAGATTAAAGGTTTTTTTGGTCTTCATCCTTTGATCTATCGTCTGTCGATTGTTTTTATGCTAAGATCCAACTATTGACATTAGAATCCGTTTATCGGCTGTTTTATCTTGATCTTGATCGACCATAGTGGGTGTTTGAAGCCCTATTTCCACTAAGGAATAGGTTCATTAGTCATCAATCTCCGGTTGCTGCCTTCGTTACCAACCTGTTGGTAGTGCACTAGATCGGGTCTTGTTAGTTAATGGATCTACTCGTTAAGGGAGACATGACGTCATCCATTCACTATGCTTCTATCGGCTATTTTAGCCGATAGCCTAAGCTTTCACTGTATGGCACACGTTCGTGATTCTGTTAAAACATGAGTATGTTTATAGATCGCTAGGCTTGCAGTTTGCCGTTCTACTATCAATGCTGCATCGATTCGGTCAACCTATTGATAATGCCGTAAATTCTTTGTAGATTTACTTATGTTTCCGCAATTAAACGTTCGCATGCTATATGACAAAAAACCACTTAGATTGGCCCCTCGGCCGGTTGCTTATGCTTTCACGCTCATAACATGTGCTCATAATCTTGTCTAAATATAGATAGATCTATGTGTTATAAGAGTTTAATTTGTTATCATTATTATGGTTGTCTTAGACTCTTTTGACCCCCTATGTTAATGATGACAGGTTAGATTTGATGAGCTTGTAGGTCCATCTATACTAGATAAATGATTGATCATGTGATATGCATCCATTTACATTGGAATCGGCTATTTTCAACGATGGCCCCAGCATTGCAAGTGTATTGTCTTTTAATATTGTGCTTGTTTTGTCCTGATCTTTGAGCCAATATGGGGTATAGTCAATGCAAATGATTTCATTCATATCAGCTCTCTACCATGTTTTTGCATATTTTATAACCATTGGCATTAGATTTATATCATTTATATCTGATAATTGCCAATAGTATTCGTTTTTTCAACATCCTATATCATAACATGCTAGATATCGATTATTTAGTCGATAGCATTATCGAATCGGCTATCTAGCCGCACATTTGGAACTGTCTGAAGCAACACCGACATGTTCCACCTTAAATTATTGATTATTTTCTCTCTTTGTCAATTACAGGGTCAAATTGACTGGCATGCCCTAGGTCACAACCATCTGGTCCGGTGTCCTCCTAAGTCTGGAGAGAGCTCGAGATCTGCTCTACATGGTTTCTCTCGTCTTGCTACGTGTGCCGCAGCGAGTTCACTTTTTGCTGTCGACAGTATCAAAAATTGTATTTTCTTCATTTAGATTTCGAATGAGACGATCCATACATGTTTTGGGATCGTCTCGACAAGAGGAACACAATGGTGAAGTTCATTATATCTTACAATTTTAGCTATAAATATATGCTCCCTTTATAGTAAAGCTTGCTTACTAAAACATCTTCAGGATCATGGTGATCATCTCTGGTGAACTAGCCATACCCTTCACTCCCAAGGGTAATATAACTCTGTTGGGCTTAAAACTCAATTTTTGCTTCGAGGCGGTAAAATTCCCTTTTGGCCTTCACTGATATCTTTTATTTGCTGCTATGAACTTTTCAATGTGATGTCGTCAACATTTTTCATCAAATTCTTGTGTATGCACAAAATGACCAAATTGCCACCAGTTGTAGTTATTCCTAATCTTGCTCCCAAAATTGAGTTTGATACATCCAACATCCAGTCCTTATATGTGTTGCTCCGGAACATAATATCATCACTAACTTCAGTCTCCTAGCATATCCGAATTAGCATCTCATTTAGACATAGTTTGGACGACCTCCCAAACATACCATAGCTTGGTAATTGGATGTATTAAAGTGACAAGCTTTGAGTAAACATTAATATCCTAAATTCAAGCATCTCAATGACAAGCATTTGGCAGTGAGTCAATACAAATAATTATTGACCAAGATATACTTGCATGCCAATTGCCAAGTACTTTTATCAACTTTAGCACTTGCATCACGTAAATAATTCATAATGGGAGTTCTCCAATCATCCCAATCGGCTCTGACCTTGTTAGAATAAATTTTGAGCCAGTTTATCACTTCACAGGGAAAACTAGCCAAGCTGGTTTTAGCAACCGGCCTAGACCATTTGGCTGGCTCAGCCAGCAGTATGCAGGGAAATCAGGCTTGGTCGGTTCCAAAATCCGGCCTAGCTGTTTTTTTATTGGCATGAACTTGATCGCTTCGCATCTGCTTTTCTTTGATATGAAAATTACGCCCTCTGACGTTGAAGCTCGATGTTTGAGCCAACATGTTAGCCTTACTATTCCCGTGCCTTGCAACATGACAAATTCAAAATTAGGCAAAAAAAATGTATTGATGTCAAGGCATTTGTCGGATCCTTCCAAACACTAAAACACACCAGTGACTAGCTATACAATCAATAAAGAATCACTAAAGGCTGTAACATGCTTTACCTTCATGGATTGCAAAATTTTCAAGCTGGACATGAGAACATCATATTTGGCTTCACTGTGATGCAAAAAGTAATTCGATTGGCTTGATGTCTCAAACAACACCATTGTCATAAATAATAATTATTCCAACACCTTTGCAAGCCGATAAATTGAAATAAATCATCCATTTCGGCTGTTCTCATAGCATGATGGTTGCAAGCATTCATCGGTTAGCAAAATATGTCATATGAATCCATCACAAAATTATATGCATACCCAAATAAAATACTTCGGCTCTTGAGATCAATAAGCAACATATTTGGCAACCCTCCATAATATAAAGGCCCATACCAATGATCAAAATAAGGAGCTGAGGGACAACCATTCATACCCTGGGATCAATTCCATATAACATAGGCAGAGGCCGTGAACATAGACGATGGCATGACCAATAATTTTGATGATTGCTCAACAACTATTTTTTGAATCTTCTTCTTTCATTTGCCTTTGTTATACCACTTCTTAGAGAATCATCCTTCTATGTTTGAATAATACTCCTTTTTAGGAACCCATGCCAAGACCTTATCTTTCAGCTTTTCTGCATTAAGCTTTTGCAACTTTATTTTCTTGCCACTTTGGTAAACTTAGTGACCATCTCGATTTTGTTTATGTTTTGGATAGCAACAATTTCTCTATAAATTTGGGCAGTCTCACCCTTTTTTCAGATTTGGCATCTAGAATATCAACATATGATTTCTCTATGGTAAACCTATTTTACCACTTTCTTCTTAGGTTGAGCTCCAGACTGATTTTGATCAAAATGGTCTTTACAATATAATGATTTCTCTAAATATTTAGGAGTTGCATACTCTATATAATATGACCTAAAATATGGTTGATCACCTTGATTAAATTAACTAGCCTCAAAATGAATAAGGATGAAAATCTGTGGGTTGTGATCCATATGACATAGGAATTGATTGCTCAAAAGGAGAATATGTTGTTGCTGCATGAGATCCATTCCTTTCCAATTCCACTCTTGAGGCTTTGGAGGCAATCTTGATAATTGGACCTTTCTTGGCTAATTAACGACATTTGCTTTGCTTATTTTCTTATATGTTTAGGCAGAAGTTCATTAAAACTAAGCTTTGTACTTTTTTGCTCTAGTACTTGTCACAGCCTTTATCTCCATCAGCTTTGTGGGCATCCTCCTTCTTCTCCTTATTATCTAGATAGACATGCATCGCAAGAGGATCCTGCTGATTCTGGGAAACCGGCTTAACCAATTTCCAAAAATCGGCTTATAATCCACTTTTAATCGGTAAAATTGCTCAAGTTTCGGGAAGTTCCCTCAGTATATTTGGTTCTATATAAAATTGAACAGTATATCTGATTGCCTAACATGGATTCAATCCTGCTGGCCTTTCTATTTGATTTATTTGAGTTGTTAGTTAAAAAGTGCTTAGAAAACATTAAGAAACATGTTAGCTCAATCTTTCTACATTTTTAGAAGTTTTACCATTGGAACACATAGTGATGCCTCCCAATTGACACTACTACAGAGAAATGACTTTTTAGCAACAGAGGCATCTTTTAGTAGAGGCAGCTCTATCAAATCCATCTCTAGAAATGGTTACCGAGCTGGTCTGTCTATAGAAGTTAACTTTTACTTAGAGGTGGCTTGGATTTTCAGCTAGCTATAAAAATGGCTCTATCTTTAGACGCAGCTGTATCTAGAGACACCTCTAGAAATCGGTTTCTAGAGGTAGCTGGATCTAGAGTCATCTCCAAAAATTGGTGGAGCACAATAAAATAAGTAACATTTTCAAACAAAGTTAAATTGAGACAAACTTTATATCAAAGTTGTATATCTTGAAGAGATCTACAACATTGTAGTGACAACCTTTTCATTTGAAATGATTTAAATGCTGCAAATTTCGTTTGAAGTTCTCACATTTTAAAATTATTTTTTCTTTTTTTCTAATGGCATCAGATGGAGAAATGACTAAAACCAAAAGTTATAAATCTTGAAAAAGATATAAACATCGTATCTTATAAATTTATTTTGAAATAATCTATGTTCCCAAATTTAGTTTGTAGTTCTCACATATTGAAATAACCAAATTTAGTTTGTAGTTCTCACATATTGAAATAAAATTTTTAAAATGCCCTCGGATGGAGAAATGAAAAAAACAAAATTTGTAGATGTCAAAGAGTTACAACTTTTTACTTGATAGCTTTTTCATTTGAAATCAGTTATCAAAGAAAAAAATATGTTTTAGTTTCTTACACTTTGAAATTCAAAATTTTCAAACGGCCTCAGATATTAAAATGACCAAAACCAAAGTTACAGTACTCGACGATATCTACAACATTTTAGTTCGGACCATTTTTCATTTGAATTTATTTATGGTCTCAAATATTAATTTTAAAATCTGGTAAAATGAATGGGGAGAATATATATTTGTGTGATTTAGTCACAAGTGACTTTGGTCTATGGATATCTTGACTCCTATATGGGAGGGTATATGTTAGGCATGCATATATGACGACGTGACCAACTCTTTGTTCCTGACGGTATATGAAGCGGTTGGTATCATCGACCCTGCATGCAGAGGCTAATTATTCTTTCTGAAGAGATAGAGACGTGGGATGCCATGGTTAACGCGTTGCTTGAATTGTCTACTAGCAGTTATAAATGAGAAATGGTTTACGTACCTGGCAACCCTGAAGAAAATTACGAACAACATGATTACACATATTCTTGGGCGCCAAGCCACCTGATTAGCAACTTCCACACAACTTCAAATTGCAGCTTCTTCTGCATATATATATATATATATATATATATATATATATATATATACACACACACACACACACACACACGCGTGCCACCCAATTTTTTTCCGCCAAGCAGCAGAGCACGATAACGTAAGCAGCCTGTCTTATGCTTATCCTCTCCGCCCCTCGCCTCCCTTGGATGAGGTTTGAAATCTCATTCGAAAGGGACAAGACAAATAAACAAAACTAAGATCAGCTCATAGTCTACCAAAAAATGGTATATTATTAGCGCTGCCGTCATGCATTAGGTTAGACATGACCGGTACATAACGTGTTGAATCAACACAGTTGATCTCACTTCGTCTGACCTTACTTGATAACACGATCATGTCGCAACCGCCGAGCTCACAACCGCCGCCGCCGCCGCTGAGCTCACCGCCCCGCACACTGGCCATTTCGTTGGCCGTGTCCCTGTTATTCATCTCCTCCGCCATCCTCTTGGTCACAGCAACGACAGCGTTCATGTTGTGCTACTGTCGCCGGAGAAGGGACCGTCCTGGTTACGAATCTGGGCACGGCGACGCGCCCTCCGGCCACACAGATGCGGCGGCGATCAGTTCCCTCCCTGGAGTAGAGATGACCCTGCCGCACTACCGGAAACAACATCTTTACCGAGTGTCATATGCTTTGCCGAGTGCCAAATATCGGGTACTCGGTAAAGAGACTCTTTGCCGAGTGCCGCTCTCGGCAAAGGAAGACACTCGGCAAAGAAATACACTTCTTTGCCGAGTGTCCAGCTCTCGGCAAAGATTTACACTCGGCAAAGACGTACGTACAAACGGTGAGCCCGAACGGTGATCCTTTGCCGAGTGCCTGCTGTTAGGCACTCGGCAAAGTTTTTTTTATTACTTTGCCGAGTGCCAGAAGTCTGACACTCGGCAAAGAATTTCTTTACCGAGTGTCAGAATCTTGGCACTCGGCAAAGAATTTAATTTTTTTTCTTTTTGTACCCAAATTTTTTGTGAAGCTATTAGGAGCTAGATTTTAAAATTTGGTACATTTTTTATGTTTTTTGCTGCACTTAGTTAATTTGTATCATTTACTTGAATTTTTTCGTAAAAAGCAAATTTGAACTGTAGGTGCATGGAATAATGGAATTTAGCCATTCAAAAAATTATATTCATGCTTTTGAGTGTATTATGAGGCGCTATCTAGGAACACACCCGAAATTTTAAACATCATGTTCACGAAACATGGGCACCGACTTGCGGGTGATTTGTTTATAATTCTATTAAATACAAACGAAGTCCGAAAATCATAAAAATTACCGAGATGTCATGGTATCGCATGTAGAGGCTATGATAAAAAATTAAGAATATTTTGAGGAAGTTATGACGTACGTTGCTTGAAACCCAGACAAACCACATGTGATATTGTGATAACACATGTGGAGTTGTCTGGGTTTCCAGCAACGTACGTCACAACTTTCTCGAAACATTTTTAATTTTTTATCATAGCATCTACATGCGATATCATGACATCTTGGCAATTTTTTTATCATAGCCGACACCGCGCCGCGCCGCCCCACCCCGCCCCGCCCCACGCCGCGCCCGCCCGGCCCGCCCTGCGCCCGGCTCGCCCCGCGCCACGCCCGCCCACCGAGCCGCACCGGCCGCCCGTGCCGCTTGCCCTGCACGGCCAGGCCTCCGCGCGACCGCGCCGCCGTGCCGTCGCAACGCCGACGAGCACACACTAGGTTGGTTCATTCTTTTTTTATGCAATTCGTGTAATGCGTGAAATAGTCGTGTCAGTAGTAGCTGTTGTTGTTGTATATGTTGTGGTTGTATGTGGTTTTCGGACATTGAGCCGTTGTATGTGGATATCGGCCATCGAGCCGTTGTATGTGGATGTCGGCCATCGAGCTATCATATGTGAATGTCGATCATCGTGCTGTTGTTTTTTTGCAGGTATTCGAAACTTCCCGTGCAGGGGAGGTTCTGCCGAAATTTTTAATTAACAGTATTATTTTTCTTTTTCTTTTTGTAGAGAAGAGCCCGTTGAAGCGGAGTCGGAGTACGTCGATCGTCTTCCTCGGTTTTGCGGGTCTGCCTGCACCGCGTCGCCTCGCCACTGCACCGACTCGCCACGGCTCCGCTATCCTGACTCCATCGGCACCCTAGGTATAACCCCTTTCTTTATCATAGTCGTAGCTCGCGTAACTCGGTTAGGCGTCTCCCGTTCGAAAGAGATACAATTATTGGTATGCAGATCTTTGTATATCTATGACCGTATCTATTTCGGATTGTCCACGTATTTTGGACAGCCCGTGGATGCGTAGATGAGTTAGTTTCCTTGGTCTGCTCCGATTCGAGACAGGGTTTCGGCATCATCTCCCTGTTGTTCTTCGGATACACACTCTCCCTGCTAGGACGTGTATCGGGAGAACAGCGGGGAGGTGCTGCCGAAATTCTGTCTCCGATAGGAGTAGAGCAGGAAAAGTAACCTCATCTACGCATCCGCGGGTGGGATTAGGACCTATCCTCACCTATTAGATAGTACGAACGACATGTAGCTGCAATTGATGATTACTTTGCTCGCTGGTATATATGTTAGAGGATGGATGACCGTGAGTGGATGTACACAGGTCATTCAAGTCAGAGTGATTTCACCACTGAATGGATGATGAAGACCAATGATTTCTTGGAACTAGCATTTGGCGAGTCTGCTAAAGGAGCGTTTCTAGTTTTGTGTCCCTGCAAGAGATGTGCAAATAGAAAAAGGAAAAACAAGGTGGATATGGGTAAACATCTTTTGAAGAATGGATTTACGCCGGACTATACTTGGTGGGTCCACCATGGTGAAGCCCATCGTCTAAGAGAGGAGGTGGTGAGACCCCGCGTCGAGGATTTTGATCCTGCTGCCAGGGTAGCAGATATGTTAGATGACTTTCATGAAGCACAATACACTAAAGGACGTACGGAGGAGGAGATGGAGGAAACGGCAAAGGCGTTTTATGACATGATGTCTTCAGCACAGAAACCCCTTCACGACCAGACAATAGTTTCTCAACTGGATGCCATTGGACATTTAATGGGGTTGAAGTCTGAGTGTAGCATGAGTCGAGAACACTTCGATAGTATGTTGACCGTGATTGGCAGCCTACTTCCGGATGGCCACATTCTGCCAAAGAGCATGTACGAGTCACAGAAACTCCTTCGTGCACTCAAGATGCCATATGATCAGATACATGTTTGTCTGAAGGGGTGCGTCCTATTTAGAAAAGAACACAAGGATGCAAATTACTGTCCAAAGTGTAAATCATCTAGGTACCTAGAGGTAGACTCTGGTGATGGCCAGAAGAGGCAGCTTACGATCCCTGTGAAGATCCTACAGCACCTCCCATTCATACCGAGGATCCAACGGCTATACATGACCGAGGAATCCACGAAACAGATGACATGGCACAAAAAGGGAAAACGATACAATGCTGACAAACTGGTACATCCATCTGATGGTGAAGCATGGACCCGCTTTGATTGCATTTATAGTGAGAAAGCAGATGAGGCTTGTAATGTACGTGTTGCGCTGGCAACAGATGGGTTCAATCCTTATGGATTGATGGCTGCCCCATACACATGTTGGCCCGTGTTCATTATCCCCCTCAATCTCCCCCCCGGCGTATGCTTTCAAAGACAGAATATATTCTTGTCATTGATAATTCCTGGACACCTAGGGAGTAATATGGGTGTGTACATGGAGCCTGTGATTGATGGATTGGTCAGTGCTTGGGAGGAAGGCGTATGGACATACGATCGAGCTACAAAGACAAGCTTCAAAATGTACGTTTGGTACCACTACTCTCTGCATGACTTCCTGGCCTATGGGATATTCTGCGCCTGGTGTGTTCATGGAAAGTTTCCATGTCCAATATGCAAGGAACGTCTGAGGTTCATTTGGTTACAGAAGGGTGGCAAGTATTCGTCGTTCGACAAACATCGTCAATTCCTCCCTCTTGACCATCCATTTAGACAAGACATCAAGAACTTTATGAAAGGTGTCGTAGTGAAAGACCCTCCACTGCAAATGATGACTAGTGCCGAGATTCATGCTTAGATAGATGCTCTCGTGCCCAATCAAGAAGGTGGTGGTTTTGTGGGGTACGGTGAGGAACACATGTGGACTCATAAGTCGGGGTTGACGAGGCTCCCCTATTTTGATGACCTCCTTCTCCCACATAACATTGATGTAATGCACACTAAAAAGAATGTTGCCGAGGCACTTTGGGGAACCATCATAGAAACTGAAAAGTCAAAAGACAACCCTAAGGCTAGAGTGGACTTGGCAACGTTATGCGATAGATCAAAACAAGAGATGCAGCCTCCTCGAGCCGGCAAGACATGGAAAAGGCTTAAGACCGATTTCGTCTTGGCTAGGAAATACAGGAGGGAAGTACTTGAATGGATGCAGACGCTAATGTTTCCTGATGGGTATGCAGCGAATCAGAGGAGGGGAGTGAACTTATCTACTCTGCGAGTCAACGGGATGAAGAGTCATGACTACCACATATGGCTTGAGCGGCTTCTTCCGGCAATGGTTCGAGGCTATGTTCCTGAGCATGTGTGGCTAGCGCTGGCAGAGTTAAGCTACTTCTTCCGCCAGCTTTGTGCTAAGGAGTTATCTCGGACCATAATTGATGACTTGGAAAATGAGGCACCTGTGTTGCTCTGAAAGTTGGAGAAGATCTTCCCACCCGGCTTCTTCAATCCGATGCAGCACTTGATATTGCACCTCCCGTATGAGGCACAAATGGGGGGGGGCCCGTGCAGGCCCGTTGGTGCTATCCAATTGAGACATGTCTAAAGACTCTTCGCAAAAAATGTAGAAATAAAGGGAAAATTGAGGCTTCTATTGCAGAGACATACATTCTGGAGGAGGTGTCAAACTTCACAGAGAAATACTACGCCGAGAACCTTCCAAGCGTGCATAATCCACCCCCTCGTTACAATGCTGGTGAAAATGAATTGAACCTCAGCCTTTTCCAAGGGCAACTCGGCTACGCAAGTGCATCAACCACTAAGACCTTGACACATAAAGAGTGGTGCTGCATCATGATATATGTGTTGAACAACCTTGACGAGGTGGCGCCATACATTGGGTAAGTTCTCAACGAACTTGTTTCAATACGCCATCACTGTTCCTCATCCAACCCCTTATTTTACGTTGGTACAGGGAATTTATTCATCACTTCTGGAATCAATCAAGGGATCCTACCCCGCAGGAAGTTGATACCCTTCTTTTAAAGGGTGCGGGACCAGGGAGGCCCGATTTTATTTCTTGGTTGAAAAACAAGGTACTTTTGAATGTAGCTCATACTTAGTTCGACCTTCCAAGTTGCTCGTACGTTGAAATAATATAATGATCTATCCTGCTCGAGCTTGCAGGCCCAAATCGATGCGTCTATCAGTGGCGAGCTGAGACAGGTTGCAAACGGCTGTGCCTATAGGGTCAAGTCATTTACCGGTTATGATATGAATGGATATCGCTTTCACACAGAAAGCTACGAGCAAAGTCGGCCCAACCGAAGAACCACAAATAGCGGAGTTTTTACATCCGGCACTGATGGCCTCGACTATTATGGAAGAATTGAAGGAATATACGAACTTTCATTTGTAAATGCCATCGGTTGCAAACCTCTTAGTCCTATCATATTCAAATGCCATTGGTTTGATCTTGGAGTAACGAGACGGACCCCTCATCTTGGGCTAGTCGAAATTCGACAGGATTCTGTCTATCCAGGAGATGATGTATATATTGTGGCTCAACAGGCCACACAGGTTTATTATACCTTATACGCATGCCAAATCAAAGAGCATCTTAAGGGTTGGTCTATTGTGCACAAGGTATCGCCACACGGTAAACTACCTGTCCCAAACGATGAAGATTACAACTTCAACACAAACACATATGACGGGGAGTTCTATCAAGAAGAGGGGCTACAAGGGAGGTTCGAGATAGACTTAACCGAAGCGATAGGAATGGATGTAGACGATGATTGGGTTGATGACGAGGACGATGGAGATGACATGAAAGATGTGAAGGACTTACAAATGCTTGAGTGATTACGTTTAGGCAATGACAATGAAGACAACATTCCTCCTTCGGATAGTGTTGATTATTTCGACATGGTTGATAGTGATGATGAGACTTATGATCCAGCTAATCCCGATCATGCAGATTATTTCTAATACATGTAATACAATGTTATTTTGTAATTATATTTTGTTTATTTTGCTTCTATTTCTAATTACTTCTTGTTTATTCTTTCTAATTTCTAATTAGCTCGTTTTTATTCTTTCTAATTGCAGGTGTTTGAACAAAGATGGTGGGCAGCCGTCAGAGGAACATGTTCTCGATTTATCGAAGGACACGCCCTATGCCGGCTGCAGAAGAGGAGCCGTCGGACAGGAGAAGGAGCAGCAGCAGGAGGCAGGCTCGTCCTCCCACGCCGGTGGAGGACGAGGTGGAGGAGGAGGAGGTGGAGGTCGGGGTCAGAGACGGAGACGGGGACGAGGAGCAGGCTCGGTAGACGAACGAGGAGGGGGGTGGGGACTCGGACGACGAGGAGGAGGCGGTAGGTACGGGTTCGGCTTCCTCTAGTTCGTCGAGTGTCTACTTGCGAGGTCCCGCGAGCCTCCCTCCTCCGCCGACAACTCATCGACGGCCGGTAATTCGTCCCGAAGGGCAAAAGTAAGTCTATTAATATGTTATCAATACTTTTTCATTTGATATGTTGAAAATTAAAGTAGAAACTAATATTTTATTCTTAATTAATTATGCAAGGAACTGGACCGTTGTGTCGGGTGGAGGTATCGCACGCCATGTCAATGGCATCCTAGGTCTTTTGTGCAGGACCCACTATCCTGGTCTAGTTGACTACGCCGGAAAGAGGGAGCCAGCCTACACCTTCGACCACTACGCCAACGCCCCCGACGCAGAGGCTGAGAACAAGATGGTGCGGGTGAAGCGAGACTTTTGGGTAAGTCTTCATCGCATCACATTCATTATATTTTTCTTGAAATAATGAATGGATACATCGTGTCTATATGCAGCTTTATTACAGATGCGAGGAGGGATTTGAGGCCAGGGCGGAGGTGGTGCTTACCAAAGCCTGTAAAAAGCTCGTCGTGGACATCCATTATGAGGCGCGCGTCCAGGCTGTCGTCACTTACTATAGGTCGATCCTTGGAGAGGATGTTAAGAAGCCACAAGCAAGAAGCATGACGCTGACCCGGGACCAGTACATACAGGTAGATAAAGAACATTAATATTGATTCCTTTTGACATTAAGTACTCTTAATTTGTTCATCTAATATGTCAAATACTTGATGACGTGCAGATGTGTCCATGGTGGTGCGCCGCGTATCCCGAGTGCTGGGAAATGATAGTGGACAGGTGGTGCGGCCCCAAGTGGACTGAAGCGCACAACGCTGCCCGGGAGCGGCGATTGCTGATGCCAGGTGTACCGCACCATCAAGGCAGCTGTAACCTTGCCGCATACAGACAAGCATGGGTACTCGAATTCATTTCTCTATTCTAACGCTCATTTTTGCGTGATTTCTAATTATCTTTGTATTTCTCGTAGTCGGCATCACATGCGGGCCAGGAGTGCACCACGTTCATGGCATATGCTATGGCCCACAAGGGCAAGGCGACGTCCGACGTCTCCTACAACCCGGAGGACCCGCCCGAGGAGTACAGCAACCCGTCCGTCTACACCCGTATCAATGAGTACACATCGGCGGCAAGGGCTCTCCATGGAGATGACTACGACCCGATCTCCCAGGACTTTGATTCAGAGGTCGTCATGAGGATTGGAGGAGGCAAGAAGCATGTGCGGTACTATCTTGGCGACGGCGTCATCGACGCTACCTATACTCCCACCCTCTCCCAAATCCGAGCACGGAGCACGGACGCAAGCATTCCCATACGTCCACGGCCAGAGACTTCACAGCAGCGGATTTTATCACTCCAGGTGATTCCTATTTTATTCGTCATACATTGATATTTACATATCTTAGCTTTGTATTGTTTATACATTGTGGTGAAATATTGCAGACCCAGATCGAGCAATTGGAGGCCCTGCGGGAGGCCGATCGCCAGAGGATGGAGGCTATGGAGGCCCAGCGCATTGCGATGGAGCAGAGGCAGCAACAGCAGATGGCGGAGGTTCTCCAGTACATGCAAGCTCTTGGGCAAAAGACGGGTGTAGCTCCGCCAGCTTCGTTATTCGTTTCACCGCCACCTCCACCTTTAGGGCATGCTACTCCTGTAAGTATAAACATTATTGTTTAAGTTTGTATGTTCATGCTTAGGGCCAAACCGTAACACTACTTGTAGCCTAGTGGATTATTGTCTCACATATGCAATGTCTTCTCCTTTGTGCAGCCTCAATCGGCGGGTTCGAATAATCCACCTCTCGGGCCCTCGAATGATCCAGTTTATGGTACACCACAGTCTCAGTAGGGAGCTTGGGGATCTGGGTAGTTGTCTTTCTAGTTGTTGTTCACTTGGTGATGGACTTGTGATGCACTAGTGTTAGTTATTTAGACTTGTGATGAACTTGTGTTAGCTATTTGGACTTACGATGCACTTATGTTATATATGTTGTGATGTATGTGAGATATATGTGATGAATTTGATATATATATTGTGATGTATGTGAGATATATGTGATGAATTTGATATATATGTGAAATATTATTTTTGTTGCGATGGAATGTAAAATTCAAAAAAATAGGGCGGTTATGGTCACTTTGCCGAGTCTAACACTCGACAAAGGATGCCTTTACCGAGTGCAATCACAAAAACACTCGGCAAAGCTGGGAAAAAGCAAGCCAATTATGTAAATTTTCCAGCTTTGCCGAGTGCCAGAAAAGAGGGCACTCAGCAAAGAATTTTTAAAATTTTTTTTTGCTTTGCCGAGTGTCAAGCAGAAGACACTCGGCAAAGAATTTCAAAAAAAACATGTTTTCTTTGCCGAGTGCCAGCTATAGGGCAAAGAATTTTCAAAAAAAAAGTTTTTCTTTGCCGAATGTAGCACTCGGCACAGAATTTTTTTTTAAAAAAAATTATTTCTTTACCGAGTGCCAGCCATAGGGCACTCGGCACAGAATTTTCAAAAAAAAATTTCTTTGCCGAGTGTGGCACTCGGCACAGAATTTTTTTTTAAATTTTTTTTCTTTGCCGAGTGCCACTCAGCGGGCACTCGGCAAAGAATTTTCAAAAAAAAAAATTCTTTGCCGAGTGCCAGCCATAGGGCACTCGGCAAAGAATTTTTTTTTAAATTTTTTTTCTTTGCCGAGTGCTGGGCTATAGGACACTTGGCAAAGAAATTTTTTTTTAAAAAAAATCTTTGCCGAGTGCCCACCTGTGGGACACTCGGCAAAGCACCCGTTAACGTTATCTCCCCCGTCACGGCAACTTTTCTTTGCCGAGTGCTGTCGTGGCACTCGGCAAAGCCTTTGCCGAGTGCCCGACAAAAAACACTCGGCATAGAGGTCTTTGCCGACGAATTTTTTGCCGTGTACTCTTTGCCGAGTACGGCACTCGGCAAAACCTTTTCCGAGTATATTTATGGCTTTGCCGAGTGTCCTAGACACTCGGCAAAGCGCCTGATTCCTGTAGTGCCGGCCTTTTCTTACGCTCCCCATGACATCGAGCATGGTGGCAGCGCACTTGAATGCGCGGTGTGCCTCGGCGCGGTGAAGGAAGGGGAGATGGTGCGGCAGCTGCCGGCCTGCATGCATGTGTACCACGTTGGGTGCATCGACCGTTGGCTCGCCGCGCACCAGACGTGCCCGGTGTGCCGGTCCATCGCAGCTTGATTCGATCGTACTAGGTGGCGAGAGGTTGGATCCTCCTAACCACTGACCAACAACACCAATAATCCGCTCTTTCCTGTTTGCATCTGTAGTTTGGTACAGGTATATACTCTTACTACACCATGTAATAGGGAATTAGGAATGCATGCATGCAGCGGAAAACATGTTGATTTATGATTTAAATCTTAAAAAGTACTCCGTATTACAGATGATGATTTTTTTACTTGAATCCTTTCCACCGTAATTCGTGTATATCGGTGACATCGGTGACTGCCAAGCTTATGGGAGAGAAACACGTGGCAAACGATATACAGCTCCAGAAGTTAGGCAGAAAATTGTGGCTAGCGCATAGAGATGGCAACGGGTACCCGAAACCTGAGTACCCGACGTATTACCCGATAAAGAGGCGGGTATGGGATGAATTTTCTGCCCATGGGTACGTTATTGGACAAAATCCTATACCCATCGGGTATGGCGGGTACGGTGCGGGTGTATACTACCCATACCCGCATACCCGCGGGTAAAACATACCCGCAAAAATAACTAGCCAACCTCAGTTATTTTAGCGCATATAAGTCATGAATTTGGTCCATTGAGACATCCACTATATTTCTAGTAGATTGCTTTTGTTGTAATGATGCTAATAATGTTTGTTAGCATGTTTGTAACTTGTTGGGAGCTTAGAATGATTTATTTTTGCATGTGACTATTTGATATTTTTAGGAAATTTTCGGGTATGCTATCAGGTACGGGTTACCCGTCGGGTGAGAATTACCCGACGGGTACGGGTATGGAACTATTTTTTTACCCGCATGTGGGTACGGGTAACCCGACGGGTAAAATTTTACGGGTGCGGGTACGGGTGGGCACTACCCGTCGGGTATGTACCCGTTGCCATCTCTACTAGCGCATCTATCATAGCGACTCCAAATGTTCACCAGCAGGATGTTGCGTCGTCACGGATAGACCATGTGTTGGGACACGAGTCCCCCCGGACGGTGGAGGCTTGCATTTTCTCGGGCCAACCAGGCACTAATCATTCATCTGGAATTTTACAGGAAAAGTAAGACCTCCGACGCTGAGGGCGGAGGCCCAAGACAAGGCCAAAGGCGGAGGTCCTGGCAACGCGAATGATGGTTTCAGGACTCGGTGTTGGGCGACCCGTGGGCGGAGGCTCCACACCAAATCAGTAAAAACTACTGACCGGATACCCGTCCTATGTATTGTGCAGGGGAAAGCAAGCGGAGGTCTCCTCGACGACATTTAGCGTCCCCGGATGGAGTGGCAGAGGGCTGGCCCACATAGGTGAAAGCCCTAGCGTCGCGGGCTGAGACAAGCTGACCGAGGATCACAAGATATTGCCGAAGGTCATCGGTGCCCGACTAGCAGGTTGGGCGGCCCGCGACGCCAGCGTTGTGGACTGGACTTGGGCTTGCGCTCCCGACCCATATTGCGGAAGGCGGTTCGTGGGAGAAGTTACCTTGATGCCCTTGTCCTGAGAGCGCAAGTTAAGAATATTCTTAGGATATCCCGCCACCGTCACGGGGTATTTTTGTAAAAATAACTAGGTGGAGAACATTGCCCTATAAAAGGGGGTGTAAACGTGACTGAAGTGATTCACTAGTCTTTGACCTCCGTGCAGGGCATTGGCCGGGTGCAGGTAAACCTGACTCACCTGCTGGAATATGCTATTTCAACATTGGCGCTCACCGCGTGTTGGCCTAGAAAAACCCACGATGGAAAGAAAGAGAAAGGCCTCCACAAGAGCATCGGCGGCCTCCGCCCCGAGAGGAAGGCCTAGGCGCAATACCCGCAGCACATACGCCCCACTCCAGGAGGACCAAGTTGAGGAAGCTGCAGTCCAAGAGCAACCTCCGGCCCTGGAGGTACAGCATACGCAAACTCAGTTGCAGAGCATGCAACAAGAAAGGGATAGAGTTGCGGCGACATTTGCCACAAGCCAGTAAGCGGCCCAAACTTCAGCCCAGGAGGCAGAAATCAGGCAACAGCTCACCCTCTTGCAAGCGAAGATACAAAGCTGCAGCCTACGCAACCACCTTCAAGCACACCCCGCCAAGTTCACTCAGCAAGTCAAAACTAGCTCAATCCCCCGCCACCCTCAATAGCTCAACTAACCTTCGGCTCACCTCTCACAAACCCAGAAGCACGAAGAACCATAGATCCTAATTCCCCACTATCCGAAGGCATTCAAACATCACCATGGCTAGCTTCATACAAGCCAATCACACTTCCCAAGTTCAACGAGAAATCAGACCCGCACCAATTCATTATGAGCTTCGAAGCAGCAGTAGCCTCCGCAGGGGGGAATGAGACAGTCCTAGCCAAATCCTTTGTCATCGCAGCCAAAGGTGATGCGCTAGCCTGGTACTCCATGCTCAAGCCAAGCATAGTATACTCATGGGAGAACCTCTGCGACAAGATACTGGCAAATTTCAAGGGCTTCACCAGTGAATCCCTAACATCCACAGACTTGTTCCAATGCAAACAAAACCAAGGAGAGGCATTGAAGGATTATTTCTGAAGGCTTGTGCAAGTCAAGGCGAAGGCTCCAAATATCCCAGAAGAGGTGGCCATTGAAGCAGCAATCAAGGGCCTCCACATAGGAACCTTCGCAGCTCACCTGGCCAGAGAAAAAACTAACATCAATGCAAGAGTTGTACAATGAGTTCGAGAACTATTGTAAATCAGACAATGACCTCCGCAAGAGACTGGAAGAGCAAAATCAGAGCAAGCAACTAGGAAACAACAGGAATACTCAAAGAAAGAATGCAAGCCAAGGCAAGCAGTAGCAAAAGCAGGGCCAAAGCCAGCAAGTTTTTAACATTGAGTAGTCTAGCAATAGCCAGCAAGGGCAGGCACCGGTGCAGGCAAGATCACAAAACATAGCCCAAGGGTCCAACCAAGCAAAGGAAAACGACAAAGGCAGAAATTGGAGCAAAAATCAAAAACAGAGGCAGCATAAGTAGTACTATTTCTTCCATGAAGAGGAGAAGGGGCATGTGACCAGGGATTGCCCAGACGCTAAAGAGACGTAGGAGAGAATCAAAAGCAGAGCAAACCCCCAGCCTCCACATCAACAAACACAAAGGGAGGTAAACCACACCTTCGCCCTATCTCAGCAGCAACAATATTGCCCCATTTATCCATGATTGAACTCCACCCAAATACACCCTTCCACTCTAGCCTCCACATATTACCCGAACTTCTTACCGGCCTAGAGCCCAACTCCACCACAACCGCAAGCAAGCAACCAGCGGGCAGAGGCAAACCTCACTTATATAAACCCTAGGTCTCCACACATAACATACATCAAAACAAGCCACCCCCAGCAATCGGCTAATGGATTTGAGCCACTACCTCCACCTCAGCACCAACCACTGCCGCCACCACCACATCAAGTACAACACCCACTACCCAAGAACGAGCCTAATCTAGAAAACCAAATCAATCCGCATACACCTCTACCTACCATTGGCATGATCCTGCCAATAGCAGGAGGCTCCACAATGGAGTTCCAAACCAAGAAGCAGAAGAAGGATCACCTCAGGTTGGTCAACAACATAGTAGTACAAGGATCAGTACGATGCACCGACTGGTCAAAGACCCTGATTACATTCACGGAGCAAGACTTGCAGCTGGAGAGCTATCCCCACGCTGATGCAATGGTGATCCATGCAAACATAGCGAACTGGGGGATTAGCAGATTCCTAATGGATTCAGGTAGCTTAGTAGACATCATATTTGTTAATGCCTTCGATCAAATGAGACTCAGCAGAAGCTAGTTGCAGCCCTCGATTTGTCAACAAAATCTGATCGGCAGTCTACCGAGGGGTATACCCACGGTAGTAGATGAACGACAAGGAGCATGTGATACAGACTAGAGGTGACACAGAACGCGATTTGGGTAGGTTCAGGCCGCTCTTGTGGCGTAATACCTTACATCCTGTGTCTCTGCTTGATTGCTTATGATCAGATATGATCCTAGGAGAAGCCCAGGATCTGGATGTCGACTAGGGGATCCCTGCCCCTCCTTATATACTCTGGAGGGGTAGGGTTACAAGGAAAGTATCCTATTTGATACTATATAATATCTAATACATCTTGTAGCCTTACAGTGCACGTTGACTGTGCCGTACGCCATACACCTTGATCTTATGGGCTGGGCCACCTCTGATAGTGCGGCTCATGTCTTGTGGGTACCAGGGGTCATACCCCCCACAGCTAGTCCTCGAGCGCCTTGTATCCGTTGAGAACACCTTCTTGAGCTTGTCTGAGCTAACCAACGTGCTGCTAATCACCAGGAGCAGGCTTCTGACCAGTCTGACTAGGAGCCAAACTGCTGAAGATGATGTCTGAGCAGTTGGTCAAGCGTCCGAGCTGTTTGAACGAGCCTCCGAGCTGTTGGAGCGAGTGTCCGAGCTGTTCGATTGGGAGCCAAACTCGGACTTGCACGAAGTCGAGGTTTATCAGAAGGATATAAGGGGCTCAAGATAAAATTTAAAAATTCTTCACCTTAGATGAAGTGTAGCCACTTAGACTCCTTGAACAATAAGGAGGGTAAGCCAGAAAAAAGCACTACATTCACCGCCAGGTAAAGTGTAGCCACTTAATCCCCGAGCCTGCCAGTAGGTGAAGTAAACACGTGGTGCCAAGGGTCCAAAGTAGCAGTCTTCAAACACCAACTCAATTCCCAGCTTAGCTGGAAACCGGTGTAGAAATAAGTACAGTCATTGCCAGATGGCGTGCACATACGTAATCCCCGAGCCTGCTGGAAGATTTTGAAGATATCTTGTAGCAGGGTCAGAGAAAGAACCTTGAAAGCTTGCCAGCGTCATCTATCACGTGCGTATCAAGACCCCCGACGTGCTGCCCAAGATTAGCGCCCTAATCCGAATAGCATGGAGCAACTTGATAGCGCACCGATGAGACGTAGCAAGATCCACGAAGAAGTCGAATGCCGAGGAGTCCCCAGCGTAGCTGACGATGAAGCGACGAAGAATCCGACCAGCTAGTTGGCGAAGAATTGAGCGCCGGGTAGTCCAAACAACTGGTCAGCAGTGAAGTAAACGTCGAGGATAAGTGAGAGCCGAACTATCTGACCAGTTAGTTGGCGATGAGGTCCGTCTACTAGGTGGTCCGACCACCCGGATGATGATACTCTTGTCCTTCTCGACTGATCAAGTCCCCGAGCATAAAAGATGAGCTTGGCAACCACACTAAGTCCTGTAAAAATATGGAGAACATGTAGTACATGATATAAAAATAAAATATCTGAACTTCAGAGAGAATCAATGATGATGAAATAGCGTATGCAGATCGGCGATAAGTAGCAAATGAACATTATGTTTGTGTAAAGCTGCTTAGCAGCTCGTTGTGAACACTTAGTGTTGATGTGAAGTTTGTGTTTATATGTAATATAAACCATCCGACCAGTTAGTTTGTAGCTGAGTCTCCAGCCCTAACTAGCCCGTTAACCATAACACGGAGGGTGGAGCCCGTGTGCATGTAGGAAAAGGCATCGCCAAGGAGCTGCTACCAGCCACTCGTAACGCATAGGGCGGATGCTCGTGCACATGTAGGGAGAAACCAGAGACAGGGCCGTCTTTGAAAGCATCTGAGCGTCAACATGACTATTCGGGGATTTGCTTTAGGCATAGTTATTTGTCATCATTAAGATGGTATACATGAATGAAAATCATTTGGAGAATAAACATGGTGAAAATAGCTCAGGAAAACATCATGGAGATATATGAAGGTTGAAGAATATTAAAAAAAATATTAAAGCATGACTTAGCTTTTGTAGATTGCTTGACGCCGCCTTCTATGTATCCTGAACCTTGTCCATTGGTTGACGCGTGTTGTGTCCATTGGTCGCTGCACAGTAATACCCATGGACAAATCGGCACCATGAGCGCCAATCAAGATGGTTCCGACCATGAAGGATTGGCCGGGCTCGAGGAGAGCTATGGAGCTAGGGAAAGTTACCCACTGGTCTGCCATGGAATCAGTGCGCACACCCCTACCTGGCGCGTCACTGTCAACGAAATCTGATCGGTAGTCTACCGAGGGGTATACCCACGGTAGTAGATGAACGACAAGGAGCGTGTGAGACAGGCTAGAGGTGACACAAAACACAATTTGGGCAGGTTTAGGCCGCTCTTGTGGCGTTACGTCCTATGTCTCTGCTTGATTGCTTATGATCAGATATGATCCTAGGTGAAGCCCAGGATCTGGATGTCGACTAGGGGATCCCTGCCCCTCCTTATATACTCTAGAGGGGTTGGGTTACAAGGAAAGTGTCCTATTTGGTACTATACAATATCTAATACATCTTGTAGCCTTGTGGTGCATGCCGATAGTGCCGTGCGCTGCACACCTTGATCTTGTGGGCTGGGCTACCTCTGATGGTGTGGCCCATGTCTTGTGCTGTGGGTACCGGGGGTCATACCCCCACACGGTCTCACCACTCATTGGATTCAAAGGCAAGCAGATCCACGCCCTGGGAAAATATCACTCCTAGTGTGCTTTGGCGACCAACAAAATGCAAGGACAGAGTATATCACCTTCGACGTGGTAGACCTATGCTACCCTTACAATGCCATCTTTTGTAGGGGATTTGCAAACAAGTTTAGCGCAACAATCCATATGGGTTATCTATGCATGAAGATACTAGCCCTGCATGGCATCATTTTAGTGCATGGCAGCCAGAAAGAAGCAAGGAACATTGAGAAAGCAATCTACAAGTCACATAGAAATATCAACTCTATGGAATCAACAATGAACAAAACACCAGAGCCTCTACACATGCCCAAGGGCAAAATAGACCTGGCAAACCAAGAAGGAACAAAGACAACACCGCTAGAACAAGTAGTGCCAGACAGAAAGATCATTATCGGAGCCAACTTGTTCCAAGAGGAAGAGTCAGAGCTCATGGAGACTCTAGCAAAGAACAAAGATATTTTCTCCTGATCAGCCTTTGACCTCAAAGGCATCAGCAGAGACATAATACAATATGCCCTGGACATAAACCCAAAAATGAGACTAAAGAAACAAAGACAGAGAAAAATGTCGAAGGATAGAATCTTGGCGGCAAAGGCCGAAGTACAAAGGCTCCTAGACGCAAACGTCATCAGAGAAGTCAAATATGCATAATGGCTTGCCATTGTGGTCCTGGTCCCAAAAAAGAATGGAAAGATGAGAATGTGCATAGATTTCACTGACCTAAACAAAGCATGCAAGAAAGACCCCTTCCCGTTACCAAGGATTGACGCCTCCGTCGGCAAGGCGATAGGGTGCCAAAGATTCTCACTCCTGGACGGCTCAAGAAAGAAGATGAAGAGAAAACAAGCTTCACCACACCCTTCGGCACCTATTGCTATACCAGAATGCCGGAGGGGTTGAAAAATGCGGGGGTGACCTTCACCAGAATGAAAAAAGGTTCTAGGTCCTTAGATGCAGAGAAACATCACTGTATATGTCGATGACATTGTGGTAATGATCAAAAATAAAGAAGACCACATAGCAGATCTCAAAGAGACCTTCACCAACCTCAGGGTAGCTGGACTCAAGCTCAACCTAGAAAAGTGCATCTTTGGAGTCAGCAAAGGGAAAATGCTTGGCTACATCATCAGTGCCGAAGGCATCAAAGCAAACCCAGACAAGACAAAAGCAATAATGACAATGACAAAACCTTCGACCAAGAAAGAGGTACAAAGGCTCACAGGCATGTTAGCACTGCTCAATAGATTCATCTCAAAATCGTCAGAGCGCAGCCTCCCATTCTTCAAAGCCCTAAGAGGCGGAGACAACATAGAATGGGGGCCTGTTGACAGCAGTTAACTATTGATTTTAACTGTCAACTCGACCGAGAAAATGCTATAAAAAGAATCACCAACATAGACTAGGGGTTTAACTGACAGAATTCCATGAGTTTTGATGAATCTGTGTTTTACAGGGATTAAACAGGAAAATAACCAAAGATGACCCACATGTCAGGTTTATGAAGAGATATTTAAGCTACGTATACAAAAGAAGATTCTATAGACCTCGGGAGGATGACCCACCAGAGGTGGACCCCACCTAGCAGAAAGTCAGGGTGGCCGCCCTGGATCCTAGGACGCTCACCCTGTGGGCCCCACCTTTCAGCCTCTGCTTGCTAGGTCGGTTTTCCACCGCCTTTGAAGTCCAATCTCAATCGTTGATTCAAGTCGGTTTGATCCAAGGGCTGACGTTCATCCAAGGGGGCTATATAAGCAAGGTCTCTGGCCCCTGGGTTAGAGCAATCCTCAATTTATAGTTCATTATTTCCAGTCAGGATCAGCCTGAGAGGGGTCCCTTGAATGGATTTCCTCTCTAGAGCCTAGCATTCAAGAGAGTTTAGCTTTATAGTCTCTATGTGAGATTAGAATTATTTTTTTAGATTAAGAGAGATAGAATGGAGGGAAGAGTTGGAGGAAGCCCGGCCTGTCAGTGTCTCCTCTCCGGCTTGTACCTGCGGGATCATGTCTCCTTAACACGGGGCTTGCTTCTGAGATTCTTAGGTAATTCAACTTCTAATACTAGTAAGTACATTGTTATTATTGTTCTTTGGTTTGTGAGTTTACTTTATTCTCTTCACGTAGAGTTTAGAGTAATCATCCATAGTGTAAGCATGGTGCTTGGGCTCGGGTACTCGTAGATATTCCCTAACTGTCCGGATCGATGTTATATCGCAGGGGTGACTCGTATAGCCTCGTTGATCTTTCGGAGCCTCCTCCCGTCAGTAGGTTTGGTAGGACCTATGCGCTAGGGTTAAGCATCCTCTGTGGTGTCTTCTCTCTAAGTACGTTCCCATTAGAACAGTGATCACATAGCTTGCCAAAGGTTAGAACTAGGGTGTTGTAGCAGTCTTCTCTATATCCCTTATATCTCAGACCTTATTTGCAGCTCAGGGGTTTAGCATAGACTTGGTTAGTCATCGCACATTTTTTCCTTGCGGATAAATAAATAACGATGCTCTGAAAATATTTTTCGAGTGAAGTGCTCACCGATATCCGTGCGCTTGCGATTATTTCTCTTTGATTCTTCTGTGTGCGTAATAAATATCAACAGGGCTAGAGCAGTCGGAGGCTTTCAAAGGGCGGTCCTTGGAACCAAGGTTTGAGTTGTATTGTGCATCATCTTGTATGAGTATCTACTAGGTTATGTAGTACCGGCCATAACCTAGTAGCTAAGGGGCTACTGTTGGGGAGTACATATTCATATGAGCCAACTCCCCTCAAGAGGCCCAACAGTGGTTGGTTGGTGGTGTCTTATGAATTTCATGAAGTTGTTGCATAATTGATCCATGACTTGACCTTATTAGCCGCCACCTCAATCTTCATTCTGTCTCGCTCCTTTGTGGAGCATATTCTTCCATTTCTACACAAAAGGACAAACTAAGATATATGACTTAAACTGGGCTCTTTGAATTTTTCTTTCTTTGGATATCTTGCTACACGCACGCCAAATAGCCCAAGTTGTGCCTGGAAAAATGAACATACTAATACGACCAGGTGCTTGGTTTTATTACGCAGCCAACATCCCCAAAAGTCAACAATGGATTTAGGGAAGCCTACCCAAAGTAAATACTTCTCTAAATCAACTCCAATATATATCAAATTAAAATGAGTCAGCAAACAGCCAAAGAGAAGATACGATGAACTGTTCCTTTTTCCCACAAAGACTACAGGTATGGCATTGTCATTTCTTTTGTTAATGATTCAACTAAACAGATATGTGCAAATTAACGAGATCCTCGTCAGCGGAACAAAGAGTTGACACTGTCTCCGTTATTTTATCAAATGTGTCACTTTCTTCTGAGTAAAGCAATTAATTCATGCGTGCACAAACCGGAATGAAGCTTCCAGTACTAAATTTCCATGATAAATTAGTAAGAGGTAGTAGAGCTATAATCCTCTCCTCTCCCATCAACACCTCAATCCATGTCAACGCCATCCGTACCATCTCATGATAAGGCCCCGGCCCGCCACCGTACATAGCTCCATCCGGCGAAAGGATCAGCACAAAGACGACGGAGTGCCGGCATCTCGTCGCAGCTGCAGCGCCGCCAGCATGGCTGCTTCTTTCGTACCCACATCGACTATCCCAGAATCAGAGAACGGCCCGGCGACCAGCAGCATAGGTACGCTGATCTTCGGCTACACCTGTGTCGGCCTCACGGGCACAGCGCTCTTCGCCGTCCTCTTCTTCTACTGCTACCACCAGTTGTTCCGCAGACGAGCGCCAGTCACCGCCGCCGGATCAGAAAGCAATCCAGGGCCAGAAGGCCACCATATCGGCGTAGACATCACCAAGCTTCCTGAGTTCGCGTACACTCAGTCGTCGAGGCGCAGGGGCAATGGCGACGGGGCGCAGTGCTCGGTGTGCCTCGGCACGGTGCAGGCCGGCGAGATGGTGCGGCGGCTGCCCCTGTGCAAACACCTGTACCACGTGGAGTGCATTGACATGTGGCTGGCGTCGCACGCAACGTGCCCACTCTGCCGGTCTGACGTCGAGCCGCCGGGGGAAGCGTCGACGGAGCCGCCCGAGGCTCTGCCGGTGTAGTTCGGCGCTGATAATTTGTTTGTGCCTCCGGCGCTCACGTTAAATCGTAGCTTGTCACCTGTGTAATGCATTTGTGTATACATCAAGACTTTGTTGGACCATCTCTCATTCTCTACTTTTCAGTGTTCTACAATTTATCAAATTTTTACTGCTAGCAATTTTCAGCAGCGCGCTGCACATGCACCACGTAATCCGTAGGAGGGTTTCGTTTATTTGGTTAAAAATTAAAAGCATAGGCGAACGGAGTGTAGCTCAGCTGGTTGGGTTCTATGTGATGAAACCTGTCCTGCCAGGTTTCCCCGACTTGAAACAGATGCTCACATTTTTTTTTGAATTTATTCTATGATTTAACAATGCTTTTCTTTCAGTGGTAGGCGACTCGACGATAGCGAGGCGCATGTAGTGACTCCGTCAATCTCAAGATTTGCTGATCCAACTCAGTTATTTGGAGGTGACTAGAGGGGTAGGGTGAGTGTGCACTCGTGTATATAAGCGTCTGCCGCTGTAAAAAGGTTGAAGCTTACCCTACAGGGGTGTCTCCTGTAGGTACCAGTGTTACTCATCATAGTGCATACGTAATATTCATAGTGTAGACTCCCGGGCTTCTGCTTGGTGCACTGTATGTTTCGCATATAAAAATGTTAAGTAATGCTTTCTACACCAATATAATGGAGTACACTTACTAGACATAGTGTTTTGACACCAGGCTAGACTCTCTTTCTGGATTATTCCTCCCTTTATGTTCATTAACGTAGAACCTGAATTTAACAAATGCAACTTTTTAGTATCCAAAACTGAATGTTAAAAGTATGTATACAAACATATTTGCTAATGAGGATTGTCGATATGTATACGTCTTGAGAATCGATACGAAGTTTTTTATGTCGCCAGCTCCTTATATATTGAATCAAAGACCCACGCCATGCCATGGCCGGCATCGACATGTATACAAATCCAGTGGTTGCTGTATGAATTTAATCATAAAAACAAAAAATAAGCTCTTTTGCATCGAACAAAGCTTTAAGTATAGAGTTGAACTTACTTGAAGTTCTATGGCAGCCATATAACAGAACAATTTTGGAGATTTTTAAAAGCTAGGGCAATGTACGCCGCAACCTTAAGGGCCGCTTAACGTATTTTCTTATTCCAAATTTTCTCTTTCTCCTCAACAGACTTTCCAGCAGCTAGCTCATTGCCATCTAATTTTCAGTCCTTGGCATAATTAAAACATGTTGCTGCTATACATTGAGGGTCTACATACCCGGCTCGCACACTTGGTATTTATTTTGAAAGGTGCACAACTCAAAATGCAGGCCGAGCTACGTAGTCCGTCGTGGCAAGATCCTAGGCATGACATGACTCTCACGTTCGTGTTAGCACGGTCTAAAATATTTCATGCCGTACCTTGCTTTAGGTCGTGCTAAAAGATCATGCCATGACCCACCCTTAAATGACACAGCCCAAGCCCGGTATGCCATATTACTTCTACTTTTTTATACAATATATGTTCGTATACGTTTATAGTATAAATTTTAAGACAAATACAATATAGATATCCCTTCCTAACCCTACCGTTGACTTTGTTCCTTCATTTAATTTGGATTTTTGTTTTTCTATAAAATATTTTTATGAAAAATAGAGGAGTTTGGTTGAACCATTTTCGTTCTACCCAAGTAATACTTGAATAAATATTATTTGCCAAATATAGGTTGAGCAACAAATCGATGGTATTGTTGACACTCAAATTTGGACCATGTCAATTTAAATCGGGCTGTTTGCCACTACTACACAACTGATCTTTCGTCGATCGCCCAAAATGCCTATAGTCTTGGCGATTTCGGTGCCTGGGACTAAATAGGGCTTTAGTCCCGGTTGGTGTTCCCAACCGGGACTAAAGGTCCCTCGCCAACAGATCTGTTGTCAGGCGCTGTCGGGAGAAACCACACCAACCGGGACTAAAGCCCTGCCTTTAGTCTCGGTTGGTGCCATCGACCGGGACTACAGCTTTTGTCCCGGTCCATGGCACCGACCGGGACCATAGGACTAGCTTTAGTCCCGGTTAGTGTTACCAACCGGGATTAAAACCTCCCCCGACAAATTGAACCTCTCTCTTCTTCCTCCCTGCTCAACCCCGAGCTTTCTTGTTCATGTTCTCGTTGCTTGTTCTTCCATTGTTCTTGCTTGTCTCATCTTCGGCGATCAATCCACTTCAAACGCTTCTACGCCGTCGTCGATTTGTTTGAAAGGTTGCTAGCTTCATCCTCCTATATTTTAGCAGCACCATATGTAAATCCATATTGTATATAGTTATTTTATTTCATATTGCTAGCTCCAATCACTTTTCGTGTTTGAATTTTTATGAACGATGCTAATTACAGTACCTAGAAAGTAGTATACACATATAATGTTTAGTTCTATTATAGACTTTTTAGGATACTTTTTACTTTAATTTGTTCATGTTCTCATTTTAAAATATTAAATAATGTTGATTCTTTGTAATTTTGAAACAAATTAATTTTAATTTTAAAAATTCTTCAAATTAATTTTATTTAGAGATAAAATTACACCTTTTAATATAAAAATACAAATTTATGATTTTTCTATCTTTTTATTAACGTCCACAAATTAATTTTATGAAATAATGAACCACTTATAAAATTTTGAACTCAATTAGACAAGGTTGTGCCACGCTCTTTTCTCACGCTAGGCTTTTAATTATGTGATGTCATATAATGCAGATAATGACACGCCATTAGATGTACAATGCCGATCGCTGCTCCAACGAGTTCATTGATGGCGTGCGAGAATTCTGCAGAGTGGTAGAAGAAAACAAGCAGGATGGTTTTATGTGCTGCCCATGTGCCATGTGTATAAATTTGAAAGAATTTTGTAGCTCAAGAAGTATTCACTTACACTTGTTCAAGTCGGGTTTCATGTCAAACTATATTTGTTGGACCAAGCACGGAGAGACCGGGGTTATGATGGAAGAAGGTGAAGAAGAACAAGCGGACTCTGACGATGTTTTTGCTCAACGCTGTGACTTCGCGATGGAGGAAGTTGAAGAAGGAGCGGATGCAGAAAACAGTATCACTGAAGATGACGATGCTCTTGGTGATGTCATTCGCGACGCACAGAGAGATTGTGAAAGTGAAAAGGAGAAGGCTAAGTTTGACCAAATGCTAGAGGATCATAAGAAGTTACTCTACCCTTCGGCCGAAGATGGGCAGAAAAAGCTAGGCACGACATTGGAGTTGTTACAGTGGAAAGCAGAAAATGGTATATCTGACAAGGCATTTGGGAAATTACTAAAGATCCAAAAAAAGATGCTTCCGAAGCCTAATGAATTGCCCACCACTACATACGAAGCAAAAAAGATGGTCTGTCCTTTAGGATTACAAATCGAGAAGATACATGCATGTCCTAATGACTGCATCCTGTACCGTGGCGAGCACGAGAATTTAGATGAATGCCCTGTTTGCCATGCGTCACGCTACAAGATCTTGCGAGATGATCCTGGCGATGTTGAGGATGAAGAACGTCAGAAGAACAGAATCCCTGCCAAGGTTATGTGGTATGCTCCAATAATTCCACGCCTAAAACGACTATTCAGAAACAAAGAGCATGCAAAGTTGTTGCGATGGCACAAAGAAGACCGTAAGGTGGACAACGTGTTGAGACACCCTGCAGATGGATCCTAGTGGAGAGAAATAGATAGAGAATTCCCAGACTTTACAGACGACGCAAGAAACCTAAGGTTCGCATTGAGTACGGATGGATTTAATCCTTTTGGGGACCAGAGCTCTAGTCATAGCACTTGGCCCGTTACTCTATGTATCTACAACCTTCCTCCATGGTTATGCATGAAGCGGAAGTTCATTATGATGTCGGTGCTCATCCAAGGCCCGAAGCAACCTGGCAATGGCATCGATGTCTACCTGAGGCCATTAGTTGAGGAACTCCAGCTGCTATGGAGCAAACCAGGTGTGCGTGTGTGGGATGAGTACAAACAGGAAGAATTCGACCTGCAAGCATTGTTGTTCGTGATAATCAATGATTGGCCAACTCTAAGTAATCTTTCAGGACAGACAAATAAGGGATATAATGCATGCACCCATTGTTTTGGTGACCTTGAGGCTGTCTATTTAAAAAATGTCGAGAGGTCGTGTACCTTGGCTATCGTCGATTTCTTGCTAAGAACCACCAATTGAGAAAGAAAGACAAACATTTTAAAGGTACGACAGAACACTGGTCCAAGCCAGGCAACTGAGATGGGGCAGAGGTATTCATGATGGTCAAGGATTTGAAAGTAGTGTTTGGAAAGGGACAAGGCAGTGAACCTGTTCCAAAAGATGCTTCAGGGCGCGCCCCAATGTGGAAAAAGAAGTCAATATTTTGGGAGCTACCATATTAGAAAGACCTTGAGGTCCGCCACTCGATCGACATGATGCACCTGACAAAGAATCTTTGTGTCAATCTCCTAGGGTTCATGGGTGTGTTTGGAAAGCCTAAGGATACCCTTGAGGCATGAGAGGACTTGAAGCGCATGAAAGAACGAGACAACCTGCATCCAGAGAAGACAGATGATGGACGTCATTACTTAAGACCTGCTAGCTACACTCTTAGCAATGAGGAGAAGGAAAGCATATTTGAGTGCCTAAGCAGCATCAAAGTCCCATCTGGGTTCTCCTCCAATATAAAGCATATAATAAATGTGCTAGAGAAGAAATTTGTCAACTTAAAATCGCACGACTGCCACGTGATTATGATGCAACTGCTTCTGGTTGCCTTAAGAGGAATTCTACCTCCACATGTACGTCTGGCCACCGTGAAGCTGTGTGCATTCCTCAATGCAATTTCTCAGAAGGCAATCAATCCTTTTGATCTAGCTACTCTACAGAATGATGTGGTTCAATGTCTTGTCAACTTTGAGTTGGTGTTCCCTCCATCCTTCTTTGATATCATGACATATCTCCTAGTTCATCTGGTCAAAGAGATTAATATCTTGGATCCTGTGTTCCTACACAACATGTTTCCCTTAGAGAGATTTATGGGTGTACTGAAAAAATATGTTCACTAGCGGGGTTGGCCAGAAGGAAGCATTGCCAAGGGATACGGGATAGAGGAGGTCATTGAGTTCTGTGTGGACTTCATTCTTGACCTTGACCCGATTGGTCTTCCTGAATTACGATATGAGGGGAGACTTGGTGGAAAGGGTACACTAGGAAAGATAACATATATCAGCCAGGGTGATGATTCTTTCAATAAAGCGCACTACACAGTTCTTCGAAACTCCACTGTGGTGGAACCGTATATTGAGAAACACATGAATTTTGTACGATTCGAGAATCCTAGGAAGAATGAGGCTTGGATTACGCGTCATCACATGGAAACATTCGGTGATTGGTTGCAAAAAAATGTCAGGGTAATAAAACTATTGGAGGTGAACTATATTTGTTGGCTAGGCTACTAGCGTGGAAAAACATTTTACACCGTATCCCAAGATAAAAAGAGTACCAACCAAAATAGTGGTGTCCATGTGGATGCTACGGAACCGAATGGGAACATACACACATATTATGGTCGTATAGAGGAGATTTGGGAACTAGACTATGCACATAATTTTAAAGTCCCTATATTCTGATGCCAATGGGTGAAGATGAACGGAGGGGTATTAGTCGATAAGGAGTACAAAATGACAATAGTGGACCTCAATAATATTGGGTATAGAAATGATCCATTCGTCCTTGCTGCTGATGTGAATCAGGTGTTCTATGTGAAAGACATGTCTACAAAACCCAAGATAGGGAAACACAACGAGAAAAAAACCAACGAGCCAAAGCGCCACATAGTTCTTACAGGGAAACGAAACATCATGGGAATTGAAGACAAGTCAAATGTGTCAGAGGATTATGAAAAGGATGAACGAATCCCACCCTTCTGTGTGGCCAAAGACCCAAGCATCCTGCTCGCTGCTGAGGACACTCCATGGTTACTGAATGATCATAACCAAGGACATTACGTCAAGAAAAAGTTTACCACTATGCTCGCTTGATATAGGTAGTGAACTCAAATTAATAATGTGTATTTGACATCTTGTGTAATATAATTGTAACATTACGTGTTGAAAATTTAAATTTGAGTGGTTCAAACTTTGCCATATGTGGGAATTATGGATTTTTAACTACACTTTGCCAACACTTTGTCAAATGCAAAAATGGTCTATATATGAAATGTAGATCTTGATGAGTGGAACAATATTGGTATTCATGACTTTTCTAGTCGAGACCAACCAGGGTTCCAAAAACCGCCATTTGGCTATGAATTCTTTCAAAATTCAAAATTGAGTGGTTCAAACTTTTGCAAATAAAAAGTTGACCATTAGACCAAATATAGGTCTTGATGACTGGAACAAACTTTGTATTCATGAGTTTTCCATTCGAGACAATCTAGAGTTCGGTCAAAGTGTGTTTTCTAAAAACCAATGTTTTGACTTTGGTCAAACTTCATCAAATGACCCATTTGATGACTTCAAATGAAAAACTTTTGAATACCAAGTTGTTAGAGCTCATCAAGATCTACATTTGATACATGGACCATATTTTCATCTGGATAAATTTTAGCAAGTCCCAGGCACTTGTTTTTAAAATCGAAGACGGGTTTTGGTCAAACTTGGTCAAATGACAGACTAAATGACTTGAAATGAAAAACTTTGGAATACCAAGTTGTTAGAGCTCATCAAGATCCAAACTTTTTATATAGACCTTTTTTTCTATTTGAAAAAGTTTAAATAAACAATACTCACCAAATTTTGAATCTCACACAAACTATATGAAACTATATGTGGGAATTGTGGATTTTTAACTACACTTTGCCAACACTTTGTCAAATGCAAAAATGGTCTATATATGAAATGTAGATCTTGATGAGTGGAACAATATTGGTATTCATGACTTTTCCAGTCGAGACCATCCAGGGTTCCGAAAATCGGCGTTTGGCTATTCTTTCAAAATTCAAAATTGAGTGGTTCAAACTTTTACAAATGAAAAGTTGACCATTAGACCAAATGTAGGTCTTGATGAGTGGAATAAACTTTGTATTCATGAGTTTTCCATTCGAGACCATCCAGGGTTTCAAAAACCAACGTGTATCTCTGAAAATTTTAAATTTTAAAATTTAGACAATTATGTCGCGCATTTGGATAATTATTATTGAAGAAACAAAAGTTTAACGTCCAAATGACCCAAAAACAAAGTTTCTGTCGAAAGCCAACAATTTTATATATTTTAATTGCCCATTATATTTTTGCATTAACACAATATTCATTATAAACAACATTTATTTTGGATAATATGAAATATTTGAAAAAATTGTGTTTACAATTTTTGTAATGCACAATAGAGTCAAACTAAACTAATGTATATTTTTGAAAAAATTTATGATAAATATTTAATTTACTTTGCATTTAGAAAGATGAAAAGAAAAAAAGGTGAAAAATAAAATTCACCAAATTCTGGCGCCTAAACAGGCACCAGAATTTGATGGAAGGACCTTTAGTCCCAGGTCTAGCCACGAACCAGGACTAAAGGGTGAGACCTTTAGTTCCGGTTCCTGGCTGGAACCGGGACTAGTCCCGGGCTGCCAGACCCGGGACTAAAGGTCCCCTGGCCTATAAAGGCAGGGGCTTCTTCCTCCTCCTCCCCCACCCGCACACCCAAAACTTAACCGCTGCCGTCCCGAGCACCACCGCCCCGAGCACCGCCGCTGCCGCCCCGAGCACCGCTGCCGCGCGCCCTCGTCCGCGCCCTCGTCCGTGCCCTCGTCCGCGCGCAGCGCCACCGCGCGCCCTCGTCTGTGCGCACAGCGGCCACGTGCCCTCGTCCGTGCCCTCGTCCGCGCGCACCGCCGCCGCGCGCCCTCGTCTGCGCCCTCGTCCGCCGCCCCGAGTACCGCTGCCGCCGCCCCTAGCACCGCCGCCCCGAGCACCGTCCCGAGCACCGCCGCCACGCGCCCTCGTCCGCCGCCCCGAGCACCGCCGCCCCGAGCGCCACCTCCGTACAACCTCGCCGCCGTCAAGAGCTCCCTCTCCTCTTCTTCTCCGACGCCGCGAGCCCTCGTCCATAGAGCCACGCCTTCGTCCATGCCCTCGTCCGCGGGTGGTCGGCTGGCACGCCGTGCGCCGGCCCCTGCGCCTCCCTGCCGCCAAAGACAGAGAGAGGGAACTTAGGGAGAAGAGAGAGGAGGGAGAGGATGACGTGTGAGACCCACACGAAAACATGGAAAAATATACATTACTAAAAAAATGATGTAAAAAATAAATAATTTGAAAAATGCATTAGTATATAATAATTATATAAATAGTGATGTAATAATTAATATTTAGGGATAATTAGGGATACACATACACTAACACACACACACACAAAACACACACACATGCACACATATATATTAATAATATGATATATATAAATGTGATATAATATTTCAAATATATTAACACACACTCTAATAATACATTTGTTCCCTCTTTCTTCCTCCTTCCAGATCGACGTCTCTCGGCCGCTGTCACCGAAGTCCCCGTCGTCACCGCACCGACCGCCGTCTCTCCGACGTCGTCTCTCTGCCATCTCATCGGCTTCAAAATACATGTATTGTTTAATTCAGTGCTATAATTAGTGGTACAACTAGTGGTATAAATTAGTGGTATATTTGTTAGCAAATGATGTTCATAATCAAATGACATACACTAAACCCTAAACCCTAAACCCTAAACCCTAAACCCTAAACCCTAGGCCGTAAACCCTAAGCCCTAAACCCCTGTCACGCGTACGCACATATTTTTGCAGAAATGGCCGACCCGAGAGAAGACGAAGAAATATTGTTGAACATGATCCGTGGTAGCGCTGAAGAAGGTTGTTACGACGATCGTGAAGGCGATGAGAACCCTGAGGGCATCGATGACGGTTCTCAGTACTTGGTCGACCCGAATGACCAAGACAATGTTGGCGAGGTTTGTAATATATGCAGCCTCCTATGTTTATATACATGAAGTTCAAAAAATTTCCTTTATTAATTGTCTTGTTTCTGCCTACATAGCCCTCTGTCTCAACGACAACCACGGGGACCAGCAGAAAAGTACGAGGCCCGAAGAAGCCAATGGAAGGCCGGTTGGTTATCATGGATTTCGACGAGGGAACAGGCCAGCCATGTGGACCCCATGCAAGGGCCTTTGTCAACCACTTAGGGTACCTTGCCCGGGATAGGATCCCGATCAATGTCCGTGAATGGAAGAAAAATAAGCAACACCCAGAAAATCAGTTATGTCTCCGACCGTGATAAGGAACTAGTTTGGGGTGACGTGTTGCAATATTTCACGCTAGAGACAAACGATGAACAGTTGAAGGAAAGAGTTTAGGATTGGTCTATGAAGAAGATGGCCATACAATTCTAGTGCTTTAAGAAGAATCTATATAACGACTATATCAAGAAGAACAAGACTCTAGATTTCAACTGTAAGCACTTTGTAAAGCTGCGGCCATTTTGGGACGAGTTTGTACAGTTCAAGACATCAGAAGAGGATCAGCAACGGGCAAGAAGGGACCAAGAGAATGCTTGACACAAGACCTACCACCATACGATGGGATCAGGTGGCTACCCTACTGCCATTCCTAAGTGGGAAAAAGCTGAGCAAGAGCTAATTGACAGGGGGTTGGTGCCAGAATCCCTCGACTGGCCTGAGCGCGCCAAGCACTGGTTTTTTGCTCACGGAGGCCGCCTGGACCTAGAGACCAGAAAGGTCGTGTATGGGGAACGCATCTAAGCTGTAGCAGAAATATTTCATCAAGCCCGCTCCGTCGCTCAAAGTGGAGAGTGGCAGCCGAACAGAGATAAAGATGAGCTGACATACGCCCTAGGGAACCCTGAGCACGGTGGACAGACGAGAGGCTATGGCTCCGTGTCGTGGCAGCAAGCCTTCCCTTAGGATAGAGAAACTTATAGAAGCCGCCAGAGAAAGAAGGAAGAGGACAGGGAACGGCTACGCAAGTTGGAGGAGGCTGTTATGAAGACCAGTGAAGTGGCTCGTAAGGCACTAGAGCGGGAGGAAGCACTTAAGGCCACTATGAATGAGCAAATCAGAAAGGCCGTGGAGGAAGTTGTAAGTTCCCGCCTCCAGAGCTTGTCACAGCCGGCTACCAACATTAGCCCCGGCTCAGCTCAGTTGAAAAGCAGTTGTGCTTCTATGGAGGTGCCTGTGAGGCAAGATGATGACATAGGGATGCGCTTCCCGGTGGATGACATCACCGCTCCGTTGACGTCCTGTGAGCTGCATTTTCCGGAGGGGAATGCCACAGTCAAGGTGGCTACCGGTTTTGTATCTCCTATCGACCCCACCAAGACACCAAGGATCCACTTGGTCGCAATACCACCCAGATATGCTAGTGTCTCAGTGGATAGAGTGGTCAAAGGCCATGAAAATATGGCTCTGGATATCGAAGGTGGTGATGGGGAGAAGACCCTAGGTGAAGTGGAGAAGACATTCATATGTTGGAAGAAACGGTACATCATTATTCCTGGGGTGCCGCGACCACAACCGAACCCTAGGTGTGGATGATTGTGAACGCAATTGCTTTTCAATAATTATGTACTATATCTAATTACGGTTCACTCATGTATATACCTTGTTCGATTTTTTCAAATCCAGGACCTCCCCAAGTCCATCTATCCATTCACCACATGACCACAGTGCTGTGGGACATGACGACGACGACGATTTCATACAAGACAAGGCTGCATCCCCACCGCTGGCCGTATCTCCTCCACGACGTACTCCAACGCCGCCAGCGGCCCAATCTCCTCCACAACAGCAAGCTCCAACTGGGCCGCCGCCGCCTCTGCCAATGCCGACAACGGCCGCCTCATCGGCACCGGCTGGTCCATCGAGGAACAAGAGGCCCGCTGGCCCACAGAGGTTGGTCCCACCACCTCCGCCGAAGAAACAAGCTGTGGTCACGAAGATCCCAAAGATGATCAAGCTTTCATACGAGAAGACTGATGAAGAACTTAATGCTTCAGTCAAGGCAGAAGTGAAAGTGTTCTTCAAAAAGACCAAAGCTGACGCACGAGCAAAGCAAGAGAAGCCATACCTAATGTATCACCGTGTAAAGCTACGTCAAGTGGTGCATGCTATGCAAGACGAGAAGCGTGCCGCTAGTAAAAAACTAGCGCCGCCACTATCAGACTATGAGCGTACTATCACAAAGAAAATCAAGGAGGACAAAAGGAAACAGAAGGCAGCCGGGAAAGATGTTGCACAGCTTGGCCAACAAGCGCAGCAATCAATGCCGCCACTAGTGGTTGAGAATCAATATGGTTTCAACATGAACTTGATGCAAATGTCGATACCTGATGATGTGGACTTAGATGAACTCGCCAAGTGGATGAATGTGACTGGGCTTTCCTTAGAATAACTTTTCGGTCGGGAGTAACTGACAACTGTTAAAGAGTCCGAAGTTGTTGATGAATGGCGGAGGAAGTACGTATATGGCAGGAGTCTATGCGACCCTGCAAAGGTAAAAAATCTTGGTACACAAATGTACAAGCTGCATGAGTACTACTTGAGATTCTGTGCACAACATCAAATTGAACAATATGTGGGCGTCCAAGTCAAAGACCATCACTACTTCCGTGGAGATGACATCATCTGGGTAGAGTTTAGTGAAGTACACCAGCTTCTCTATATGGATGCTCTTGACAAATCTCTCATAAGCTGCTACTGTCTGTAAGTGATTCTTCCATTTAATCAATAATCCCACTCTAGCATATGTACGTATTCGTAATAACTATGCTCACGATGTGCAGACACATGATGAGAGAACTCAGATTGAAATAAGACGATCGAATTGGTTTTATCGATCCGTATGTCGTGTACAAGAAAACAAAGACTAAAGATCCATTCAATCTGAAGATCAAGGAAATGGAGAAAAACCTCCGGAGGTTCTTTTATAACCAAAGGCATAAGGAGTTGATACTCTTCCCTTACA
This sequence comes from Saccharum spontaneum, assembly GCA_022457205.1. Lineage (NCBI taxonomy): Eukaryota > Viridiplantae > Streptophyta > Magnoliopsida > Poales > Poaceae > Saccharum > Saccharum spontaneum. The sequence continues at coordinate 39,297,946 of CM039616.1, forward strand.
ATATGGGGTAAAGTGTTGTGTTATATCATGTCTTAGTCAATCCAACATTATATATATATATATATATATATATATATATATATATATATATATATATATATATATATATATATATATATAAGTTGACTCTATAAACAAATGTAGGGATCACTGGATACTCATTGAGATTAAAATCAAGGAACAAACTATAAATGTGTGGGACTCAATGAGAAAAGAGCTGGCAATGTACCAAGACATGATAGATATGTAAGTTCTATCATTCTTTAAATATCGATGCCTGCTCCTTTACTTTACTATGCTATACCTAATCAACGACCGACTTATTGGGCAGAGCTTGAGCTTAGCTACAACAAAGATATCGTACGGATCTGAAAGTGTCATTCCCCCTCCTATTCTACATAAGTGGGTGTCCAGACAACCATACGGAACCAATTTATGTGGATACTACGTTTATGAGTACATGCGGTGTAGCAAATTTACACCTGCTAAAGAGATGCTAAAAGTAAGTAACATGTGTATACAGTAAATTCATATCTTATTTATTTGTTGAAACTAAATAAATCTTATGTATATTAATATATTTTCCTTTAATTAATGCAAATGGAAGGAGTGAGAATTGAAAGAACAAGTGTTCAAGCACACAATACTCGTCGCAATCCAGGAGACGATCACAGGTTTCATCAACGATCATGTCATCCCGGAAGACGGCGAGTTCCACCACAACCCTAGGTTGAATTTGAAGAGTCCAAACAAGAACGAACACTTGTATGAGCTTTGAGTGGCGGGCAAACATTTGTGTAACTCATTAACCGGCGGTCGAACACTAGATTACTTGTATATTATTGTATATGTAATGTGTATGTACGTATATGTATAGCTCTATAATATATAAATATGTAGTTTCATACTTTATTTGTGTGCAATAATTACGCTCTCATATAGGTGCAACGTATACGGATAATAGCAGCGAAGAATAAATTGGAAAACAATATAACTGAAAACCAAAATCAATAATGAATTAGAAAGAAAAAGAAAAAAGAAAAAAAAACCTTTAGTCCTGGTTGATAATACCAACCGGGATAAAAAGGTGTTGTGCCACGTCGATGCCTGGTAGCACCTTTAGTCCCGGTTGGTATTACCAACCGGGTCCCAGGCCTGCGAACCGGGACTAAAGGTGGGGCATTTAGTCTCGAAATCTTAGTTCCAGCTCACAGCCTGAGACTAGAGATCCTTTTGGACCAGGACTAAAGTCCCGTTGTGCAGCAGTGCGCCAATTATTTGATAAATTGCCCAAAGGGCTTTCTAGGTGCTGAAACACGAGAGCACGTCGCTTATGGACAAGTGTTGTACATTGATCATACGTGGACAAGTCCAGAAGCAGAAGCACTACTCTACCGACGTGATTGTTCACGTTCAGGAACAAAAACGTTAGGCCGAAGCAGGATACTTTTCTGGTTTCATGCACGTGAGATATGCCAAGCTATGCCTGCCTACGGTTCTGTACAGGCAAACCTCAACCTGACAAGGAGTCCAAACATGGTATGTTCATTATTTTCAAGCAAGGAAAGCAAATTTTTCAAGCAAGGAAAGCAAATTATTTCATTGAAGTCAGACATGGCAACTGTGAAGCGTTTACGAGAAAGTCGAAAAAAAAAGAAGCGTTTACGAGGAAGCTACAGCCACGGTCGTCGTTTATTGCTCTGGCTTATCGGCAACAGCGCGAGAAAACGTGACTCCAACTATAATTCTCAGAATATTCTTATACTTGTACGGAAAGACCAGCCGCCCTATAAATATAAAGATGACGGTCGATTGAGGTATTCTAACTATACAATCGTCAAAATACAATACAAACCCTGCCATATCTATTCTAATCCTATATTGTTCATCTCTTGATCCGACGACCAAGGATAGCACCCTAGGCTCGCTGGTCAACTTAGGAAACCCGGCGACTTTCCCCGACGGGGTCCTTCCCGGGCGAGAGAGCTTCGATGGCTTCTTTACTAGTTTGCTCGGAAACTAGACGTTCTTCGTCACACAAGCACATTTGATTACCCTTTGCTGGTTTGCTTGTAAACCTCGCCGCTCTTCACCGTGAAAGCGTGTTGGTTATCTACTACGTTCTTCGGGTCCATGGTGACCTGGGCGATCTAGCCCTAGTTCGTGTGTGATCCGAAATCAATCCGATGTCAGTTTCCAAGCAAACTAGCAAAGGGTAACCAATCGTGCTTGCGTGACGAAGAACGACCAGTTTCCAAGCAAAATAGCAAAGAAGCCGTCGAAGCTCTTGCCCGGGAGGGACCCATCGGGGCAAGGACGTCGTTGAGTTTCCTAGGTTGGCTAGTGAGCCTAGGGTACCATCCTTGGTCGTCAGATCAAGAGATGAACAACATAGAGTTGGAAGAGACAGTGTAAAGAGAGGGTTGTGTTGTATTTTGACGATTGTGTAGTTGAAATATCTCAATCGGCTGTCACCCTTATATTTATATAGGGCGGTTGGTCTTTTCATGGAAGTACAAGAATATTGACAGAATTATAGTCGGAGTCACGTTTTCTTGCGCTGTTGCCGCCAGAGCAATAAACGACGACCATGGCCGTAGCTTCCTCATAAACGCTTCACAATTGCCATGTCTGACTTCAATGAAATAATTTGCTTTCCTTGCTTGAAAATAATGAACGTACCATGTTTGGACTCCTTGTCAGGTTGAGGTTGGCCTGTACAGAACCGTAGGCAGCCACAGCTTGGCATATCTCACGTGCATGAAACCAGCAAGTATCCAGCTCCGGCCTATATACGATTTTGTTCCTGAACGTGAACAACCACGTCGGTAGAGTAGTGCTTCTGGACTTGTCCACGTATGATCAATGCACAGCACTTGTCCATAAGCGACGTGCTCTCGTGTTTCATCACTCCCTTTCACTACTGCAGACTACGGCTTTGTCTAGCGCCTGAGACGCTCGGCAAAGGCCGAATTGCGCTCGGCAAAGGCTTTGCCGAGCGCAACGCTCGGCAAAGGGCTCCCGGCAATGAAATGCTCAGCAAAGCCTCCTTTGCCGAGCGTTTTTTATCTGACGCTCGGCAAAGCCTTTGCCGAGCGCCTAGGCGGCACTCGGCAAAGAAAAGCGACGGTCACGGTGATAGTCACGGCGTGACGTTTTCTTTGCCGAGCGCCTCCAATAAGACGCTCGGCAAAGAGCAAACTGAGTTTTTTAAAAAAAATTCTTTGCCTAGCGCCTCCAGCCTGGCGCTCGGCAAAGAGCAAACTGATTTTTTTTAAAAAAAATTCTTTGCCTAGCGCTTCTAGCCTGGCGCTCGGCAAAGAGCACACTGATTTTTTTTAAAAAAATTCTTTGCCTAGCGTCTCCCGCCTGGCGCTCGGCAAAGAAAAACAATTTTTTTAAAAAAATCTTTGCCTAGTGCTTCCAGCCTGGCGCTCGGCAAATACCACACCGATTTTTTTAAAAAAATTCTTTGCCTAGCGCCTCCCGCCTGGCGCTTGGCAAAGAGAAACAATTTTTTTTAAAAAAAATCTTTGCCTAGCGCCTCCAGCCTGGCGCTCGGCAAAGACCACACCGATTTTTTTTAAAAAATTCTTTGCCTAGTGCTTTTAGCCTGGCGCTCGGCAAAGACCACACTGATTTTTTTAAAAAAAAATTCTTTGCCTAGCGCCTCCCGCCTGGCGCTCGGCAAAGAGAAACAATTTTTTTAAAAAAAAATCTTTGCCTAGCGCCTTCAGCTAGGCGCTCGGCAAAGCTGGGTAAACTACAAGGCTCTTTGCCTAGCGCTGCGCTAGGCAGATCTGGAACCCAGATTTTGTTTTTTTTATTATTTGCTTTCTATCACTGCAAACACAACATATCATATATATACATCAAATGGATATCACTATGAATACAAATAACATCATTTATATCACAATTTCATTGCTTCTGTCACCACCATCACCATATATATCACAATAGCACATATATCTCATAATAGCATCACTTATTCGGTGATAAAGTCCATTACAACAACTTGATGTTCATGAAGTTCAACACAACAAGTCCAAGTCCATGACATGAAGTTCAACACAACAAGTCCAGGTCCATCACCAAGAGAAGGAATACGTGACAACAACTTCGACGTTACTCACTGAGGCGGTGGTGGAGGTTGGTACCCGGGCCACCCATGTGATGGCGGCGACGGTCCCCCGTGCTCGTTCGGCACATAGTTCGAACCCGCCGACTGAGGCTACACACAGGAGCAGCGATTGCATGAGACAAAGTTAAATAGCTAAATAACATGCATGTATGATATATATTACTCACCGGAGTAGTGTTGAGAGCAACGAAGGGAGGAACGACGGGAGGAGGCTGAGGTGGACCCATCAAGCTGGGTGGCAAAGTAACACCCAGAGAACTCTGCAGAAACGCCAGCACGTCCGACATCCTCTGGTCACTTGCCAGTCGCGCCGCCCGCTCTGAAGCCACAAACGCCTCTAGCTCGTCGGCCCTCTTGTTCGAAGTTTCCACCTGAGCCTATACATTGTTGCAAAGGTAATGTTAGTGAAGCGACAAGGAAATCCTCGTGTAATGCACGACGAGTAAACCAAAACTAACCTGTAGTGCCTCGACCTGGGCCTGTCCATAGGCCGGCCGCTCGCGTATCGGCGGGAGTCCGGAGCCACTCGTGGTCTGTGCTCGGATCTGGGAGAGAGTGGGAGTAGTGGCGGTGTCGATCACGCTGTTGGCCATCCAGTAGCGCCCATGCTGCTTTCCCTTTCCAAGACACATGACGAGGCGCGCATCGATGTTGTCAGTCGTTGGATCATAATCCGACCCATACATCGTCCTCGCCGCCTCATGGTACTTGGTGACTTTCTTGTAGGCGCTCTCACTTGTGTACGCCTCGGGCGGGTCCTCCGGGTTGAAGGAGACGTCGGACGTCGCCTTGCCATTGTGTGACATGGTATATGCAGCGAAGTAGGAGCATGGCTGGCCACCATGCGCCGCCGACTGCGAGAACGAAGAGAAGTTTGTTAGTAGTCTTTGCCTAGTTACATTAAAGCATGGCAACAGTTACAAACATGATGACGTACCCAAGCTCGGCCGAAGCCGCCAACGTTGCGGTTGTCTTGATGGTGAGGTACACCTGGCATGGCCAAACGGTGAGCCCGGGCAGCCGCGTGCTGCTGCCGCCACTCCTCGCTCAGCCAATGGTCCACGATTTGCCCCCACGCCTCAGGGGACTTTTCGCACCACCAAGGAATGACCTACATGTCATGAAGTAATCGACACGTTAGGCAGTCAAGTTCATAGCACCTAATGTTGAAAGGAACTTAATTTAAAGTTGTTCAGTTACCTGCATGAACTGCTCTTTGGTGAGAGAGAGCCTCCGATCTCGGATTTGTTTCTTGTTGACGCTCTCTCCAAATTGCTTCCCATAGTAATCTCTGATGGCCTGGACTCTCGCCTCGTGGTACATGTCCGTAACGCGCTTCCTGCAAGCTTTCCTAGCCACGGCGTCCGCATTGCCCTCGTAGCTCTCGTCGAGCTTGAAGTACGTCTGCATATGAAGACACGATGTATGCATTAGTTATTTCAAGTAGGATCCAATGAATGTGTTGCATTGAGGCATGTAGTGTGAGGAAGACTTACCCAGAACTCCTGAAGGATGTGCACTGCCACGTTGCCTGCGGTGGCGTGGTGGGCGGACTCGTAGTGGGCCCACGTGTAGGCAGGCTCGTCCTTCCTGGCATGTGTTACAATGCCAGGGAAGTAGTGCCTGACCAGGGCCCCTAGGACGCCATTCACATGGCGTGAATCCTCTTCCGACACAACCCTCCAGGTACTGCACAAGTGATTGAGTAAATATATTAGTATATATTTAGATTTTGAACAAAGGATACAAAGTAATAGTGATAACATGTAGAGGTGTCTTACGCTTGCCCCTCTGGGACAATCGAAATGCGTCGCCTCGGTTTGTCAGGGAGAGACGTGGGACCTCGGAAGTAGACACTCCCCGCAGCAGTGGAAGACGACGTCCCGGCAGAGCCCTCGGCCCCGCCACCGCCGAGGTCCCCGTCGTCGTCCCCCTCGTCCTGCTGCACCACCTGCTGCTCCTCGTCCTCCTCCTCCTGCTGCGGCTGATCCTCGTCGTCCTCCTGCTGAGGCTCAGGCTAGACCACGGGAGTCGTCCTCGGCGGCCTCCTCGCCGTCCTCCTCGCCATCCTGCGGCGTCTCGTCCCCGCTGGAGTGGGCTCTGGCGCGTCATCCGCGCCCCCTCCACTACCAGAGCCCTAGTAGAAGTGGCTTAGGCTCCTCTGATGGCCCCCTGGCATTGTTGCTCAATCACCTGCAATTAAGAACGAAGATGTAATTAGAAATAGATACAAAATAAACAAAACTAAATTATAAATTTTGAAAGTATTACATGTATGTTACAAATATTCTTCATGATCGGGATTAGCTGGACCGTAAGTCTCATCATCACTATCAACCAGGTCAAAATAATCAATGACATCTGGCGGAGGAATGTTGTCTTCATCGTCATTGCCTAGACGCAACCGCTCAAGCATTTGTAAGTCGTTTGGATCTCGCACCTCATCTCCGTCGTCATCATCAATGTGCTAAAAAAGGTTTGAAAGAAAAAAAAAGAAAATTCTTTGCCTAGCGCCAAATTTCAGCGCTTGGCAAAGAGGTGTCTTTGCCGAGCGCCCTGCGTTAGGCGCTAGGCAAAGGTGTCTCTTTGCCGAGTGCCAACCTTGGCGCTCGGCAAAGGCACCTCTTTGCCGAGCGCTGACATTTGGCGCTAGGCAAAGAATTTTTTTTTGTTTTTTTGTTTCAAACTTTTTTGTCATGAATGACACATTATTTAAATGTATATGTTAAGTTTTGGTACTTTTTTAAATCTTTTTACTATTTATCGTTAGTTTATTTGATTTAATTGAATTTCTCCGATAAACGCGTGTTTGAACTGTAGGTGTATCGAATCTCCGAATTGGACGGTTCGAAAATTGATATTCGCATTACTTAGCGTATGTTAAGGCCATATCCTGGAGCACGCATGAAATATCGAACATCTAGCGCACGGAACACGGCGACCAAGTTGCGCGTGAAGTGCTATTAAATTAAAAAAAAGCAAACAAAGTTCGAAAATCACGAAACTTAGCGAAACATCTTTGGAGCACATGTGGAGGCTATGGTCAAAATTTGGTAAAGTTTCGTGCACGTTGTCACGTAAGTTAGTTAGAAACCTAGACATCTCACATGTGATAACTTGTGATCACATGTGAGATGTCTAGGTTTCTAACTAACTTACGTGACAACGTGCACGAAACTTTACCAAATTTTGACCATAGCCTCCACATGTGCTCCAAAGACGTTTCGCTAAGTTTCGTGATTTTCGAACTTTGTTTGCTTTTTTTTAATTTAATAGCACTTCACGCGCAACTTGGTCGTCGTGTTCCGTGCGCTAGATGTTCGATATTTCATGCGTACTCCAGGATACGGCCTTAACATACGCTAAGTAATGCGAATATCAATTTTCGAACCGTCCAATTCGGAGATTCAATGCACCTACAGTTCAAACACGCATTTATCGGAGAAATTCATTTAAATCAAATAAACTAACGATAAATAGTAAACAGATTTAAAAAAGTACCAAAACTTAACATATACTTTTAAATAATGTGTAATGCATGACAAAAAAGTTTGAAACAAAAAACAAAAAAAAGAAAATTCTTTGCCGAGCGCCAAATGTCAGCGCTCGGCAAAGAGGTGCCTTTACCGAGCGCCAAGGTTGGCACTCGGCAAAGAGACACCTTTGCCTAGCGCCTAACGCAGGGCGCTCGGCAAAGAGCCACCTTTGCCGAGCGCCTAACGGAGGGCGCTCGGCAAAGAACGACAGTATATTCCGCGGTGGCTCTTTGCCGAGTGCTATCCTTTGCCGAGCGCCTGGCGCTTGGCAAAGACGTTCTTTACCGAGTGTTTCTCTTTGCCGAGGGCCTGGCGCTAGGCAAAGGAGTCATTGCCGAGCGCATTCTTTGCCGAGAGCCCGGCGCTAGGCAAAGGTGGCCTTTACCGAGCGCCCGATAAATAGCGCTCGGCAAAGACTCAGGCGCTAGGCAAAGGCACTGTGTGCCGTAGTGTTTAGGCAATTTATCAAATAATTGGCCAACAGCCCGATTAAAATTGGCATGGTCCAAATTTGAGTGTCAACAGGTATCACACATCTATAAAGCCATAAAGGTGTGTTGTGAGGGTGGGGATTGCTTCTTCCGGGAAAGCACGAATGACTCAGTGCCGAACAACGAAACTATATATGTTCCATCGAAAAAACTATTTCATCATCATCATGTGCTCTTACATGGCCTTAGCTTGTAATATTAAGGAACTACCATCTACAGATGACTGCCATTGGTGGTCTTATCTTATTTTTTAGTTCTAATTTCACTAGTCAAAGCTTACAGAACCATAGCTAGTTGGTCACCATAATGTACATGAGAAAATTCCTTTAATAGGAATTTGCAAATAGTATAAAAGGTAGTGTTGTAGGTTCGATTCCGTGGCGTAATCGGGTTGTTCGACGCGAGTCGATGTGTGAGTCTCCGGTGGCTTAAGCACTCAAAATACAAGGGGTTTATCTTGATTCAGAGTCTAAGCTGTACGTCGAGCAACAATGTTCTTCTTTATGTTCGGAATGCTCAATTGACTTCTTACAACCGAGAGAGAGGTGGGTGGAGAAGTGCATATGCTACTGTTGTAGGGTTTCAGTGGATTGGCCGAGGAGCCGATCCAAGGCTGAGTGTCTCAAATCAACTCGTAGGTATGGCATTGTCGTTTCTTATGTTAATGATTCAACTAAACAGCTATGTGCACGCGAGCTCCTCCTGGTCAGCGGAACAAAGAGTTGACACTGTCTCCATTATTTTATCACATGTGTCACTTTCTTCTAAGTAAACGCTAGCAATTCATGCATGCTTGCACCCACCGGTATGAAGCTTCCAGTACTAAATTCCCATGATAAATTAGTAAGAGGTAGTACAGCTGTAATCCTCACCTCTCCCATCAATACCTCAATCCATGTCAACACCATCCGTACCATTTCATGATAAGGCCCCGGCCACCAGTACGTACTCATCACCCTGGCCTGGCCGTACATATCTCCATCCGGCGAAAGGGTCAGCTCAAAGACGACGGAGTGCCGGCATCTCGTCGCAGCTGCAACGCCGCCAGCATGGCTGCTTCTTTCGTACCCACACCAGCTATCCCAGAATCGGAGCACCGCCCGGCGACCAACAAAGCAGGTACGCTGATCTTCACCTACACCTGCGTCGGCCTCACGGGCACAGCGCTCTTCGCCGTCCTCTTCTTCTACTGCTACTGCCAGTCGTTCCGCAGACGAGCGCCAGTCATCGCCGCCGGAGCAGAGAGCAATCCAGGGCCAGAAGGCCACCATATCGGCGTGGACATCACCAAGCTTCCTGAGTTCGCGTACACTCAGTCGTCGAGGCGCAGGGGCAACGGCGACGGGGCGCAGTGCTCGGTGTGCCTCGGCACGGTGCAGGCCGGCGAGATGGTGCGGCGGCTGCCCTTGTGCAAACACATGTACCACGTGGAGTGCATCGACATGTGGCTGGCGTCGCACGCAACGTGCCCACTCTGCCGGTCTGACGTCGAACCGCCGGGGGAAGCGTCGACGGAGCCGCCAGAGACACTGCCAGTGTAATTCGGCGCTGATTATCTGTTTGTGCCTCCAGCGGTCACGTTAATTTCAAGTGCTAGTAATTTGTGGGATCATCTCTTATTCTCTTTATCTTTTCAGTGTTCTACCTATTTGCAAATTTCAAGTGCTAGTAATTTCAGCAGCTGTGCGCACATGCACCACCTAATCCGTGCGAGGGTTCCGTTTATTTGGTTAAAAATTTAAAGGAAAGGAAAGAGCACACAGAGAACCCCTAATTTGTTTTTGTTTTTCCTTCTATAAGAGAAAAATAGTAGAATGCAATATTTTTCATTTATATAAAACATATGTATGGTACCTTGGAGCTGAACTCCCAGGCACTTCATGCTATTCCCCTCTATCGGTACGGTATGCCATATTTACAATACATATATGCATATAAGATTATAGAATAAAATTCAAGACAAATACAATACAGATATCCCTTCCTCACCATACTGTTGACTTTGTTCCTTCGTTTAATTTGACTTTTCGTTTTTTCTATAAAATATTTTTATGACAAATAGAGTAGCATATAATGGACACGCTTAAAGAACTTTTGATAATAGATTTGGTGGAACTATTTTCATTCTACCCAAGTAATAATTGAATATATTATTGGCCAAATAAAGGTTGAGCAACAAATCAATGATATCATACATCTAGAAAACGTGTGTTGTGAGGGTGGAGCTTGCTTCTTCCACTACCGGAAAATAGATATTTGCCGAGTGCCAAACTCTTTGCCGAGTGTTTTTTTTGGGCACTCGGCAAAGAAGCTCTTTGCCGAGTGCCAGAGAGTCAACACTCGGCAAAGAAAAAAACACTCGGCAAAGACTGCTTTGCCGAGTGCCAAATCTGACACTCGGCAAAGAAGCTCTTTGTCGAGTGCCAACACTCGGCAAAGAGCTTCTTTGCCGAGTGTCAGATTTGGCACTCGGCAAAACAGTCTTTGCCGAGTGTTTTTTTTTGTTGACACTCGGCAAAGAGATTTTTCAAAATACATTTTGAGGTAATAAATAAACTCAAATGAAAAGGTTTTGAACTACAAAGTTGTTGAACTCATTAAGGTGTACAATGTTTATTTTGGTCATTTGTTCATTTGACAAATTAAACGTAAATTTGTTCACAAATCCTACATGTCTTTTTATGAAACTATAAGAGAGATATATACACCATGTCGGATGAACAAATGACCAAACTCCCAAAATAAAATTTGTAGATCTCGAAAAGTTATGAAATATTGTAGTAGAAAACTTTTTCATTTGAGTTCATCTTGTCATGCTAAACTGCGTTCGAATTTCAAAATTTTAAAATTAAAATTTTTTAGACGACCTCGTATGGAAAAACTCTCAAAATAAAGTTTGTAGATCTCGAAAAGTTATGAATTATTGTAGTAGAAAACTTTTTCATTTTAGTTCATCTTGTCATGCTAAACTGCATCTGAATTTTAAAAAATTAAAATTTGAATTTTTAAAAAAAACTCGGATGGTAAAACAACCTAAATGAAAGTTGTAGATTTCAAACAATTCTAGCAGAGATAGATAACTTTTTGAGTTGAGATCGTTTAGTGTATCAAATAACCACTTTAGTATCAGAGATAGATAACATAACATGCACAAATATCATCTCTGCACACAAACATATAACAGGTCAAGTGGTCAGAGTGTGGTGCTAAGTTTGGGGGCGCAGGTCACAGGTTCGAGTCCTACTTGCCGCATGTTTCGCGATTTTCAAGCAATAAAATGAGGTGTTGGTGGGGCTTCTGTCTAGCACGACGACTGTCCTCCTGTTCAAAATAAAATGAGGTGTTGGCGGGGGCTTCTGTCTAGCAGGACGACTGTCCTCCTGTTCAAAAAAAAGAATTTTGCTATTTTTTGGGTCTTTTTCGGTTCAGACTTTGCCGAGTGTCCGATAAAAAACACTCGACAAAGACAGCTTTGTCGACAACTTTTTTACCGAGTGTCCTTTGCCGAGTGCAAGCAGGGCTTTGCCGAGTGTTCCATGCACTCGGCAAAGAACGCGTATCCAGTAGTGTTCCAAGGAAACGAATGACTCGGTGCTGAACAACGAAACTATGTCGGTTCCATCCAGAAAACTATTTCATCATGTGCTCTTACGTGGCCTTAGCTTGTAATATTAAGGAACTATTTCATCTACAGATGACTTTCATTGGTGGTCTTATTTTTGAGTTCTCTTTTCACTCTAGTCAAAGCTTACAGAACGCTAGTTGGTCACCATAATGTACATGAGAAAAATCCTTTTAATGGGAATTTGCAAATACTACAAACGGTATTGTCGTGGGTTGGATTCCATGGCAGTAATCGGGTTGTTCGATGTGGTCGATGCATGAGTCTCCGGTGGCTTAAGCACTCAAAATACAAGGAGTTTGTCCTACGTCTAACCCCTACGTCCAGCAACAGTGTTCATGTTAGGAATGCTCAGTTGAGTTCTTACAAGAGGGAGGGAGAGGTGCAGGGGAGCGCTATGCTATTGTTGTAGGGTTTCGGTGGATCGGGCGAGGAGCCAACCCAAGGCTGATTGTCTCAAGATCAACTCGTAGGTCTATGGTCTAATCTATCGTGGAATGTTTCGATCCCTTCAATAAGAACCCATGTCCCGCCTTATATACTAGAGGGCGATGGGGGTACAAGTTATGTGGTTGTGGGGTTTTCCTAGGGTTCTCGTCCTAGGCTTAGATTCCCCTTTTGGCGGCAGGGTACATCCTCATTCGTCTTGTAGTTGGGGGCTGATAACATCCCAACTATCCGCTGACATCTTCTGTTGCTGCCTAGAGCTTACCGTCAGGTGCTGTCTGCTGTCGTTGTGCCTTCCGCAGGTTTGCCTCCTTGTGGCTTCCTTCATACGCTAGGATTTCTCCCACATGCGGAGGGAGGCTGTCATGCGAGCTAGGAGTCCTCCACACTATAGGTGCATGGGGTCCTCGTCATGACAGACCCTACACCGGAAGTGACTAACACACAGCCTTGTGGGAACAGAGAAGACAGGCCCCCAGCCGGCAGGGTTTGGTGCCCTACTGCTCTAGCTACCTGTCAGGCTCTGAATGTCTAACAAATTCTATAGTATATTCCTGGCATCGATCGAGGTTGGAGCCTGGCTCGAGCCAAGGCTAGGGCGATTGTGGCAGCGCTTGCTCGGAAGTGTATGACTTGTTGCTCCATCTATCTAAGTGTTTGACTTAGCAACATATGCAATACAAGTATGCCTTACATTATTTTTTACCTATGAACTCCATATATGCCTTAAACTAGGATGTAAAGGCTAAGCTTCATGGCTTTGGTGAGTTTTCATACACCACTGAGAGACATGAGAGTGCCATCTGAGAAACTTAAGCATGCTTCTTTCAAAAACTCATAAAACCTCTAGAAGGTTTGATCAAACCAATGGTGGGAGAAATGAGCTCCCTGTCTAGTTGTTCTATCTTTCAACTTCTCATGACAAGGTAAAAGCTATAAGCCCATGATGACTAAGGCAATATGGGTCAATATCCAAATTACCAAATTATTCAATACAAGATATAGAGTGTTGGTTTGTACACAAGTGTTTGCAAGGCGTTAACATTGTAGCAACTCCTGATCCATTTGCTAAGTTTGCATCTTTGCTTAGGATGAGCAGAGGGCAAGCTTGGGAGAGCTTGTTGATAGTCACTAAACACCATTTTGACCATCAACATTGCACCTAAAGTGAAGGTATAATCAACATCATAATAATAATCATTGTTTCAATTAACCTAGTTCCATTTGTACTTGGAAAATATTTGAATGCTGGAAATTTTGATTAAAATTCATCAAAACAAGGACCACAAAGCAAGTAGACATGGCAGGTCACCAGAGGTCACCTGGTGGGGTCGAACAAACCTACCTAGGGTTCGCCCGACCTAGCCTAACACCTTGCCACATCCCTGATCCATGCGCTGCGTAGGAAACACACCAAAATGCAATCTCAAGCGTCATTTTGATGGCGGCTTGATCCAAGTGCTCTCATGGATTGTCACTTGGATTGGAGGGCCCACCATGGGCTTTGGACATTCATGGAGCAGCAACTGCCATTGGGATAACCATCAACCACCTTCAGGAGCTCCCATGCACCATTGGATGCAATGGCGGTGGAGATCTTGGGTCAAATGACCCTAGGGCGTCGCTAACCCTAGGGCATCACCCAACCCCCCATTAGTGCCACCGACCTTTCAATCCCCCTACAAGTACCCCCCATGGTCCTTACACATTATAAATAGCAGTGTTGGCACCATGTATCAATAATCTCTTCATCACCAAGTGAAAGATCACTCAAGGAGCTAGTGTAGTCCACTTCTATAGTAGTCGGGTTAGTAGTGAGAGTTAGAGTTGGAGTGAAGCTCTGCTCAAAGTCTGGAAGAAGTCTTCAGAGTCTGGTATAGCTCTTGTATCTTTTTCATTCGTAAGACTTTCCCTATTTGGAATATATACTTCTACTTTACTCAAGTACTTTATTCAAGCATACTTACTTTGATTAGTATACTTGGAGCTTTGTTATAAGCTTAGTATCCTAGTTAACAACCTTGTTTGGTGTGGTTACATCTTGCATGGGTTTCACTGCTCTTTTAGAGTGCTCTGGTCTCATTTCGTTGGAGCTCAGACCAAAGTAGTGAGCTTATATAGATTAATCATGGTGCTTAGGCTATAGCTTGCCTAAGTCTATGGCTAGACCCCTGGATAGTTCTTTGGTAGGTGATAGGTGGTGATAGCCTTATCCATCCTTTGTGTACCACCATGCTGGGTCTAGTTCTTAAAGCATAGGGCTCATTGCATAACTGTGGCATAGGTTGGTGTTGTAGTTGCGCCCTGGAGTGCTATCGATTCCCTCTATTAATTGGAGTTGCTATAGTTTATATCTAAGTTGTCCTTGGAAGTAGAAGTAACTTAGGACTCTGTACTCACTCATTGTTCTTCCACTAGCTATGCCTTCTACCTTTTACCTAGCTACCTTGTCCTTTGCCTTAAGCAACATACATCATTGTCGTTTTACCCCCGTCTAGAGTGGGTCGTTGCTTCAGACTTAGTAATAAGAAATCAATAAATCATCTTAGCCACATGTTTTCTGAGAGGCTAAATATAAATTCGACCTCAGTATATTCTAGAGCGAAGTGATGCATCGATATCTTTTGTGCGCTCATGGAATTATCCAATAGATCATAAGAAATATCAACAAAAGGTGCCAGGATTTCTCAGTCTGTAATAGTAATTGGATAATCCTAGGATATTTCAATCTAGTTAGAGAATTGGAGTACATAATAAGCATGGGGGTGAATTGAATGAAATGTTTCTTTTCCATGAAGCTATTAGTGCTCTAGGCTTCAATGAAATTGTCTAACAAGGTAGAAAGTTTACTTGGTCAAACGTGCATCCTTCCCTGCTACTTGTCAAATTTGACTGGATATTCACCTCAAATAGTTGGACACTCTCCTACCCAAGCACCTCAGCAAAAGGCAATTGAAATGACACCCTCAGATCACAACCCATGTGTAGTAACCATTTCAGCATCCACATTGAGAAGCTAGATTTTTTTATTTGAATTTTTTTCTTTCAACATGAGTAATTCCAAAATTGTTCTGACCCAAAGTTGGTCAGTTCCACATCAGTAGGAGGATTGTGCAAAGTTTATTGCACCAAAGATAAAATTCCTAAGGAAGAAGCGGAAGGACTGACAAGCCAATTGGGGATGTTAAATTGTTATGTGGCTACTTGAGGTCTTGGGTGATTTTAGGGACCTAAGCATTGATGAATGGAATTTCAAAGAGATTCTAAAAGAGCGTCTCCTATCACTACTTGAGCATCGGAGAATATCCTAGAAATAGATAGGAGCAATCAAGTGGGTTAAGTTTGGTGATGCAGGAACCAAATTTTCTATGCTAATGCAACTATAAGGCATAGAGGCAATATTATCACTCAGCTAGTATCAAGAGATGACATATGCTGCTATGCACAAAGATAATGTGCTTATCCTTCAGAAAGATTTCAAATTTAGGCTTGAGTCTTTGAATTTACTAGGTTCACTACTAAGCCAACTTCGTTTATTCAAAGAGCAGAAGATTTAGATCTGCTTGAAGATCCTTTCACTCATAAGGAAATTGATGATGCAATAAAGGTTCTCCCTGATGATAAATCCCCAGGTCCAGATGGTTTCAATAATAAGTTTTAAAAAGGTGTTGGCCATTCATTAAAGAGGATTTTTTAGCCTTTGCATTGCTTTTTCATGAGTGCATAGTAGCATTAATCCATCCTACATCACCTTAATTCCTAAAGTGGATGGGGCAAAGTATGTCTCAGATTTCAGATCAATGTCATGTGGACATTGGCTCTTCTCAAAACTGTCATTAAGAAAATTAACAATTTTAGAAACACTATCTTTTGAGGGGCACAGACATCAACACAAAGAAACCCCCAAAGATAGCATGGAAAATGATTTACTTGCCGAAAGAGGAAGGATGCTTGGGAGTCAATGAGATTGAGAAATAGAATGAAGCTCTTCTACTAAAAAATTTACATATGTTCTTCCATAAACACGACAATCCTTGGGTGAAACTGATATGGGATAAAGCATTACAAAAATGCAAAGTTATTGAGTCATATAAAGAAAGTATCCTTTTGGCAGCGGGACATTTTAAAAATCCTACCTAAGTTCAAAGAAATGGCAGTCATCCAAGTAAGAAATGGGAAGAGTTGTTTCTGGTAGGACAAGTGGATTAATGAGATTATTGTGCTGGACTCACCAGAACTTTTTCTTATGCAAAAAATAATATCATTTCAGTGGATAGAGTTCTAAACTAGAGTGTTTTTTCATAGTTGTTTGCCTTCTCTCAAATTCAAGCCATTGAACAAACCATGAATGCAATCTTCTTGACAGATGATGATGACACCTAGGATACAGTTGGGGCTCTAATACCTTTTCCTCATCAGAAGCTTACAAAGTTCTAGCTGGTCATTTAGATGTGGATCCTACTTTCAAATGGCTTTAGACAAGCTACTGCAAACCAAATCACAAAGTCTTCTTTTGGTTATTGATCAAAGACCAACTAAGCAATAGAAACATCCTAAGAAGGAAAAACAGAAATCTAGATTCCTATAACTCTGAGCTCTGCAATCTAGAAGTAGAAGAAACCACACATCTCTTTCTCAACTACCTCTTTGCAAAGATGTGTTGGAAGATCATTAACCTATTTGATGTGCCCTGAATTGCAGTTTTCCCGAAGCTACTATATTTTGTTGAAGAATCAACTTCAATCATAATAATTCTTGGCAGCAGTACTACTTATGTGATGGGTAATTGGGAAATCAAGAAATGAATTGATCTTCAAGGGTGTGCAACTAGATATAGAAGACTGCAAGAGTCTGTTCTTTAAAGAAGTGATGCTATTCTCTTTTAGAGTAAAACAAAGCCTCTCCCCGTCATTTGACCTATGACACAAGATTTGAAATAGACTGCTGCCTTCTTTTCATTTTTTTGTTTCCTTCTATGTTTCTTGAACCTTTTGTGAGCTTTAGCCTTTTTGTCTATGTTTAATATATTTGTTGTAGGGGCCTCAGTCCCTCTAGAATCCTCAAAAGAAAAAATAGGTGAGAAGCTTGGATGTGGCTTTATTGACCAGAAAGAGGAGAAAAACTCTGAAGAAGAAAATGGGGTGGGGGGAGGGCAAAACTGCCATTGTGTAACTAGTTCAACTGGATCTATAATAATTTATGTCAAACATTTGTCATACGTCAATTCATTCAGGGCAAAAACTGGCATTGTGCAACTGGTTTAGCTGGAACTACAATAATTTCTCTCAAACATTTGCCATGCATCAATCTGTTCAATATATTCCACTCTACTATTGTATTTACTGGCGTCCTTATTTAGCAGCTTCTATGTGAGATGGTTTTACATGTGCACATGTGTGACATGAACCAACAAATATTAGAAAATATAAACAAACACAAATAAATACTATCAAATATATAATCCAACTACTAGAAAAGACCAACAAATATAAAATGAATTTCTAAAAAATAGTAAAAAATACTAACGACTATCAAACTAAAAAAATACATAACTACCAAAATGGATGGTTTAGATGAAGTACTAAAACAGTGGCTTGGAAAATATTGAATTATGTTATTAGAAAATTCTTACATCTATCGACCACTACCAAACAAAATGTTAAAACCTATAAACTCAGAGCAAACTATAATCACATCACCTGCACTGAATGAGAATAAAATCCAATGCTAATAATGACCTAATTAGTGTAGCTAATGCAACCCAACAATCACAATGCATACCAGAACAATATTTGACAATTCAGAAGTAGCATCCTGCTGCACAAGTGGTAGGACAAGCCCATAACCCTAATTGGTATGCTTGCTATGACCATAATCAGTATGGATGTAGTAAATCTGATTAGTATGCATGAGAATATTGGATACATGACTAAGAACTCTGTTGATGATAGTTAATGTCGATCATAAACTGTCAATATACGCTGCATAAATGATTAAAATGGATCACCAACATATGTATAATGTTTTAAACTAATGAGTTCCACAAGTTTTGATGATTTATTAACTATAGGAGAATTTAATTAGAAAATCATCAAGGTAGACCTAATTGTCAGATTTAATAAACGGTTTTCCGCCACGAAACAAACTTGGGAAGACTCAAGAAGACTGCAGAAGGCAAACCACCACGACAAACCATATGTCTCTGACATGTGGGGCCGGATGGCCCCACCTATAGGGCGGCCGGCCTGTGGTCCCCACCTGTCATCCTCTCCTTCGAAGGTCAGTTCTCCACCGCCTTAAAGATCAAATCTACGCCATTGCTCAAGGTTGGTTTGATGCAAGGGTCCAAAATTGACTTACCCCCTATATACGCCCATGTACCTCCTCTAGCAGAGCAATCCTGAATTTAGAAACCATGAGCCACAATTCATATCCTCATCATCAGGATCAGAGCTAGCAATCAAGAGAAGATTAGTCCTCCAAGATAGGATCTAGTCTTTGCAATTAGAAATAGTGAGATAGAGAGTGAGGCTGAGTTTGGAGGAAGTGCCAGCCTATCGGTCTCTCTCTACGGCTTATACCCTCGCAGAATCAAGTTCATCTTGAGCTTGCTTCTAAGATTTCTCTGGTAATCAACTTTTGATTCAAGTAAGTACCTTATTTATATTGTTCATCAGGTTTGTGACTCTTTTTGAGTACTTTAATCCTTGTCACTCTTGGCTTAGAGTAGTATTCATAGTGTAAGAGTGGTGCTTAGACTCAGCTACTCGTAGATGTACCCTACATTTTGGATCGGTGGTAGATTGCAAGGGTGACTTTATGGCCTTGTTGAGTCCTTCATAGACCATCTCTTGTCTATAGGCCGAGAAGGACCTAGTTTCTAGGAAAACATACTCTGCATGTGTTTCTCCTTAGTAATATCCCTAGTTGAACAGTAGAAGACATAACTTATCGAAGTTATAACTAGAAAACCCTAGTGATCCTCTCTATGCTCCTGTTTATCTTAAGCCTTGTTGCTTCTCTGGGTTAAGTTAGACTTAGTTGAATTCACGCACGTTTCCTTGAGTTTGATATTCTAGAATACTTTTCTAATGAAGTGCTACATCAGTATCCTTGCACTAATGGATTTATCTGTGTGCGTTTAAATATACCAACAAACTCTAAAAAGTAGCAATCTGCTATGCTCCCCACACCACTATTGTGCAATGTCCTACGCCACCGCTACCGCTACGCCCAGGATTGTTACTTTCATGAGGTTTTGAGGAGCTACACGAGGTAGGCAAGGCGGGTCTGTGCACCCACGAGAAGGGCCGCTGGATGACTAAGGGAAGTAGGGAGGAGTTGATAGACGAGCGATAGAGCACCAACGAAAGGTCAAGGTTAGGGAGGGATCAATAGGGAGAGGTGTAGACAAAAGGTAATGGCCAATGGGAGTAGAAAAGGATTAATTGAGAGCTAAAGTTGCTCCTAGACATTGAAAGTGATCTCCCTTTGCTAGCGGACACCCAAAGTAGAGCCATTTGCTGGTGGACACTCTGTTTCTTGTTAAATTTGCTGGTGGACACCGTGTCCAACAAAACATTCATTTCTAGCTTTGGAGAAGAGAGAAGAGTAGTGAAATGTCATTCTTACCTCTGCCTCTTTGTTCTTCCCCTCTCTATTTCTTTTTTTCTATTTCCTGTGTCGATGAGGCAGGTCAGGCAGGCTTGCCGACTAAGGCTAGGGGGAAGCAAAGGCAGGGTCTGTAGGCCTCTCCAGCATTGCCACTCCTGAGCCTGTCTCACAGCATGGCAAGGTCGAGCAAACGAGCAGACGTGGGCATGAGTGGGTGCGTGGTAGAGCGGACGTGGGCACGGGTGGCTATGTGGCAGAGCGGGTGCGTGTAACATCCCAGATGTTAAAAGTAGCTAAAACATGATCATGAGCATCATCATGCATATTTACCAAGCATTGTTGCATAAAAGCACTCATATGTTGCATAGGTTGCATGGTAATGTTTTAGTAAGAGCATGTTCATGTTGCACCTACGATGTTTCATGTGTTGCTTTACCATGTTGCATTTATAAGGGTTCATATGTTGCCTAGAAATGTTTCACATAATATGTTATGTTGCACAATAATGTTTCATTAGTAACTCTGTTATGTTTTAAGTGTTGCATGTCGATGTTGCAATGATAGTGTAATACATGTTTCACATGTTGCATCAAAGTGTTTCGCATGTTATGTCATGATTCATGTGTTTCAAAGTAGTGTTTCATAAGATTGCATGAATAGTAACTCACATGTTTCATAGATGTTGTTCCTATGTTTCAATGTTATGTTTCACATATACATGAAATGTTGTATAAGTATCAAATAGTGCTTAGTGTTCTTTGTTAATTTATATAAGAAGATTTACTTAAACAAATAAATTTTGGTAAATATAAACTTTATATTTCAAAGCATGTTCTATGTTATGGCATTAAAGTTTGGTAATATTTATAAGTCAAGCATGTTTAATTTTTAGCCCAAATATTGGATTTGATACTAACTTTCATTATTAGACATTTTGCCTAAGTCTTGGAAAATCAGCTATCAAGTTCAATTTTTGGGTGTTTATTAAATGAAATTTCATAAATAAAATATGCCCAACTTTTATTTCATTGATTGGTGTAATGCTTAAGCTTTGTTAATATGCTTTTAGAAGTAATGTGTGACCTATGCTTAGTCCTAAATTAATTCCTAAAGTTTGCTAATCAAAACTGCTATTAGAAAACTCTAACTGAATCTTATTTTTAGTTTCAACGTGGTCTCTTTTAAAGCTAACAATCTTCAAAACTAGTCACTTGCTGAGTTTGGTCCCTTAACCAATGTTGTAGATCTCAACTCAGTGAACAACATTGCTTAAGGCCATTGATCAAGTTGCTATGTGTTTTTGGGAGAAAAAGGACAGGAAAGGTGGGAGTTTCAGTTTGCTTTGAAACTGAATGTTTCGTTCAGTGAAAACAGTTTCAAGGTGACCCCTTTTCCAATTCAAAATCTCCAAAACTATTTAGTTTTTCATGTTGATCCTTTAAGCAATGTTGGAGAGCTCTATTGGGTGAACATGATTGCTTAAGGTTGATCCTCATGTTCTTTTGAAAAATCATGAGAGAAAGAGGGAGAGAGAGGGCGGTTTCAGATGAGGAATAGTAGGACCGGCAGCAGGCTGCTCAGCTGCTCACCGCGTGATGTCGCCGTGATCATTTTGCCACCCTCACACACCGCTTCTATGCTCAGCGACACGCAGCTGCTCGCAATGGCAGCGCAAGCAGCTGTTGTCGCCCGTCCGTGTGCTGCCTCGTCTTCATAACATGAAGCTGGTCGCCATTCTTCCTTCTTCCTCCCTCTCTCTCACCGTTGGTCATCTTGCTCCATAGCAAAATTGCCCGCCATCCCTGCACCCCTATCAAATTGTTTGCGGCTCCAACTTCTTCTCACCCATGTGCATCTTTTGAGCCCACTGGCTCTGCCTCGCACCACCGCAACCAGTCGCACGAGCCGTTCTCGCCGTGGCATATTGCCATGGCTGCCATGACCTTGCCACTATGGCTGGCTCACTCAAGAGCATCTCTCGTCTATTCTCTTGGTGTTTCGGGTTCCTCTTGACACCGTGAAGCTCAAGCGCTCTTTGTTTCTATCTCTACCGCAACAATCGAGCCAGAACGCCATCGTCTATCTTGGTTCATGGCGCCGGTTTGCCCTCAACGCTGGTGGCCTAGCTCTGCCTCGTTTCCATCTCAGCATGGGTGAGCATCATGGTCAGGGTGAGTCTCTGAAGCTATTTGTGCCATCCGTTTAGTTGTTACCGCATTGTCATCATCGGAGTTTGTGCGCCGCCGTCTCAGAGCTAGCCGAGCCACCATGGCTTTGGGCGTACACGCTGTTAACCCTTAGCAGTTAAATTGAGGGCTTGGATGGTTTCATCATGTCATGAGGAACATGCTGCGCTAGTTAGAATCACCGGATCTGTCTTGGGGAGTCGTCGTCGTCAAGCCAGAGCGCCGTCGTCCGATGTAGATGCCACTGTGCTCATGTGGATGCTTCAGGGGATCATCTAGGGCTTGGAGAGGATGCGAGCGGAAGGAAGTAGCAGGCCGAGGAAGTCCGCGCCACCATAGAGCTCGTCGGTGATGAACTCCGGCCGGCCGAGATCACGCAGGCGCGGGTGGCAGTGTGAGATGGAGGATGTAGAAGCCTGACATGTAGCCCCCGCATGTCAATGAGAGAAGAAGAGGAAAGAGGATGGGCTGCTTGTGTTGGGTCAGCCCAATAACATGAAAAAGAGAAGGAGGAGGCCAGCCGGCCTTTGGGCCCGTTCGGCAGGGTGCTGGGCCAACGTGAGCTGAGAAAAAAGGGTTTTGATCTTTTTCAAAAGTTAATAGTGATGCTAATTTTGTTTATTTCACTGCTAATTTTGTAAGCATGCTAAATTCATGAAAACTTTTGTATAGCCTCTCTGTGTTGTGTAATTTTTAGGAAAAATATGAAACTTGAATTTTTAATAATTTTTGTATGCTTGAAAATTAGCTCAATTAATTAAGAAATGCATCTTCCATGATTTTTATAGGCTAGAACAAGTACCCAAAAATTATGAAACTTTGTGAGTATGCTTTACGTGGTTAAACATACTTTCACAAAAAGTTTGGTACTATTTTGATAAATAGAAATTAGATTCTTAGTTTATGCTTAATCAATTAAGTAATAAATCATATGTTTAGTCTTAATAACTTAGGATTGGTGTGATTTTGGGATTGAGTGAAGACCTTGGGTCATTAACATGGGATGATCCCTGACACTTTAATTAGTTGTTTGAGTTCATGATTAACTTATTAATCAAGAATTGTTAATAGTAATCAATATAATAAACATAGGTCATTAGTAGTTAATGATTTGTTTATGTTAATGTTTAATGGCTTTATGAAAATATCACTTGTTATTAGATGCAACCTCTTGGGTAAAAAGTAAAGTTAAGTAGTTTTCTTAACAACATCTTAATGTGATTGAAGTTGTTTAATAATTCTATTGGATTGCAACTCTATCGTGAAGGTAAATTGTACTTAATATAATTAATCTTGTTATGCTTTCACCAATGCACCTTCATGTATCATGATATCCATTCCATCATGTTAAGCATTGCATCATTTATATATGTGTAGCGCATACGAGAGTGAGAAGGTTCGTGTTGAACAAGTGTTGAGGAGGTTGGTGTTGATCAATCTTCGAAAAGATGTCATCCACCAGCGGTGTTGGAGAAGGTCATCCATCAATGGTGCTAGTGTCGTCCATCCATCAATGAAGGCAAGCCCCAGACATACAACCACTCTTCTATTTTATAAATGCTTTATTACACCTTAAGTCTAGTGTAATGTGCATTAAGTTAGTAGGAGTTGGTCGATACTGTTGTTGCATCATTACCTTGATCTACACTTATATCTAGATGATATCCCACTAATATGTGTAAGTCGATCTCATATGCTTAGTAATGCTTAGATTTTAGTAGAAGTCGAATGGTAGTTTCATCGTTTGCGAGAAACAGGTTTACCTTTGCTTCTCCCGGCCTAATGACGGGTCATGAGAGCATATGAATATGAATATGGTAATATTAATCTAAGACCGGATGGGTAACTCGCATTGGGAAAGGAGTCTCAATGTAGTGTTTTCACTTGCGTCGATTGAGGACTGAAAGCATCTAGGCCCCAAGGTTTGGTTTCGGTAATTAATGACAACACTTTATTACCATGACTAACGTGTGTTTTGCAGAAACTTGGTAAGTTAGGTCATGGAGGTGATAACTGCTTTGAGCACTGTGGTATTCGTGTCCCTTGATGGAAATCGTTTCGGTTTTCAAAAGAGTGACGTCAAGATTAAGGACGGTTAGTTCCGGATGACGAAGTGTTGAGACACATTCGGAATAGTCGTTAGGATCTTCGTTTTTCTCTTTTGGCCATACTATAAAGGGGGGCATGAATGGGTAGCTTGACCTAGGCGAGTCCTATGTTTAGGTGTGGTGCACACTTGTTAAACTTGGCGCTAGGCAACCCTAGATTAGCTAAAAGTTCAGTTAGAAGCAACTTGGTTGAAGTTGCGACGCGTTTCGACGAGTTTCGGGCTGTCTTCTAGGCACCGGACGCGGTCTTCGGGAGCACCGGACGCGTCCGGTCTGTACTTAACCGCGCTAGGGTTTGGACCCTGACCACCGGACGCGGTCCTCGCTAGGACCGGACGCAGTGGTCAGTGGCTGACACGTGTCACTCCTGGAGAACACCCGTCGGACGCGATACTGGACTTGATCGGCGAGTCCGGTGCGAGTCCAGTAAGGTCCTGAGAGGACCGGACGCGTCCGGTCTTCAGGCATCGGACGCGGCCTCGCGTCCGGTGCAAGTACAGTAAGCGCCCTTGCACGTCGGACGCGTCCGGTCACCCCTGACCAGCGCGTCCGGTGGTTCGTTTTCAAAATCGCGTTTTGACCGTTACGGGGGACCGGCGCGTCCGGTGTGTTGCACCGGCGCGTCCGGTGACCCCGTGTCAGAAAGTAACGGTTCGTTTTCTTTGAGGGGTGTATAAATACAACCCCTCCACCTCTTTTAGAGGTCTCTTGCTCATTCAAACATCTGAGAAAACCCTTTAGAGTGCAAGGGAGTGCAAGAGCTCTAGTGAGGATAGAGATTTGAGAATCAAAGTTTGAGTTTCCTCACTAGTGATTCGAGAGTAGCAAGTGTGCATCCACCTCCTCATTTGGGCTCGTTGTGGTCAAGTGAGAGTTCTAGCTTGTTACTCTTGGTGATCGCCATCACCTAGACGGCTTGGTGGTGATTGGGAGTTTGGTGATCATCCGGCGGAGCTTGTGGATGACCCAACTCAAGTTGTGAGCGGTTTTGGGTGATTCGCCGCGACGGAGTGTCGAAGAATCAACCCGTAGAGAGCACTTGATCCTTGCGCGGATCAAGGGGGAGCGACACCCTTGAGCGGGTGCTCCAACGAGGACTAGTGGGGAGTGGCGACTCTCCGATACCTCGGAAAAACATCGCCGTGTTCCTTGCCCCTTTACATTCAAGCAATTACTTTCTCGTATTTACTTTCATTGCTTGTTTTACATTCCTAGAATTGCCATGCTAGACTAGGATTGGAAACTAGGGTGCAAAACTTTTTAACGGTAGACTCTCTAGGAACACAAGTAGGCACTAGGGGTGAATTCCGGCTTGTAGGATTTATTTCTTGAAATTATTTTTTAGAAAAGCCCAATTCACCCCCCCTCTTGGGCATCTTGATCCTTTCAATTGGTATCGGAGCCGTGTTGCTCCTAATTTAGGCTTTACCGCCTAGAGCAAGATGTCTAACGGGGAAGGACCACCTCCCACCTTTGAGGGGGATGATTTTCCATATTGGAAAATCCGCATGGAGGCGTACCTCGAAGCCATAGATGCCGGGTGTCTTAGAGCCGCAACCGAAGGGCTTCCCGCTATCAAGGATCCCGCAAACCCCACGGGTGACGAGGAGAAGTACGACCGGTGGAATGCAAAGGCCAAAAATGCACTCTACCGGGGCTTAGGCAAAGATATCTTCAATCGTGTGCGTAATGCAAAGAACGCTCATGATTTGTGGCAAAATCTTTGTGCTCTCCATGAGGGAACTAAGAGTGAGCGTGAGGAACGCTATCATATTGCTTTAAAGAAAATTAATTCTTTTGAAATGCTTCCCAAAGAAAGTGCTAATGAAATGTACACTCGCTTGAATGTTCTTGTAGAGGACCTCAATGCTCTTGGGCTCACTCAAATGAGTCAATCGGATGTTGCAAGGAGGATCTTGAGTGTTCTTCCCGTTGAGAAGTATGGCCACATTGTCACCGTGCTTCATCAAAGTGATCTCTCCACCGCAACACCAACTCAAGTATTGGGGAAGATCAACGCTCATGAGATGTACATGCACATCACTCCGGAAGAGGGCTCATCATCTTCCAAGAAGAAAGACTTGGCCTTCAAAGCTAGCCATGACAAGAAGAAGAAGAAGGGCCAAGCCATGATCGTGCAAGAAAGCTCAAGTGAAAGTGATATCGATGATGAATCACTTGCACTCATGGTGAGGAAGACCACCAAGATGCTAAAGAAGCTTAACAAGAGTGGCATCAAGTTCGATGGCAAGAAAAAGAAATTCTTCACAAGTAGCAAGAGAAAGCCCATCTCGGAGATGGATTGCTACAATTGTGGTGAACTTGGCCACCTAGCTCATCAATGCCCTAGACCACCAAAAGACAAGTTCAAGAACAAGAACAAGGGCAAGAAAAATGATTCAAGTGATGAAGAAGATGAGAAGAAGAAAAACAAGCCATACAAGAAGAAGGATGGCAAGAAGAAGGAGTTCTACAAGAAGAAGAAGGGTGGAAAGGCTTATATTGTTGGTGATTGGCTCACCGACATTGAATCATCTTGTGGCTCCTCCGAAGATGAGAGCGATGATGAGAAAGAGAAGGTTGCCGCATTTGTGATGGGGCCATCATCTTCACCGACATCTTCACCACCACCTTCACCGCCTTCTTCACCATCATCGTCCACTACTCACCTATGCCTTATGGCCAAGGGTGAACGAAAGGTACAAAACCATGATAGTGATGATGATGATGATAGTGATAGTGATGATGAATTTGATGCACCTTCTTATGATGAACTTGTAAAATTGCTAAACAAATACACTAAAATCATAAGAAGGACTAGAAGTGAAAATGATGATCTTCAAAATGAAAATGAATCACTCTCATCCAAGCTTGAAAATGCTCAAAAGACTAGTGGTGAGCTTAGAGATCAAAATGAAATTATGTCTTCTACTCTCAAGGAGCTCAAAACCTCTAACAAAGAGCTCAAAGATCAACATGATAAACTTGAGAAGAAGCATGATGAGCTCATCACTAGACATAGCTCTCTAAAAGACAAATACACCACATTAAAAATTGACTATGATAGTCTTGTGGTTGCTAATGAACTTGCTCTTGAGACACATGATGCTACTAACCATGTTGTTAAGTGTGATATAGCTACATCATGTGATGACTTGATCATTGAAAGCATTGAGCAAGGTTCTAGTAGCAAAGGCAAGAGTGTGGTTGAGTCATGCAACCATGATGATTATGCCAAGATCAAGTGTGAGAATGAGAAGCTTGCAAATGAGAACAAGAAGCTCAAAGGTTTGATGGCTCTTGAGAAGCAAACAACAAATGAGTCACTCATTGAAGAGAACAAAAAGCTCAAGCAAGAAAAAGAGCATCTCAAGACCGGCCTAAGCAAGTTCACAAGAGGCCAATATTTGCAAAGTGAGCTCCTCATGAACACCGTAATGAAGATGGATAGAAGTGGTATTGGCTACTTGGCAAATCAAGAGAAGAAAGCAAAAGCTCAACAACAAAGCAAGTCAAAGCCCAAGCCAAAGAGATGTGTTGAGTGTGGTCATGAAGGACACTTTGCTCATGAGTGCAAAACTCCACCACCACAACCCTTGCCCAAGCATGCTAGACCCTTTGCCTTCAATGCTCATTACATGCTAAGAAAAGATTCAAATGGAAAGATGAAAGTCATGTTTTTGGGTCCCCCAAACAAGAATAGGCCAAAGAAAATATGGGTTGCCAAGTCACTAGTTGAGAAAGTAAAGGGCCCCTCTCAAGTTTGGGTCCCTAAACAAAAAGCTTGATCTCTTGTGTGTAGGTGAACTACAAGACCGGTGGATCTCACTGGGTTATTGATAGTGGTTGCACTCAACATATGACCGGTGATCCTCGTATGTTCACCTCCATTGAAGAGAATGGGATATGTCAAGAGAAGATCACATTTGGAGATAATTCAAAGAGCAAAGTCAAGGGTATAGGCAAGATTGCAATATCAAATGATCACTCACTCTCAAATGTGCTCTATGTTGCTTCATTGAGTTTCAACTTGCTATCCGTTGGGCAACTTTGTGACCTTGGCTTCCAATGCTTGTTCACACCAAATGAAGTTGAAGTTTCAAAGATAGATGACAAGCAAGTGATATTCAAAGGATTTAGATACAACAATCTTTATCTTGTTGACTTCACCTCCGAAGATGCAAATTTGATGACATGTTTGTTCACCAAGACCTCACTTGGTTGGCTTTGGCATAGGAGGCTTGCACATGTTGGAATGAGCACTCTCAACAAGCTATTGAAGAAAGAACTAGTGAGAGGATTGAAGGATGTGAAGTTTGAAAAGGACAAACCTTGTAGTGCATGTCAAGCGGGCAAACAAGTTGCAAACACTCATCCAACCAAGGCTTTCATGTCAACCTCAAGAGTGCTAGAACTTCTACACATGGATTTGTTTGGGCCTACAACATACAAGAGCTTGGGTGATAATCTCTATTGTCTTGTGATAGTGGATGACTACTCAAGATATACATGGACTTTCTTCCTTCATGACAAATCTGAAGTGGCAAGTTGCTTCAAGAAGTTTGCAAAGAGAGCTCAAAATGAATTTGAAGTCAAGATAAAGAAGATTAGAAGTGACAATGGCAAAGAGTTTGACAACACCAACATTGAAGCTTATTGTGATGAAATTGGAATCAAGCATGAAGTTTCTTCAACCTACACTCCTCAACAAAATGGTGTAGTTGAGAGAAAGAACCGGACTTTAATCACTCTTGCAAGAACAATGTTAGATGAGTACAATACTCCGAAAAAGTTTTGGGCCGAGGCAATCAACACTGCATGCTATGCTTCAAATCGCCTCTTCCTCCAAAAGTTTCTTGGCAAGACCCCCTATGAGTTGCTTAATGGGAAGAAGCCGGACATCTCATTCTTCCGGGTGTTTGGTTGCAAATGCTACATCTACAAGAAGCGTCAACACCTAGGGAAGTTTCAAAGACGTTGTGATATTGGTTTTTTTGTTGGTTACTCATCAAAGTCCAAAGCATATAGAGTATTTAACCATACCACCGGGTTGGTTGAAGAAACATATGATGTGGAATTTGATGAATCTAACGGCTCCCAAGGAGCAATTGAGAATTGTGATGATGTAGGTGATGAACCCTTGAGGGAGGCCATGAAGAACATGCCCGTGGGAGACATCAAGCCAAAAGATGATGAAGACGATGTGCAAATCATTGATCCACCATCTTCATCACATGTGCCTCAAGATGACGACAAGAATGAGAGAGTTGAAAATGAGGATACCTATGTCTCTCATGAACAAGCCGAGGCACAAGCACAAGATGTTGATGCTCCCCATCCACCTCCTCAAGTGGTTGATAGAAGAAACTCACCTCTACTTCAAGCTCATCCACAAGAACTCATCATAGGGAGTCCTACAAAGGGAGTAATGACTCGATCTCAAAAGCTAGCTTCTTTCGTTGAACATCACTCTTTTGTCTCTTGTGTTGAACCTAAGAATGTAGAAGAAGCTCTTCAAGATCCGGATTGGGTGAATGCCATGCATGAAGAATTGAACAACTTCACCCGCAACCAAGTGTGGACACTTGAAGAGCATCCTAAAGGTGCAAGAGTCATTGGAACCAAGTGGGTGTTCCGAAACAAGCAAGATGACCAAGGCATAGTAGTGAGGAACAAGGCAAGACTAGTTGCAAAGGGATTCTCTCAAGTTGAAGGCCTTGATTTTGGAGAGACCTTTGCACCCGTTGCAAGACTTGAAGCTATTCGTATCCTCCTTGCATATGCATCACATCATGATATGAAATTATATCAAATGGATGTGAAAAGTGCATTCTTAAATGGCTTTATTAATGAACTAGTCTATGTCAATCAACCTCCCGGGTTTGAAGACCCTAGATATCCTAATCATGTTTATAGGTTGTCCAAGGCGCTATATGGGCTCAAGCAAGCCCCTAGAGCGTGGTATGAGCGCCTCTGGGACTTCCTCATTGAGAAGGGCTTCACCATCGGGAAGGTCGACACCACACTATTCACCAAGAAGCTTAATGGGGAGATCTTCATTTGTCAAGTGTATGTTGATGATATCATCTTCGGGTCAACAAATGAAGATTATTGCAAGGAGTTTGGTGAATTGATGTCGAAGGAGTTCGAGATGTCAATGATTGGTGAGCTCACATTCTTCCTTGGTTTTCAAGTCAAGCAAATGAGAGAAGGGATTTTCATCTCTCAAGAAAAGTATACCAAGGATCTTCTCAAAAGATTCAAGATGGAAGAATGCAAGCCAATCAAGACCCCAATGCCATCAAACGGACATCTCGACCTAGATGAGGGAGGTAAACCGGTTGATCAAACTCTCTACCGTTCTATGATTGGTAGCTTGTTGTACCTTACCGCATCTAGGCCCGATATCATGTTTAGTGTGTGCATGTGTGCTCGCTTTCAAGCGTGCCCTAAAGAACCTCACTTAAGTGCCGTAAAAAGAATCCTAAGATATCTTAAGCACACCCCAAGCATTGGTCTTTGGTATCCCAAAGGAGCTAGATTCCAACTAGTTGGCTATTCCGACTCGGATTATGCCGGTTGCAAAATTGATAGAAAAAGCACATCCGGAGGGTGCCATTTGCTTGGGAGATCACTAGTATCTTGGTCATCTAAAAAGCAAAATAGTGTGGCTTTGTCCACCGCCGAGGCGGAATACATTGCCGCGGGGGCTTGTTGTGCACAAATCTTATATATGAAACAAACCCTCCTAGACTATGGAGTTGTTCTTGAAAAGGTGCCACTTTTATGTGACAATGAAAGTGCCATTAAAATTGCTAACAATCTGGTACAACACTCTCGCACCAAGCACATTGATATCCGCCATCACTTTCTAAGAGATCACGTTGCTAAAAATGACATATCACTAGAAGGTGTACGAAGTGAAAATCAATTAGCGGATATCTTCACTAAACCTTTGGACGAGGCTACTTTTTGTAGGCTAAGAAGTGAACTTAATGTGCTTGATTCAAGTAACTTTAAAAAATAAGCGCGTGTTGTCCCTTGCATTGCATTGTATCATATGTCACGTTTAGTTTATCGCAATGCATTTAGGGCTTGGCTAACACGGTTACGATAACCCTCCTTCGGAGGAGTGAAGAAGCCTAACCGTGGATCAAACTTGACAAGCAACATAGCTTTACTTTCTTGTATTGCATTGCATATGCATGGTTGTTTGTTTGTCATTCTTTTTCGGTTTAGCTTTGAGCAACCTCTGTGTTCGTCCATGAATAGAGAGAGCATTTGACGCTCCTAAAGGTTCAAAAACTCTATTGCATGGCCATACGTTGCTCCTCGGGTGTTTATTGCCTATTTTCGTAAAAATAATACTAGCCTAAGGCAAAATATTTTAAAAATTTGAGGGTTTGAGTGAGGTCACTCATATCGGGTTCCAATTGGTGTTTATTTGTGTCTCTTTGAATTGGAACTTGATTGGGAGAAGTCGCGTCGAAGTTCAGAACGAAGAATGGCGAAAAACAGCGACCGGACGCTGCACCGGACGCAGTGTTGCTTCACCACCGCGTCCGGTCCCGGCGTCCACCAGCGCGTCCGGTCATCCGGAAGACAAAATCCAGATCTAGGCACCGGACGCTGCACCGGACGCGCCTCTGACCACCACCGCGTCCGGTCCCGGCTACCACCACCGCGTCCGGTGCTCCGCGATGAAATCCCGAGCACTCAGCCATCGTACTCTGACCGCGTCCGGTCAGTCCACACCGGACGCGTCCGGTCACTCCAGGCGCTTACTGGAGTGTCACCGGACGCTGCACCACCGCGTCCGGTGATTTTGACCACCGCATCCGGTGCTACCGAATCGAGCGGATCTCAGCCCTCATAAAACCGTTTCGTCTTCGTGTTTTTTCTTTTCCTCACCGTACGAATCCGCCGCCGCCGTGCTCTCTCGCCGACTCGCCGTGACCGAATCCGCCGGAGCCACCGCGCACCTGCCTTCTTCCTCCCCTCCGGCGGCTCCTGCGCCACTTGCCGCGCCACCTCGCCCTCAGCTCCTCCCCTGCCGCACCGCGCCCGCGCGCACCTGCTAGCCAGCGCCGCTGCCCCGATCCTCGCCGCGCCACCGCCAAACGCCGCCTTCTCTCACCGCCGGCGAGCCAGCCCACACCGTGGCTCTCCTCCAGCGCCGCTGCTCAGTCCCGTGCCCTTGATTCCATCCTTCGGCCGAGTTTTTGAACCTAGGGTTTACCCCTAAACCCTAGCCTAGGGTTTGTTAACCCTAACCCGAGGTAACGGCTCGTCTCGATTCCGTTTTCGATTCAAGTCCTTTCTATTCTCTTGTTAGGGCTTGCCGTTGACCATAACCTTTCATTGCTATCTCGATTGGTCGTTTCAGTGCTCGATCGCCGATCTCGGGGGTTCTCGCGAACTAGGTCACCTCATCCCTTCACCGTCGTCTCGTCGATCCGAGGTAGCCTAGCGTCGTTTCACTTCGTATCTCACGTGCTTGCTATCTAGGGTTTCGTATCTTTAGATATATATATGCTTATTGTATATCTCTCTATTCCATACGTGCAGCGAGTCAGTCGGTGTGCCGGGTCAGATCTGTTTGCTAAATCCAAGGCCAAGCCTGCGGATACGGATTGAGGCCAAGCCTCTCGAGTGTCAGTTCATCATCTCACAGAGGTTTTCAGGCAGTCAGTCAGCATGGTGCGTTGCAAGAACGCCGGTGGTGCTCCTGGTGACGGGGACAACAGTCCTCCCCGTCGTGATGAGATTGCGCGTGGTAAGCGCATCAAGATGATGGCCAGAAAGAAGAAGAGGACACTTTCAGATGCAGAGATCGCTCAGGCCGTGGCAGACGCCGCAGAGCAGGCAGAGAGAGGTGGCAGACGCAGTGGGTTACACATAGGCGAGCGTCGCTTTCATCTTGAAGGTCGACAGCTCGGCACAGAGGCCACTGAGGGCACCGAGGCTACAGCACCTTCAGAGCAGATGTCAGTTGATCCTCCCTCAGAGCAGACACAGGCTACAGAGACTACACCCGCTACTGAGTCTACCCAGGCCACTGAGGCTCCACAGGCCACTGAGGAAACAGAGGAGCAGGCAGCTCAGTCTCCACCACGTCGCCGCTCCACACGTGCTCGTTCACAGGTGACACCGAGGCCAGAGGGCCCGCGTTGTGGAGCACGACCTCCTCCCCGAGTCAGAGGGTCACCCCCGGTCGAGCACTTAGACCTGAGGGGTGCTTCAGCACGTCAGGTGAAGAGTCTACGGTTCGTGGAGGTCAGCCGATGGTTTCCACCTGTCAGAGATCCCAGAGCTTCAGAGGGTTTCTATACCCCACTTCAGGAGGACTTCTACAGGGCTCTAGTTGACAGTGGCATTGCTTTCAGACCTCAGAGGGTGTGTCGACTAGAGGCATTGGTTGATGTTGTGGGAGAGCAGCTCCGTCCTCACCTGTCCTATCTGCCTGGCTTATCAGATCTACTTGGACGGACAGGTGCTTACTGCGGCACATGGGTTAGGGAGTTCTACGCTTCTCTATGGATTGATCCTGCCCATGAGTTCATTCACTTTGCATTCAGAGGCCGCGACCACAGACTCTACAGCTCCAGAGCCCGAGAGATCCTCAGACTACCTGCTTCTGACACGAGGATCCACCAGTTGTGCTATGGTCAGACTCCACCTCCCAGACGCCCTCACGGCGGTTCAGTGCCACCCACCGACCTGGTTCGACCCTGCTTTCGCGAGCCTTTTGGCGAAGGGTCACGTCGTACACCTGCCAGCCTGACACCTCTAGCCCGAGTTCTGGATGCTATACTTAGACGCACCTTACTGCCCAGACTTGGCTACAGAGAGGGACTGACGAGGATGCAGCTTTGGGTTGTTCACCACCTTGTGACATAGCGACAGTTTGATATCTGGGATCTTATTCTCAGTGAGATGGAGGACACCATTGCTGAGGGCTTCAAGGGTAACCGTCAGCTTCCCTATGCCCACTGGATTTGCTTCATTATCAGATCTGCTATCCAGATGCCACCAGAGATCAGGGCAGAGATTGCCAACACTACTACAGCATTCCCTGACTATGATATCAGACAGCTTTGGGCTTCTATCACTAGAGATCAGGCTCCAGCACCAGGACAGCGTGAGCGCCCAGAGGTTCCTGAGACAGCAGCTGAGCAGGACGCTAGAGTTGACGAGCTTGCTGAGGCAGAGCTCGCAGACCTTGAGGCTCAGACTGCTGAGATACCTGAGGATGTCACTTCCGACAGCCTGATGAGGACTATCAGCCCATCCCCAGGTACCGGTCTCCTCGGTCTCACGACCACGAGGCCGGTGGATCTGGCTCAGCCTCCCGCTCAGGCCCAGCCATGGTGGCTATCCTTGAGAGGCTGACCCAGGCTCAGGAGCAGCAGCAGCAGCAGATACAGCGCCAGGCACAGGATACAGCTGCAGCACTAGCACAGATACAGGCTCGCCGGGACGAGTTTCAGAGACAGCAGCTAGAGATCCAGAGGCAGCAGGTTGAGATGCAGCGACAGAGTCAGCAGCAGTACATGGATCTTCTGCGGCATCTCATCACAGTTGGGGTTCCTCCGCCTGCATCTATCATGGCTCCGGCTTTGCATTCCAGCGGTCCATCTAGTCAGGGACAGCCGAGCTTTCAGTTTACATCTCCACAGCAACAGGTTCCCCAGTCTTTTCAGTCCCCGAGCTTCACTCCTATCCATACGGGGTTCACACCGTCAGACCAGACTCGCCCGCATCTCCTGACAGGCACACCCATTGGTGATTTCAGTGCCACCTACAGCGAGTTGACTGGTCAGCCGACACCCTCGCACACGACTACGTTTCACACTTCGTCAGGGTTGTCAGCTTCCGAGGCAGTCGTTCCACCAGTGACAGGGACTGGGACTACAGACACCCTTCCGTCTTCGGTTGCCTCAACAGACCCCCCAGCTACTAGCGCACTTCAGGCTCAGGTCACTCAGACAGATCCACGTGTTGCTACACAGTCAGCGCCTGTTCCTGCTCAGACCCAGACCGCTTCGCAGCCACGAGCTTCTTCAGAGGGTCAGCCAGATAGCTCAGACTCCGAGGGCGATTCGCTTCACTTCGTGATCACTCCGCGCACCTCGGCACCCGACACGACTCCGTCTGTCCCCCCGTCAGATTAGTTTAGTTTTTTGGCGCTTGATGCCAAAGGGGGAGAGAGAGTAGTTTCAGGGGGAGTTTGGTAGTGGGTTTTCGTTTTTCGTGTGCTACATTCATGCATATCATGTTTATTTTCAGCATTGCATTCGTGTGACATTGTCGTCGAGTCGTAAAACTTTGAGTCTTAATGTTTTTTTCGTAACTGTGATTAATATATGTCACCGTTCTAGCTATAGCTCTAAGGTTGTGCTTCCGTGCCTTACTCCGATTTCTTATGAGCTATATCTTTATGTGTACTAATGCTTTATGTCTTATCTTATGAAGTACACTCTTTTGGCTTGGAGCGCATAAGCAATTACTAACCCTGTATGCTTATTGTCTTTTGCTTATGTGAACCAAGCATGCTCGAAAACCTTCACTATAATCCATTGAAACTTAATGTTGTCATCAATCACCAAAAAGGGGGAGATTGAAAGCATCTAGGCCCCAAGGTTTGGTTTCGGTAATTAATGACAACACTTTATTACCATGACTAACGTGTGTTTTGCAGAAACTTGGTAAGTTAGGTCATGGAGGTGATAACTGCTTTGAGCACTGTGGTATTCGTGTCCCTTGATGGAAATCGTTTCGGTTTTCAAAAGAGTGATGTCAAGATTAAGGACGGTTAGTTCCGGATGACGAAGTGTTGAGACACATTCGGAATAGTCGTTAGGATCTTCGTTTTTCTCTTTTGGCCGTACTATAAAGGGGGGCATGAATGGGTAGCTTGACCTAGGCGAGTCCTATGTTTAGGTGTGGTGCACACTTGTTAAACTTGGCGCTAGGCAACCCTAGATTAGCTAAAAGTTCAGTTAGAAGCAACTTGGTTGAAGTTGCGACGCGTTTCGACGAGTTTCGGGCTGTCTTCTAGGCACCGGACGCGGTCTTCGGGAGCACCGGACGCGTCCGGTCTGTACTTAACCGCGCTAGGGTTTGGACCCTGACCACCGGACGCGGTCCTCGCTAGGACCGGACGCAGTGGTCAGTGGCTGACACGTGTCACTCCTGGAGAACACCCGTCGGACGCGATACTGGACTTGATCGGCGAGTCCGGTGCGAGTCCAGTAAGGTCCTGAGAGGACCGGACGCGTCCGGTCTTCAGGCATCGGACGCGGCCTCGCGTCCGGTGCAAGTACAGTAAGCGCCCTTGCACGTCGGACGCGTCCGGTCACCCCTGACCAGCGCGTCCGGTGGTTCATTTTCAAAATCGCGTTTTGACCGTTACGGGGGACCGGCGCGTCCGGTGTGTTGCACCGGCGCGTCCGGTGACCCCGTGTCAGAAAGTAACGGTTCGTTTTCTTTGAGGGGTGTATAAATACAACCCCTCCACCTCTTTTAGAGGTCTCTTGCTCATTCAAACATCTGAGAAAATCCTTTAGAGTGCAAGGGAGTGCAAGAGCTCTAGTGAGGATAGAGATTTGAGAATCAAAGTTTGAGTTTCCTCACTAGTGATTCGAGAGTAGCAAGTGTGCATCCACCTCCTCATTTGGGCTCGTTGTGGTCAAGTGAGAGTTCTAGCTTGTTACTCTTGGTGATCGCCATCACCTAGACGGCTTGGTGGTGATTGGGAGTTTGGTGATCATCCGGCGGAGCTTGTGGATGACCCAACTCAAGTTGTGAGCGGTTTTGGGTGATTCGCCGCGACGGAGTGTCGAAGAATCAACCCGTAGAGAGCACTTGATCCTTGCGCGGATCAAGGGGGAGCGACACCCTTGAGCGGGTGCTCCAACGAGGACTAGTGGGGAGTGGCGACTCTCCGATACCTCGGAAAAACATCGCCGTGTTCCTTGCCCCTTTACATTCAAGCAATTACTTTCTCGTATTTACTTTCATTGCTTGTTTTACATTCCTAGAATTGCCATGCTAGACTAGGATTGGAAACTAGGGTGCAAAACTTTTTAACGGTAGACTCTCTAGGAACACAAGTAGGCACTAGGGGTGAATTCCGGCTTGTAGGATTTATTTCTTAAAATTATTTTTTAGAAAAGCCCAATTCACCCCCCCTCTTGGGCATCTTGATCCTTTCAGAGGACCATACCATTGATTGAATTGTGTGCGTCGAGACTTTGCAACTGGCCATATGCTCCGATAAGCCTAAGACCTCGGTAATTCTATCATGTGAACAGCCAATCGTGCACTGGGAGTGGAGAGATGGCGAGAGTAGTGTGTACCCTCATAGCCAAGGGCTAGATTGGAGGTGTACTATACTCTCGGGTGGCGCTGGATCCGGTCACGTTTTAGAGGATCCAAGTGAAGGTTGATATATGTAGGTTTGAGTCCCGCATATTTCATGTGGTTAGGGATCCCTAGCTGGGTATAATCGGTTTGAATCATCATTGCTCCTCGGTTATGGAGACTCAATTCTCTATTCATCATCGTAGTTAACAATGGTACATGGTGATTATAAAAATGAGGTAAAGAGATGGATATGAGATGTGATGCTTAATACAAGTGATTGAGATAGAATAGATGCAAATCTATATAAAATAAGCTTCACTAAAATTGGTGCAAAAACTTATTTAAAATATTGAAAATAAGGATCCACTTATAGTAAAGCTTTTCTGTAAAACTCCTCTTTTCTAGCTCTACTACTTCCCTTAAAGCCAGCATAACCTTGGAGTCTTTTCTTTTCATCGGGTAAGTCTTGCGGAGTACAATTGAGTACTCAAGGTTTGTTAACCCCTATTGCAGGTACTGACTGGTACTGTTAACTGAGGTCATGTCGGTGGGCTCGATATAATTTTGTTGTCCTCTCCTGATTTAGGTGTTCTGCTTAAGTTTCTTCTATAGTTCTACTTGACTTCCGTAATTAAGTTAAGTTTATAAAAAGTTAACTCATTCATGATTTATAAATTTATTATTTTTATTCTTCCGCACTCTGATGTAAAATTTTGTGCCAAATGTTGTAATGTTGTAGTTACTCCTTTGTTGATCCTAGTATGAGTTGCCAAATGTAGTTGAATCGGGGTCCTACGAGGGCACCCGACAGATCTTCTTAGGTTATCTGGTGTACATGCATAGCCGTTAGAAGTCTTTGGGACAATGACAGGTGCATGTGGGCAATATAATTTAGGAGGTTCTGCTACAGTGCGTAGACGCAGGCAGGAGTGGCGGAGCAAACACAAGCTCTGAGCTCGTGGCCATGGTGGTGGCACCATCGAGAAAGAAAAGTGTCAGTGTTCCGAATCACTAGCTAGTAAATTTCTATTATTACGTGTTTAGGCTCAGATGGTGTGCAAGGAGGACACAAAAATATATACTGGTTCAGACTGAATGTCCCTACGTCCAGTGGTGAGCTGCTCGTGTTACTTACACTTTGGTCTCTAGCAGGGGTTGCAAACGGTCGAGGGAGAGATGAGGTCTTAGGTCTCTAGTGAATGTGAAGTTGAGTTGAAGTACCTTTCATTGGTTGAGAAAAAGACCCCCCTAGTAGGCGAGAGAAAAATTCCTTAGGGTCTAGGGGCTTCAATGGCCTCTAGCCCCCTCATGGGGCACCAGGCCTTCCCTTTTATAGGCCAAGGGAAGGCCAGGCGTACAAGAGAGAGAGAGAGAGAAAGGAAAAGAAGAAAAAGGAAAAAACTATGAGAGAGCCCCCTACCGGGTGTCGCACTGCCCTCCCCCTTTAGTAGGGGCGCCTCGGTATTGTAGACGTTGACGGAGACGTCTCCAT
Source organism: Saccharum spontaneum (assembly GCA_022457205.1). Classification (NCBI taxonomy): domain Eukaryota; kingdom Viridiplantae; phylum Streptophyta; class Magnoliopsida; order Poales; family Poaceae; genus Saccharum; species Saccharum spontaneum. Next base: position 39,336,954 of record CM039616.1, read on the forward strand.
GTTGCGATGTCAATGGTGATGGAGATTGCTTCACGTTATGGCTCTGTTTGCTACTATTGCGATGCTCAGGCGACGTCAGTCAGACGCGGTGCCCCGTTTCGCCGTGCTAGGAGCTTTGGGCGTCCTGGCCCCCCAGGAATGGCTTGTCAAAGTTACGGGTCATGTCGAGGCGTGCCCACTCCCATCCAATGTTAGAGGTTTGACTCCAGTCTTGAGCTTTTATGTTCATGGCAGTAAAGGAGGCGTGGGCCTTCGTGGGATTCACGCCCTAGCCCAATGGTGATCGTGTGCCCTCAGGGTCAGGCGAAATGGGGCTCCCCTCCCAGGGGTCAGGCGATGTGTGGCCCCACTCCCAAAGGGTCGAGCGAGGCGTAGCCGCTCCTTTGGGGCTGGGCATGTCAAACCTACGTCCTAGGGGTCAGCCGAGCCAGAATTTGCCCCCTAAGGGTCGGGCAAAGCTGCAGTTACATCCTCCAATCGTCTGTTTGATTTCATCGCTCTTCTCTCTGCTTGAAAGGTATAAATGAATATTTTATTGGGCGTGGTGTCCACCAGTTTGACAAGAAGCATAGTGTCCACCAGCAAATGGCTTCATTTTAGGTGTCCGCTAGCAAAGGGAGGTCACTTTCTATGTCTAGGAGAAAAATTTTCCCTTATATCTAATAATGGTACTGCTCCTGATAGGGCGTTGTGGATGGTCATTAAACTCTAAATATAACCATCAACTATTGCATAAATTGGCATGAAATGAATCACAAACTATAGTTATAGGGTTTGATTCTAACAAGTTTCAGGAGTTTTGGTGCTTTCACTTGTCTTGCAGGATATTTAATTTTTCACCAACATAAAACCGTCTTAAGTGATGAATTGGAGTGCACCATTGCGAAGATCTCGTCGAGATGATCGAAACGGATATATTACTTGCTATATTTGGAGCTCAGAATAACAAGATATTTATTTCGCAAATTAAAAAGGAGCGCTGATGTGGGCATCGCTGACGCCAGCACCCCAATAGTGCCATGCAGAGCCAACCAGCACTAGGCATGTGGCGCCAGGCGGGGCCCATGGCGGTAGGTGCTGTCGGCTCAGAGGGAGGCAGGTGACCAGCCTAGCCCATTAGGAGCCGACATGTGGCACCGGTAAGGGAACGCGCGCGCATGTTCGCATGGGTGGGCGCGATGCGGAGCCAAGCGGGACAGGTGGCGAGGGCTGGTTGGTGCACGGCGTCGACTGTGCTTGTGTGCGCTCGTGCGGAGGACGCACTGATGTAACACTCCTGGTGTTATGGTAACTAAAACAGGCCATGTCATCATGTGCATTGCAAAGCATTCATATTTTAGTTAACACTGATGTGCATCAACTAAAACAAGTTTACATTTTCTAGGTTGATTGAGTTCTGGTGATGTTTGACTTGAATCCAAAACCCTAGTTTTGAATGCCATTTCAAATACTTGGATTATGCCCTATGTAATTTGAGGTGTAAAGTTGTTCTCTACACTAGTGTCAGGTGTAGGAGATAAACTCAAGTGCAACATTTAAAAATGAACTCCAAGTTTGAGGTTGAATTTGAGCTCCAAAACTTGCCATAAGTTTTCCAATTCAAATTCGAATTCAAATTGGGAGGCCTATTAAAATGAATTTATAATTCAAATTTGGTTCAGACAAATGGAGCATTGGGAAGGTCAAGTGTGATTTGACCCAATGGTACATTTGGATGATAGTTGTGATCAATAATTAATAATCAATTAATATAGAAACCAAATCATGTTTGAATTTTATTCAAAACCCTGATTTTCGAAAAACCCCATTTTACCCTCTTCTGTGTCATTCAAAATCTAAAAAGAATTTGAGGGAGAGCCAAAAATCAAAATTGTAGATCTTGTCAAGTTGTACAACTTTGGTTTTGGAGTTTTCAAAGTTTTAGTTTAAAATTTGGAGTAATTTTGAAAAGATTCAAATCTCAAATTTGACCCCTTTTCATTTCTCTATTCCAATTTCAAAATGGAGGCAGAATTTGAAAATGGTTTAACAAGCAAAGTTGTAGATCTTGCCAAGATGTACAACTTTGGTATTTTGATTTTTTAAAGTTTTAATATAAAATTTAAAGTAATTTTGAATTTACCAATTCCAGAAATTATCCCCTTTCGATTTCAAATTCAAATTTCAAAATCTATGCTGAATTTGAAAAAAGTTTTTATTGATAAAGTTGTAGAATTTGAAAAGCTGAGCAACTTTTGTTTTTGGAGTTTTTCAACTTCTTTAGAAAATTTGGGAGTAATTTGCAAAATGGAGTCAGTGGCATTTTCATAAATATTTCAAAATCGGTTTGAAGAGTAAGGCGCCACCTCCTGCTTGCCGCCGGTGAACTTCTTCGGTCTTCCAGGCGTGCCCGCGGCCGCCAGCAGCTGCTTGATGTGGCGAGGTCACCTCCTGCGTGTTGAGCGCTTAGCTACACCGCTGCAGCTTTAAAGCCTAGAGCCAGGCGCCGTCGCCTTCCTTTTTCTCCTTCCCTGTTTCTGCCGCCGCCTGGCTTCGCATCTCACTGCTGCCACCGTCGACCCGCCTCTGGCTAGAGTGACCACATCACCAACTCCGCAAGGCTATTGTGCATCTCCCGATCCCACTTGCACCGCCTCGCACAGCGTAGATTCTCCTCGCGCTATCGTCTTCTCCGCACACGGTCAGAGCATCACCGCCACCGCCTTCCCGTGGCCGGCCGTCTCCACTGCCTCTCTGCGTCTACTGATCACCCTATCATGATCGCGGTAGGCTCCTACTGCTATTGCCCACCTCCACTTTGTCTCTATCGCGTCGGAGCGGCGTAGCCGCTGTCACACCACCGGGCGGACTGCCATCGGGCCACCATGGCCACGGTCAAGCTCCGTTCGAACCCTCTTTTGTTCAATTGTCATTATAGTTGCATTCACGGTGCAGAGAGGTGCACGCAAAGGTGGTTCGTGTCGGTTGCGACCTCGCCGCTAGCGAGGGTGCGCCGCTACCGCCACCGGAACCACAGCCGTAGTTGGCTTGGGCCGGTTTGTCCAGGCTCGGCCTGCTTTGGTTTATGTGGTCGTTAGCTGAGATAGGAGTGGGCCAGGGTAAATGAATTGGTTTTTCCTTTTTCTGATAAATGAATAGTACTAAATTTTGTTTATTTCATAGAAAAATATTCTGAGCTCCAAAGACTCTAAAAATTTTTGTGTAGCCACTTTGTGATGTGTACTGTCTAGGAAAAATATGAAATGTCAATTTTGATTACTTTATGCATGTCAATTAATTAGCTCCATTAATTGATAAATGGGTTTTCTATAATTTTTCTAGGCTTAAATATTGGTCCAAAAATTATGAAATTTGTTTTGCCACTTAGTTATGATGTAAGCTTCTTAAAATAAAAATTTGAGCTTAATTGGACAAAGTTGATTTTATAATTAATTTTATGCCTAATTAAATAATCAATTAACCCTTAATCTTGTTTAATCATTTTAAGGTTTTTTGATTTTATGATTGTGTGTTGACTGAAACGTCCTTGATTTCCACGAAGGAAAATCCACAGAAACGAAGTGTAAAATGATGAAACAATCCGTCAATTTACCCAAATCTCAGTGATACACAAAGTCATACATGAATATCAGAGTACAATAGAGAGTTTTACATAAATTATTCTCTTCGCCATGCAGGGCGGAACACACTCACACATAGCATCCAGAACAGCATCTAGCGAAGATAGCAGCAGAAAACGATGTCTTGGAACCAGCTCGAGCGTAGAACAGACCCTCTAGTCCTCCCAATCATCCCCTCATAGTCGTACTCGGGCTCAGAACCTGTCAAAAATCTATCAATACACTTGGTACTGGCCACGCATCGCCCAACCTATGCTAGCATTGCTTGGTGGAGAGCGGAATGCATTGAGTAAGTAGAAAGATACCTATTTAGGCTGTGGGTTTCCTATGCAAGTAGTTAATAATTTTAATAATAAGATGTTCATCAAATTTTAACCCATCGTATTCACACGTTTTATTTTCCCCAAACTCATCACACACATCACGTCTCAACTCACTCTCTAGGCAACGAGATCGACTCCTGCTTAGATCTTGCCTCAACGGCCAAAGCCGGGATCCAACACGAAACCCAGGGGAAAGGTAGAAAGGACTCCTCTCTCTAATCAAGTGAAGCGTAGGTCATGGGAATGTCCATATCCGCGGACACGGCTATATGTATAGATCGATCAACTCTGCACAGCGTGTACACCTGGTAATCCACAAGATCACCATCCTCGATGATCCGGCTCATCTAGGCTGATTCCGACTGCCTCCCAACCGGTACAGTACCACCCTACCACCCAGCCCTAGGCCACCCTAGTGTCCACCGAAACACTAAGACTGTGAGACATAGTACCGGCCCCACAAGGTCACTACGCTGTCTTAGGAGGGTGTGGGTCCCCATGCTTGTACCTCCCTACACTATCACCTTCCAACCTAGTAGTAGTGGTACCACCCTAGTCGGTTGGGTAATCGTCCCCCGCCCATTAGGAGCGAGTGGTGTGCACGAAAGACCCATGGTTCCGGTTCTCAAGACATACCAGTCCTTAGAGGGACCGGATAGGATATCTTCTCAAGAGGGGATCACCAACTTCCCCGTGCCATGACAGCACCCCCACCAGGGATAACCAACACCCCAGTTCACCTCACAACATACCCGCCATAGGTAACTCTCGTGAGGGATGCCTAGGTCACACCCCTCTAGCAGACTTGCCCCAAAGACTTGTCGTAAGGATCCTGTCTGATCGATTCAACCCTCACCACTTACCCAAGACGCATGCCAAGATCTCCCCAGTTCTTTTATCAGGTTTACCAAGTTCTCGGCACTACGTGCCTTATACATATACGCCTCTCACTCATCGGCATCACATCACAGATATAATGCAAGTAAGAGTAAAAGTACTAATATGTAATATGCGAGCATCTAGCCTAATAGCAGGGTGAGCAGGAGTAAGGTTGCAACAAGGTAAAAGGGCTCAAAGTAAAGCATCTACCATGCAACCTATCATCATATTATTGCATATAAAGTAAAGCACTGGCAATTCTATATTTGCATGCGTAATAGGTTCTACGAAAGTGGGTGGGGTGTGGCACCTAGCAGGTCATCACCCAAGTCCGTAGTCGGGGTCGTACTCCTCAGTCGACATGTGCTCCGGTTCTATTAAACGTAACGTAGAGTCATATTAACAACTCCTATAGAGGTGCACAAAGAAGCAACAGAAATTCATAAGATCCAAATGCACTCAAACACAAGCCTAAGACGTAGAACTCATTTTTAGAAAAATTTAGAAACTGGTTTGGTATTTTTCTGAGTTAAAATGAATTAGTTATGAATTTCTAAAGATAAAATGAATTTCTAAAAAAGGAAAAAGAACTGAAAAGCCCATGCAGTGACATGTGTCAAGCTCTGATTGGCCGAAACGGAGTGAGTCACTGCATGTGGGTCTAGGTCAACGGTCATCATTGACCGGTCAACGGTCAACGTTGACCGGGCCGCGACCGGGCCTCGATGGGCTGAGTTAGGGCTGGATACGGACCGGGTTGGGCCGGTCTGGGCCGAGCGGGGCCCGACACATGTCGGCTTCGTGTGGAGCCACGTCAACTTCCAGATTTGAAGACGGGCTCGAGTACACGGAGTTTGGCTCATGGTGGACTAACAGCCATGGTCTACGGGCTTACGCGCGGTCCATGGTGAACCATCTCCATCCTCTCTCTCCTTCTCACGGTGCACGGTGCACCGAGTGCACCCAGCAACCCCCAGCTCACCTTTCCCCCTCTCTGGCCTCACAACCGCGCTCCCGTGCTCACCATCATTGGCATGGCGGTCGTGACTCGGCGCTCTGGGGCGCTTCTCTCTCCTTCCTCTCGAGCACCTTGCTCCTTTCACCGTGACCAACAGCTAGGACCTCTCTTCTTCGTTCGTATCGACCCAAATCAAGAGGAACAGCCTCGCCATGGTCATGCTCTAGCCAGGGCAGTCATGCTCAGAGCCTTTATGATGGCGGGACTCCCACGCTGGTATAGCTCCGCAAGGCTGTGCCGTGCTCCAGTGTGTGCTCGTGATTGCTTGTGATCATGAACGGAGGTCCGGGCGTGGCCTTGGCTATCCCCGGTACGATTTCAGCCGGGGCGGCACCGGAGCACTCACAATGGTGAGCAGGGAAGAGTTGTGAGTGGAGCGGCTCACCTCAGGCTCGTGGTAGAAGGATAGCGGTGCAGTGGTGATTCGAGGCAGTGAAGTCGAGCGGCCATGTAGTGATGCTTTCTGACGAGGAAGAAGACAGCAGCGTCTCCTTCTTCTCCGGTGTCCCGAGCAGCGGCGGCAGTCTGGCTCCTCCTCACTGCTTTTCCCCTTCTCTTCTTCCCTCCTTCCCCTTCCTTGCAGCACGATGCGGTTAGAGGTGAGGCCACCAGAGGTGGTGGTGAAAAAGTTGGAGGGGGGCTTGGGACGTCGGTGCTCGGCTTATATAGCCTAGCTCAGAGCATGGCGATGGCGGATGGTGATGGAGGTAGCTAGGTCACGTGGCGTCCATCGAGAGGGGTTGGCGTAGGGTTTTGAGATGGCCAAGGAGTGGCGAACGGATTGGCAATGCCAATTGGATTCTCGGGCGGTTAGAAAGGATACGGTGGTGGCAGGCGGTGTCAACCGATTTCACGGCCATGGCGGCATCGGCTTCACGCGCGTGGTGCGTGCTTAGCGAGCGCAAGCGATTGGCGTGCGAGACCGGGATTGTGGCTTGGTGTGCACGGCTGGCAGAGGGGACAAAGGGAATCTCCCCTCGCGCGTTGCGTGTCCCTGCTCCCTCCTCTGATTTCCATTTGGGCGAAGCAAAGGAAGGAGAGCAGAGGAGAGGGATGACGGGCAGGTTCCACTCGTCGGTGAGGTAAGAGGAAATGGACAGGGTCCTTGCTGGGCCACCTTGACATCGCTGGGCCGCGTCGGCTTCGAGGGCGTGGCTGAGGTGGAAGCAGGCCGGCTCGGCAAAAATGGGTTGTCTAAAGCGAATGGGCCGGCTGGGTTTGCGCTTGCAGGCACGGCTGCATGAGCGAGCAGGCCGGCTCGAGTGAGTGGGCTGGCTCAGGAGCTGGGCTGAAAGGCTTTCTTCCTTTTCTAGTTACTCTATATAGCTTTTTTATTTATTACTTCCTCCATTATGACTAAATTAGAGCTCCTTCATGCATACACATGTGTTGCCAACACACGTATGCCCTAGTGGGGCCCACTAGAGGTCCTTTAGGGTTTAAGCTTCCCATTCCAAGTGTTGGCAACAACACACATTCTCATACATTTAATTAAGTGTTGTTGCTTTTTAAATAGCAATACAAAAGAGCATAGAATCCAACTCAAGCATAAATTATTTTAATGCAATGATGGAATTAACTAATTTAGGTGCTACTTGTGCAACTAGGTTAGGTTTCCTATATGACACCTCACCATTCATGGTTTTATTAGAAAAAAAAATTTGTAGTTGTGGTTTTTGGTTTCCTAGAAATTTCTGGGTTGTTACAGTCCTCCCCCTCATAGGAATCTCGTCCTGAGATTTAAGGTGTGACATACCTTTCAAAGAGGTAGGGGTAAAGCATCCGGAGTTCGGACTCTTTCTCCCATGTAGCTTCCCCTCATAGGAATCTGCCTTCATGTTCTTCCACCAGAACTATTTCTTTAGATCAGCATACATTTTGGTGCTTCCCGAGTGAATACAATACTTGGAGTCATGACCCTCTTCCAAGATTTCTCGCCACAAGGCGGGATCAGATGGAACGCAAATTCTATCCTTGTACCAGTACACTCCTTGCACATCTTCCCTGAACTTGGGGCACTTGCCCTTCTTCATGAGTTCTCGGATCTCCCAAATTTCTAGACACTCTAGTTGAGCATTGCGGATCCGATCCTTGAGGTTGTATTGCACTCGAAGCTCGTTCAACATACCCTTTGGTAGGATCTCAAGACGAAGTTCACCCATTTCCTGACACAACTCAGGTGGTACAGCTTCCATGGATAGATTGTGGCAATAGCTCTTTTGGCTCAAGGCATCAGCGGCTACATTAGCCTTTCCTGGATGATAGTGAATCTCCATGTCATAATCCTTTATAAGCTCTAGCCATCGGCGCTGTCTCATGTTCAGATCTTCTTGAGTGAAGAAGTACTTCAGCCTCTTGTGATATATCACACTTATTTCCGATCAAGTAGTGCCTCTAGATCTTTAGGGCATGCACAATAGCGGCAAGCTCAAGATCGTGAGTCAGGTAGCGTTGCTCATGGTCCTTCAATTATCGGGACGCATAGGCAATGACTCTTCCACTTTGCATCAAAACACAACCAAGTCCTTGTCTGGATGCATCACAATAGACCACGAAGTCTTTCCGGTTATCGGGCAAGGCAAGGACATGTGTGGTGGTAAGCTTCTGTTTCAGAGTCTGGAAGCTGTGCTTGCACTTAGGCGTCCATTCAAACTCATTAGTCTTCTTCAGTAGATTGGTCATGGGCTTGGCTATCTTTGAGAAGTTCTCGATGAATCTGCGATAGTACCCAACTAATCCGAGAAAACTACGGATATCTGTCACATTGCGGGGTTGTTCCCACTCCTTCATCGCTTCAATCTTTGCAGGATCTACAGCAACTCCCTTAGTAGTGAGAACATGACCAAGGAAGGCAACTTCCTCGAGCCAAAAGTCACATTTGCTGAACTTAGCATACAACTAATTCTGTCTCAACTTCTCCAGAACCACTCTCAAGTGTTGCCCATGTTCTTCGGCGGTGGAGGAATAGATAAGGATGTCATCAATGAACATGACTACGAACTTGTCCAGCTCGTCCATGAATACCTTATTCATCATGTTCATGAAATAAGCCGGGGCATTAGTGAGTCCGAAGGACACCACTGTGAACTCATATTGCCCGTATCTCGTGACGAAAGCTGTCTTAGGAATGTCCTCGGGTCTGATCTTCATCTGATGATACCCAGACCTGAGATCAATTTTGGAAAAGAACTTAGCATTTTTCAGCTGATCTAGGAGGTCATCAATCCTGGGCAGAGGGTACTTGTTCTTGACGGTCACGACACTCAAGTTCCGATAGTCAATGCACATCCTCATGGATCCATCCTTCTTTTTCACGAACAAAATAGGGGAACCCTAGGGTGAAGCACTGGGTCTGATGTATCCCTTGTCTGCCGACTCCTAGAGCTATTTCTTCAGCTCCTCTAGCTCATCGACTGACATGCGGTAGGGTCTCTTAGCAATAGGCCCAGTACCAGGCAGAAGGTCAATCACAAACTCCACATCACGATCAGGTGGCATGCTTGGCAACTCCTCAGGGAACACGTCGGGATACTCGTTCACAACGGGTACCTCATCGACTAACTTGGCCTCTAAGGCACACAACATGGAGACTGTCTTCCCCTGATTCGGCTTACAATGGATTATGTGACCACTCGGGTGTGTGATCTCTACATACCTTGGTGAACAAGATATCACTCTTTATGCTGTGTCAACCAATCCATCCCCAGTATGACATCTAGTCCTTCAGATGGAAGTAAGGTGAGATCGGCTAGAAAAGGGTAGCCCTCAATGGTGATACTCACTCCCTGACACCTCTTGGTGCATATAATGCGACCTAAAGGTGAGCTAGTGTCAATGGGCTCCTTGCGGGGAGTCATAGGTATGCTATGCTCTCGTGCAAACTTGGTGGAAATGTAAGAACAAGTAGCTCTAGAGTCAAACAAGACTGAAGCAATAACTCCCTGTGCCAAAATCATACCTTACACCACATCAGGAGCGTCCTGGGCATCCTCGGCGGTCATGTGGTTGAGACGACTACGGACAGCCCGAGCAATGTTCTTCCGCGGAGCGGCAGGTGTGGCAGCCTGTCTTGCCTAGGTCAAAGTAGGTGGTGTGCCATTCTTGATGGGGCACTCAGCGATCTTGTGACCGGGCTGGCCACAACCGAAGCAGGTGAAGGGCGTGCTACCTGTGGGAGTGGGCGTAGCGGTCCTCCACGTGCCAGCTCCCTAAGTGGGGTGACTCGGAGCGGGACGGCTCTGAGCGGGGCGGTGGTAGTTGGCAGTGTAGGTACCACCTTTGCGGCTCAGAGTGGTCATAGCTCCCTATGTGTAGCGAGAATGGGGTTGAGGAAGCACGTGAGCACGTGGCCTCTACGGGCCGGACCACGAGAGGAACTCTCGAACCAGTGCTTCTTCTCCTTGTGGAAGGCGTCCGCCTCCAAACAATCCCTCTCCATCTCTAGCACCTTGTTGACCATCTCACAAAGGGTGCGGCAAGCATGACCTGAAAGGGCCACCTTGAGTCAAGAGTTCAGCCCCTTCTTGAAGTAGTACATCTTCTTCTTCTCGGTATCGGTCTCACCTGGAGCATACCTCATCATGCGGGTGAAACAGGTAGTGTACTCCTGAACCTTCTGGGAGCCCTAGGAGATGTTGCAAAACTCCTCGACCTTGGCATCCATGACACCCTTTGGCACGTGTTGCTCACGAAAGGCCTCGGCGAACTCCTCCCAAGAGATACTCCCCAGGTCCTCATGGGCATCGCAGTAGCTGTCCCACCATGCGCGTGTAGCACCAGTGAGCTAGTGGGCGGCTACCCCCATGCACTCCTCAACAGTGCAGGTGGTGAGGTCCAGCTTCTTTTGCATCTCATGGAGCCAGTCCTCAGTGGCGATGGGGTCATCATCGGCGGTGTCGAAGGTAGGAGGCCTCAGCTTGAGAAAACCCTCCAACTTTTGCTGGAAGTCATTGGGAGGACCCCCGTGGCGGTGAAGCATCCCCTGAGCCAGCGTCTCCAAGAGGCGGGTTTGGCGGTCCATCGCCTCCGCCAACTGTGGTGGTGGCGGTGGCGGTGGTGCTCCTCCTCCAACCTATTGGGCGGCACCCGCCCCCAGTGCAGGCTCCTCTGGTGCGGGTTCCTCCCTGGCGCCGAAGGGAACTCCCTGGCCTCCTCCACGGCCATGACCACGACCACGGGCCATAGGCGCGGGGGAAAGTGAGCAGTTGTTCAGATGAGTAGAGCGGCGGCAAGACATCTTACTGCAGGGTTAGATCATTATTTAACATTCTCGTTAGATGCATTGTTAAGTGGTTTATCAATTTAAAAAGAAATTACTATCCAACACTCATACAAAGATGCAAATAAGAACCAGAAGATGCGATAAGATCCAAAACATCCATTACATTAATTTATTACATAGCGACATCTCCAGTAGCTACACTAACAGACTCATGGGAATGGTGCTACTCGCAAGCAGCTCCAAAAGTGGGACATTCTACATTACTCCATAAGTGCATCATATCTCTGGCCACGCAGGGCTCACATGTCTACTACTACTTTATTACATGATATGTGAAAAAGGTAACTACTCCTGTCCGGGAGTGGCGGGTGGTGTAGAAGAACCAGAAGTGGAAGCCTCGGAAGTGCCCTCCATGGCACGGAGCTCGTCATCAGAGCGGTGGATCCTCGCGACGTAGGTGAGAGCATAGTCCAGCATCTCAGTCCTCGGAACCTCTGAGTAACCCTCAGTAAGGCAAGCCTTGAAGTTGAGCTTGGTCGCCTCAACGTGGAAAGGCTGTCTGCGCGGTTTCTTGTGCATCCCAGGTAAGAGGACGTCCTAGACCTTCCCGATCTCCTGGACACACTTGCGATCAGCATCGATCCAAGCCTGGCTGATGCGGTTCACCTTGTCCTGAAGGTACTTGGTGCTCTTGATGTAGTGAACCAGGTGATGCATGTTGTACGTGGTGGTGACGGTAGCCTCCACAGCGAGCTTCTCCATTGTGTTGCAACGGGCCTCCAGGGCAAGCTTCCTAATGCCATAGTGTTTCTCCTTCTCATGGAACTCCCTTAGGGTAAGCCTCTGATGCACAATCCGATCCTTGCAGTCAAGCACCTTGGACTCAAGATAGTCGTGGCGAAGCTTAGCCTCCCCAAATGATGAGGTTGTTGTCCCGATCTTCACGACGTAGGATCTTGATCTTGATAACTAGCTGATAACAGCCGATAACTTGCTGCAAGCAGCGATAACTAGTGCAACCTGACGACACGCACAAGGAGCCAACCACCATCTCTATACGGCAGCCTGAACCAAGGATTCGCCCAACCACACTCTCAAACAAACCAACCTACGCAACCTGGAATCAATGGACCAGGAGCACGGATTGGGTGCCGATGACGCGGCCGCTTCTGTAATCTCCGCGAAGGAAGACACAAGAGCAAAGGGGTAGAGATCTCTCTCTGGTTTTGTTAGCACACAGCTGAACAAAGTGGTCTGTATTCAGATTATCAAAAGTCCTCCTTTGTTTACAAGCATAGGAGTATTTATATAAGGAACAACCCTCCTGTATAGGTGTGATCACGAGATGGAAAATAAAAAGACTAGAATGTGAAAAGGCTTCCACGAAATGAGTTTCCAGGAGTCCACGCGGCTGTCAGTTTCCAAAGCAGTCTCTAGTAAAAGTGTCATAACTCCCTAGTGGGAAGTCCAAATGACGATCCGTTTCTTGAGTGTGAAACTAGACTCAACAAGCTTTCCATCCATATATGCCATGCACCATGTAACATCGTAGACTGGTACAGTTTGCACGGGAACTTGAACAACATGCATGCTCTCGACCACCTGACCAGTCTTCACTAAATCTGGTCGGACACTATGGGAAAAATTCCAATCTGGTCGGGATTTATTGCATTGGAAAATAGACTTGATAAGCTTTCTAAAATGTCCTCATGGACCTTCATAGCTTTTGTGAATCAAGAGTTATGGCCGATTCTTTCTGCTGGTTCCATCGCGCTGGACTGGCCCAATCTGGTGGTCGGTGGTCTGGTCCGAGTTGGTGGTCGGATTCTTCCTCCTCTTCATGTATTTTCCTAAGTACAACCAAAGTAGCACTCTTAGGTAGTATAACATTCTCACAAGTGTTAGAATTAAGATCAATTAGGAACGAATTCACCTGCTCTTGTAGTTTCTTAGCACAACTTCTTGTAAGTGGTCCTAGATTTGTGATATTCATGTTGGATGGTGAATGATTGTCACTCGAGGAAGCACGTATGGCTGAGATGTCCTCATCATCCTCTCCCTCTTGAAAAGGAGTCGTCCTCGACTCTGATTCTTCTAGTCCGAAGAATGGTGTCAAGTCAGCAACATTGAAGGATTTACTAACACCATAATCTTCAGGGAGATCAAACTTGTAAGCATTATCATTGATCTTGGACAACACTTTGAATGGACCATCTCCTCGTGGCATCAACTTGGATTTGCACTTCTCTGGAAAGCGGTCTTTGTGAAGGTGTACCCAAACTAAATCTCCAGGTTCAAATGTCACCTTCTTGTGATGCTTGTTCGCCCATTCAGCATAGTACTTGGACCTTTTCTCAATTGTTTCTTTGGTCTTCTCATGAATCTTCTTGACATAAGACGCATGCTTGGAGGCTTCCATGTTAGCTCTTTCCTGCAATGGCAAATGCAACAAATCGATCGGAGCAAGTGGTTTGAAACCATATACTACTTCAAAAGGACACATATTAGTTGTAGAGTGTACTGCCCTGTTGTAAGCGAATTCCACATGTGGCAAGCACTCCTCCCATTCGTTCAAGTTCTTCTTGATCAAGGCTCGCAGCAACATAGAAAGTGTTCTATTCACGACTGCAGTTTGCCCATCCGTTTGAGGGTGGCAAGTGGTAGAAAACAACAACCTTGTACCGAGTTTTGCCCATAACGTCTTCCAAAAGTAGCTCAAAAACTTAGTGTCACGATCTGAAACAATCGTCTTGGGCATGCCATGCAACCTCATAATTTCCCTGAAAAATAGAGAGGCTACGTGGGAAGCATCATCGCTTTTATGACATGGTATAAAATGTGCCATTTTAGAGAACCGATCAACAACAACAAAAATTGAATCCCTCCCCCTCTTTGTCCTTGGTAAACCTAAAACAAAATCCATGCTAATGTCTTCCCAAGGAGCACTAGGAACAGGCAAGGGAGTATATAAACCATGGGGGTTCAGTTTTGACTTAGCTTTGTGGCAAGTGATGCATCTTTGCACAAATCTTTCGACATCCCTTCTCATCTTCGGCCAATAAAAATGGTCAGCCAACATGTCATATGTCTTTTTCCATCCAAAATGACCCATCAATCCACCTGCATGTGTTTCCTGTAACAACAAGAGTCTAACAGAGCAATTGGGAACACACAATTTGTTAGCTCTAAACAAGAATCCATCATGTACATGATATTTTTCCCAACCTTTACCTGTTGTACATTTTGCATAAGGTTCTGAAAAGTCATGATCAGCAGAGTATAATTCTTTTATGTGTTCAAGTCCTAGCACTTTAACATCGAGTTGATTTAACAAAACATTTTTACGAGATAAAGCATCAGCGATAATGTTTTCCTTACCTTTCTTATATTTCACAACATATGGAAAAGTTTCAATGAATTCAATCCATTTAGCATGTCTACGGTTCAGTTTTGATTGTCCTTTTAAATATTTCAAGGCCTCATGGTCTGAATGAATAACAAATTCTTTTGGCCATAAGTAATGTTGCCAAGTCTCAAGTGCTCTTACCAAAGCATACAACTCTTTGTCATACACCGAATAGTTCAGTTGTGCTCCTCCCAACTTCTCACTGAAGTAGGCCACAGGCTGTCCAATTTACATGAGAACTCCTCCAATTCCAATCCCACTTACGTCACATTCAACCTCAAAGGTTTTTGTGAAATCCGGCAACACAAGCAAGGGGGCTTCGGACAATCTTTTCTTCAATTCTTGGAAAGCTTTCTCTTGTGGCTCACCCCATTGGAAGGCAACACCTTTCTTCGTTAACTCATTCAATGGAGCAGCTATTGTGCTAAAATCTCTCACAAATCTCCTGTAAAAACCAGCAAGTCCATGAAAACTTCTCACCTGGCTTACATTTTTAGGAGTTGGCCAATCCTTGATTGTTTTCACCTTTGATTCATCAACTTCAATTCCTGAACCTGAAACAACAAAACCAAGAAACACAATGTAACACCCAAATTTTAGAATTAATGAATTTCAAATAATTTATATAACAATTAATGGGAAATTAAAATTTTAAAACTAATTTGGTGTTGCATTCATGCTGCTGCATTTATTTTATTTTGTGTGGTGGATTCATCTTATTTTGTTTTGGCTTGAAAGATTGTATTTGGAGTAATTTGTTAAATAAGTAAATAAAGAAAAGAAATAAGAAAAAAAATAAAACCAATTACTCTCCTACCTGGCGGCCTGGAAGCCTGTTATGCGGCCCGCTCTCCTTCATGGCTTGGTGGGCCGATCGGCAGCATCGTAGACGCGGCCCAACTCGGCGTCATGGCCCAGCTCGGCCCAGGGTCCAACAGCTGCGCCTTCTCCCCTCTCTTGGTCGCTGACCGGTGGGGTCCGCATGTCATAAGCTTCTTCCTCCTCCCGTGTTCAAGCCGGACTTCGAACCGGAGGCGGACGCAACAACCGTCTCGCGATATCCGGGATCTCCTACCCGTATACGGCCACTTGGGACTATAAAAAGGAAGTTGTAACCCTCTAGTTTCCGTTTTTCAACTAAAACGCTAGGCTAGCCACGGGAATTAGAGCTCTAGGGCTTGGGAGGCGTTGAAGGGATCGGTTGAGCACGGGTGAAGCTTTCGGGCGCTTTTGAGGCCGATTTCGTTGCATTGGTGAGACCGCACTCCCCTCCTCTTTTGTTCTATGCTTTTCTTTTGGGTGGAGGCGGTTCTAGTCGTGATTTTGAAGAGCACCGCCGGCCGATAATGGCGCCGCCGCCCTCCCCGAGCCGCGTTCCTTCCTCGGGCCGTCGTAGCTCTCTTTAACCGCATAGATGAGTTTGTGTTGACTTCCTCTTTCGATTGGTATTGGTGGCGGGACGAGTTGTGGTCGGATTAGATGGAGCCGAAGCTCTCCGGCGAGCCACGAAGGCCGGCCATGGCGGCCACCGGCCGGAGATGGAGGTGGAAGCCGCGCCTCTCTCTTTCTTCCCGCCGGAGTTGATGACAGCCATCCATCCTTAGATCAACGATTGAGATTAGACCTTACCCCTTCGCGGGGTAATTTTTCTAAAGAGCCCCTGCACTTTTTCTTTATATAACCCGCGGTCCTTTGCGTATTCCAGGAAATACGTTTTCACGTTTTGAAAGCGTATTTTCTTCCGGTTTATTCAAAAATACGTTTTCAGGAAATTACAGATTTGCCACTAGAACTGTTTTGGCCATAAAAACTTCGTTTTAACTCCGATTTGATCCATTCAAGTTGCGTTAGGTTCGTATTTGCGAACTCTACAGATTAGTGTAGCTGTACAGTTAGTTTTGATAATTTATTTTTCGAGATTATAATTAAGTATTTATTTATCTATAGGAAATCTTAGAAAATTCATAACTTTCACGTTTTAACTCCGAATTTGGTGATCTTTGCGTCTATGTGATCATAGAAACGTGTAGAAGAGTTTTATAAACTTTATTTACTGTTTTGTACTGTTGGTGTACTGTTCTAATTATATCTCTTTGTTTGCTTCGTGTATGTTTGATTGGATGCATGTATGTTGTTGATTGATGATCGAGTATAGAAGGTGAGCAGTATTTGGACGATTCAGAGTATTACTTTGAGCCAAGTCAGCAGTATTATTTGGAGAGCTTTGATCAAGGCAAGTATAACACAGGACTATCCTTGTTACCTATACATCGAATTATCATACATATGCATATGCTTACCTTGACAACCTTAGAGATTATAACTTAGTGCTTGTTGTCTTGATTCCTTGTCAACCTTGGGAATGCATATGGGTAGCTGTTGCTAGTGCTTAAACTAAGAACAATGATCTTGTAATTTGATTAATGGATTAAGCAATCAACCATTAAGATGATTTTATTATAGTTAAAAGGGGGCTAGAGCAAGTGTATTATTTTGATGCTCTGGTTTCTCTCCATAAGGACTTATCTGTAAGTGATAACCGGGATATACAGTACAGCTGTGAGGGCTATATGGCTCTGGCTTTAGTTGTTCAAGAGACCTTTTCTAGCTTGTTAGTGGTTACCTTAAATGGCATAAGAATGGCTTGCCACGTTGGGTGTAGTGCGAGCCCCTGGCCTAGTGTGTATAGGCTGCGGTTGTTGTGCCACAGGGAAGGGGGGTTCTACATCTGCCTGTCGAGTGAATCTAATGGCCCTAACTTGTTAGACGAACTCTTGAGTGGCTTTATATGGTTTTCGGTTGTTTGGGCTTGATCTCCCCACTCATTTGGAAATCATGACTCACAGTGAAAGTGTACACCTCTGCGCAGAGTTAAAAACTGGTATAGTAGCCGTGCTCACGGATACGAGCGGCCTTGGGGATTCTTATGAAATAGTTGATTATAACTATTATATCATGCTCAATTATTGTTGATTATTACTATGCTCATATTAATGCTATTCGTTATCATTATTACAATTGATCATTGGTTCTTTATGGGAAGTGGTTTATCTTGGTGCTACTCAATTGTTAATTATATGAATAAAAGCTAAACGCAGTTAAACAGTGTCTAGCCTTTTGAGCCTCATGAACCTTGTGTTATATTTGTTGAGTTCGACATGGACTCACTCTTGCTATTTCCACCATAACAGATGAAGATTATGAGGAAGATTATCGTAATGAGTACTAGTCTTGGTGTCAACCAGTCAACCGTGTCCCTGTGTGGAGTTTCCGCTGGAGATTGCTATTAGTTATTATTATTTATCGTTCAAGACTATGTTTTAAATATTTATTCGCTATGTAATAAGCACTGTGATGATACTATGTAATTTGTCTACTTATGTGTGCGATCATGACCTGGGGCGCACATGAGTAATTTATGCATCCTATTTTTGTCCTTAAAAATGGGTGTGACAGATTGGTATCAGAGCCGTGTTGACTGTAGGACGCAAGCCTAGTTAGAATGGTCGTTGATAGTATCTTTACTTTACTTAATTCATGCTTCCTCTTTTCACCTTGTTAATTACTAAAATTTTATGCTTCCTCTACTTTATTCTATTGCGAAAATACATTGATTCTATCTAATCTATGTCTAAACCTTGTAGATGCCTCCTCATCCCCGTCTGTCAGCTGCACAGTACGTTGCCCGTTTCAAACCCCAGGAGCCATATGAAGAGGGTGATCAAGAGCTATCTGATGCTGAATCAAGAGTTGGTGATACACCTATGGAGGATGTAGTTATGGGATGGACTACGAAGTTTCATATCGTGGTTCCTAAGGCTGATGCTTTCTTCCATGATATGTTGACAAGAACTTTGGACAACTACTACTACGACTGGGAAGCTACTTTGGAGTATCGCAGTGCAGAGTACAGTCATCCATGGATGGATTCCTATTGGGAAATGGAATTATGGGTCAAGAAAAGGGATCCTACTACTAAGGAGCCTAAGGTGGAGTCAAAGTTCATTACCAGAGTGAGCCGGGCAACCGTGGAGACAAGCATGGAGGATGTCGCTTTCAATGCATTTGTTTACTACCATGGTTTACGCTCGGACAAGACGCTAAAGGGTGCACTTCGGCATTTTCCTTGTTTCTTGCATGACAAGGGTATTTGGACCGTGCCGCTTGCAGATGATTCCTCTTTGACTTTACAAGCTACGGTGGGACTAGCTCGTGAATTGACTCTCCATGAGGTGGATTTGAAGGATGAGTTGTTGAAGGAAAAAGAACTTAAGGAGCAAGCTTATAAGGAGATTGATCAATTAAGGGCGGAGTTAGGTCGTCCTAAGATTTATGAGAAGCTTAATTAGGAGATAGGAAAAACCCCTATGTAATAAGAACGATAGTAGCTGCGAGTTAATTTTAAGTTTGGATTGTTTTAAGAGTCAGTTTGCGGTATGAACAATTGTGTGATTGATGGATTGTCATTATGATAATGTGTGATTTGGATCTTTGTAATGTGTGCTGGAGTTTTGTAGACATGCCTACAAGTTCCATGGTTAAGAATATTAAGTTTGATCAATATATGTTAGTTGAATATGAGGTTAACTTAGTTCTGTCCTTTGCTGATTTTTGGATCAGTCTGGAATGTTTTAGAAATAACTTAAAATCCGTTCATGGGAAATTTAAGAAATTTTACTGGGAATAATTAGACTTCTATATCTTTCCAATCCCATAAGAATCACCTTAATATCTATTATGAGTTAAGAGATATACCTGTTCCAAGTTGGAGTGACTTCACAGTCTGGAATTCTGAAACAGTTTCGGTTAAGTTCAGTTTTTGACCAATTTATTGACAGAATCAGAAAAAGTGTTGTGAATAAAAGTTGTAGATAATTTTATAAGCTTTTCAACCATGTAAAGATCACCTGAATTGGACGTCTGTAGCTCGAGATATGACAGTTTTACTGAGTTGCTGAAATTGGAGTTCGCCCAGAAAAATCAGATTTTGTTTATCTATTGAATACATCATCTCGGATCGTACTGAATTTCATCTTCTGTGTTTTGGAAACAGATGTCAGGCAGAGGTCGTGGCAGAGGTCGTGGGGGTGCTAATCCACCTGTTACTATGGAGAAACTCATGCAAACTCAGAATCAGTTGATGCAGATGTTTATGCAGCATATGCAGAACAATCCCCCTGCAGGAGGACCACCACCTGTTCAAGTAAGGGATAAGCGTGGAGAATTTTTGAAGGGACGCCCTCCAGTGTTTTCTTATGCTGCTGATCCTTTAGAAGCAGATGATTGGGTGAGGGCAGTGGAGAAACAGCTGAACATAGCCCAATGCAATGATATGGAAAAGGTGTTATATGCATCTGGTCAGTTACAAGGGACAGCTCAGACCTGGTGGGAGTCGTACCAGGCTGCACGCCCTGACAATGCTCCTCCTATCACTTGGAATGAGTTTGTTAGAGATTTTCGAGCTCGTCATATTCCTGAAGGTATAATTGAGTTGAAGCAGGAAGAATTCAGAAACCTTAGGATGGGACAGATGAGCGTGAGTGAATATCATGACAGGTTCACCCAGTTGGCTCGCTATGCTCCCAATGAAGTTAGGGAAGATGCAGACAGGCAGCGTCTTTTCTTGAAGGGAATTTATTATGATCTTCGCTTGCAACTGAAGGGGAATAACTATGCTAGTTTTCAAGAGCTGGTGAACAAAGCTATTGTGCTTGATAATGAGCGTAGGGAGATGGACAGAAAAAGGAAGATGAAGGTGCAAAGCTCAGGAAGCAGCAACCGTCAACGCACAAATTCTCAGCATGGCTTTCATCAG
This sequence comes from Saccharum spontaneum, assembly GCA_022457205.1. Taxonomy (NCBI): domain Eukaryota; kingdom Viridiplantae; phylum Streptophyta; class Magnoliopsida; order Poales; family Poaceae; genus Saccharum; species Saccharum spontaneum. The sequence goes on from CM039616.1 coordinate 39,357,236, forward strand.
AAGTTTCAGGGACCGGTTAGTCAGTGGAATCGCAATCCGAATCAGAGGTGGTCCCAAAACTGGCAAAGGAATCAGTCGCAACAGCGTTCATCATATCCACAGCGTCAACAGTATCAGCAGACTGGGCAATAGACTCCTCGCACTGGAAATCCCAATGTTACCCCCATGAAGAATAGTGCTCCCAGCACCCCTATTAGATGCTTTGTCTGTGGTAAAGAGGGCCATTTGTCTTATAATTGTCCTGAGAAGCAGAACCAACAGACTCCTCAGAGCCAGAAGAGCAACCAGAGGCAATCTGGTACTGGAAGGGTGAATCACGTGTCTTCTGATACAGCTCATGATGCACCAGAAGTTATGATTGGTACGTTTAATGTACATTCCACTCCCGCAACTGTTCTTTTTGACTCTGAAGCAACTCATACATTCATATCCAACATTTTTGTTAAAATGCATAGTATACCCATGCTAGCTATGAAAGAACCTCTCTTAGTAAATTCACCTGGAGGTACCATGCAAACCAGTAATCGTTGTCTTCCAATTAGTATGGTATTAAGGGGGGTAGAGTTTAAGATAACTCCTATAGTGTTGAGGACATCTAGTATTGATGTGATATTGGGTATGGATTGGATGAAGCAAAATCAGGCAGAGATTCAGTGTCAGCAGAAAGTGGTAGTTGTGACTGGGCCTAATGGAGATAAAATCAATGTGGATGTAGCAATGCAGAAGCAACCAACCGCGGTGGTGAACCAGCTTGAAGAAACTATTAAGGAGAATTCAGTGATTGAGGAATTTCCGGATGTCTTCCCTAATGAATTACCAGGTATGCCACCTGACCGAGACATTGAATTTCTTATTGAATTACTACCTGGAACTGCACCTATAGCCAAACGACCATATAGGATGGGAGTAGATGAATTAGAAGAACTTAAGAAACAAATTAAAGAATTACAAGATAAAGGTTTTATTCGACCTAGTTCATCACCTTGGGGAGCACCAGTTATTTTTGTTGATAAGAAAGATGGTGGTCAGAGGATGTGTGTTGATTATCGGTCGCTAAATGAAGTAACTATCAAGAATAAGTACCCTTTGCCCAGGATTGATGACTTGTTTGATCAGTTGAGAGGTGCTTGTGTGTTCTCTAAGATTGATTTACATTCTGGTTATCATCAGTTGAAGATTCGTGCCTCTGATATTCCAAAGACAGCTTTTACTACAAGGTATGGATTGTATGAGTATACTGTTATGTCGTTTGGATTGACCAATGCACCTGCATACTTTATGTACATGATGAATAAGGTGTATCTGGTCCAAGTTGGTGGTCGGATTCTTCCTCCTCTTCATGTATTTTCCTAAGTACAACCAAAGTAGCACTCTTAGGTAGTATAACATTCTCACAAGTGTTAGAATTAAGATCAATTAGGAACGAATTCACCTGCTCTTGTAGTTTCTTAGCACAACTTCTTGTAAGTGGTCCTGGATTTGTGATATTCATGTTGGATGGTGAATGATTGTCACTCGAGGAAGCACGTATGGCTGAGATGTCCTCATCATCCTCTCCCTCTTGAAAAGGAGTCATCCTCGACTCTGATTCTTCTAGTCCGAAGAATGGTGTCAAGTCAGCAACATTGAAGGATTTACTAACACCATAATCTTCAGGGAGATCAAACTTGTAAGCATTATCATTGATCTTGGACAACACTTTGAATGGACCATCTCCTCGTGGCATCAACTTGGATTTGCACTTCTCTAGAAAGCGGTCTTTGTGAAGGTGTACCCAAACTAAATCTCCAGGTTCAAATGTCACCTTCTTGTGATGCTTGTTCGCCCATTCAGCATAGTACTTGGACCTTTTCTCAATTGTTTCTTTGGTCTTCTCATGAATCTTCTTGACATAAGACGCACGCTTGGAGGCTTCCATGTTAGCTCTTTCCTGCAATGGCAAATGCAACAAATCGATCGGAGCAAGTGGTTTGAAACCATATACTACTTCAAAAGGACACATATTAGTTGTAGAGTGTACTGCCCTGTTGTAAGCGAATTCCACATGTGGCAAGCACTCCTCCCATTCGTTCAAGTTCTTCTTGATCAAGGCTCGCAGCAACATAGAAAGTGTTCTATTCACGACTGCAGTTTGCCCATCCGTTTGAGGGTGGCAAGTGGTAGAAAACAACAACCTTGTACCGAGTTTTGCCCATAACGTCTTCCAAAAGTAGCTCAAAAACTTAGTGTCACGATCTGAAACAATCGTCTTGGGCATGCCATGCAACCTCACAATGTCCCTGAAAAATAGAGAGGCTACGTGGGAAGCATCATCGCTTTTATGACATGGTATAAAATGTGCCATTTTAGAGAACCGATCAACAACAACAAAAATTGAATCCCTCCCCCTCTTTGTCCTTGGTAAACCTAAAACAAAATCCATGCTAATGTCTTCCCAAGGAGCACTAGGAACAGGCAAGGGAGTATATAAACCATGGGGGTTCAGTTTTGACTTAGCTTTGTGGCAAGTGATGCATCTTTGCACAAATCTTTCGACATCCCTTCTCATCTTCGGCCAATAAAAATGGTCAGCCAACATGTCATATGTCTTTTTCCATCCAAAATGACCCATCAATCCACCTGCATGTGTTTCCTGTAACAACAAGAGTCTAACAGAGCAATTGGGAACACACAATTTGTTAGCTCTAAACAAGAATCCATCATGTACATGATATTTTTCCCAACCTTTACCTGTTGTACATTTTGCATAAGGTTCTGAAAAGTCATGATCAGCAGAGTATAATTCTTTTATGTGTTCAAGTCCTAGCACTTTAACATCGAGTTGATTTAACAAAACATTTTTACGAGATAAAGCATCAGCGATAATGTTTTCCTTACCTTTCTTATATTTCACAACATATGGAAAAGTTTCAATGAATTCAATCCATTTAGCATGTCTACGGTTCAGTTTTGATTGTCCTTTTAAATATTTCAAGGCCTCATGGTCTGAATGAATAACAAATTCTTTTGGCCATAAGTAATGTTGCCAAGTCTCAAGTGCTCTTACCAAAGCATACAACTCTTTGTCATACACCGAATAGTTCAGTTGTGCTCCTCCCAACTTCTCACTGAAGTAGGCCACAGGCTGTCCAATTTACATGAGAACTCCTCCAATTCCAATCCCACTTACGTCACATTCAACCTCAAAGGTTTTTGTGAAATCCGGCAACACAAGCAAGGGGGCTTCGGACAATCTTTTCTTCAATTCTTGGAAAGCTTTCTCTTGTGGCTCACCCCATTGGAAGGCAACACCTTTCTTCGTTAACTCATTCAATGGAGCAGCTATTGTGCTAAAATCTCTCACAAATCTCCTGTAAAAACCAGCAAGTCCATGAAAACTTCTCACCTGGCTTACATTTTTAGGAGTTGGCCAATCCTTGATTGTTTTCACCTTTGATTCATCAACTTCAATTCCTGAACCTGAAACAACAAAACCAAGAAAAACAACCTGATCTGTACAAAATGTGCACTTCTCTAGGTTAGCAAATAATTTTTCTTTCCTGAGCACGTCTAACACTTGCTAAATATGATCAACATGTTCTTCCAATGTCTTGCTGTAAATTAGGATATCATCAAAGTAAACAACAACAAATTTTCCAATGAATGCTCGCAAGACATGGTTCATCAATCTCATGAATGTACGCATTAGTCAAACCAAAAGGCATAACTAACCATTCGTACAACCCAAACTTTGTTTTAAATGCAGTTTTCCATTCATCTCCAATTTTCATTCTAATTTGATGGTAACCACTTCTTAAATCAATTTTAGAAAATATCATAGATCCACTCAATTCATCAAGCATATCATCTAGCCTAGGAATAGGATGACGATAACGAACAGTGATGTTATTGATGGCTCTGCAATCTACACACATCCTCCACGAACCATCTTTCTTTGGCACCAAAATCACAGGGACAGCACAAGGACTTAAACTTTCACACACATAACCTTTATCTAAAAGTGCTTGTACTTGCCTTTGAATTTCCTTGGTTTCTTCGGGGTTGGTGCGGTATGCTGGACGGTTTAGGAGTGCAGCTCCAGGGATGAAATCAATTTGATGTTCAATGCCACGCAAAGAAGGAAGTCCAGCAGGTGTTTCTTCTGGAAAAACGTCTTCATATTCCTGCAAAACATGTGCAACAACACTAGGGACAGAAGTTAAGTCATTAGCTGAAAGTAATGTGTCCTTGCACACAAGTATGATTAATACTTGATTTGGGTTTCTCCTCATATCTCTCATTTCAGATTTGGTGGCTATCATCACTAAGTTCTCTCCCTCTCTTTTTTTGTTATCTCTCATATTTGGCTTGTGGCTCTCACTCTCCGATTTGTAGAAGGCACTCAAATTCTTTTTCTCTCCTTCTTTTCCACTCTCATTCCTCATAACAGAGCTCTTTTGCAAGTGCTCAGCTAGGATTTGCTGTGGTGTCATGGGTTTAAGTATCAACTCCTTTCCCTTCCACTTGATGGTGTATTCATTGGTCCGACCACAATGCAGAGATGACCGATCATATTGCCATGGTCTTCCCAATAGCATATGACACACTGTTATGGGTGTCACATCACATTCCACAGTGTCAACATATTCACCAATCTTGAAAGGAACTTTCACTCTTTCTGCAATCTTAATGGAACCCGAATTATTTAACCATTGGACATGATAGGGATGAGGATGTTTCAGCAGCTTTAGACCAAGCTTGTCAACCATTTCTTTACTAGCAAGATTGTGGCAACTTCCACCATCAATGATTACCTTACACACCTTGTCTTCAACCTTGGCTCTAGTTTGGAAAAGATTGTGCCGCTGTCCATTTTCAGCTTCACTTATTTGCACACTCAAAATTTGAGTTACAACAAGAGCAGCACCAGTTTCAAATGCACAGACTTCCTTTTCAGGATTATCTTCTCCTTCAGTATCTTCATGTTCTTTATCACTAGCAGATTCATATTCTCCTTGGTCATTCACAATGATGGTTCTATTATTCGGACACTCCCGTATAACATGACCACGACCTCCACACTTGAAGCATTGAATTCCACTACTCTTGGTTGAAGAACCCACTGAAGTAGGTGATGAGATTGCTGATTTGCTCTTCTCATTTGGAGCAGCCAGCTCCTTCCCACTAGAAGCACCAAAATTATTTGATCTTGTACCACCACTTGAGTTGGAAGTTGTACCTCTGCTTGCACTACCTCTTGGTGTGAATTTGCTACCACTTGGCGTACTTCTTGTGCTGAAAGATACTCCTCTGTTGGACTTCAGGTCCTGCTGCAATTGACGCTCAGTCTTGCTAGCTTGATGTACCAATTCAATGAGATTACGGTACTGCTGAAATTCAACAATGCGCTGAATATTGCGATGCAGCCCTGACATAAAACGTGCAATAGTTTGCTCTTCATCTTCATATACATTGGCTCGAATCATTGCCTTCTCTATCTCTTTATAATACTCATCAACATTAAGGCTTCCTTGCTTCAGATTCTGCAGCTTGTCAAATAAATCACGACGGTAATGTTTGGGGACAAACCTTGCCCTCATTTCTCTTTTCATTTTAGCCCATGAACGGACTGCACCTTGCCCAGCTTCTTCTCTATCATTGAGCATTTGTTCCCACCAGATTAGAGCATATCCATCAAACTCAAGAGCAGCCATGGCCATCTTCTTTTGCTCAGAATAATTATGCAAGCGAAAATTTTTATCAACCTTCAACTCCCATGTAAGATATGCTTCAGGATCAGATCCTCCATCAAACTTAGGCATGTTGAATTTTAATTTGCCAAACCTCTCTTCATTGGGCCGATTACACCCACGATTACCTCGGTGACGACGGCCATCATTATGGGGCTGTTCAACCTCCTCCTCCTCATCTTCTTCATCCTCTTATTCAGTCTCACTTTCTTCTAGGCCAACACTCCCAAGATCATGATCAGCACCTCTACCACCTCCTCGACGCCCTAGAGGTGGAGGCCTTCTCGCATGTACAGCAACTCGCTCTCTACGTCTCCGTTGTTCTCTTGCAAGTCGAGCAGCAGCTTCTTCTTCAGCTTCATTAGCATCTTCTCCATGGTGGCTTACACCATCACGAGGTTGGCGTTGATCTCTGATTTCAGCCATAAGAGTCTGAAAATCTCGTGACAATCGATCTTGCTTATCTTCCAAACTTTGCTTCAGCTCATTAAATTGTGCCATAGTGACACAATCCTCAATCTCAATTCCACTCATCTTCCTGTAAAGTTAGCTAGGCCAAACAACAATATATGTAGAATAGGAAATATATATATATTGAATCTCTCAACCTCACCTCTCTTACCAACCGAAGCTCTTATGAATTCCTGCAGATTGCAGAAGGCCAATGCGAGGTGGTAACAAGAAAGTGATGGTTAAGCGAATACAAGATCAGTTTTCCTATGACAGTGGTTTTTATGTGGAGCTTGGTGGGGAAAAATTCACAAGGAATGCAATCTGAATTCTAGATATTATAAAGCTAAATCACAGTCCAAACTAGAAGTTCAATGCCTAGTGCTGACCACAAGTTATGAGTGATGTAAATGGATCAAACACACGTGCAAAGAAAATTCAGATTTGATGCAAACAAGGAGTATGCTTAGAATGCAAGTGTTGCAATCAAACCGAAGCAAAATTTTGCACTAAAGAAAAGATAACTATCTGGTTGTGTAATTGATGAAAATTTCAGAACTTGTGCATATAACAAACTGATCTTTCAACTATTCTTTCACTATTTTCTCAACTCTCTTTTTTTTAACTTTTCTTTTTTTTGACACTTTTTTTATATAACTAAGAATAGGATCAGATATAACAGGTGCACACTTGTTTTTTTTGTAGAAACAAGACACAACCGTCAGCTATAACTTGATAGGATCAAAGTTAACGTGAAGGATGATACGAGTTTCTAATTTTTTTATATATATGAGAAAATTCAGATATATATAAAACAAAGAGGCACAAAGGACACACGAAGGATAATATCATCAGCAACTAAAACAAAGACTCTAATAGAATGAAACTTAACAAAACTCACAAGAATAACAGATTGAAACAAAGGGCTATAGCAAAATATTTTTCTGGCTTTTTGGTGGATAGGACGAACATGATATATATGTAGCTAAGGGTAAAGATTCCTACCGTGGCAACGAAGGCTTTGATACCAAATGATGAGGTTGTTGTCCCGATCTTCACGACGTAGGATCTTGATCTTGATAACTAGCTGATAACAGCCGTTAACTTGCTGCAAGCAGTGATAACTAGTGCAACCTGACGACACGCACAAGGAGCCAACCACCGTCTCTATACGGCAGCCTGAACCAAGGATTCGCCCAACCACACTCTCAAAGAAACCAACCTACGCAACCTGGAATCAATGGACCAGGAGCACGGATTGGGTGCCGATGACGCGGCCGCTTCTGTAATCTCCGCGAAGGAAGACACAAGAGCAAAGGGGTAGAGATCTCTCTCTGGTTTTGTTAGCACACAGCTGAACAAAGTGGTCTGTATTCAGATTATTAAAAGTCCTCCTTTGTTTACAAGCATAGGAGTATTTATACAAGAAACAACCCTCCTATATAGGTGTGATCACGAGATGGAAAATAAAAAGACTAGAATGTGAAAAGGCTTCCACAAAATGAGTTTCTAGGAGTCCACGTGGCTGTCAGTTTCCAAAGCAGTCTCCACTAAAAGTGTCATAACTCCCTAGTGGGAAGTCCAAATGACGATCCATTTCTTGAGTATGAAACTAGACTCAACAAGATTTCCATCCATATATGCCACGCACCATGTAACGTCGTAGACTGGTACAGTTTTGCACGGGAACTTGAACAACATGCATGCTGTCGACCACCTGACCAGTCTTCACTAAATCTGGTCGGACGCTACGGGAAAAATTCCAATCTGGTCGGGGATTATTGCATTGGAAAATAGACTTGATAAGCTTTCCAAAATGTCCTCATGGACCTTCATACCTTTTGTGAATCAAGAGTTATGGCCGATTCTTTCTGCTGGTTCCATCGCGCTGGACTGGCCCAAGCTGGTGGTCGGTGGTCTGATCCGAGCTGGTGGTCGGATTCTTCCTCCTCTTCATGTATTTTCCTAAGTACAACCAAAGTAGCACTCTTAGGTAGTGTAACATTCTCACAAGTGTTAGAATTAAGATCAGTTAGGAACGAATTCACCTGCTCTTGTAGTTTCTTAGCACGACTTCTTGTAAGTGGTCCTGGATTTGTGATATTCATGTTGGATGGTGAATGATTGTCACTCGAGGAAGCACGTATGGCTGAGATGTCCTCATCATCAAACTTGTCCTTGAGATTGGCGATCTCCTTCCGAAGTGACTGCTTTAGGTTCTCATAGAAGGTCTTCATCCTATCATAGCCCATGCGCTCCTCCTTGAGCTTGCTGACCATCTCCCCCTCCTTGCGCTCCACCTTGAGGAACTCCTCGTCGCAACGGAACAGGAGGTCTCGGTAGCGGCGGTTTTGCATCTCCACATCCATGATGTAGCGATCCTGGGCGATGATGTACTGCGCAAAGGCCCTCAAACAGGGGTCAACCTTGTCACGCGCAGCACGGTCTGTAGCAGTGATCTGCGGCTCCGAGAACCTATTGAGGTCCAGAGCAACAGGCAACAGGTGGTATGGTCCTGTCTTGAGGTAGTCGTGTGTGTCACGCATCACACTACGAAGAGCTATGCGCGAGATGGACTACACACATGAAGTGATGGAGTTCTCCACCTCTAGTGTCTCGAAGGCACGCAGCACAGGTACGAACTCACTGGCGGGGACCTTGAGGTGGACCACGTGTGGCCCTTGAACCCATCGGGTCCAGGCTCACCCCGGCACACGTACTCGATCTGCTTTGTGGGGACGCCTAGTGAGTCCAGCACGTCGTACAGGATCGTGGTGAACCCACGGTAGGCTAGTCTATCCACAGGGAGCTCGACAACAGGGCCATCTGTAAATTAACCGTAAGACAGAGTCAGTACCTTGTTGTATATGTAGTAACTTGTATAGAGTGAAACTTGGTAAGACAAGGTGAAACAATGTAACTCAGAGTGATACTTGGTGAATCTTGAGTGAAACAGGGTGATCTAGGTCGGAACGGAATGATGTGATTGGAAAGGTAGAACGAAAAGTAGGTAAGAGAGTGTGAATTTGAGGTAAGCCATGCACGAAAATGCAACACGGTCGGTAATATAACCGAAAGTGTCAAGATCTTTCCTAATTCTATTGTCCAATCCTACGGGTTTGTCCTAAGGTCAAGCATGGCTCTGGTACCAACTGAAACGTCCTTGATTTCCATGAAGGGAAATCCACAAAAACGAAGTGTAAAATGACGAAACAATCTGTCAATTTACCCAAATCTCAGTGATACACAAAGTCATACACGAATATCAGAGTACAATAGAGAGTTTTACATAAATTATTCTCTTCGCCACGCATGGCGGAACACACTCACACATAGCATCCAGAATAGCATATGACAAAGATAGCGGCAGAAAACGATCTCTTGGAACTAGCTTGAGCGTAGAACAGACCCTCTAGTCCTCCCAATCATCACCCTCGTAGTCGTACTCGGGCTTAGAACCTGTCAAAAATCTATCAGTACACTTGGTACTGGCCACACATCGCCCACCCTATGCCAGCATTGCTTGGTGGAAAGTGGAATGCATTGAGGAAAGTAGAAAGAGACCTATTTAGGTTGTGGGTTTCCTATGCAAGTAGTTAATAATTTTAATAATAAGATGTTCATCAAATTTTAACCCATCATATTCACACGTTTTATTTTCCCCAAACCCATCACACACATCACGTCTCATCTCACTCTCTTGGTGACGAGATCGACTCCCGCTCAGATCTCGCCTCAACGGCCAAAGCCGGGATCCAACACGAAACCCAGGGGAAAGGTAGAAAGGACTCCTCTCTCTAATCAAGTGAAGCGTAGGTCATGGGAATGTCCATATCCGTGGACGCGGCTATACATATAGATCGATCAACTCTGCAGAGCGTGTACACCTGGTAATCCACAAGATCGCCATCCTCGATGATCCGACTCGTCTAGGCTGATTCCGACTGCCTCCCAACTAGTACAGTACCACCCAGCCCTGGGCCACCCCAGTGTCCACCGAAACGCTGAGACTGTGAGACGTAGTACCGGGCCTCCAAGGTCACTACGTTGTCTTTGGAGGGTGTGGGTCCCCATGCCCGTACCTCCCTACACTATCACCTTCCAACCTAGTAGTAGTGGTACCGCCCTAGTCGGTTGGGTAATCATCCCCACCCATCGGGAGCGAGTGGTGTGCACGAAAGTCCCATGGTTCTGGTTCTCAAGACATACCAGTCCTTAGGGGGACCGGTGTCACGCCCGGTTTTCCAAAGAAGACCAAGCACTCGTTATATGTGTGCCCAGGAAGTCCACACATACAATAATAGAATAGAGATATCAAAATAATGTTTATATAAACCGGAATACTTACTATATTAACACTTACAACTATCAGAGTGTCGCGGAACGGTCACTAATCTTTTCTTCAATCTCCAACATCACAAGGACGGCTAACTGGGGGCTTCGTATGCTAAGCACTTCTTATAGACTTCTAGAAACTCCACTACACCTTTATTCTTCTTCTAAGCAGCACCTTACTACACATTGGAGTGTGGGGAAATAGCAAGAGTGAGTCCATGTCGAACTCAACAAATATAACATGGGGTTCATGAAGCTCAAAAGGTTTGACATGGGTTTACTGCAATAGCTTTTAGTGAGTCATCTTTTTAGCATTTGAGTAGCAACAAAGTTACGTAAGCCCAAATAACCTCATGATCATGTAAACGAGAATAATGTATAGCAAGAAACAATAATCATCAGTGAGCTTTAATATCATCAGTATTATCATTACCATCAATGTTCATCATTTATTCTGTAAGGGTCCAAGGCCGCTCATGACCGTGAGCACGGCCGATGTACCAGTTTTACACTCTACAGAGGTTGTACACTTTCACTGTGAGTCGTGATTTAGCCTTTCGCCCGAGGTGATCAGCCTCTTGACCCACTACCAAGGAAGGCCGACAGGGTTCACTATGAAGTCTTTCACTCTACAGAGGTTGTACACTTTCACTAAAAAGTCTTTCAAACAGATGTAGAGCCCCTTCCAAATGGCACAATGACGCGCAACCTATACACATAAGGACAGAGGCCGCACTATACCCGATTCATCAAGCCATTCTTACGCCATGAAGGTTACCACTAACAAGCTAGAAAAAGTCCTTATACTTGACTAAAGCCAGAGCCATATAGCCCTCACAGTTGTACTGTAAGTCACAGATGTTCGCTTACAGATAAGTCCTTAAGGAGAGAAACTAGAGCACCATAAAAACAGCCCAATGCTCTAGCCCTCTTGAGTCATGTTTCTATAAAGCATCTTTTAAACTTTTATTGCATATACCATTAGTCAAGTTACAGATCATGGTTATTTATCTTGAGCACTAGCATAAATACTACACAATGCAATGTTCCACCGGTGTCAAGATACAAGATACAAAAGCTAGAATATCCTTAGGGGTAACAAGGTAGACACATACACATGAATTAAGTGTATTAAAGGTGAATAGAAAATAAGGATGATCCCATGCTATACTTGCCTTTTCCCAAAGTTAGCTACTCAGAATCTCCAGTTGCTATCTTCTGGACTCAAGTCCTCTTGCTTCGACTGTCGGTCCGTAGCTCCTCGTCTTCAGCGCTAATTAACCATACTTCTTCTACTCTCAGCAATCAAGTAGAACAAACAGACAATAAACACAACTAAGAATAACACACCAAACAAAAGAGACACGTTAAAATAGTGCACTAGACTATATGACATGATGCTATGATCGCGAAAACGTAAGACCGACGGATAACAGAGCTACCATCAAATAGGACACGCGACTATCGAGGAGTTTACAACAAATCAGAGAAGACAAACTATACGTTTGATTTATTTTAGTTAATGAATTAAGGTGATAGAACTTAGATAATGTTAAAGTTTATATATATAAACATAGGAGTATAAACCTATATTGTTTCTAATTTGATAAGCAGTGCACATAGAAATTAGTTAAAATTAATGTTTAAATTAAAATTTAGAACACATATAGCATGTTAAACGTCGTCGACATACGTACAGTAGACTACGTTAATTCAGGCAAGGCTAAAGCGATTAAGATATGGAAGTTGAAGGCAATGACGGAGATATATGAGTACGGACTAAAAAGGCAGCCTAAGCAGCTCCAAAATGATATGATTTATAGTAATGAATGACAACGAACGACATCAGCACAACTTTTGATCAATTAAATAATAGATAGACAAGGTGATCTGTGGGCTGACGTTAATTAAACATGCATAAACATTTGCTACTGATGTCAAGGTAATGAACATTTTAGAGAACTATCTTAAGTTGAATTAACCAATTTACATTGAATTATAAAAGATGAAGTTAACCTTATTCATAATTTATTTATAAATATTTATTTAGTGTTTAAGTCATTTAAACATCTATAAATTAGAAAGCATAAAGAAGGTGATAACAGCTAATCGAATCATTATATTTTTCTTACATAAACTAAACAAGTTCTATTTAAGAAGCACTTAAGTTCTTATTAATCATGATAGCATTTGATTATTTATAAAAGACAAATTATAAATCAAAGTTACTTTTAATTTGAAAAGACAGTAGATAAATATTAGTTAAATTAACTACATGCTTCATGTTTAACTAAACTAATTATGATTAAGAAACATTTAAGTTAATATTAATCAAGTTAACATTTATTTAAGAATGTTCTATGTATGAACCTAAGTCGCTTCTAATTTAAAAGAGCATGACATAAACATTAATCAAATAAACATAATTTAATTTGTAAACACATAACGTGACATAGTAAACAACGTTGCTAATGCGTCTCTTACGCCAGCATAGTCACGAAGCAACAAAAACGAAATTATACCCCTATGTTGCTTTTAGTTAGAAAGTTGTTAAATAAATATTAATCAAGTTGCATTTAAATAGATAAATTCATACTTGAGTGACATCACAAAAAATATCGCTACTGTATAGAGCGCGACACTATGAAACTGTCGCAACAAGAACAGATTTACAAACCTAGATTGCTTTTAATCATAGAACTAATTGCATATCAATTAAATTAATATTTAATTTATATATGACTAGCATGTAACACGTCTACACCGATAGCATGTAGCTTCGGTTGGTATGATCGCAAAATCACAAGAACGAGTTACTACATTAGGTTGCTTTTAATTAAAAATGCATTCAATAAATATTGCACGTAAATCAATAAATTCATAATTGGGTGACACGATATACGTAATCACCGGCGTGTCTGAGTCACCGATCAAACTAATTTTTATTGCTAACAATATCATTTTGTTAAACAAATAATTTCCTCGTAGGATGTCACGTGTTGTCAGACCTGTACTGATCCCGGTAGTTTTTAATGTAGCATCAACCGGTCAATCAATGTTTCAAATGCATGCATGCAACAAACGAGAAAGTAAAAGTGCTGCCTTTATTGCACCTGATAGATCACCGGAAATAAATCACAGGCTATTTACGTTAGTTATGCATGTACATTAATTAAAAAACTACTTTAATTACTAGCGGTTGTCAATTTCAAAGCTCACCGGCGGCCTGGTATCCACGGCGGGTGCGCTAAACAGTATTCATAGGGCAGACTATATACACAGTACCACGAAATACTATACGAAACTAACGCAGCTAAAACGAAGCAAAACGAAATTAAAACGAAGAAACGACAAAGATATTACGAACCAGTGGCAGAACCGCAAATACTTCATCTTCTACCTCCATCTATCTGAAGGGCCTCGGCCTGGGGCGACACAAGAAGAAGGAAAAATATCTAATGTACTACACGAGAGATTTTCCAAACTAGGGTATCCTCTACGGTAGTTTTGGTGTGCTTTTACCCAAGGGATAGGTACGTATATATAGGGAGGAAAACTATCCACCTCCATATCAACTAGCGATATGGTGCTAATTGACGTTGCACCCTCCATCTTTACTAATAGGCCTAATTAATTATTAAAGCCCATTAGTAAATAAATGAATGGGCATTTAGGATTATTACACACGGGCTTTGAGCATTGGGAAAAATGAGATATTTATTTATTTTCAGAATTAATTAATTTCATGGATAAAATAATTTTAGAAAAGTCTAAAATTATTATTTAAGCTATGAAAAATACTCCAAAAGCTCTAAAAATTCAGGAAAAATTCTCAGAGACATTATGAAATATAAGGAACCCAAATAAAGTATTTGGAGCTCAAGAAAATATTGATGAAACGATCAAAGAAAAAGATTAAGTTCATGGAAACTGGAATTTTAATTCAAAAAAGGGCCAGAAAAATTTCTTAAGGAGAGATAAACGTCACTCTATCGTACTCGTAAACTGTTTGCACTCATAAACACCAAACCAAGCATCACATCAACCAAAGTCCGTCAAGTTAATTCTAAAATAATCGAAAAGCACCATTTTTCTTTAATAAAAAATATATGAAATCTAAACTAATGACAAGTTCTATTCAAATATTAAAATATTTATTTTATTTAGTGTTTTCTATGCACAACCCAAAATCAGAAATTTTGAGATGTGACAACCGAACAGGATATCTTCTTAAGAGGGGATCACCAACTTTCCCTGTGCCACGACAGCATCCCCACCAGGGATAACCAACACCCCATTTCACCTCACAACATACCCGCCACAGGTAACTCTCGTGAGGGATGCCCATGTCGCACCCCTCCAGCAAGACTTGCCCCAAAGACTCGCTGTAGGATCCTGTCCGATCAACTCAACCCTCACCACTCACCCAAGACGCACGCCAAGATCTCCCCAGTTCTTTTATCAGGTTTACCAAGTTCTCGGCACTACGTGCCTTATACATATATGCCTCTCACTCACCGGCATCACATCACAGATATAATGCAAGTAAGAGTAAACGAAGTAATATGTAATATGTGAGCATCTAGCCTAACAGCAGGGTGAGCAGGAGTAAGGTTGCAACAAGGGAAAAGGGTTCAAAGTAAAGCATCTACCATGCAACCTATCATCATATTATTGCATATAAAGTAAAGCACTAGCAATTCTATACTTGCATGCGTAATAGGTTCTACGGAAGTGGGTGGGGTGTGGCACCTGGCAGGTCGTCACCCAAGTCCTCGCTGTAGTCGGGGTCGTACTCCTGAGTCAGCAGGTCCTCCGGTTCTGTTAAACGTAACGTAGAGTCGTATTAACAACTCCTATAGAGGTGCACAAAGAAGCAACAGAAATTCAAAAGATCTAAATGCACTCAAACACAAGCCTAAGACGTAGAGCTCATTTTTAGAAAAATTTAGAAACTGTTTTGGTATTTTTCTGAGTTAAAATGAATTAGTTATGAATTTCTAAAGATTAAATGAATTTCTAAAAAAGGAAAAAGAACTGAAAAACCCATGTAGTGACACGTGTCAAGCTCTGATTGGCCGAAACGGAGTGAGTCACTGACATGTGGGTCCAAGTCAACAGTCATCGCTGACTGGTCAACGTTGACCGGGCCGCGACCGGGCCTCGGTGGGCTGGGTCTGGGCTGGATACGAACTGGGTTGGGCCGGTCTGGGCCGGGCCGGGCCCGACACATGTCGGCTTCACGTGGAGCCATGTCAACTTTTGGATTTGAAGACGGGCTCGGGTCCACGGAATTTGGCTCATGGTGGACTAACAACCATGGTCTACGGGCTTACGCGCGGTCCATGGTGAACCATCTCCATCCTCTCTCTCCTTCTCACGGTGCACGGTGCACGGTGCACCTAGTGCACCCATCAACCCTCGGATCACCTTTCCCCTTCTCTGGCCTCATGGGCGCGCTCCCGTGCTCGCCATCGTTGGCATGGCAGTCGTGACTTGGTGCTCCGGGGCGCTCCTCTCTCCTTCCTCTCGAGCACCGAGCTCCTTTCACCGTGACCAACAGCTAGGACCTCTCTTCTTCGTCCGTATCGACCCGAATCAAGAGGAATGGCCTCGCCATGGCCGTGCTCTGGCCATGGCGGTCATGCTCAGAGCGCCTTCATGATGGCGGCATTCCCGCGCTGGTATAGCTCCGCAAGGCTATGCCGTGCTCCAGTGTGTGCTCGTGATTGCTTGTGATCGTGAACGGAGGTCCAGGCGCGGCCTTGGCTGTCCCCGGTATGGTTTCGGCCGCGGTGGCACCGGAGCGCTCATGGTGGTGAGCAGGGGAGAGTTGTGAGCAGAGTGGCTCACCTCGGGCTCATGGCAGAAGGATAGCAGTGCAGTTGTGATTCGAGGTAGTGAAGTTGAGCGGCCATGTAGTGACGCTTTTCGATGAGGAAGAAGACAGCAGCGTTTCCTTCTTCTCTGGTGTCCCGAGCGGTGGCGGCAGTCCGACTCCTCCTTGCTGCTTTTCCCCTTCTCTTCTTCCCTCTTTCCCCTTCCTTGCAGCACGATGCGGTTAGAGGTGAGGCCACCAGAGGCGGTGGTGAAAAAGTTGGAGGGGGGCTGGGACGTTGGTGCTCAGCTTATATAGCCAAGCTCAGAGCATGGCGATGGCGGACGGTGATGGAGGTAGCTGGGCCACGTGGCATCCATCGAGAGGGGTTGGTGTAGGGTTTTGAGATGGCCAGGGAGTGGCGAACGGATTGGCGATGCCAATTTGATTCTCGGACAGTTAGAAAGGATACGGTGGTGGCAGGCAGTGTCAACCGATTTCGCTGCCATGGCGGCATCGGCTTCACGCGCGCGGTGCGTGCTTGGCGAGCGCAAGTGACTGGCATGTGGGACCGGGATTGTGGCTTGGCATGCACGGCTGGCAGAGGGGACAAAGGGAATCTCCCCTCGCGCGTTGCGTGTCCCTGCTCCCTCCTCCGATTTCCGTTTGGGCGAAGCAGAGGAAGGAGAGCAGAGGAGAGGGATGACGGGCAGGTTCCACTCATCGGTGAGGTAAGAGGAAATGGACAGGGTCCTTGCTGGGCCGCCTCAATGTTGCTGGGCCGCGTTGGCTTTGAGGGCATGGCTGAGGTGGAAGCAGGCTGGCTCGGTGAAAACGGGCTGGCTAAAGCGAACGGGCCGGCTGGGTTTGCGCTTGCAGGCATGGCTGCATGAGCGAGCAGTCCGGCTCAAGTGAGCAGGATGGCTCAGGAGCTAGGCCGAAAGGCTTTCTTCCTTTTCTAGTTATTCTATTTAGCTTTTCTATTTATTACTTCCTCCATTATGACTAAATTAGAGCTCCTTCATGCATACACATGTGTTGCCAACACACGTATGCCCTAGTGGGGCCCACTAGAGGTCCTTTAGGGTTTAAGCTTCCCATTCCAAGGGTTGGCAACAACACACACTCTCATACATTTAATTAAGTGTTGTTGCTTTTTAAATAGCAATACAAAAGAGCATAGAATCCAACTCAAGCATAAATTATTTAAATGCAAGGATGCAATTAACTAATTTAGGTGCTACTTGTGCAACTAGGTTAGGTTTCCTATATGACACCTTACCATTCATGGTTTTATTAGAAAAAAATTTTGTAGTTGTGGTTTTTGGTTTCCTGGAAATTTCTAGGTTGTTACATTGACCCTAGGTCATTAATTCTTAATGACCTTTGGCTCCTTTAATTAATTGATTGAGTTCTCTTAATCATGTTATTAGAGCTTAATTAATATTATTTCATGTGCTTAATGAAAGTCATTAACAAAGTAGTTAACCTAATGAAACCCTAGGCTAGGGTTAGGTTAAGCTTTGTTGGCTTGGAACTGTACCATGAAGGAAAGTTATACTCGAGTTCTTAATTTTGTCATACCGTCATCAAGCATCATGTTTATTACTTCATCATGCTGAAGCATGTTATATTATCTTGTATAGTCCCCGTGAACAAGGAGGTTAACATGGTCGAACCAATCCCTGAAGAAGAGCAGTCGCCAGTGGAGGTTGGATTCGATATTTATGGGACTGACCCAGAACCAGAAATTCCCATCGACCAAGGCAAGCCCTGGATGCATTTAAACCTCCCCTTGAATTTTTAAAGCTTTATATCACTTATGCTTATGAATTGTTTCATTAGGTGACTAGGAGTTGCATGATAACCTAATTGATGCATTATCAACTTGACTACTCAATATCATCCTTGATACCTGTTTGATTTGAAAATGCTTAATTATGCTTAACCATGCTTACTGAGATATGCTTTCAAAAGAAATGGTTTCAAAATGGTTGAAGTTGGCATAACCTATTGGATCATGAGGTATGAGAATGAAATTGAGACTGGACAGGTAACTTGCATCCGGAAAGCGTCTTGATGTAGTGTTTTCGTCTATGTCAGTTAAGGATAGTTCATTGTTGAACTATGTTTGTTGAGATATTATAGTACTAACCACATACCCGTGGTAAGCCCTACCTCGGCTATTCTATCCAGTGAACGGTCGACCGCGCACTGGGAGTGGAGAGATGGTGAGAGTAGTGTGTACCCTCATAGCCAAGGGGCTAGATTGGAGGTTTACTGTGCTCTTAGGTGGCGCTGACCCGGTCACGTTTTGGAGGATCCGAGTGAAGGTTGATATATGTGGGTTTGAGTCCCGCATATATCGTGTGGTTAGGAAGCCCCAGCTGGGTAGTTAAGCGGTTCAGATCGTCGTTGCTCCTCTGATATGGAGACTCGATTTGCTGTTCGACATCATAGTTAACAAGTGGAACTTTGGTCGAAGATTAAGAAAGAAGTTATATGAGTTACCTGATCTAGACTAGGATCATTTACATTCTTTTAATGACTAATGATGATTTAAAATGTTGATCTTAACGACTCACTATTAGTAGCTCTTATGTAAAAGAACTTTGATTCTTGCTACAACCTCACCTTGATTTCCCCTGAGCCTGCATTCCTGAGTCTTCTCCACCCTTTTCATCAGTTACGCCTTGTGGAGTACTTTTGTACTCAGGGTTTGTTAAACCCTTGTTGCAGGTATGTCTCAAGAGCAGGTTTGTTTCGGACCCTGCTGCATGACCATCTTTGCGGTAAGCGACGATGAATAGTATATTTGGCTCTTGGGCAGAGCAATCTGTTTTCGTGATCTGTAATAAAGTTACTAATGTTACTCCACTACTATGGTTGTAATAACTAAACTTAAGATTTGTAAGGTTTAGAACAAATGGTTTGTAACCTTATGTTATGTAAGACTTCCACACTTTTACTCTGATGTAATTTGGTATATAAACTGTTGTAATACTGCAATGCCTTTGTAATGTGATCTTGCTTGGAAGGTCATGGATGATTCGAGTTTCTTGAGGACACCCGACAGACTTCTTAAGTTCTATGGTACACATGCATAGCCGTCAAAGGTCTTTGAGACAATGACAGGTGCATGTGGGCCATATTATTTAGGAGGTTCTGCCACAGCTGGTATCAGAGGGATCATTGCCGGGACTATTGTAGTATTGCTTTACAAAAACTTCAAAATGATTTGGGTCAAATGAATTTAACTTGATATTTTGGTCAAAATTGCTTATGACCCATCTTTATTCATCTTGTAGTTCTTTAGTGATGATTAAAGACTATTGGTGGAATAGCATGTTAAAATTGTCCTATGAATAAAGTTTACTGTTTCGTTACTCTTGTGTAATTAACTACTAAAAAACTTTTATGTTTTAGTTTCATAAGTTCGATTTATGCATCATGCTTAATGAACCTATTAATTACATTCCCTTTTAATGTGGTTTGGGTTAAGTAGCATCAATCCTATTCATGCTAACCTTCAGATCCTCCCCAGCTATCCTTACAAATTCTAATCTTACCATCTACAGGATGGCCCGTACAAAATTGACTCCTTGCAAGATGATAGGACCTAAAGGGGTTCTACATCACCAACTAGCCCCAAGGAACAATGATGCCAGTAGTGGCCACTCTAATCTACAAGCAGAAATTGAGAGGGTCAAATGGTCAATGCAGAGTTGGCAAGAGTCACAAGAGACCGAGTTCTGGATGCTATCCACATTGGGAAGTTGAAGGGACAGTTGAAGCAAAGTGAGGCTGCTCATTAGAACTATAAGCAGATGATTGACAATATGTTTTAGGATAGAAATGAAGCTTGGCACCGAGAAGATGTTGCCAGGGATCATGTTGAGGAGTTAGAGTTTTATGTCAATGATCTAGAGGGAGATAATCAGATTCTCCATGAGGAAGTGTATCAGCAGTACTATCAACTGCATCCTCCTCCTGGTGTAGCTGAGTTAGACCCTGGTGTCATTCTAGCAGATGGTGGTGAATCTGAGGAGTCCGAAGAAGAAGAAGATCCGGAGGAGCTAGAACTTGTTGATGAAAGTGATGATGAAGGAGGTCATGTTTCTAGGATGGACACCGACCACGAGGACTGAGGTGGTCGAGGGTTTATGTTGAGTTAGTAGTTTGCTTTAGTATGTCAACCTTAGTTGAATTTTGTAGCCCTGCCTAAGTGCGGACTTGTGTAATAAATAAGTGAACATGTGTGGTGTGTGCTTGTAGTAGCTTTTCAAGTTCAATAAAAGTTTGTGAATAAAGTTTGGCTTGTTATAAACAGATGCCTGCTCGTACTAGTTCTACTGATGGTGATAGAACCTCCTAGGGTGGGGGTGATGCTCCTAATCCACCACCAATTCCACCAACTATGACAGAGGCCATTGCTGCTCTTGTTAGTGCCACTACTGAAAATGCCCGATTGCTGAGGGAAATGGCTCTGAATAATCAGAATGCACCATGGGGAAACCATGGTCATTATAATAATACAAATGAGACCACTTATCTGGACTTCACTGGTACCAACCCTCCAGTATTCACTAGGGTAGATGAACCACTAGAAGCAGATGACTAGCTCTGCACCATGGAGTAGAAGTTTGATCTCATCAACTGCACTGAATACTAGAAGCCCGTGTTCGCAACCCAACAGCTCAGAGGTGCTGCGGGAGCTTGGTGGGCAAACCTTCTTGCCGCATAGCCAGCTGGTCACCGTGTGACCTGGGTGGATTTTCTCGAAGCCTTCCATGCCCATTTTATCCCTGATAGAATTATGCTCATGAAGTTAGAGGAGTTCCATGCTCTGAAACAAGGAGACCAATCTGTCATGCAATATGTGGGTAGGTTTAATCACCTGGCATAATATGCTCCTAACCATGTGAATTTAGATCGCAAAAAGAAAGCTTGTTTCATGAGAGGTCTGAATTCTAAGATTTGAACAATGATGACTGGTTGCCTCAACGCTACTTATCATGAGGCAGTCAATATTGCCATTCCTTCTAAAGAGGAGTATCGTAAGCACAAGGAGGCCAAGAAAAAGAAGAATGTGTCATCTGGATCTTCTGGTAGCAACCAAAAGTCTAGAAGATAATCTATCATCCACAAAATCATTTTTGTCCTCCCTTTCATCCACAACAGTTCCAGGCCCAGCAACAGGCATTTGTCTGACCTGTTGCAGCTCTACCATATCCATGACAGCCGAATGCCCCTGGCATTCGTACCCCAACCCCACAGGGCAACAACAACTATCCCTCCTACAATTGTGGGTAGTCGGGATACTTCTCAAGGTAGTGCCCATATCCGAAGCAGTACAATCCCAACTTTTAGAAAGCTCCTGCAACTCAACAGCAGAACCAAAACCAGAATAAGGGCAATAATCAGAACGCTCAGAAAGGCAAATTGGAGAAGAAGTCTAGACGAGTCTTCTACACTCAGGTGGAGGCTATACCTGAGGGAGAACCTGTTATGATGGGTATGTTTCCTATTGCCAATCACCCTGTAGTTGTAACACCCAAATTTTGAGATAACAAAATTGGAATAAGTTAGATAATAAGTAATTACAAAACTAAAATAATAATAAATTATATTTGTGTTGCATTCATGCTGTTGCATATATTTTTATTGTGTGGTGTGAATTTGTTATATTTTATTTTATATTATTTTGGATGAGATTGTATTTTAAATATTTTTGAAAGCAAGTAAATGAAAAAAAAGGAAAAAAACTTACCTGCTGCTGGGGGCCGGAAGCCTTGGGTCGGCCTGTTGGCCAGTGGCCGTGTTGGGCCTCGGCAGGAGCTGGGCGGTGTCCTCGTGGGCCGGTCCGATAAGCAGCGCAGTGGCCCAAGTCGGCCAGGGGCAGCAGCCGCGCGGCCCAGGTCGGTTGAGCCCGCAGCGGCCGTTCCTTTTTTCCCTTGAGTCGCTGATCGATGGGTCCCACCTGTCGGTCGTGTCTCCCTCCTCCAGTCGTGTTCAAGCCGGACACGAACACCGGTTCCACCGTCCAAATCGTGAATCCTGAGTTTCCTAATCGAATACGGTTATGTGAGGCTATTAATAGGTTGCATAGGATCTCTAGTTTCCGTTTTTCAACTAAAACGCTAGGGTTGCCACAAGAAATCGGAGTTTTAGGGTTTAGGAGGTCGACGGGTTCGGTTGGTCGTCGGTGGGGCTTGCGGGACGGTGCGAGCTCCTTTTCTTCGTGTTGGTGAGATCGCTATCTCCTCCTCCTTCTTCTCGTGCTTTTATTTTATGGTGTGAAGCATCGAATCGGGGTCTTGGTGAGCTTGGAAGCATCGGCAATGGTGCCGCCGTCCTTCCCTTGCTTCGTTCCTTCCTCGGGCCGTCGTAGCTCTCTTAGACCGTTTAGATATGTTCTCTGTGATCTCCTCTCTCGATTGGGGTTGAATTCGGGGCGAAGCGCGGTTGGAATCGTGAGAGCCGAAGCTCTCCGGCGAGGCGGCCATGGCGGGCATGGCGGCCGGCGGCCGGTTTGGGAGAAGATGACCGACTTCATCTTCATGATTTTCTCTGATGAATGGTAGCCGTCCGATTCGTGATTGATGGTCCAGATTAGATCATACCGGTTCGCGGTGAAATTTTCTAAAGAGCCCCTGCATTTTCTAGTAAACAACCCGCGGTCCTTTGCGTATTCCGGGAATTGCGTTTTCACATTTGGAAAGCGTATTTTCATCCGGTTAAATCAAAAATACGTTTTCAGCAATTTACAGTTTTGCCACTAGAATTGTTTTAGTCATAAAATCTTCGTTTTAACTCCGATTTGATCCGTTCAAATTGCGTTAGGTTCGTATTTGTGAACTCTACATGTTAGTGTAGTTTTACAGTTAGTTTTGATAATTTATTTTTCGAGTTTATAATTAAGTATTTATTTATCTATAGGAAATCTTAGAAAATTCATAACTTTCACGTTTTAACTCCGATTTTGGTGATCTTTGCGTCTGTGTGATCGTAGAAATGTGTAGAAGAGTTTTATAAACTTTTATTACTGTTTTGTTACTGTTGGTGTACTGTTCTAATTATATCTATTTGTTTGCTTCGTGTATGTTTGATTGGATGCATGTATGTTGTTGATTGATGATCGAGTATAGAAGGTGAGCAGTACTTGGACGATTCGGAGTATTACTTTGAGCCAAGTCAGCAGTACTATTTGGAGAGCTTTGATCAAGGCAAGTATAACACAGGACTATCCTTGTTACCTATTCATCAAAATTATCATACATATGCATATGCTTACCTTGACAACCTTAGAGATTATAACTTAGCGCTTGATGTCTTGATTCCTTGTCAACCTTGGGTATGCATATGGGTAGCTATGGCTAGTGCTTAAACTAAGAACAATGATCTTGCATTATGATTAATGGATCTAGCAATCAATCTTTAAGATGGTTTAATTATTGTTAAAAGGGGGCTAGAGCCTGTGTGTTATTTTTGGTGCTCTAGTTACTCTCCGTAAGGACTTATCTGTCCGTGATCATCCGGGATATACAGTACAGCTGTGAGGGCTATATGGCTCTGGCTTTAGTTGTTCAAGAGACCTTTTCTAGCTTGTTAGTGGTTACCTTAAATGGCGTAAGAATGGCTTGACACGTTGGGTGTAGTGCGAGCCCCTGGCCTAGTGTGTATAGGCTGCGGTTGTTGTGCCACAGGGAAGGGGGGTTCTACATCTACCTGCCGAGTGAATCTAATGGCCCTAACTTGTTAGACGAACTCTTGAGTGGCTTTATATGGTTTTTGGGTGTTTGGGCTTGATCTCCCCACTCATTTGGAAATCATGACTTACAGTGAAAGTGTACACCTCTGCGCAGAGTTAAAAACTGGTATACTAGCCGTGCTCACGGATACGAGCGGCCTTGGAACATCTACAGATAGATAATCACCATTGTTATACTATGTTTAATTATTGTTGATTAATATTATGCTCTTGTTAATGTTATTCGTTATCATTATTGCAATTGATCATTGGTTCTTTAATGGGAAGTGGTTTATCTTGATGCTACTCAAATGAAAGTTATAAGATTAAAAGCTAACCGCAGTTAAACAGTGTCTAGCCATTTGAGCCTCATGAACCCTGTGTTATATTTGTTGAGTTCGACATTGACTCACTCTTGCTATTTCCACCATAACAGATGAAGATTATGATGAGGATTATCGTAATGAGTACTAGTGTTGGTGTCAACCAGTCAACCGTGTCCCTGTGTGGAGTTTCCGCTGGAGATTATTATTAGATATTATTATTTATCGTTCAAGACTATGTCTTAAGTATTTATTCGCTATGTAATAAGTACTGTGATGATACTATGTAATTTGTCTGCTTATGTGTGCGATCATGACCTGGGGCGCACATGAGTACTTTATGCATCCTATTTTTGTCCTTAAAAATGGGTGTGACAGTAGTTATGCTTTTCAATTCTAGTGCATCACATACATTCATCAATAGAACATTTTTTGTGAAGCATGATTTTCCAATTGGGGAAACAATAGAAAATTTCCATATACATTCGCTTGGGGGACGTAAGTGTACTAAGGAAATGGTACACCAGGTGCCTATAGAGTTGGGTGGTCACCTATTTCCCACATCCATGCTAATTCTAAAGGATCAAGATATAGATGTGGTCCTAGGTATGAATTGGATGCATCAACGTGGAGTTGTGATAGACACTCTGAATAGAACGATAAGGTTGAACTTACCTGATAGCACATCTCAGCTTCTTATTTAACTTCCAACACCTAAGAGAGCAGTTGAGAGAGTATGTGCAACCTCTGTTAGGAAGTTAAGAATATTCCTGTAGTCTGTGAGTTCCCTGATGTGTTTCCGAATGACTTTCCTAGTCTACCTCCGGATAGAGATGTAGTGTTTGTGATTGAGTTGAAGCCTGACACTGCCCCAATATCTAGAAGAGCATATAGAATGCCACCGAAAGAGTTAGCAGAACTCAAGACACAGTTGCAAGAGTTGCTTGAAAAAGGTTTTATCCAACCTAGTTCTTCACTGTGGGGATGTCCAGCTATCTTTGTGAGAAAGAAGGACAAAACCTTGAGGTTATGTGTTGATTACCGTCCATTGAATGAAGTCACTATTAAGAATAAGTACCCTCTTCCTTGCATTAATCTACTCTTTGATCAACTTGCTGGAGCCAAAGTATTCTCTAAGATCAATCTCCGATCTGGCTACCACCAAATAAAAATCCGTCCTAAGGACATTCCTAAAACTACTTTCACCACTAGATATGATCTTTATGAATATCTAGTCATGTCCTTTGGTCTTACCAATGCACCAGCTCATTTCATGTACCTCATGAATTCTATTTTCATGCCGGAGCTCGATAAATTTATTGTTGTCTTCATCGATGATATCTTGATCTATTCCAAAAATAAAGAGGAACATGCGGAACATTTATGCATTGTTTTGAGTCGCTTAAGAAAACATCAATTATATGCCAAGTTTAGCAAATGTGAATTCTGGCTCAATGAGGTGCCATTCCTCGAACATGTCCTATCTGCCGAGGGTGTTGCTGTTGACCCTGGCAAAGTAAAGGATATTCTGGACTGGAAGCCACCAACCACTGTTCACCAGCTTTGTAGTTTCCTAGGAATGGCGGGCTATTACCACCGGTTCATTCCTAACTTCTCAAAGATATCCAAGCCTATCACTGAGCTATTGAAGAATCGAGTCAAGTTTGTCTGGTCACCAGAATGTGAAGAAGCTTTCCAGACTCTGAAAAAGTTACTAACCACTACTTTAGTTTTAGCTCAGCTAGACATTGAGAAGCCATTTGATGTATACTGTGATACTTCCAGTACTGGTATTGGGTGTGTACTGATGCAAGAAGGTAGAGTGATTGCTTATGCTTCTTGACAACTCAAACACCATGAAGAGCACTATCCAACTTATGATTTAGAGTTAGCAGTTGTTGTTCATGCTCTAAAGATCTGGCATCACTACCTGTTAGGTAACACTTGTCACATTTACATAGATCACAAGAGTTTGAAGTACATCTTTACGTAGACTGATTTGAATATGCGCCAAAGAAGATGGTTATAATTGATAAAGGATTATAATCTTGAAGTACATTATAATCCTGGGAAAGCTAATATTGTTACTGATGCCCTCAGTCGAAAGATTCATTGCAATTGTCTTAGTGTCAAGCCAATGGATCTGACCTTGTGTCATGAACTAGAAAGATTGAATATAGAAATAGTTCAGTAAGGCAGTTTGGCCAATATCATTGTTGAACCCACTATCCGAGATCAGATCATTGCTGCTCAAAAAGAAAACAAGGGTATAGGCTATATCAAAAAGAAAATTAGATAGGGAAAAGCATTCTGTTTCAGGATTGATGATGCAGGAATGTTATGGTTCAAGAATCGTCTAGTGGTACCAAAAGTGTCTGGGTTACATCAAAAGACCCTCGATGAAGCGTATTTAACAAGATTCGCTATTCATCTAGGAAGTAATAAGATGTACCATGACTTGAAACAGAGATTCTGGTAGACTAAAATAAAAATCGTGATTGCTCGATATGTCGCCAAGTGCGATACCTGTCAAAATGTGAAAGCTATGCATCTGAAGTCAGCCGAAGAGCTATAGCCGTTGCCCATTCCAGCTTGGAAGTGGGAAGATATCAGTATGGACTTCATAGTGGGTCTGCCCAAGACATCAAAAGGGTTTGATTCAATCTGGGTCATTTTCGATCGACTCACTAAGTCAGCCCATTTTCTTCCAGCCCAAATTACATATCCAGCTAATCGTTGTGCCAAGTTGTATGTTGAGCGTATCATCAGTCTTCATGGAGTGCCCAAAACAATAGTTTCTGATAGGGGTACACAGTTTGTCTCTCAATTCTGGAAACAAATGCAAGAGTCATTGGGTACCAAACTCCTATACAGTACCACTTACCATCCACAGACTGGAGGACAGACTGAAAGAGTGAATCAAATACTTGAAGATATGTTGAGATCTTGTGTGCTCACTTATTCAGCTAAGTGGGATGAATGTTTGCTGTTAGTAGAGTTCTCTTACAACAATAGTTATCAAGAAAGTATCAAAATGGCACCATTTGAAGCATTATATGGCCGCAGCTGTAGAACTCCGCTGAATTGGTCTGAACCCAGAGAAAGATGGTTCTTTGGGGTTGATCTTGTAAAAGAAACCAAAGAAAAAGTTAGGCAGATACAAAATAACATAAAAGTAGCTCAGTCTTGATAGAAGAGCTATGCAGATAAGAGATGATGACCACTGGTGTTTGCCAAGGGAGACTATGTGTATTTGAAAGTCTCAACTATGAAGGGAGTTAATCGTTTCAGAGTTAAAGGCAAGTTGGCACCTCGATACATTAGACCATTTTAGATCATGGAACAATGTGGGAAAGTAGCATACCGCCTAAGGTTGCCTGAACAACTTTCATCTATGCATAATGTGTTCCATGTGTCACAATTAAGAAATGTCTTCGAGTGCCTGATCAAGTCACTGACTTTGAAGGAGTTAAACTGGAACCAGATCTGACCTATTCTGAGTATCCTGTCCGAGTTCTGGATCAGAAAGATCATGTTACTCAAAGTAGAACAACCAAGTGGTACAAGATACAATGGGATCGACATTCAGAGGAAGAAGCTACTTAGGAATCTGAGGATTACCTGATGGAGAACTTCCCCGAGTTCTTTGCTTCTATCTAAGTTACAATTTCCTCTCTAAGTTGTAACTTGTCCTTTTTAAACTTTGTAATGTGAAAACCCCTACCTGTTTTATGAACAAGTCTTGGATGTGTTTGCTTGACATGTTTCCTTTTCTATTAGTTAACCCAAGGCTTTAAATCTTGGGACGAGATTTCTATAAGGGGGAAGGGCTATAACACTCCTGGTGTCATGGTAACTAAAACTGGCCATGTCATCATATGCATTGCAAAGCATTCATGTTTTAGTTAACACTGATGTGCATCAACTAAAACAAGTTTACATTTTCTAGGTTGATTGAGTTCTGGTGATGTTTGACTTGAATCCAAAACCCTAGTTTTGAATGCCATTTCAAATACTTGGATTATGCCCTATGTAATTTGAGGTGTAAAGTTGTGCTCTACACTAGTGTCAGGTGTAGGGGATAAACTCAAGTGCAACATTTAAAAATGAACTCTAAGTTTGAGGTTGAATTTGAGTTCCAAAACTTGCCCTTAGTTTTCCAATTCAAATTTGAATTCAAATTGGGAGGTCCATTAAAATGAATTTATAATTCAAATTTGGTTCAGACAAATGGAGCATTGGGAAGGTCAAGTGTGATTTGACCTAATGGTACATTTGGATGATAGTTGTGATCAATAATTAATCATCAACTAATGTAGAAACCAAATCAAGTTTGAATTTTATTCAAAACCCTGATTTCTAGAAAACCCTGTTACCCCCTTCAATGTAATTCAAAATCTAAAAAGAATTTGAGGGTGAGCCAAAAAGCAAAATTATAGATCTTGTCAAGTTGTACAACTTTGGTTTTTGGAGTTTTCAAAGTTTTAGTTTAAAATTTGGAGTAATTTTGAAAAGATTCAAATCTCAAATTTGACCCCTTTTGATTTCCCTATTCCAATTTCAAAATGGAGGCAGAATTTGAAAATGGTTTAACAAGCAAAGTTGTAGATTTTGCCAAGATGTACAACTTTGGTATTTTGAGTTTTAAAATTCCAAAAACAGGCAGAATTTGAAAATGGTTTAACAAGCAAAGTAATTTTTAATTTACGAATTTCTAGAAATTGTCCCCTTTCGATTTCAAATTCAAATTTCAAACTCTAATCTGAATTTGAAAAAGTTCTTATTGAGAAAGTTGTAGAATTTGAAAAGTTGAGCAATTTTTGTTTTTGGAGTTTTTCAACTTCTTTAGAAAATTTGGGAGTAATTTGCAAAATGGAGTCAGTGGCATTTTCATAAATATTTCAAAATCGGTTTCAACAGCAGGGCGCCACCTCCTGCATGCCGCCGATGATCTTCTTCAGTCTTCTAGGTGCGCCCACGGCCGCCAGTAGCTGCTTGATGTGGCAAGGTCGCCTCCTGCATGTCGAGCGCTTGCCTACACCAGTGCGGCTTTAAAGGCCAGAGACAGGTGCCGTCGCCCTCCTTTTTCTCCTTCCCTGTTTCCACCACCGCCTGGCTCCGCCACTCACTCCTACCACCGTCGACTCGCCTCTGGCTAGAGTGACCGCATCAGCAGCTCCGCAAGACTGTTGCACATGTTCCGAACCCACTTGCACCGCCTCGCATAGTGTAGATTCTCCTCGCATGGTTAGAGCGCCGCCGCCACCGCCTTACTGTGGTCGGCAGTCTCTGCTGCCTCTTCGCGTCTACTGATCACCCTGTCATGATCACGGTAGGCTCCTGCTGCTATTGCCCACCACCACTTTGTCTCTATCACAGAGCGATGTAGCCACTATCACGCCACTGGGCGGACTGCCACCGGGCCGCCATGGCCGTGGTCAGGCTCCGTCCGTACCCTTTTTTGTTTAATTACTATTGTAATTGCATTCACGGGGTAGAGAGGTGCATGCCAAGGTGGTTCGTGTCAGTCATGACCTCGCCACTGGCGAGGATGCGGTGTAATAGAACCGACCAAATTATAAGAACGTAAGTACAAAAACAATCACCGAAGTGATCAAATTCCTATACTTAAGCTCCCTTAATCCCGGTAGTCCGGAAATCTCGAAGGATTTCAAATAATTTTTGACAAACAAACCAAGATCGTAGTGATTCAACACAAGACATCATTTGTTACAACATTTCACAAGTGGCATTGTAACACCCTAAATTTTTGAATATTTTTAAATAGGGAATTTGAATTAGTTAAGTATTTATGTGTGCATGAAACCTAGTGGAATAATATTTTTGTTTAAAATAAAATCAAATATAAGGTTAAAATGAGTGTTTGTGCATACATGCCGTTGCATATTTTTAATTGTTTTGATTGGTTTATTTCTAGAAGAAAATTATTTCAAAAATCATTTGAAAATGTATTTGAAGTGTTGGAAAAGAAAAAGGAAAAAAAGAAATAACTTCTTTCTCAGTTCGGGCCGAAAGCCCAGTTTTTCCCCACGCTCTTTTTCCTTGGGCCAGCCGCGCCATCTCCTCTTGTCGGGCCGAAGCCTGCGGGCGCTCGTTTCTCTGGTTGTGGGCCGGCCCATCTTACCGGGCCGCAGGCCGTCTCGCCCCTCTCCTCTCTTTGTCTCGCTGCCACCCGGTCCCACCCGTCAGCATCGTCATCTTCTTGCTCGTAGCTGACACGGAGTCGCCGATGGAGTCCGATGCCGCCCCGATCCTTCTCCTTTTCTTGCTCCTCACGTTTGAGCCTCTCATAAATAGCCGGGTGTTCCACCGCCTCCACCTCAACCCTAATCATGATCCATCACTTTGAATCGGCCTCACAGTAGCACCGTAGCCCTAGCTCCGCCATTGCCGTAGTCGGTTCGACGAGTTCGTTGGTTTGGTCATCTCCGAAAGCTTCCAAAGTGTTTCGGGTTGCTGCTTGGACATTTCCGAGTCCTTCTCCTTCTTTTTCAACTTGATTAGCTAATTGTGTGTCACCGCCGTGTACAGGAGCTTGCCGTCCGCCATTGTTAGCCGCGGGACACTCTAGGTTGATTTCCGTCGCTCTAACCCATCTAGGTGAGTTCGCGAGCCTCCGTTCTTGCTTCCTGTGCGTTTGGATCGAAGAATAGTGCGGTTTCTTGCTGGATTGATCAACGCCGGCGAGCCACCGGCCAAACCGCCGCCGTCGGGCCACTGTTGGTGGTCGGCGTTCTCTTCTCCCCCTCCAATCTTCTAATCTCAACCGTTCACTTTTGATCCGGTGGCTCAGATTGAATCGTACCGGTTCGGCTGCCTCTTTTGCTTAAGAGTCCCTAGGTTTCTTTGTTTTTAAACCCGCGGTCCATGGCGTAGAAGCTGAATACGCTTTGTTATTTTGAAAACGTAAACCTCGTCGGTTTAGATGAAAATATGTTTTCAGGTATTTACAGTTTTACCACTAGATCTATTTAGGTCATAGAATCTCCGTTTTAACTCCGATTTGATCCGTTCAAGTTGCGTTAGGTTCATAATTTCATACTCTACCTATTAGTACTACTGTATAGTAGATTTTCCACTTTTAAATTTTGAGGTTAGATTTAATCTAGTACTTTAATAAAGTAAATCTTGTTTAAATCATAACTTTTCCGTTTTAGCTCCGATTTACGTGAAATTCGTGTCTGTGTGATCCTAGTGCAATGTAGATCTGTTTTAAAAACTTTTCATCTTATTTTTCTACTGTTGGTGTACTATTCTAATTGTAGCTTTGTTTGCTCTGTATGATTGCTCTTGGATGATTGTTGTTGATGTGCATATCGAGACTAGACGGTGATCAGTTCGTTGGTGATCAAGAATACTATTACGAGTCAGATCAACTGGATCAGCTAGATCAAGGCAAGTATAGCATGGGACTATCCTTGTTACCTACTCACTTTAATTCACTTAATTCATGCTGCATGTGTCTCCTTGTTAAGGATGCCCGAGTATTGATCTTGTTCCTTGAATCCTATGGATATTGGCATTGGGTAGTGGCTAGTGCTCACATAAACAATGATCTTGTAATTTGACTAATGAAGTATGCAATAACTCTAAAAAGATGATTTTTAGCAACAGGGAACAAGAGGGCTAGAGTTTTCTCTAGATTCCTCTCCGTAAGGACTTATCTGTAAGCGAACATCCGGGACTTACAGTATAGTTGTGAGGGCTACATGGCTCTGGCTTTAGTCATATAAGAGGACCTTTTCTAGCTTGTTAGTGGTTACCTTTATGGCGCAAAAGGGGTTGTGTTCCGGGTTGGGTGTAGTGCAGCTCCTGTCCTTATGAGTATAGGCTGCGTGTCATTGTGCCATACGGAAGGGGGGCTCTACATTTGCAGGCCACAGAAACCTAGCGGCCCTAACTTGTTAGACAAACCTTGGAAAGACTTCATAGTGAAACTTAATTGTCCAATGGGGAGTCATGACCTCGGGCTTTTGGGGATCATGACTCACAGTGAAAGTGTACAACCTCTGCAGAGTGTAAAACTAGTATATCAGCCATGCTCACGGACACGAGCGGCCTTGGACCCTTATGGAATAGAGATCACTATTAATTTACTTGTTCTTGCTATACATTATTCTCTTTACATGATCATGTGTTTATTTTGGGAATATTACCTATTTGATGCTGCTCAATTGCTTAAAATATGATCAACTAAAAGCTACATGCAGTTGAACCAGTGTCTATCCTACTTGAGCTTCATGAACCCCATGTTACACTTGTTGAGTACTTTTGTGCTCACCCTTGCATTCCCCCACCATAGGATGGAATTCTGAAAGTGCAAATAGTGATTACTACTAGTACTTTCCTGAAGATTACTAGACTTGTGGTCAACCAGTTGACGTGCCTGTGCTATGGAGCTAGCTACCACAAGAATTATTCTATGTTTCCGCTTAATTACGTGAAGACTCTGTGATACTATTCGTTATGTAATAAACATTTGTGTTGATACTATTTATATTTGTCATCTTATGTGTGATTGATCTCTGGGCGCACATAAGATTATGCATTCCATTTGTTCCTTAAAAATGGGTGTGACAGGCATGCAGATTACATCCATCAAAGTTCAAACAAAATATTACAAACCAAGTTTGTTTCATGGAAGCAACTTAGTTTAGTACATAATTTCATAGTTTCAAATACATTGCCAGGTAGTAGTCATGTCCAACCAAAAGCATCTCAGGTAAGATAACTAGCAGAGATCGCACCCAATGATCTAGTCCTCATCTCCAACAGAGAGGAGGCAGTACTTGCAGCAACCAAAGTAGAATTGGTCATTTGCAATAGGTGGGAAATAAACCCTGAGTACGAGAAGGTACTCAGCTAGACTTACCCGTCAAAAACCAGAAATAAAGGGCACCAAGGATCATGCAAGGCTTATAAGGTGGGCTAGCTTGACACAATTGCATAAAAGAGCTTATGAGCATAAGTAACCAATTAAACTTAGCATCAAGTTCATCATCATTTACCTGTCAACTATATTAGCACATGTACTAGAGAACTCACTTATTAGGAGAAAACAATATTAATCATAGCAGGTATAATAAGGCTATCATCATCATAACATCATTTCTGAACCATCATTATTTAGTGCATCTACTTTGGAGATAAGCCTGTCTAGTTCTCACTAACCGGTGAGAGACGGTGACCCAAATTGAATTACAACTCAGCTGAGGGGGTATTCCTAACTCTCACCCTGACATACTTTGCAAGGGTAGTCGTGGGTCACCTTTGGTACAACTCAGGAACCAACTTTGCGGGTTCGGTCAGCGCCAACACTCTCAGGGATTACCCTTCTGCCTGGACGATCAGGACTTTTAAATCACCTACCCTTGGACTCACACCTACGGCTCCCTTCTGAGGCATACTTTATACTTTTCGGAGCCCGGCCTAAGTTGAGCTACTCGGATTCGCGGTCAAGCACTCAGGCCCGGCCAGCTAAGAGAGAGGCATGCGTTCAACATGACAAAGAAACGCTCCAAGAATCGATCCTTAATCGACACAGACGGAGTCACTACAAACCGGCAAGCCTCTGCCCGGTCTTTATTTCAAATTAAGATAGGTTCTTTTCTATGATAGTAAATATAGCCAACCGTGCTATATGTATATTCCTATAGCTTGCAGGTGACAGGAAATCACCTGACTTCTACCACATTAAAGTAGGGCTAAGCAACTACATGAGCCTGAGCTACTTAGGATTTAGGGTATCAATATTTGGACAAGGATTGGATAACCAATGCAGCAAGTGTTTTCATCCAACACCTAAACTTAATGCAACAATATCTATAACATAATACTTTAATTGCATTTCAGAAATTAGGAGGTTTATAATGCTCCGGGGCTTGCCTTTCACGAAGTTACAGGGCGTGTGGTCCGGACACTCCACCATGTCTCCTTCTGCTACTCCTTCGGGGGCCTGCACCTCCTGCTCCGAGGTTTGCTCCTCCAGGTTCTTCTCGAATTCCAGAAGCATGACTCCCTCCGGAACACCTATTGCATGCATAAGCACAAGATAAATATCATGGATGCATAAGGAATGACATGATGCTCATGATGAATGGATAACAGTAAGTAAGTACTTAACCACATCACTGGACACTCGTTTACGGAGTACTAATAGCTCTATTCAAATCACTTTAAAACATGCTCTATTCAAATCACTTTAAAACATGTATCTAACTTGACTTGGGAGCACAAGATCACACTTAATTAATTTGCACAACCTAAGATAAAGATGTTCATCTTCAGTTAAAGTCCTAACACCTGCATGTAAACTCATCTTAATCAATTTAAGAACCTAGTAGCACCACAAACATGCTTAAGTATAACAGAAACACACTTAATAGAAAAGCTTCAAGTTGAGCATAGAAAAGAACAGTTCAGTAAATCAATCACAACAAGAGTTCTACAAAACCAATTGACTTGCAAGAGGACATTATAGAAATCTTATGAAATTCTCTACAAATCATTTATAAATATCAAAGCATGATTCTTAAGTTAACCAAGTCGAATTAAAGTAAACACAGAATCTATTCTAAGCAAACAGAGAGCAACCAAATCTGAGAACCAACTTTGAACAGTTATAACTCCTAAAGTATATGGCCAAAAGTCACCAAAATTTAACAGAAGCTAGATCATGAAATTCATAACAACTTTGCTATAGACCACAAGTCATGAAACCAACATTTACATGGACTAACTAACAACATTCCAAAATCTGTCCAGAATTGGCAGATTCACTAACTTAATTATTTAATGATGTAATAAAAGCACATTTGAGCTAACCTAAGTTTACCAACTTATTTCTCATATCAAAAGAATACCAGAAAGTGTGGTGCCAACATCTAAATTAATTCTTTAATGCCATTTATTAATTTATTTAGATAAAAGGATGATTAAAGCAACATATATTAAAACTGCAAAGAAAAATCTACAAAAATTATAGTTGCTACCCCATGCCTCGCCTAGACTACCATAAAAATTTCAAAGCAATTGGATAAGCATAACTTGCTATATCAAAAATAAAAAATGGCATGTCTATTTCTAGCATAAATAGGAAACCCTATTAAAAAGTATCAAACAATAGATTTCATATTTTTCCTAGCATCTTCCTAGCATAGGAACAATGTTCACCAAATTTCATCCCCGTTGGACGCACAGATAAAATATGAAAATTAGCTCAAATTACAACCATGCCAATAAGTTAAATACATAACTCCATCATACAGTGTCCAAACTGGGTGAAATTTAAACTACAAGCTATTCATAGCATAGAAATCATACCATAAAATTTTCATGCCATTTGGAGCTATACAGCAAGAGATACAATTTTCTCCATTTAGAGCATGATTAAAAGGCATAATTAATAACTCATATTTTCATAACAGAACATATCATATTTCATATTTTCTAAATAAACTAGACTTTACTAGAAACACCACAAAATTGGAACCACATCATTTGGATCTACCATTTAGGAGATATGCAATTTTGAATCTAGCATCAAATCGGTGAAAAAGAATAAAAACAAAACAATTTGAAACCCTAAACACTCTCATCCGGCTACTGGGCCGGCCTGCTAACCCAGCATGGCCCACTAACACACCCGACCCGCCCGGCCTGCGTGGCCCAGTCAACCTGTGCGGCCCCCTCGGCCTCTCCCACCTATGCGCACGCTTGACCGCGGGGGCCAACGCGGCAGTGAGAGGGGGAACAGAGGAGGATGGGCGATGGCGGGAGTTCTCCGCCGGTGGTGACTCCGACGAGGCCAATGGTACCGGCAGGTTCACCATGATGGTGTGCATCTAGGGGTACGGCTAATTAGCACTGTTGCGGTGGCTAGGGAGGGTGATGTCGGAAATGGCGGCCCACGGCCGCGGGCTTCCGGCTCCGACGACCTAGTGGTGGCGTGGCCCTACTGGCTGACCCCATGAACATCAGTAGCCTAAGGTAGACGCAATGCACTGGAGAAGAGAGGTGGTAAGAGGCTAGAGGAGTACAGCCACGTGCGAGCCCAACTCGGGCGGCACCAATGGCGGCCGCGGCAGAGCCGCGAGCTCGGTGAGCCCTACCTGAGGCTAACGGAGTTGCACGGTGAGGTTAGGACGTGGAGGGGCTCAAGGTGGTGCTATGGCTTAGAGGAAATGGGACAATGGTGCTCGGATTTGGTGGGTTCACGGTGGCGGTCGCTGCTCTCCTCCAGTTTCCGCCCTCGTGCGGTGGAGAAGAACAAAGAAAATGAAATGGTAAGAGAGAGGGAGGGAATGAGGTGCCGGCACGGCCTTCATCTGTGAGCACACATGCATGACATGGAGGAGCTGGCTAGGCATGAATGCCACATGGTGGCTCAGCCCTGAGCCGGTCGGCCACACTGTCCGACTGAAATTTCTGAACTCGACTGAATCAAAGCTCTGGTGACCGACTAACAGAGCGAGTTCAACGCCTCATAGCTCCTAATCTAGGCCAATTCGGTGTGAGCCATAGTTAGCAAAATTGTA
This sequence comes from Saccharum spontaneum, assembly GCA_022457205.1. Taxonomy (NCBI): domain Eukaryota; kingdom Viridiplantae; phylum Streptophyta; class Magnoliopsida; order Poales; family Poaceae; genus Saccharum; species Saccharum spontaneum. The sequence continues at coordinate 39,394,198 of CM039616.1, forward strand.
GAGGGACATGAGATCTACAAGTTTGTCAATAGTAGTTCAAGCTGGTTCGGCACGGTTTGAGAGTTACAACGCTTCAAATGTGGGCACATGAAACTATAAATGTCACATTTCAGACTTAGAAATAATTCTAAGTGTTGGGCAGCCCTCTAACTGACTTGTGGGCCTTGTTTGAGCATTTTCCAGCCATTTTCATGAGATGACCAAATTAAAACTTTTGTTCTTTGATAAGTTTCCTACAACTTTGTTAAAGGGTGCACATCCATGCAAGATCTCTAGGCTAGACTTTTTAAATAGTCAAACTAAGGCACTCTTTAGGTCTTCACATGGTCAAACCTCACCTAGAGGGCAAATTAGTCATTTTGGTCAACATGAACAGTGCTCCACTAATTACCCTAAGTGTAGTTAAGGTGTATTAGGACATAATTAACCCCTCTACACATTTGTTACACCAACCTCTAAGTATCATACATGTTGAAACAAACAATACAATCAAATTACTCACTTTGTTGCAACACCATGTTTCACATGTTTCATAACTTTGTTGCAAAGCTCAAGCTTGTCATGTTACACTAACAATATTGCTATGTTTTAATATATGGAAAACACATGTTGCACTAACCATAATTCACAAACATTCCTTTATGAAACAAGCTCAATTGAGAATGTTGCATACACATGTTTCAAGCAACAATTGCATGATGAGATGAATGATGCACATGTTTATGAAATGGAAAATGCAATTTGTGGGAGCCAAACACCTAGGGTGCTACACACTGCTCCCGCCACTGGAGCCGCAGCCATAGCTGGCTTGGGCCAGTTTGTCCGGGCTCGGCCTGCTCTGGTTTATGTGGCCGTTAGCTGAGACGGGAGTGGGCTGAGGAAAAGGAGAAAGGGGAAGTGGGCCGAGGAAAAGAAGAAAGTGGGGAGTGGGCCGGAGTAAATGAATTGGTTTTTCCTTTTTCTGATAAATGAATAGTACTAAATTTTGTTTATTTCATAGAAAAATATTTAAAGCTCCAAAAATTCTAAATTTTTTTATGGAAAGGATACAATCAGGGCGTCCAGACAACAACGGACGCACACCAAGTGATGCGGCATGACCCGACCCGCCCGCACGCTCCTTTATCCTTATCCTTCGCGTGATGCTCCTACTTTCCTTCTTCCTCCTCCCGCTCCCTGTTGCTCTCTACTTCTTTCTACTACATGTGCTGCGGCTCCATCCCTCCACGCCACCATGCTCCTTCCCCGCTCCTCCACTCTCTGCTCCGCGTCTCCCTCCCTCCATGTGCGGTGGCTGCGCGAGCTGCTACTCCCTCCCTTCCTCCCTCCCTCCATGCGCCCCCTCAACCTCCTATGCCATCGGATTAGGGGCGATGGCGGCGGGCGCAACTTCCTCCCTCCCTACTCTCTCTCTCCCTCGCAGTCCAGACCTCCATGCATGGTGGCGGCTTCGGGCGAGGTAGGTGAGGTCCCCAGTCTAGATCTCAGTCTTCTTTTTCCTCCCTTTCTCCCCTCTCCCTATGGATCTGGCCCTCCTCCGCCTTCTCCTCCTCCTCCTCCTCCCGTGTCTAGATCTAAAGGGTGCAGCATGCATGTTGCAGTAGTTCTCTAGGGGGGTTGCAGCATGCATGTTGCAGCAGTGTGTGGCAGCGACCTTGGGCAAGGTAGGTGAGGTCCCCGGTCTAGATCTCAGCCTTCTTCTTCCTCCCTTTCTCCCCCTCTCCCTCTAGATCTGGCCTTCCTCTGCCTCCCCCTCCTCCTCCTGCTCTTCTCGCATCTGGATCTAAGGGATGTGTTAGTTTCTAGGGTTTCGATGAGCTCTCGGGTGGCTCAGCTCGCACATGTTTTAATGGTTCTCTCTGGTTGTTGCAGTAAGGTTTCAATTGCTATTGCAGTAGGCTAGGGGGTGTCAGCATGCATGTTGCAGTAGTGTGTTGCATGTTGTTGCAGTAGTTGTTAGGTGTGTGTTGTAACAATGCACCCCGGGTGTTTCACACTCTTTTCATTATTTCATATTTGTGTTCTTCAATCTCATGTTGCAGTAGATGTTCCATCGTTGGTGCAGCAACTTTTCTTCAGTGTTGTTGTAACAATTTTGGTGTTTCAGTAACTAAAACTATCTATTCAATGTTGTTTTTTTCATGGATCCCCATGTTTCAATTGCCAGTCTCCTATGTTTCAGTAGTTTGTTCGATGTTGCTTCAGTAACATGTTCACCGTGTTTCAGCTGCTCATCCTATCTATTGCAGCAGCAAGCAGAGGGGAACAGGGGGCGGACTGTGTGGGGCGAGCAGGCGACTAGCATAGGTGTAGGGGCCGGCGAGTGGGGGCGGGGGGGGGGGGCGTTTCCGTGTGTTTGGGGTTGGGGGTGGGGCAGGGCATCTTCGATCTACTTTTCCTCCTCCATCTTCTCTTTTGTACGGGCAGGCGGGGCGGAGCAGGGTGAGCTGGTGGTGCGTCTGGATGCCCCTTAGGAGCCGGGCGTCCAGGCGCTAGCAGTCTCCAAATTTTTATGTAGCCTCTTTGTGATGTGTACTGTCTAGGAAAAATATGAAATGTCAATTTTGATTACTTTTTGCATGTCAATTAATTAGCTCCATTAATTGATAAATGGGTTTCTATAATTTTTCTAGGCTTAAATATTGGTCCAAAAATTATGGAATTTGTTTTGCCACTTAGTTATGATGTAAGCTTCTTAAAATAAAAATTTGAGCTTAATTGGACAAAGTTGATTTTATACTTAATTTTATGCCTAATTAAATAATCAATTAACCCTTAATCTTGTTTAATCATTTTAGGGTTTTTTGATTTTATGATTGTGTGTTGACCCTAGGCCATTAACTCTTAATGAGCTTTGGCACCTTTAATTAATTGATTGAGCTCTCTTAATCATGTTATTAGGGCTTAATTAATATTATTTCATGTGCTTAATGAAAGTCATTAACAAAGTGGTAAGCCCTACCTCGGCTATTCTATCCCGTGAACGGTCGACCGCGCACTGGGAGTGGAGAGATGACGAGAGTAGTGTGTACCCTCGTAGCCAAGGGGCTAGATTGGAGGTGTACTGTGCTCTCAGGTGGTGCTGGACCCGGTCATGTTTTGGAGGATCCGAGTGAAGGTTGATATATGTGGGTTTGAGTCCTGCATATATCATCTGGTTAGAAAGCCCCAGTTGGGTAGTTAAGCGGTTCATATCGTCGTTGCTCCTCGGATATGGAGACTCGATTTGCTGTTCAACATCGTAGTTAAGAAGTGGAACTTTGGTCAGAGATTAAGAAAGAAGTTATATGAGTTACCTGATCTAGACTAGGATCATTTACATTCTGTTAATGGCTAACGATGATTTAAAATGTTGATCTTAAGGACTCACTATTAGTAGCTTTTATGCAAAAGAACTTTGATTCTTGCTACAACCTCACCTTGATTTCCCCTGAGCCTGCATTCCTGAGTCTTCTCCACCCTTTTCATCAGTTAAGTCTTGTGGAGTACTTTTGTATTCAGGGTTTGTTAAACCCTTGTTGTAGGTACGTCTCATGAGCAGGTTTGTTCCGGACCCTGCTGCATGACCGTCTTTGCGGTAAGCGACGACGAATAGTATGTTTGGCTCTTGGGCAAAGCAATCCGTTTTGGTGATCTGTAATAAAGTTAGTAATGTTACTCCACTACTATGGTTGTAATAACTAAACTTAAGGTTTGTAAGGTTTTGAACAAATGGTTTGTAACCTTATGTTATGTAAGTCTTCCGCACTTTTACTCTGATGTAATTTGTTATATAAACAGTTGTAATACTATAATGCCTCTATAATGTGATCCTACTCGGAAGATCATGGATGATTTGGGTTTCCTGAGGACACCCGACAGACTTCTTAAGTTCTGTGGTACACATGTATAGCCATCAGAGGTCTTTGAAACAATGACAGGTGCATGTGGGCCATATTATTTAGGAGGTTTTACCACAACTGAGCCATGCGGTGCTGTGCTTGGGTGGGACAGGTGGTGGTGCAAGGTTGGACAGGAGGTGGCCAGACGTGGTTTGCTTGCCTAGGAAGCGGAGGGATCAGCTGGGCCAGCCGGTTCAGCTGGCCATAGAGCCTAGTTTCCTTTCCAGTTAACATAAAACAGCGTAGTTTCTTCACTTTAGGCCTGGTTTGGGCACCTAGAGTCTGGTTCTCTTCCAATTTTCTTCACAGGTCAGTTGGCAGGTTCCTTGGCAACGAAGTTATGATCTCCACCGCCCATGTACGATCGGTTTGATCCGATGGCTGCCAAAGAATGTGATGTGGATCGATGACGTGGTGATTTCTTGTCGTCTACTCCACCTCAGCCTATATAAGGATGCCCATACCCCCTCTAGGAGGCACACATCTACATACCCTATGCTTCAGAGATTCATAATTTCATAACCTTGTAGTAGTGTCCCTCTAGATGATTCTCATCAAGTTGTAATATAGAAAATAGGGAGAGAAGAGGAGAGAGCTAAGGAGCTAGATCTGTCGGATCTTCCTTGACTTTGTACTTTTACAGATTTGACTCATCTCTAAGTAATCTCCAAGTTCTTCAATTATTAATCCTAAGTTCTTTATTTTCTTAACTTTAGTATTTACTTTAAGTTATTTATTGGATTCTCACTTGCATCAAGTGCTCTAGTCTTTGCAAAACTAGAGTAGTAATCAATAGAATAGGTGTGGTGCTTAGTCTTGCAATTACCTAGAATTGCACCCAGCCCTACGGATTGTTGTGGTAGCCCTAGGTGGTGACAGCCCTGACTACTGACGTACTCCACCACGTTTGGGTTGGTGTTTGCAAGACCGTACTTAGAACTTCCTAGCCCCTTTCTCATCTCAGTCTAAGGCTGGTGTTTTGATGTCCTAAAATAAGTAAACCTTGAAGTAACCTAGATTCCTATATCAACTAGAGAAACCATAGAAAATTCCTCTCTTCCCACAAAAACATATATCTTTATCCTTGGACGACCTTGATCCTTGACTAGTACACTTCGCATTCCCTATGGAAATCGATACCTTGGAATACTCTTGAGTGAAAGCTACAATGGTATCCATGCGCTTGCAGATTTATCTGTTTGCGTTAAAAAAAATACCAACAAACATTCTGGCACCATTGCTGGGGAATGGTAGCTGTGCTAGTTTCAAACCAAGTTCGTCCGTGTATCCTTGTTTTTCTTTTACCACCATATTCATCCTATCACATGGGTTCCACTCCTATTTATAAACTCTCCGCTCCAAAGGGCGAATTGTTGGAGCCTCCACCATCATCACATCCTATACTTATAGATGGCTATGAGCTTCGCCCTGCTTTCATAGCCATGGTTTGGGAGCAAACTTTTTTTGGAGAAGAAGGCAAAAATCCATATGTCCACCTTTGGGAATTTGAGCAACTTTGTTCATGCCTAAATATTTTTGGCATGATACATGAGACCTTAAAATGGAAATTGTTTTTGTTCTCCCTTTCAGAGAGGGTGAAACAATGGTATGCTCATACCGTAAGAAGTGTAAATGGAGATTGGGATGAACTTTGAGACAAATTTTGTCTTGCTTTTTTCCCTATTTCTAGGATTATCACTCTTTGTCTTGAAATTCTTACTTTTCAACAAAAGGAGAAGGAAACTTTAGGAGCAGCCTGGGCAAGGTTTTCGAGTTTAATCACATCTGGCCCAGATTTGTCTATGCCTGACCATGTTCTTCTACAACACTTTCATTATGGCCTTAACAAAGAAGCTGCCCTTTTTCTTGATATCTCTTCAGGAGGGTCATTCTCTCATAAAACTGTTAGTGAGGGGAAAGTAATCCTTGATAAAATCCTTGAAAACACCCCTTACACTGGCGTCTATGATGAATTCCCCGAAGAAGTCGAGATAAGCCCCGAGTCAAAAGAGGAGGAACCTACAACCGAATTAGAAATTCCAATTGATTCTTCTCATAATTTGGTTGCTAAAAAACCTCCCATTGAGGGAACACAAAACCAAGTAAAGGATGATGAACCTTCTCCTTTAGAGTTTCCCTTTGAATTCGAGGAAGATCTCTTTGAAGATTATGGAAATACCTCAAATTTGCCCATCCAAGCAAGACATCAAAAGTTTCTCATCGGCCATGAGTTCATATAGAACACATCAAAAGTTCATATACACCGTCTGACCCACACAAAGAATCAGTTCATATAGAACACATCAAAAGTTTCTCATCGGCCATGAGTTACGAATGGCTGACGGAAGCAGAGTTATCTCTTGAGGTAGCTCGAATCACCTCCCCTTCAACCATTCTTTTGTACCAAGTTTGGGGGTCCGCTATGAAAATGCACTATAATCCTAACTTCATTTCGAAGGCATTAGCCAATACACTTTACCTCGACACATCCTTAACCCCATCTCAAAAACTTCTACAAAGCCTACCAGTATTTATTCTTGAAAGCCATGGGGTCTTAAGGACTGTTCCTGTCACAATCAATAACTCTAGGATATGTCTAGATTTTCACATTTATGACATCTTGGAGATTCCTCTCTTGATTGGTAGACGGATCATGAGACTTCTATAGGAAAAACCACTACGAGGTCATTTAGACTTCAAGGTTGGGAATTCCACTATTGCCATTCCTCTTGCTCGTTCTATTAACATGATGGTGGAACCCAAACCTAAACAAGACTCCATTGAGGAAGTTTTAATGGCGTCTCTAGAAGAGATGGCTCAACCTGCCCTCGATGATGAACACTTTGTTCAAGAAGAGGAAGAGCTAGTAGCACCCAAGCTCAATAAAAATGAGCAGCCATTACCTCCTTCAATTGAGCTAAAACCTCTTCCTCTTGGCCTAAAATATGTCTTTCTTCACAATAATCAGGAAACCCTAGTGATCATCAGTGACAAGCTCTCCAAAGATGAAACACAAAAGCTTGTCACTGTTCTTGAAAGACATAGATCCGTTATAGGCTACTGACTCCAAGACCTCAAGGGCATTAGCCCCACTCTTTGTACTTATCGCATCCCTATCGAGCCTGACTACACACCTTTAAGGGAGCCACAGTGGAGACTTAACAACGCTATGCGAGAAGTTGTTAAGAAAGAGGTCCTCAAACTTTTGCACGCTGGGATTATTTATCCCATGTCTTATAGTGAGTGGGTTAGCCATGTCCAAGTTATGCTAACGAAAGAAGGAATGATGGTTGTTAGGAATGAGAAGAATGAACTCATTCCTCAATGAACTGTCACTGGGTGGTAGATGTGCATTGACTACTAGAAGCTAAACAAGGCCACTAAGAAGGACCACTTCCTATTGCCATTCATCGATGAGATGTTAGAACGTCCTATAAATCATTCCTTCTTTTGTTTCCTTGATGGGTATTGCGGGTATCATCAAATCTCAATCCACCCGGATGACCAAAGTGAGACTACTTTTACATGCCGATATGGATCTTATGCATATCAACGAATGTCGTTCGGGGTTGTGCAATGCTCTAGCTTTTTTCCAACGGTGCATGATGTCTATTTTCTCCGACATGATCAAGAAAATCATGGAGGTGTTCATGGATGACTTTACCATCTATGGCAAAACTTTCGTTGATTGTTTGGAGAATTTAGACAAAGTCTTACAACGGTGTGAAGAAAGCACTTAGTCCTGAACTAGGAGAAATGCCATTTTATGGTTTAGGAAGGAATTGTGCTTGGACATAAGGTGTCCGAACATGGGATAGAGGTGAATAGAGCAAAGATTAAAGTTATTGAACAACTTCCACCTCCCACGAATGTGAAAGGAATCCGTAGCTTCCTAGGACATGCAGGGTTCTATAGGCGCTTTATTAAAGACATTTCTCAAAATGCTAGACCCCTGACTAGTCTCTTAGATAAGGATGCACCTTTCATTTTTAATGATGAGTGCCATGAAGCCTTTCAAATCCTTAAAAAGGCATTCATCTCAGCTCCAATTATTCAACGACCTGACTGGAAGCTTCCTTTTGAGATCATGTGTGATGCTAGCAACTTTGTAGTTGGAGTTGTTCTAGGCCAAACCAAGGATAAGAAGCATTATTCCATATCCTACACTAGCAAAACCTTGGATGGACCAAAACTCAACTATGCTACCACTAAAAAAGAGTTGTTGGCTGTTGTCTTTGCTATAGACAAGTTTAGATCTTAATTAGTGGGGGCAAAGGTAATCATTTATACAGATCATGCTGCTCTCTAGTACCTCCTCACTAAGAAAGATGCTAAGCCTCGGCTAATTCGATGGATCCTTCTACTCCAAGAGTTTGACATAGGTATTCAAGATAAAAAGGGAGTAGAAAACTCGATAGCCGATCACATGTCTAGGCTTTAGTTTAAGGAAACACATGAACTACCCATCAATGACTACCTAAGGGATGACACCCTACTCAAGATAATAGACTCCGATCCATGGTATGCAAACATCATGAACTTTATAGTGGCAGGCTATGTTCCACCTGGTGAGAACAAAAGAAAGTTGATCCATGAGAGCCGTTTTCACCTATGGGATGAGCCATATCTTTACCGAGTTTGTGCCGATGGATTGTTGAGAAGATGTGTCCCTATGGCTGAGGCTACCAAGCTTATGGTGAGATGTCATGCCTCACCATATGGAGGACATTATGGAGCATTCTAGACAAATGTCAAGATCTGGCAAAGTGGCTTTTTCTAGCTAATAATGTATCAAGATACAATGGAGTTTGTCAAGAGATGCCACCGATGTCAAAACAAGGGAATATCAACTTGAGAGATGCGATGCCTCTCATGAATAATCTCCAAGTGGAACTCTTTGATGTGTGGGGGATTGATTTCATGGGGCCATTCCCCAAGTCTAAGAATTGTGAATATATCTTGGTGGTCGTGGACTATGTGTCCAAATGGGTAGAAGCAATACCATGTCAAACTGCAAATTCAAAACATGCCAAGAGAATGTTCCATGAAGTCATATTTCCTCGCTTTGGTACACCTCGGATGGTCATAAGCGATGGAGGATCTCATTTCATAGATGAAGTCTTTTGGAAGTACCTAGCAGAACATGGAGTTCATCACAACATCGCAACACCATACCATCCCCAAACTAGTGATCAGGCAGAAACATCAATCAAGAATATTCTACAAAAGACTGTCGATGAAATGGGTAAGGGATGGAAGGACAAACTCCCTAAGGCACTTTGGGCTTACCGAATTGCATACAAGACACCAATTGCCATGTCACCATATCAGCTTGTCTATGGAAAAATATGTCATTTTCCTGTTGAATTGGAGTTCAAGGCTCATTGGGAATCAAGAAATGGAATATGGATCTTCACCTAGCTGGCAAGAATCGTCAAATGCATCTATCTAAGCTTGAAGCATGGAGAGAAAAGACTTATCACAACTCCAAGATTTACAAAGAAAGAACAAAAAGATGGCATGATAAGAGAATCAAGCATAAGGAGTTCAAGCCTAGAGACAAAGTTCTACTATTCAATTCAAGACTAAAGCTCTTTGGACATGGTAAACTGCGAAGTAAATGGGAAGGACCTTTCAAAGTCGTTGACATGTCAACTCATGGAGTCATCACCATTCAAGATGATACAGGTAACACCTTTAAGGTAAATGGCCAACGTTTGAAGGTTTATTTTGGGCCACAAATTAACATGGTTGAGGAACTTGATGTGATTGCTCGTTCAATCTTCCTCATAAAATTGGAACCTTCCCTTAGTACAAAATTTTGGAAATTTAAATCTTGTCCTCGTTTAATTTTAGTTAAAATTGTGTAGTTAAATAAATGTTGACTCTCTGGTGTCTCTCACCAGAAGAGTCCCTTGTGTTTTCACCATTTCTATCTATGAATAAAAGCCAGGTACAGTTTTGGAGAAGTGTGTGGGTGTGCAATACTCCCATTGTGAACAAATGCACTTAAGTACATCATGAACTGGTGAAGGAGCCTACACACAACTTTTGGGATTTGGTTTCATCCTTCTCCACTAGTTCACATGCTTACTCCCTATTTTGCACTTGTTTAAACATGCAAATTAAAAAGAACCAAGTTTCACACTTAAAGTTAAAAAATTGAAAGTGAATATGAATATAGCTCTTTAAGATTGGCATGCATAATATTTATTCCTTACATATACTTAGTGCTTGTGGGAAAAAATATCATATAGGAAAATCATATTAACTAAGTTGTTGTGGAGTGTGATATAGCTCTGGATTAGAAATCCTACCGATTCTAGTCAAGGTGCTTGGAGAATTTTTTTGATAAAAATATTATAAAACCATAGTGTCATATGCTCCTCAATGGTGAGAAATAACCTACCAGAGTCATATGCTCCTTGCTTTGTGTTGAGTTTTATCAAGTCTTGTTGACCCTTGTTGAGAGATTAATCATGCTCCTAAGATCAAGAACACGTACACACCACATATATGTGTTGCTTCTACACTTGAAGTATGCAAAAACATGTCTTTCATCCAGCTCAAAATGTTTGACTCCTATACTGGGGGTGATGCTTGATAGGTTTATCCACCAAATAAATGCTCCAAGTTTTTATGAATGTCTCTCTTGAAAAGTTTTGTTGCATGAAAAGAGACATGGGGCTATGCAATAGAAAAAAGTGAAAAAAAAGAAAGAAGAAAAAAAGAAAAAAGTTGAAAAATGGACACAAAGATATCTGGAGTATTGAAAACAATGGGTACAAAGATGCCCGCCATGAAAAAAAAGAGAGATAGTCCCTGCTCTTTCAAATATTTCAAGTTTCAATAAGAGAGATATGTTTCAAAGAGCATGGTAGAATTATGTTAGCCACCAAATATTCCACACACATACATATCTTGATCTAAGAGTATGACATTTCCCTCTTTGGATCTGGGATTTGACTTTACAATATATGCAAAGTAAGTATGCTACATATTTTATCTCTACCTTAAACTCCGCATAAGCTTTTTAGAAGTAGGAAGGAATAGAAGGCATTCCTAAGTTGTGCCTTGGTGAGGAATCATACACCATTGAGCGATTGAGAGTACCATTTGAGGAGTATAAAGTGAGCTATGCTTTTCTTGTGAAAATTTTAAAAACTCCAAGTCTCTTATATGAGAATTTGGGAAGATGACTTCACTTCGAGAGCTATTCCACTTTTAAACTGCTCAAGGAGATATGTTAGCCACTCCACATATCCCACAGGTACAAGGAATGTTTTGGAATAATCCATATGCAAGTTCCATGTCTTAAATAGCTATGTTTATGTTTATGTTTATCTTAACCTTTACTCGGGACGAGCAAAGGACAAGTGTGGGGAACTTGTTGATGGTCATTAAACTCCAAATATAACCATCAACTATTGCATAACTTGGCATTAAATTAATCACAAACTATAGTTATAGGGTTTGATTCTATCAAGTTCCATGAGTTTTGATGCTTTCACTTGTCTTGCAGGATATTTAATTTTTTACCAAATAGAACTATCTCAAATAATGAATTGGAGTGCACCATTGCAAAGAGCTCATCGAGATGATCGAAACCGATATATTACTTGCTATATTTGGAGCTCGGAATGACAAGATATCAATTTCACAAATTAAAAAGGAACGCTGACGTTAGCATAGCTAACTCCAGAACCCCAATAGTGCCATGCAAAGCCAACAAGCACTGGGCATGTGGCACTAGGCGAGGCCCACGGTAGCAGGCGCTGCCGGCTCAAAGGGAGGTAGGCGACCAACCCAGCCCATCAGGGGCAGATGCGTGGCACCTATAGGGGAACGCGCGCGTGCATCCGTGCGGGTGGGCACAATGCGGATGCAAGCAGGACAGGTGGCGAGGGCTAGTTGGTGGACGGCGTCGATCGCGCCTATGTGCGCTCGTGCGAAGGACGCGCTGAGCCATGTGGTGCTGTGCTCGCCCAGGAAGTGGCAGGACCGGCTAGGCCGGCCGGTTCAACTGGTCGCCGAGCCCAGTTTCCTTTCCAATTAACAGAAAACAGCGCAATTTCTTTAGTTTAGCTCCAGTTCGGGCACATAGAGTCCGGATTTCTTCACAGGTCAGTTGGGAGGTTCCTTGGCAACAAAGTTATGATCTCCACTACCCATGTAAGGTCAGTTTGATCCGATGACTGCCGAAGAATGTGACATAGATCGATGACGTGGCGATTTCTTGCCCTCTACTCCATCTCAGCCTACATAAGGACGCCCATACCGCCTCCTAGAGGCACACATATACATACCCTATGTTCCAGAGCTTCATAATTTCATACACGTTGTAGCAGTGTCCCTCTAGAGGATTGTCATCTAGTTGTAATATAGAAAATAGGGAGAGAGAAGAGGAGACAGCTAAGGAGGAGCCGGATCTACCGGCTCTTCCTCAACTTTGTACTTTTACAGATCTGACTCATCTCTAGGAATCTCTAGGTTCTTCAATTATTAATCCTAAGTTATTTATTTAATTAACTTCAGTATTTACTTTAAATTATTTATTGGATTCTCGCTTGCATCAAGTGCTCTAGTCTTTGCAAAACTAGAGCAGTAATCAATAGAATAGGTGTGGTGTTTAGTCTTGCGATTACTTGGAATTGCACCCAGCCCTACGGATTGTTGTGGTAGCCTTAGGTGGTGATAACCCTGATGGCCGACGTAGTCCACCACGTTCGGGTTGGTGTTTGTAGGACTGTAGTCAGTACTTCCTAGCCCCTTTCTCATCTCAGTCTGAGGCTGGTGTTTTGATGTCCCAAAGTAAGTAAACCTTGAAGTAACTTTGTGTCGGTACCAACAGTATGGGGGTACCCACATCCAACGATTATAAAAAAACAAAATGACTAAGTCACAGCAAAGGACAGCCCGCCTCAACTGCATACCAGGTCCGTCTCGTATGAGGCCAGCTCGACAGAGTGCCTTGACCACGCTCCGGCTCCGACTCGTACGAGGCACCCTCGATGGGAACGCCTCAACCGCGCCCCGTCCCGCACGACAGGGCACCTTGACCGCATTCTGACTCGCACGAGGCTCGTACACCCCCCGGAGAAACTTCGACTCGCATGACCCCGGGTCAGGGCGCTCGACCCCCTCACTTCACCTACCCCAAGAAAAAAGTCAGAACATTTAATGTGATTACCTGCTACCACCTACCGATATGGCCGCAACTAGGATCGACGTGGGAGCAACGCCGGTGTCAGTCCTCACTGTTTTACCGCACATCCCGTGATGGGAGGTGAAACCTGTCACTATGCACACCTTACCGTGCACTGTTTATCGTCAGTCACCCTCGAGGGAGGATACGACAAGGCCCATATTCCGCAATCTCGGGGATCCAGCCTTATCTGTCCGGCCTCGACCCGGCTCTGACCCAGTCTCGACGCCCAGCACAGTTCAACAGGGAGGGAAGGTCGGCATGGCACGGTGCTCTGGGTCATTTTGCCGTCTCGTCCCCAACGTCACCATGGTGTCCAGGGATGGCCGGCCATTCCCAGGGCATGTCGCTACAGTCACCTCAATAGGGATCGACAAAACATCGCCTCAGGGCTCCCAGGTGCCCTGGCCTCCTCCGACCCTATAAAAAGGGCAGGCCAAGACCCTACAAGGGGAGAGGGACAACAGGCAGACTCAAGTCCAAAGCCCAGTACCGAGCAATCCAAGACTTCCATCACAGAGATCAACATCTCAAGCAATCATCTTTGTACTCTTTTTTCTCTCTTTGAGACTTGGGCTCACCGCCCTCTCTCGCAAGCTTGTAACCCCTACACAAGCACCCCGGTGTGAGGAAATACAAAACTATCCCCCCGCTGGACGTAAGGCCTTCTCTTGCCCGAACCAGGATAAACCCCCGTGTGTTCTCCTTGCATCACCATCTAGGATAGGGACACATAGCACTCACTTGTCGGTTTAGGACCCCCACGGGACCGAACACCGACAGTTGGTGCACCAGGTAGGGGACCGCTGTGTGCCAACATCGCTTTCTCACCAATCTTTCCTGGATGGCTGACCCCGAGTGTCCACTCCTGTTGGCCACGGTGATTTGGTTCGGAAGTTTGGAGTTCATGTCGCTTGGCCACGGCTACGACATGGTCCTCCTCCCGCCCAGGCACCCTATCGATGAGGATTTTGAGCTCTCCCAGCCTGGGGGAGCACTCCGCCGATATCGTCGCTCTCGACAGGCGCGAGCCGCCAGACGACGACGAGCTCGGTGCAACACCGTCTCTACCTCACGGAGGGTGGAGGGATTCCCCGATCCGGTGCCTCTCAGCCAGACGCCAACCCAGATTTCCTCGTTGAGGGTCTGTGTAGGATGAGCTTGGCTGAGGGTAAGATGCCGACGGAGAATTCCGCCGCTCCCCCATCTAGTGAGACACCGCCGCTACCTAATCCAGTCACTTCGACGCGTGCAACGATATCTCCATCAACATTCCCGTTTGGGCTAGACCCGGTCGCCCGGGCGTACGCTTCCTCTGTGAGCACTAACATGAGTGCTTACGAGGAACTCCTCGGCCACCATCTACGCTCCACTCTGGACCTTGTTGCATCAACACCGGCCTCTGAGTATCTGGACTCTACGGAGACCCCGAAATCAGAGCCCCGTGTGATTGCTTCTCAACGTTGCGACCACGGAGGTGATTTGCAACGGTCTCACATTCCCCCATCATATTACTACTTCGACGCCCCTAACTCTGACTCGGCTGACGATACCTACGATCCGACCCGCGAGTGCTTCAACATCGACGAAGCCAGCGCGTCGGAATCGGAGGACGAGGAGTCGGTTGAAGGAAGGCACACGCCACCTCATGTCGAGCTCCCTGCCGAATGAGACGAGGCTCAATTCCTTGCGGATCAAGGAATGCAGCTCGAGCAAATTCGTGAGTTGCAGGATAGGCTCGACGAGGAACGAGAAAATCTGCACCTACTCCAACAAACCCTCGAGCGTGAGTGTGTGGCACACGCGCTTGGCGGGAGAGCTCGCGAGAGGGCTCGCGACGTCAATCGTCGCATCGACGAGGACCGGGTGGTCGACCCCCCGGTTTTCGCTCGAGTCAGCCAGAACGTCGTCGCCGCCACCATGCTCCTCCACAACATGCCCGAGCCGTCAAACCCCGACGCTCATCGAGCTCGAGATGAAATTCGAGAACTCCTCGAGACCGCTGCCATGCAGCAGGCCGAGAGCTCTACCTCGAGGCGACGCGAGCCAGCCTCAGAGCGGCTCGTCGAGCCCTCCCAACAGGAGAGAGAGGCCTCGGTTCATCCTGAGCCTTCCCGGCGAAACAAGGCGGCGCCTGCCCCCGAGCACATTGCCGACGATCACGAACCCCGAGACACCCGTGGCAACATCGTCGAGTGCCGCACACACAAACATGGTGACGGTGTGGCTCAAGGTTACCGTGTGCACAGAGGCGGGCACTACGACGGCTCAGAAGATCGTAGCCCTTCACCCGAGCCTCCGGGCCCTCGGGTCTTCAGTAAGGCTATCCGGGAGACGGTGCTCCCGGCTTGGTTTCACCCTCCCACGACTCTCACCAAGTACAACGGCGAGACCAAACCCGAACTTTGGCTCACCGATTTCCGCTTGGCATGTCAGCTAGGCGGGGCCACCGACAACCGGGTCATCATTCGACAACTCCCCTGTTCCTCTCCGACACTGCCCGAGCCTGGCTTGAGGATCTTCCACCTCGACAGATCCACGACTGGGACGATCTTGTGAGGGTGTTCGAGGTAAACTTCAAGGGGACCTACATGTGCCTCGGCAACTCGTGGGACCCCAGAGTTGCAAGCAAAAACCGGGTGAATCCCTCCGGGATTACATCCGGCGCTTCTCCAGGCAGCGCACCGAGCTCCCCAACGTCACCGACTCAGACGTGATCATGGCCTTCCTCTCCGGAACCACCTGCAAGGAGTTGGTCCGAGAGTTGGGCCGTAACACCCCACTCACTACCAACGGATTGATGGACATCGTCACCAACTTTGCCCTGGCGAGGAGGCAGTTGGTGCCATCTTTAGCGGTGACCAGGAAAAAGGGAAGCAAAAGGTCGACGATCCCGCGGGCTCTAGTCGAGGCTCCAAGAGAAACAACCGAAGAAAGAAGAAGAGCCAGCAGAGCAAGCTCGAGGCCCCGGCCGATGAACTTGTCGCTGCTGTCGAACGCAAGAAACCTCGAGGCCCCCCGGTGGGGGCATCTTTGACAAAATGCTCAAAGAGCCGTGTCCCTACCACAAGGGACCCACTAACCATAACCTCGAAGATTGTCACATGCTTCGCAGGTACTTTGAGGGCGTATGCGTCAAGAAGGACGACAAGAAGGAAGATCCCAAGGGCGATGACAAGGATGGGGGGTTCCCCGAGATCCATGACTGCTTCATGATCTATGGAGGACCCTCGACCCGCCTCTCAATGCGCCAACGCAAACGAGAGCGGCGTGAGGTTTTCTCCGTGCAACCGGCAGTCCCCCACTTCCTTGACTGGTCTGAGATGGCCATCACTTTCGACCGTGATGATCATCCTGACTACGTCCCCAATCCGGGAGTCTACCTGCTTGTTGTTGATCCCATCATCGCCAACACACGCCTGACCAAGGTACTCATGGACGGCGGAAGCAGCCTCAATATCATCTATGCTTAGACCCTCGACCTCCTGGGGGTCAAGAGAACGCGCCTCCAACCCAGCGTCGGGGGTTTCCACGGAGTTGTGCTAGGGAAACGGGCAGAACCCATCAGCTGGGTCGATCTGCCCGTCTGCTTTGGCACACCGTCCAACTTCAGAAAGGAGACTCTCACTTTCGAAGTGGTCGGATTCCGTGGAACATACCACGCTATCCTTGGGCGCCCGTGCTATGCCAGGTTCATGGCGGTCCCGAACTACACCTACCTCAACCTCAAGATGCCAGGCCCAAACGGTATCATCACTGTGGGGCCCTCATACGAGCACGCCTACGAGTGCGACGTCGAGTGTGTCGAGCACGGCGAGGCTGTTTTGGAGTCAGCGACCTTGGCAGCGGACCTCGACGGTCTAGCCAATGAGATTCCTGACCCAAAGCGCCATGCCGGTAGCTTCGAGCCCACAGAGGATGTCAAACTCGTGCCCCTCGACCCTGTCGATCCCAAGGGAAAGGCGCTGAGCATCAGCGCCACCCTCGATCCCAAATAGGAAGCAGTGCTCGTCGACTTTCTCCATGTGAATATCGACATCTTTGCGTGGAGTCCCTCGGATATGCCGGGCATACCCAGGGAAGTCGCCGAGCACGCCTTGGAGATCCGGGCTGGCTCCAAACCGGTGAAGCAACGCCTGCGCCGCTTCGATGAGGAGAAGCGCAAGGTCATCGGTGAGGAGATACACAAGCTGCTAGAGGCTGGATTCATCAAGGAGGTTCATCATCCCGAGTGGCTAGCTAATCTTGTATTAGTTAAGAAAAAGAGTGGGAAGTGGAGGATGTGTGTAGACTATACTAGTTTATATAAAGCATGTCCAAAAGTTCCCTTTCCTTTACCACGCATTGATCAAATCGTTGATTCCACTGTAGGATGTGAAACTCTCTCGTTCCTAGATGCATACTCCGGCTACCACCAAATTAAAATGAAAGAGTCCGACCAGCTCGCGACTTCATTCATTACCCCATTCGGCATGTTTTGCTACATTACGATGCCTTTTGGTCTCCGGAACGCAGGGGCTACGTACCAGCGATGCATGCAACACGTTTTTGGGGAACACATCGGACTAACCGTCGAGGCTTACGTCGATGACATCATTGTCAAAACCAAACAAGCCGACGATCTAGTAAACGACCTTGACGTTGCATTCAAATGCCTCCGGGCAAAAAACATCAAGCTCAATCCTAAGAAATGCGTCTTGGCATTCCTCGAGGTATGCTTTTAGGGTTCATCGTGTCTAAGCGTGGCATCGAGGCCAACCTAGAAAAAATCACTGCGATAACCAAGATGGGCCCCATCCGAGATCTGAAGGGCGTACAGAGGGTCACGGGCTGCTTGGCGGTGCTCAGCCGTTTCATTTCGTGCCTTGGCGAAAAAGCGCTCCCTCTGTACCGCCTCCTGAAGAAATCGGAGCACTTTTCCTAGACCCTCGAGGCCGATCAAGCTCTTGCAAAGCTCAAGGCTACACTCTCTAATTCACCGATCCTCGTCCCTCCGACCCCGGGAGAACCGCTCCTACTCTATGTCACCGCAACAACACAAGTAGTCAGCGCGGTCTTGGTTGTCGAGAGGGCCGAGGAAGCACATACCTTGCTCGTCCAGAGGCCGGTCTATTTCATTAGTGAGGTGCTCTCGGAAACCAAGGTACGATACCCACAAATCCAGAAGCTACTATATGCCATCGTCCTGACACGGTGCAAACTCCGTCACTACTTCGAGGGTCACCCGGTGACTGTGGTTTCTTCTTTCCCCTTAGGAGAGATAGCCCAGAACCGGGAAGCCTCGGGTAGGATTGCCAAGTGGGCAGTCGAGCTCATGGGCGAGACCCTATCTTATGCGCCGCACAAAGCTATTAAGTCACAGGTGTTAGCGGATTTCCTGGCAGAATGGACCGACACCCAACTCCCCCCTGTACAGCTCCAAGCTGAGCTGTGGACCATGTACTTCGATGGGTCGTTGATGAAAACAGGAGCAGGCGCGGGTTTGCTCTTCATCTCGCCCCTCGGGGTTCACATGCGCTACGTCATCCGGCTTCATTTTCCTGTGTTGAATAATGTCGCCGAATACGAGGCGCTCGTCACGGGTCTAAGAATTGCCATCGAACTCAGGGTCCGGCACCTTGATGTTCGAGGCGACTCCCAGCTTGTAATCGACCAGGTCATGAAAAACTCAAGCTGCCGTGATCCCAAGATGGAAGCCTACTGCGAAGAAGTGCGGCGCCTTGAGAACAAGTTTCACGGCCTCGAGCTTAACCACATCGCACGCAGGTATAATGAGGCCGCCGATGAACTGGCGAAAATCACATCCAATCGAACTACGATTCCACCAGACGTTTTCGCAAAAGATCTCCAGCAGCCCTCCGTCGACCTCGGGTCGGAAGGAGGGGTCGACGGGCCATCGCTCGACCCCCACCTGTGACAGAAGCCCCCTCGACCGGGGCTGAAGCCATGCAGGTGGAAGGCTCGACCCCGCCACCCAACCCTGGGCCTGACTGGCGCATTCCGTACCTTGACCATCTCATCCGAGGGGACCTCCCCTCTGATAAGACCGAGGCTCAACGGATCGCTCGCCGGGCCAAAACTTTTGTGATCTTTGGCGACAGTAAGGAGCTGTACCACCGCAGCCCTACTGGCGTCCTCCAACGTTGCATCACAAATGAGGAAGGCAGAGACCTGCTCGACGATCTACACTCGGGGGGCTTGCGA
Source organism: Saccharum spontaneum (assembly GCA_022457205.1). Lineage (NCBI taxonomy): Eukaryota > Viridiplantae > Streptophyta > Magnoliopsida > Poales > Poaceae > Saccharum > Saccharum spontaneum. The sequence goes on from CM039616.1 coordinate 39,413,488, forward strand.
TCACCACGCAGCGCCTCGAACCCTTGTTGGAAATGCCTTCCGACAAGGATTCTATTGGCCGACCGCGGTCTCCAACGCTGTCAAGCTAGTACGCTCCTGCAAAGGTTGCCAGTACTATGCGAGACAAACCCATCTTCCAGCATATGCCCTGCAAACCATTCCCATCACGTGGTTGTTTTCCGTTTGGGGGCTTGACCTTGTCGGGCCTTTGAAAAGGACAACCGGCGGCTTCACCCACTTGCTCGTTGCCATCGACAAATTCTCCAAGTGGATCGAGGCCCGCCCTATCACCAGCATCAGGTCCGAGCAAGCTGTGCTCTTTTTCACTGACATCATCCACCGCTTTGGGGTTCCCAACTGTATCATCACGGACAATGGCACCCAGTTTACTGGTAAGAAGTTTTTGGATTTCTACGACAACCACCACATCCGTGTGCTCTGGTCAGCCGTGGCTCATCCAAAAACGAATGGCCAAGTGGAACGTGCCAACAGCATGGTCCTGCAAGGCCTGAGACCCAGAATCTTTGACAAGCTAAACAAGCATGGGAAGAGATGGGCTGCCGAGCTCCCCTCGGTCCTATGGAGCCTAAGAACAATGCCGAGTCGAGCCACGGGGTTCACTCCATTCTTCTTAGTCTACGGATCTGAGGCCATGCTCCCCACTGACATAGAGTATGGGTCCCCAAGGCTAAAAGCCTACAGCGAAAGAAATAACGACGCAGCAAGAGAGGACGCCCTTGACCAGCTCGAGGAAGCCCGAGATGTGGCTCTGTTACATTCTGCTAGGTACCTGCAAGGTCTCCGACACTACCACGATAGACACATCCGCAGACGCGACCTCAACGTCGGTGACCTGGTGCTGCGACGAAACCAGAACACCAAGGGACGGCACAAGCTCACGCCCCTGTGGGAAGGCCCGTACATCATCGCAGAAGTCTAAAAGCCAGGCACCTACAAGCTATCCAACGAGAAGGGCGAAATCCTCACCAACGCTTGGAACATTGAACAGCTACGTCGCTTTTTCCCTTAAAAAGCCTCGAGGCTCTATAATTTCTTTTCAATATCATCAATAAGGAATACAACGATGTTCAAACTTTTGTTTTACAAACAATGAGGAAGGATCGACTCTGTTCCCCCAGAATCGACCCTCCCTCGGGGGCTACAAGGGGGGAACCCCCAGTCCCCAAAAAAAACTTGTACTCTTTTTCAAAGTTAAAGAACTACCTCTTAGGTCGACAACGCTGCGAAAGCACGCTGAGGCTCAGAAGGGCTCTCGAGCCGCGAAATCACTTACGCCTCTGAGGCTACGGTACCTCCACTCACCCCTCATGCCTAGCGGCGTGACCGCACGCTAAGTAGACCTAATGGCAGTTCATAACTTTGAAAAGGAGTACACCCCTCCCCCCCGTCGCTTAAATCAGGTTCTTACACGATCTGCGAGGCCACAAAAGCACCCTAGAGTTCGAGGGCAGTCGAGCCGTGAGATCACTCACACCTCCAAGGCTACGGTACCTCCGCTCACTCCCTTACGCTCAAAGGCGCGACGGTGTGCTAAGTAAATCATGCAAAAACGTGATTCAAGCAGTAAAGGGAAGAAAAGCTCGAGCAAAACTTAAATAAACAGCGCAAGGTTTACGTTCCGAGTTCTTAAGGCCTCCGAGGCCACCACGACCAAAATTCAAAAACACTATCTTATTACATAGGCCCTTGTGCCTAGATTTGGCTCACAGGCCCTCGTCGTCGGCAGGCGGAACCACCTCGGCTACGAAAAGTGTGACCAGACGGCTTCCAGGCTCCTCAGCGGCTCCGATTAGATCCAAGCAGGCGTCCTCGTTCTCCTCGTCCGTCCAGTCTGGGTCGGTGATGAAGCCTTCAGCAACAAGCTCCATGTCATACACAAACCCAGACTGAACGATGGCTAGTGCTCTCTTCACGCCGTGGTGGAGGCTACCCCGTATCCTTTCCCAGACAAGGTGGCCCAGCGCCACCATTCGGTGGACGAAGGAGTTCCCCGGGGCGTCCTCCCCGGTGTCGGTGTCGGGCTCGACCCCCAGGCCGTCACACACGGAGGTGATTGCGCCCTGGAGCATCTGAGTCCGCTGGGTCTCGGCCTCGAGGAGGCTCTAGAAGGAGTTGGCCGCCGCCTGGGCCACCCGCTGCTCCCTCTCCAGCTCTGAAACACAATTAACTAAATTAGCACTAATACGGGGCCATGACGCCAAGGCCGTAACACCCATACTTACCCTCGGTATGGGTCTGCAAGCCCACGACCTCGTCACGGAGCCCCCCGCACGTCCTCTCAAGCCCTTGGAGAGCGTCGTCCCTGTCACGAACGGCCGCCCTCCACGTCTCGATCTCCTGGCGGGCGGTCAGAAGAGCCGCGTCCTTCTCCTGAACAGCTCCGCTCAGCGCCGCAACCTCGTCCTTCAGGGCACCGAAGCGAGCAGTTACCTGCCCGATCTGGACGTTGAGGGCGTCACGCTGACGGCTGACCAGGGCGACGTCCTCCTCGAGCTCTTTCACCCATGCCGACAGGGGCACGAGGTCCTCACGGGCCTTAGCTGCCTCCTCCCTGGCCTTGGTCACGTCTTCACGCACCACGGCCTCAGCCGCCCAGGCCTGCACCGCCTCCTCCTTGACCGCTGTTGGGCATTCTTGACGTCATTACCAAAAGTAGACTTAGTTTTCTAATTCTGATAACGGCGCCAAAAATGCCGAACCTATCCCTCATGCCACTTAAGCCAAGTTGTCATCCCCAGCATGACATGAGAGATGCGGTATTGAAATATGCAACTGCTCTTCTAAATAAATAATAAATAAGATCTGCAAGCGCACAGATTAATACCAATGTAGCATTTTAACCGGGAAGTATTCCAGGTATCGTTATTTATATTTTTACCACTGGGAAGGGATTACTAACATCAATGTTGATTATGGAATGGAATATAGGAATGAGTATCAATCATTGCATGTATAAGTGAGAGCATTCATCTATCTCTTGCATACAGGAGTAAGTGTCACATAAAATATAGATAAAGTATGAATGGTGACAAAGATAATTAATCTGATCAGCTAGCCACATATAATAATGATAAGCACCTCAACAGATATTCTAGCAAGTCATTAGCATGGTATTAGGACGAACTACAAGGATATTTCCTAAGTTATTCTTAACTATAAAGTCTAGCATATCATAGTTAGTGCAAGTACACTTGGCAATCATTGCGAGAAAAGACTACGCCCATGCATAGTGATATTATCAAGGAAGATGAGAAACATAGCAATCACTCCTCCGTAATAATGTTGCTCTGCCTGCCTTACACACGGGAGGGGGATTATATAAGAACCAACGAAGCTGTCACCATCGCGGACCACCCCACGATCCGGCATATAAGGTGCAATCACAGATAAATATGGTCTAAGCACCACGCCTACACAATATTTATCATTTATCCATGGATCCGTTGGATAAACGCTATACGATCCTAAACATGTATATAATTCCAATCTAACTAAGCCAAGCGTATAACTACGATAAACCAAGAACAATATAATCGCAAATATAATCAAGTAGAGCATAGTCATAATCAATATATTGAAATAGAACAAAGTTGTATTCATAATATTGAAGAACAATGATGAACAATGAAGAACAGTAAAGGAATTACCAAGAATCCTCTTGACAGATCCGGAAACCAATCGAAGATTGACTCCTTCTAGTTCCAATCCTATGTAGCTATGCTATACTAGAGATCTAGTTGATGTGGTGGCTCTAGGGCTTGATCAGAGACTCTCCTCCTGAGATTAGGGTTTGAAGAATGAGAATGAGGGAGTGCCTCCTCCAGGGGCCAGGGGTCCTGCTTATATAGCCCCCTCAAGTGAACGTGGGCCGTCGGATCAAACCGACATTAATCGCACGGTTTTCCTTGATCCCTTAGGTCGGTGGAGCATAATCCGCGAGACAGAGCCTGATTGGCTCTCAGGCGAGGGCGGGCGCCCTAGGGAGCAGGGCGGGCGCCCTGCCTCCGGGCCCGTTCGGCCTCCCGTTCGATCTCGTGGCTTCTGGAGTCTTCTAGATGATAGAAAATCGGTGAACACGTTATTATCTCTATGTAAACCCGACGTGTGGGCCTTTCCTCCATATTTTTTGATAACCCCCTGCAGAAACAGACAAACACCAAAACTCGTGGAATTCTGTCAGATAAAACCCTAAGTCTTGGTGTTGGTTGCATTTGGATCCTTTTCTTTATTTATTTGATAACTATATTTGGTACTTAAGGACCGTCAACAAACTCCCCCAAGCTTACCTCTTGCTCGTCCCTGAGCAAGGATAGACTCATTATGGATCAGAAGTTGCTGCAACGCCTTTGAACGTTGACGGTACATATGCTTTCAAATAAGGTCTCATCCCTGAGTTAGAGTAAACTGTCAAGACTTAAAACTTACTCATTTTACCTTTCACCATGGGGCTTGCAACCGTCACCTGCATCTTGAGTGGTTAAAAGATAGAATGGTCTAGTCAAACGCCATGTCTCTTATTCTTGATCAGCTATAGCTCTGGAGTTTTTGCAAAATTTTCAAATAAAACTCAGAGATTCCTTGTATGACTTTCTTGGGTCTCTCTTTTGTGGTATTTCTGGATCCTTACCAAGGCAGTAATGGTATATGCCTTCTCTCTCAAAGTATGTGGTATTTATGGTATAAGGCGTAGTGACATTGCCTTCTCTCTCACCCTACTCTAATAAGGCTTTGATATCTGGAGCTCATAGGTGGGAGATACAGTATACATACTCATAGAACATTTATTGCATAGTCAAACCATGGATCCAGAGAAACAAGTCAATAAGTCAAATCAAGATGTGCATGTGTGGTGAATGAGTGGTGTATGGTGATGATGGTGATAACAAAAGTCTAATGCTCTTTTTGAGGGAATACATACCTTTCTTGCTTTTTAAAACTTTTGAGGGGAATGAGATGCTCTATTTTTTTCTCTCAGGTGGGTATCTTGTACCCCTAATTCTACTGTCGGACACTTGTCCATTTTTACCTCTCGTCTCACTTTTTCTTTATTCGAGGTTCCGAGCACTTGCTCCTTTTTATTTCCTCGTATTTATATTTTTTTTAGAGCAATCTCCCTCTTTTGAAAATATAGCAAGTGGTAGTAGAAATGACTTGAGCATTAACTTCACAGGGAATAACAGGAATGGGATAATGTTTTTGGCTATTCTCTCCCGGGTCAGGAGTAGAATAATTTTGGGTGAATCTGGAGATGGAAATGAGTGGATATATGTGGATGCGTACTTCCGGAGTAGAAGCAGCATGTATGAGTGAACATGCAATTGATTTTAACCACATGACAAGTTCCTAAGGGTCTACACAGCTTGACCACACTCAATGCCCATAAGCAGTAAGTAGTAAAAGTGCGGCTCCTAATCTAACAAGCATGTATATATGGCTGTGGCAGGAATTTAAACTCTCATCATACAGGAACTCATCATGCAACATTTTAAAGATTTTTTTTTAAAGATATAATTCTCCAGAATTCTAGCATCTCTAGGAACAGATAAACAGCAGCTCAACCTTCCCATATCATATCCGTTAACAACTTAGACTTCAGATCAAGTTCTCTTCCCACTAGTTCAGGTTTAGAGCCAGTTTTAAATTATAACAGTTATGTCTAAACTAGAGAGAGAACAAATTTGAAAATTAGGCAGAGCAACTATTCATCATATCCATGCTAGAGTTTTATTTTCAAGATTCAGTTTAGCATAGCTACTTTATTTATTTATTAAACTAAGCAAATATATATAAACACAAAATATTTATTTGGGTTTTCATGATTATGCATCTTTTTATTTTAATAAAGCATAGGTATAAATGTAGATAAAAATACTTATCGGGATAAATGGGGGTACTCTCCCCCAAGCTGGATCTTGACGTAATTTCTTCTGATGTAGCTAGCAGGTGCAGAGGTGTATTTGAATGTCGGCAGCACCCTGACAATGATTAGGATGTCCTCCATCTGCTAGTCTTCCTGAATTCTGTGGAGCTCAAATAGACAACAAAGCTTCGTGGAACTTGATTAAGCGTTAGCATAAATATCTAGCCTTTATCATGTTTGAGCTTCCTTGATAAATGTCACTCTCTATTTTTATTTTCATTTTTATAGAACAGAAAAAATATATTATCATTTTTTTATGCCACCACAGTGAATGTACTTATGGGTTTTATGCCACTCACATACTCACATGGGGCTTACTGTTTTCAACATTTTTTTAGACAGAATGAACATCATTAACTGAGCAATAATTAAAGGGAAAATGATAACTACCAAGTTTACCTCTTGGCACGGCGTTCGGTGTTTTTAAGTCCTCCGAACAGGACTTCTTTTGTTCTTAGTTGTCCTAGGATTTGGGTGGCGTAGACGGTGGTTCCGGCAGCGCCTCCTCTTCTTGTGTAACTGTCTTCGCTTTCCATACCCGACTTGGTGCTTCGGTCTCCTGTTGTGTATCCTCGGGCCTTATGACCTCTCCTTCATAGTCTGCCCATACGTCCTTGATGGTTTGCCTCCTTTGGTTACGGTTACGTCGCCTTCTTCTTATCCTGACCTGCTTAGAATCTTCAACTATATAGTTAGGGTCATTAAAGTAGCGGCGTACCTTCTCAGAGGGGAAATGCATATGGACTTCTCCGGTTCCAATGTAGATGATTGCTTTGACGGTGCCTAGGAACGGTCTTCCTAGGATGATGGGTGGATCGTACTCGTCGTCTCCCATGTCAATGACCTGAAAGTCTGTATGGACAAAATGATCGTTAATTTTAACAGGGACATCGGTTACTATACCTTCGACCTTTCGGGATGTCTGATCTGCCATCTGGAGCTAAGTGTATGTTGGTTTTAAGGGCATGGTCCCGTACAAGAGCTGATAGGTGACTGTGGCCATTATGTTGACGCCTGATCCAGTGTCGCAGAGCGCCTTCTGAAAGGAGTATCCATTGATTGAGCACTCAATGCTTGGCATACCTAGGTCATCCTTCTTGATTAGGAACGGCGACTTGGGTCGTCGGTCTTGACCTTCTTGAACTACAGTGACCATCTTAGCTGATTCGGTCCATCCTTGGTTGTTCTTGTTCTGCTTGTTCCTCCTGTTGGTCCTCTTCCTTGGTTCATGTTGGGGTTGCTCTGGGATTTGTGTAATCTTGTTCTTGAAGGAAAACGTCTCCTTCATCCCCTTGATGTTGAAGTTGATCTTCGCAGCGCTGGCGTAGATGACAACTCCCAAGGTGTTCAGGAATGGCCTTCCCAGAATAACTGGTGACCTCTCATCGGACCCGGTCTCTATCACCACGAAGTCAGCTGGAGCATACGAGGTACCAACTCGGACACACATGTTCTTTAATATTCCTTTAGGAAAGCTTAGTGTCCGATCTGCAAGCTGCAAACACATAGTTGTTTCTGATAAAGGATATGTAAAGAATTTTTCATAGAGTACCCTGGGCATAATGTTGACGCTGGAGCCAAAGTCACAGAGTGCTTCTGGGAAGTCCACCATGCCGATGGAGATCGGGATGACGGGGCGTCCTGGATCGCCTCTCTTGACTGGCAGAAGGTCATTATGTACTCCGACAGCGGGATTACTCCAATAGTTACCTGCATCAAACATGTCTACAAGATTTGCAGATTCTAATCCTTCCGGTTGTGATGGTATACCGGGGTTAGTAGCAGGAACAGCAGCAGCTATTTGATTTAACTGAGATTCAATCATTTTATTAAAGCTAATTTGGTTTTTGATGGCAGTAGAGAAATTATCCATTCTATTATTTATGTTTTCTAGTATTTTATCATTGGATGCCAATTTCTTAGACAAGTTATCCATTAGCTTTCCTTGATTAGACACTAACTCTCTCAGGGGTGGAAAATTATTATTGTTGTTGTAAGAGTTATTACCTTGATAATTACCTGAGTAGTTACCTGAGTAGTTAGGCCTCTGTTGATTCCAACCTTGATTTTGTTGAGGACGGTTGTAGTTGTTGTTGTTGTTGATGTACCTTGCATCCTCAAGCATCTCAGGGCAGTGATTGCCTGAGTGTCCAGTATCTCCACATTCCTCACAAGTCATGTGAGAGTCGTAGACGTTCATGACTTCTCTTTTGTCTCCAGCTTTGTCATCGAGCTTTTTCATGAGTAGGTCTAGCTTTGCAGACAGCATGTCTACCTCCTTGAGCTGGTGCATACCTCCACCCTTCTTGCGTGTTTGGATCCTCTCTTCGTTCCAACCTTGGTTGGACGCCATCTTCTCCACAAGGGCTATAGCTTGTGGTATGGTGAGTGATAGAAATGCGCCTCCAGCTGCAACATCCATGGTCTCACGAGCACTAGTGATGAGCCCATGATAGAAAGTCTGCATAAGTAGCCAGCTTTTCATTCCATGATGGGGACATTCTAGGATGTAATCTTGAAAGCGCTCCCATGCTTCTGGAACGGATTCATCATGTTGTTGCTGAAAACTTGTAATCTTCCCACGGAGAGCATTGGTCTTGCCCATGGGAAAGAACTTAGCCAGAAAGTTCGTAGAGCAGAGTGCCCACGTAGTGTTCTTATCCTTCGTCGCGTAGAACCACTGCTTCGCTCTCCCCAATAGTGAGAATGGGAAAAGGCGAAGTAGTATGGCATCTCTGGGAACATCTAATAAAGTGAATGTGCTGCAAATCTCCAGGAAGTGTTGGAGATGAGCACTTGCATCTTCGTGCGGCTTCCCACAAAACTGGTTGGCTTGTACCATGTTGATGAGCCCTGGCTTGAGCTCAAAGTTCTTGTCGATGTCCGCGGCAGGTCCAGTGCGGATGTTGTCCGTAGTGGGAGCTGAGAACTCGCGGATCGTCTTGTTCGCCATGGCTGCGAACTCTGTTGACAAATTCTGGATGAAACTTCGGTGGTCTTCTGGATTGTATGAAGTGTTGGGTCGAAGTGTTGACTTCTTGAGATTGGCTCTTGCCCCTCTGATTAATGCTTTGGGGTTGTCAACAAAATTTTCTGGAAGATGTCCTCTATTCATACATCACCCTGCAAAACAATAAGAATGGAAAAAAATACAGGGGTAAATCTGTATGGGAGAATTGATGATCTCAATCACTTAATGATGCGAATGATGACTCAAATTCCGTATTCATTCCTTGTTAGTAAATCAACCTTCCCCGGCAGCGGCGCCAAAAATGCTTGTTGGGCATTCTTAACGTCATTACCAAAAGTAGACTTAGTTTTCTAATTCTGATAACGGCGCCAAAAATGCTGAACCTATCCCTCATGCCACTTAAGCCAAGTTGTCATCCCCAACATGACATGAGAGATGCGGTATTGAAATATGCAACTGCTCTTCTAAATAAATAATAAATAAGATCTGCAAGCGCACAGATTAATACCGATGTAGCATTTTAACCGGGAAGTATTCCAGGTATCGTTATTTATATTTTTACCACTGGGAAGGGATTACTAACATCAATGTTGATTATGGAATGGAATATAGGAATGAGTATCAATCATTGCATGTATAAGTGAGAGCATTCATCTATCTCTTGCATACAGGAGTAAGTGTCACATAAAATATAGATAAAGTATGAATGGTGATAAAGATAATTAATCTGATCAGCTAGCCACATATAATAATGATAAGCACCTCAACAGATATTCTAGCAAGTCATTAGCATGGTATTAGGACGAACTACAAGGATATTTCCTAAGTTATTCTTAACTATAAAGTCTAGCATATCATAGTTAGTGCAAGTACACTTGGCAATCATTGCGAGAAAAGACTACGCCCATGCATAGTGATATTATCAAGGAAGATGAGAAACATAGCAATCACTCCCCCGTAATAATGTTCCTCTGCCTGCCTTACACATGGGAGGGGGACTATATAAGAACCAACGAAGCTGTCACCATCGCGGACCACCCCATGATCCGGCATATAAGGTGCAATCGCAGATAAATATGGTCTAAGCACCACGCCTACACAATATTTATCATTTACCCATGGATCCGATGGATAAACGCTATACGATCCTAAACATGTATATAATTCCAATCTAACTAAGCCAAGCGTATAACTACGATAAACCAAGAACAATATAATCGCAAATATAATCAAGTAGAGCATAGTCATAATCAATATATTGAAATAGAACAAAGTTGTATTCATAATATTGAAGAACAATGATGAACAATGAAGAACAGTAAAGGAATTACCAAGAATCCTCTTGACAGATCCGGAAACCAATCGAAGATTGACTCCTTCTAGTTCTAATCCTATGTAGCTATGCTATACTAGAGATCTAGTTGATGTGGTGGCTCTAGGGCTTGATCAGACACTCTCCTCCTGAGATTAGGGTTTGAAGAATGAGAATGAGGGAGTGCCTCCTCCAGGGGCCAGGGGTCCTGCTTATATAGCCCCCTCAAGTGAACGTGGGCCGTCGGATCAAACCGACATTAATCGCACGGTTTTCCTTGATCCCTTAGGTCGGTGGAGCATAATCCGCGAGACGGAGCCTGATTGGCTCTCAGGCGAGGGCGGGCGCCCTAGGGAGCAGGGCGGGCGCCCTGCCTCCGAGCCCGTTCGGCCTCCCATTCGATCTCGTGGCTTCTGGAGTCTTCTAGATGATAGAAAATCGGTGAACACGTTATTATCTCTATGTAAACCCGACGTGTGGGCCTTTCCTCCGTATTTTTTGATAACCCCCTGCAGAAACAGACAAACACCAAAACTCGTGGAATTCTGTCAGATAAAACCCTAAGTCTAGGTGTTGGTTGCATTTGGATCCTTTTCTTTATTTATTTGATAACTATATTTGGTACTTAAGGACCGTCAACAACCGCCGCGTAGGCGACGCGCAGCTCGGCCATCTTGGCACTCTGATCTGAAAGCCGTTTGTTGGCCTCCTCGACCAGAGACCGTTGCCGGGCAAGCACCGCCCACACACTGCTCTCATTTCGAATGAAGAGCGACTTGCGGTGGGAGCGTTCCTTGACCTCCTGATCACGGTTCGAAAAAACCAAAGAGGTTGAGAACCAAGAGAAAGGGAGACACGGCCTCCATCACCACACGAAGCGATCGATCCATGTGTCGACGGAGGCCCTCGAGGTATTCCCAGTGATGCACCTCGTCTCTATCGTTCAGGGCGAAGACGGGGTCCGCGCCGGGGTTGGAAGCATCCCTGAACTCGAGGGACGGTCCCCCCAGCGTGGTATCTCCTCCTCCGCCCGCACTAGGGCCAGCGCGGCGAGGTCCGGCCACTCGGACGACGGTCCGGCTGGGGCGCTCTCCGGCCCCGCGGAAGGACCGGCCTCACCCGCGGCTCCGCCCTCACCAACTGCCGCCGAGGGACCAGCCTAGTCCACGGCCTCGACCCCCTCGACTCCTACCACCGGCTTCCCCTTGTCCAGGGGGGAGTCGTCGAGGGTGAGGTCGACCATGACTGGCGTCGACCCTTCTGCTAGGGCCGGCCCCTCGACCACTGGCACCTCTTCCTCTGGAACCACGGGCGGGAGCTCGACGACCCTGCCCTCCACCATAGCCGCCGGCTCCGCCGGCGGATCTTGCTGCGGCTGCAGCTCTCCCGGCTGCGCCGCCTCCTGTACCGCTGCCGGCGGGACCTCCTCCATAACCACATCCGCATCCGTCTGCTCCGCGTCACGGACGGTTGCCTTGGCCGTTGCGGCCTCGATGGCAGCCTCGGCGGTCGACGATGACCCGGGCTCCGCCCCGCCCGTGCTGGGCGCCACCACCTTTGACGGTCCTGACCCCATCGCCTCCTACTACTTCAGGCGCTCCTTTGCGGCCTGAAGCCTCTCGATCCAAGCGACGTCCTGCGCCACCGTCCGATTAATGACGACGGCGCTCGCCCGGAGCAACTTCGCGGGGGTCGGCCCCATCAGCTCCGCCTTGCGCTTGAGCCTGTGAAGCGAAGAAACGTCAGAAAACGGTACCAATGAAAGGCGACAAAGCGAAACACAGATCCTTACCCGGAAAGGGGCACCAAGGGCCTCGACCCCGACCGATCTGAACCTCCCGGTGCTGCCTGCGGCGGTCTCACGGCCGCCCCCCCCAGCGGGCCGGGTGCTCCTTGGGGCCCTGGCTGGAGGGCCGCCTCGGGTCCTCTGCGCCTCCGAGGCCAGCTGGCCTAGGGTCCTCATGCCCGCCGGCGGCGCCGCCGATGAAGATGCCGGCACCACTGCTCCAGCCGCCGGCTAACCCTGCGGGGCCTAGACTGGTGGAGGCAGCCCGGTCGACCCCTCCTGTAGGGTCTGGGATAGGGCGGCCCCTCCCGTCGAGGGGCCTGCCTCCTTGCCCGCCTCTTCCTCCGTCTCCTCCTCCACCACCATGACCGACACTGACGCTCGGGAGGATGACCCCCCAACGGGCTCCAAGAGCGGACGAACGTCGGGGAGGTCCGCCAGGCCGGTCGCGGCGTTGTACCGCGATAGGGCGTCATCATCGTCCCCGTCGCTGTCATCATCGTCCTCCCCCGAGACCGTCTCAGAGGGAGACTCCGCGAGGGGGAGCCCGTCGAGGGCCTGCTGGCGCCGAAGCTTCTTCAACGCCTCCTTCTCCTTGGCCTTGCGGATCTGCCGCTTCTTGGCCATCTCCTTTGTCTGCTTCTTCTGGGACGCGTGCTGGCGTCGAGCCTCCCAGGTGGGCTGGTCCTCTGGGACTGGTGGCCGTGTCTCCTGTACCACAGACAGATCCTGTGCATCGGCCTCGACTAAATCAGAGGAACCCAAAAACAGACGAAATAAACGAACTGCTAGCAAGAAAACACTTACCAGAGGCTCGAACCCCTAGGTAGGTCGCATGGGGACCTTGTCGACCTCATCCGTCTTGAAGTTCCCCACCATCCGACGTGCCCGCCGGAGTACCTCCTCGAGGGTGAGGGAGTCGTGTGACATCCGGCTCCCCTCCAATGGCGCCTCCGGTGTCATCTGGTCGAGGCGAAGCCGGCGCTGGCACAACGGCATCACCCTGCGCCGGTGGAACGCCGTGGCCACCACCGCCGCCGTCAAGCCTCGTAGGCGGAGCTGTTGCAGCGCCGCCAGCAGTGGGTCTAGACGCTGCTTCTCGGCCTCCGCGACTCCGTAGGACCAGTTCTCCTCTCGGGCGACCAGCACCCGGCCGGTATACCTCGGCAACTGACTCTCATCATTGCGGAGGTAGAACCAGTCGTCGTGACAGCCGCTGTTCGAGGAGATGAGATGGGCCAGGATGTACTGATCTGCCCGACCAGACCTCACCTGTAGGACACAGCTCCCCGCTCGAACTGCGCACCGAAGCCCCTTCTTCCCCGCCTTCTTGGCGAAGAGCTCCGCCTTGAAAAGATGGAGCCACAGATTCCACTGCGGCTCCATCCCTAGGTAGCCCTCATAGACCGCCGCAAAGATGGCAGCCTCTGCAACGACGTTGGGGGCGAGATGATGCAGCTCCACCCGGTAGTAGTGGAGGAGCGCGCGCATGAAGGTGGTCACCGGCACACCGAACCCCCGCTCGTGGAAGCAGATGAAGCTAACCACGTATCCCTCGGGGGGTGCCAGCTCCCGGTGGTCGGGCGACGGCGCAATCCACTCCGACCATGACCGGCTCGTCCTCAGCCACAGCAGTCCATCCTCGACCAGCTCCTCCAGCCTCCTCTCCGTCACCGAGGAGGCGGCCCAGTCATCGGTGGGGAGGATCTGACTCTTGCCTGCCATTGTTGCTGGGAAAAGCTGTGGGGACGGAGGGGGTGCGACGGCGGCGGCGCTGGATGAAGGCGGAGGGCGCAAGGGGCACAGAGCTGTCTAAGGCAAAGGATGCAAGAACGCAAAGGGCCAGTAGGGGAGGCAGACCCCTAGGCTTTGTTTTTATAGCCCCGGCGGAAGCCCAACGGCCGCGCGAAAAGGTAGGAGCAGTTTCTCGCATTTAATGCTCTTACCTAACCGTTTCCCTGAATCTCGCAGGAGTTGGGCACGTGGCCATCCCGCACATCATAACCGTACGCCACGTCGCCCACTACCGCGCTGATCTCGCCCTCTCTCCTAAAAAGACGCGCCCAGCTAATGGGCGGGGCGGGATCCACGGACGAATATTCCTAGACACCTGGTAAACGGGCTCCGGGCCCGCCATAAGTCTCGAGGGAGCGGAAGCTGGCCCTCGACCTGGGTTCGACAGCTGCCCTCGAGCGACAGAGTTAGGGACGACCAGGGATGCGCCCGTACGTGGCCAGGGCTCGAGCCATGCTCTCGAGGCACCCCAAGACATATTCGAGGCTGTAGGAGGAGGTCGACATAGGAATCCCCTCGAGGGAGGCGCCGAGCCCTCGAATCCCGTCGCAGGGAATCGAGATCCACACGACAACTTCTTGGCATTCTTGAGAGCGCGTCCGGGCCACTAGCCGACTCCTAACGACTGGAGCACGGGCTCACACTCGAATTCCCCCGCTAGCAGCTCGCCGGAGATCATCGGAACTCACCCTAACAGGGGTAGTGCGGCGTTCCCCACCCCTCCTCCTCCTTCCAAAGGAGGAGCGTGGGGGTCGAACGACAAAAGACGGCCGTGACTCTGATTGACCTCGTGCGCACGAGGCTCGGGGGCTCGACCGCGACAAACCAAGCTCTAAACAAAAAGGCACGGATCACGCCACCACTAGAAGCCATTCCCCAATAGAACGCATAAAAGACCTCGGAGGAGTCTCAACACTCCACCGAGGCCTCGGGGGCTACACCCGGCGGGTGCGCTCGCGCGCCCCCACCGGAAAAAACCACGGCGCTATGATTCCAGTTCATTAACTAACAAGCCTCTGGGAGAGTGATCACACACTCACCCAAAGGCTCGGGGGCTACTGTCGGTACCAATAGTATGGGGGTACCCACATCCAACGATAATAAAAAATAAAATGACTAAGTCACAGCAAAGGATAGCCCGCCTCAACTGCATACCAGGTCCGTCTCGTATGAGGCCAGCTCGACAGAGTGCCTCGACCGTGCTCCGGCTCTGACTCGTACGAGGCACCCTCGACGGAAACGCCTCAACCGCGCCTCGTCCCGCACGACAGGGCACCTCGACCACATTCCGACTCGCACGAGGCTCGTATGCCCCCCGGAGAAACTCTGACTCGCGTGACCCCGGGTCAGGGCGCTCGACCCCCTCACTTCACCTACCCCAAGACAAAAGTCAGAACATTTAATGCGATTACCTGCTACCACCTACCGATATGGCCGCAACCAGGATCGACGTGGGAGCAACGCCGGTGTCAGTCCTCACTGTTTTACCACCCATCCCGTGATGGGAGGTGAAACCTGTCACTATGCACACCTTACCGTGCACTGTTTATCGTCAGTCACCCTCGAGGGAGGATACGACAAGGCCCGTATTCCGCAATCTCGGGGATCTGGCCTTATCCGTTCGGCCTCGACTCGGCTCCGACCCAGCCTCGACGCCCAGCACAGTTCAACAGGGAGGGAAGGCCGGCATGGCACGGTGCTCCGGGTCATTTCACCGTCTCGTCCCCGACGTCACCATGGTGTCCAGGGATGGCCGGCCATTCCTAGGGCACGTCGCTACAGTCACCTCAACAGGGATCGACAAAACATCGCCTCAGGGCTCCCCGATGCCCTGGCCTCCTCTGACCCTATAAAAAGGGCAGGCCAGGACCCTACAAGAGGAGAGGGACAACAAGCAAGACTCAAGTCCAAAGCCTAGTACCGAGCAATCCAAGACTCCCATCACAGAGATCAACATCTCAAGCAATCATCTTTGTACTCTTTTTTTCTCTCTTTGAGACTTGGGCTCACCGCCCTCTCTCGTAAGCTTGTAACCCCTACATAAGCACCCCAGTGCGAGAAAATATAAAACTCTCCCCCCACTGGACGTAGGGCCTTCTCTTGCCCGAACCAGGATAAACCCCCGTGTGTTCTCCTTGTATCACCATCCAGGATAGGGACACGCAACACTCACTTGTCGGTTTAGGACCCCCACGGGACCGAACACCGACACTTTGATTCCTAGATCAACTAGAGAAACCTTAGGAAATTTCTCTCTCCCCACAAAAACACATATCTTTATCCTTGGACGACCTTGATCCTTGACTAGTATACTTCGCGTTCCCCATGGAAATCAATACCTTGGAATACTCTCGGGTGAAAGCTATAGCGGTATCCATGCGCTTGCGGATTTATCTGTTTGCGTTAAAAAATACCAACAGGTGTTCGTTTGTCTGGACGGACCCGCCCGCGTTGCCTGCTCACGGAATGGACCTCGCCCATGCCTCCCTCATCCGCATTGCCTGCTCACTCTGTGGCATCTTTGTGCTATGTGCCCTACTCGCGAGATGGATCCCGCCCTTCTCCATGCCGCACCCACTCGCGCCGTGTGCCCCTGCTCGCGGGATGGATCTCAACCCTCCCCGTGCCACCACCGCCCATACTCACGCGTCCCGTTGCCACCGCGCTCCATCGGCCTGCTGCGGCCTCTATTGAGGTCTGTGCCACCGACGAGCTCCACACCGGTAGCCTCCGCGCCACTCCGTAGCATCGAGATCCACGCCAACGTCAAGTTCTGCGTCGACGAGCCTCCATTTTTATCCGAGCAGCGAGTAGATGTTGCGCTTGAAAGCGTATGTTACATGCGTTTGTTTTAAGTGTTTCAGATGTTTCAAAAGGTATGTTGCAAGTGTTTCATATGGATGTTGCAAAAGTAGATAGAGATGTTGCATATGTTGCAGTGGTTGTACACTTATGTTGCAAACTTTTGTTCCCAATGTTTTATTTGTTTTTTCAGACGTATGTTGCAAGCGTGTTTATCTAGATATATTGCATATATTTCACACATATGTTTGCAAGTGTTTTATTTGGATGTTGTATATGTTTTTGCAATGGTTTCAAGTGTTTTTCAGTTGTTTTTGCAAGTGTATCATATGCATGTTTCAAGTGTTTCATTTGCCTTAAAACGTATGTTGCAAGTGTTGCACTAAATGTTTTAAAAGTAGATCAAGTGTTGTATCTTCCTCCTCGTCTTCTGCTGCCTCGCCTCGATGTCTCCTCCTTCCAGCGCTGGCTGGGCATCCGCCGCCTCCTCCCTCTTTTCTCGATGCTAGTGATGTTCATGACGGCATGGGTCCATGTGGACATGTGAAACGGCACCGAAAAAAAAACCGCAGACGCGGACGTCCGGACGCTAACAAGACTGATCTAATAACGGTTCTAGTATACTCTGAGGCGTTCCAATGGTACGGAAATGATCGGAAATGATCGGACCAGCATAGTGTCTGACCCATAATCATGACGTGCCCGTGCCAACAGTGCATGCCAGGTTGCCGGCCTAGACATGATCCGCTAGTGCCTAGGGCCGCCCAAATGGGTCCGGCGCATTTAGCCATCTATAATCATTTCTATACGTGTACCCTAAAGATGAAGCCTTTTCTTTTTGTCCTCTACATGATAATCTGAATAATCACAACTTCACGTTAAGACAAAAGGACCCCGACAACGTTAGCATGCCGTCGCCGGCAGGTTGCTTTCACGCAATAAACAAAGGAAACGACGCCAATAGTCGGTCGTCTTCCTACAGTTTTGTTTTAATTGTTATTTCTCGTTCCAAATTATAAAGCATTTTGACATTTCAAGATATATGGTTTTTCTATGCACTTAGATCTATACTTTGTCTTTAGGATGGTGGCGGCCGCTTGCCAGTTGTCACAACAGTGGCGACCTGATTGGGCACCCACGTCTTCAGGACGGCGGTGGCTATGGATTCCACTGTGCGAGGATCCTCTACCGTGCCTGAGTGCTCAGCTCTTCAGGGCTGGCAACTTCAGTTCGTCTCCGACATTTGGATGACAACAATATCAGAGCCTCCTTCATGTTGCCGGACATTACCGAAACGCCGATGTTTGGGACATCAGAGTTAATGTTAGGTTGCTTGAGCTTTTTGAGGCAACCTGTCAGATATGGCTTGGTGCCATGCTCAACTACCATGGTGCTTATGCTCAACTTCTCACCTTTTTACCTTTAGCTCGGAAGAACTCGTGCTGACGACGTGTTGAGAAATCATTCTAGTAATGCGCACACACGTAGCAACCGCATGCAAGCCACTAGTATGCTATCATTCATTTACCTGCACACCAAAGATGAAGCCTTTTTTCTCTTTTTTTCCTCTATATACATGATAATCTGAATAACTTCACGTTAAGAGACAAAGGACCACGACAACGTTAACATGCCGTCGCCGGCAGGTTGCTTTCACGCAATGAACAAACGAAACGACTCCAATAATCCGTTGTCTTCCTCTCTTAGACGCGCATTTGGTAATGATTCAGAAATTGACTATTTTACAATCCGGGATGCTCTGTCATACTAGCTACAAAAAGTTTCCTCAAAACTTGAGCTCGTAGTGTACAGCCGGCCACCAAATAATAGCTAGTACTAATAATCAGATTGCTTGAACTTTGAAGTTGCATCTATCATGTCCATCTACTGGCCGCCGTGGCCACAGGCCTCGTCTTTCCTCCACCTCCACCACACCCAGTCGCCCACCGCCTCCACGGCTCCACCATGGCGTCCGTCGCAGGTGTCAGCATCGCCGTTGGGATCCTGCTGTTATTGCTCTCCTCAGTCTGCTGCATATGCAGCCTTGTCCGAGGGCATCGCCAGAGCCGTGCCAATGCGGCCACCGATGCTGCCACGCCGTCTGCAGCTCTCACCTTACGACCTCAGCCAACGGTGTCAGATCAGTCGCACCACAGCGAGGAGCAGCAGCGCCGCGCCGCACCCGCACCTGAAGGCGAGCCATGGCGCGCCAGCCCGACGTCGGGCCTCCTGTCATTCGCTTACAACCGATCGGTGAGGCACAACGTGACGAGCGGCGGCAGTGAAGAGGCGGCGGCGACGTGTTCGGTGTGCCTCGGCGCATTCCAGGTCGAGGAGACGGTGCGGCTGGCGGCTGCTACCGGTGTGCCTGCATTTGTACCAGGTCGAGTGCATCGACCCCTGGCTGGACGCGCACTCGACGTGCCAGCTCTGGCGGTCGGGCACCGACTCGACGACGATGGACGGCGGCCTGCTTCCTCCGGTTTAGGCGTGGTCGGCTTCAGTTCAGCTTGGGTGCGTGTATCGGTGTATATGGTTTTTCATTGGTAGAGACTAGAGAGGAATATTTCGTTGCAAACTTACAACAAACACTACAATTTCAGTATAATCTTTTCAGACTTGTTTTTCAGATAATGGATGCAGAAAAAATTAGGTTACTAGTATATGCCAAAAGTAATAACAGAATTTACCCTACTGTTTTGTTTTAGTTGTTAGTATTATTATTTGTGGATAATGTGATTATAATACATGTACATGTTATTTACATGTTCAGAAAACGACTCTTCTTTTTCTACCATTTCATAGAAGGATTTCGGAGTTGCCATAATTCCAAAGTCTATGCCTGTTCTGTGAAGGTTCTAAGCCTGTAAGGAAAACTTCATCCAGACAAAAACAAAAAACATATATTGGCTATATACATCAATCGACCAATATTTTAGGAAAACATTCAAATTTTCACCATTCATTGTGTATTTTTGGTTATTCATTTAGTATCAATATATGTTCCGGGATGTTTCAAATGTTCATACATATATTGCATATTTTTCCTATATTCATGTTCTATACATTGTGAATTTTGCAACATTCCTATAGTACTCATGAGATGTTCATGGTGTATTTTGGGTTGCTCATGTAGCACCTATAGGATGTTCCACGATATTTTTTGATTGTGCATAAAAACTCCACGAGATATTTTATGATGTATTTTGGGTTATTCACATGATATTCACAGAATGTACACAATATATTTGATCGTTCGCACAGTATCTATGTTATGTTCTTTTCTATTACTTGACATGAATATTATGGACCATGATTCACCCAAATCTAGAATTTAGTTCCCCTAAATCTAGAGTATTAGTCTCTTGAAGATAGGACATTATTCTTGTGAAGGCAAAACATTTTTTCCTAAACTTAGAACATTGCCTTGCTTCTGAAAGGAAAACATTCTATCTTCATGAGAAAAATATTCTTCAACAAAATATTTTCTAAATATAACTGACTGGGATCTTGTTTTGGAGGATTAATTGTTAAAAAAGTGGTGGAATCAAAATTTAGTTTGTATACCTTTTTTGAAACAGTCAGCAGGGAAGTTCCCTACCTATTTTTTTTTATATTTTCAATTAAATGAAAGAATAGAGTATGTACAGATTACAAGGCTCCCAGAGCCAACAAAAAAAAGAGAGAGTACATTAGACGAAATTCTCACACCAACTAGTAAGAGTGCCCCTAATCTTTTGCTTGGCTTTGATGCAAACGAACCCAAGCTCTTCGTTGAATGCTGCTTTCCAACACTGTAGGCTGCAGCTTTTTCTATCAAAGATAATATCATTTCTGGCTTTCCATATTACCCAACATGCAGTGATGACCACTTCCCTGAAGATACTACTCCCAAAATCAGCTCTAGCTTGTAACATCATACCCAAAGGGTCTAGATTGTAGTTCCATGTTATAGAGAGAAGATTCCAGCATGCTATACTGAAGGGACATTGGAAGAACAAATGAAAGCATGTTTCCTCAACATTTGCATTGCAAAGTACACAAGTGTGGTCCTCCAGAAACATGTTTTTTTCTCCTTAAGAGATTTCTTGTGTTGAGTCTATCCCTGAGGAGAAGCCAGAAGAAAATTTATGCTTACCCAGATTACTAGCAGACCACAGCCAATTGAACAATGGAGAGGCTTGTTGTGAACCAACAATCTCTTTGTAAGCTTTCTTGGATGAATAGTTGCTTGATCCCCAATTATATGTCCACTGATCTTTTTGTTCATTGCCATAATTTCCTTGCTGAATAATATCTTGCAGATCGATCACTTAACTGTTCTCAGGCTTGCATAGAAAGGGGCAGGAAAAATGGTATGGACTTCTTTCTCGAGGAAGATGCTGACTGAACATTTTGGTTTCCTAGTGAAGGAGTAAAGCTAGGGGAATTTTTCCTTCAGGGGTTTATCAATCAAGCTATCAGACCACAACATGACTGAATTACCTTTGTTTGGGAGGCACCTGGAGATACCTCTGAAAATTTCTGAGAGCTTCATGAGGTCTTTCCACTAGAGGGAACCAATGGGGCTTCTTGCATGAGGGGGGTGTTGTTGTTTGCATAAAGTTTACTCCAAGTTAATTTGACCCATGGAATGTCTGCATGATTATAAAATCTATCCAAGTGTTTGATCAAGAGTGCTAAATTCTGAGCTTTGATGTCAATTATACCAAGACCACCTTCCTTCTTTGACCTAAATGATGTCTCCCAAGAAGCTAAGCAAGTTCCCTTTCTGTTGATGTCTCCCCAACTCCAAAGGCAATGCTTTCTATATCTATCAACTTGTTTAATGGTTTGTGGAGGAAGCTGAAGACTACACATGTATAAAGTGGGGAGAGATGTGAGAACAGAGTTCACTAGAATCAGCCTTCCTTGATAGCTTAGCATTCTGCTAAACCTTGTGATCCTCCTTCCTATTCTGCATATGATAGGACTGAATTCCTGAATGTTGGATCTTGTGGTCCCCAGAGGCAGGCCCAAATATGTGAAAGGCATTGTTTCAACTTTACAACCAAAGGTATTGGCTAAGTGCAAAGTAAATTCAGGGTTGGTATTAATGGGCACCAAGTAAGTTTTAGTGAAATTGACATGTAGCCCTGAAGAATCTGAAAAGGATCTCAGGAGACCCTTAAAATTAAATAGCACTCTGGCATCTGTAGGAAGAATCACTAGTGTATCATCTGCATATTGAATGAGGGGGAATTCACCACCAAAGGATTCACTAAGAGGATGTTTTAGGACTCCTAACTGCCATGCTTTGTTGACAATATTTTGAAGGAAGTCTGCAGCAAGGACAAAAAGTAATGGTGAAAGGGGATCACCTTGCCTGACTCCTCTTCTACACTTGAATTGTTTCCCTGGTATGCCATTTAACAAGATTGAAGATGTGGCAGTATGAACTATGGACTTGATCCATTGCAGCCACCTATCTGAGGAACCTTTATGTCTCAGAATTTCCAAGATGAATGGGTGCTCAACTTTATCAAAGGCCTTCTCAAAATCAATTTTGAGGATCACAATTTCTTTCTTGGAGTGATGGCACAAGTGGAGGAATTGAAAAGCCCAAGTTAAACAGTCCTATATGGTTCTCCCCTTTAAGAAGCCATACTGATTTTCACGAACAAGAGAAGGCATAACAATCTGCAACCTTGTGGATAGGATTTTGGTAATGCTTTTGAGACTGTAATTCAATAGGGATATAGGTCTGAAATCATCCACAGTTGCTGGATTTCCCCTTTTAGGAATTAGGGCAATAAGAAGAGTAGGTGCTACTTATGTCCATTACATTTCTGTAGAAGTCCATAAGCACTCTAGTAAAATCCTATTTGATGATGGACCAAGCCTTTTTGTTGAAGAGTCCATTGAACCCATCAAGCCCAGGAGCATGTGAGTTGGGGAGGGCTTTGATAACCTGGGTGATTTCCTTCTCAGTGAAATCATCATCTAGAGTGTCAAGATTCTGTGGCACAATAAGTTCTGAGATATTATATGAAATACCATTAAATTCACTGACCCCAAGTCTAGTTTTGTAAGCTTCAAGAAGAAGCCCTATTTTCTGCTCATGATCAGTTATTTGGAAGCCTTAAGGAGTGGCAAGACTGACTATAAAGTTCTTCCTATGACAATGAGTTGCTAGAGCCTGAAAGAAATTGGTGTTTTCCTCACCAAATTTCACCCAACGAACTGTACTTCTCTGTTTCCAAAAAGATCTCTTAAGTTCCAGAAGAGATGCTATGTGCTTTTTGACTAGCTTTCTTAGAGTCCTTTATAGATTAGAAAGGTTTCTCTGCTCCTCAAGTCCATCCAGGAGCAAAGGACCCAATTACTGTTATGGAGTTTGTTGATATTGGAAAAGCTTTTGCTCCAATTTTTCAGCCCCATTCTAACCTGCTTCAATCTTTGGGAGAGACATGTTGCTGCATTGGCAAAATAAGGGGCATTATTCCAGTGTAATTCTACTATTTTCAGAAAAACTTTATGTTCAGCCCAGTGATTCTCAAATCTGAAGCTAGAAGCTTTTGGGAATTTTGGTGCCAATATTGATCATAAATGGGACATGATCTGATATGGATCTTGACCTTAGCAGCCAAGTTCCTGGAACGTATGGAACGTGGTACAGGAACACGGTACATGGTATGGTATTTTCAAAAACTATGGAATAATAGGGGTATACAGCTTTGACTCTTTCCTTCAAGTAATGGAACGCGTACCAGATCCATATGGAACGTGCAGGGAACGTGCTGGTTTGTTCATGCACGATAGTTTCGTTTTGAAATGTCACTAGTTCGAGTCCTTGCTTGGCCTCTTTTTTTCAGTTCTTTTTATATATTTTATTGGGCTGTTGGCTGCTTGTAGGCCTTTTAACTGAACCCTAAAGCCCATTCCAAGCCAATCACCATCCTGCTGAGAAGCTGCCGAGCGCCGCCGCCCATGCACAGGCCACGGGCACGGCCACGGAGCACGCGCACAAACATCACACGAGCGCACGGTTGCACTCGCCACAGTGCGCACAGCCGGCGGTGGCCGGCCACCAATGCTACGGCATACGGCGACGTCGGGCGCTTCCCTCGAGCGGGACAGTGGGCTGCAGGGTTCTTCACTTCGCTGCTCGCGGTCTCAGCCTCGGCGTCTGGGAGCCAAGCTGCAAGCTACGACGAGCCAGTGACCTCTAGCGACCTGAGGTGTATCTTCTTCCCCGCAGACCCGCACCCGCTTCGTAGCTTCTGGAGACATGCCCAACTTGCCGTGGTTGTGAATCATGTTCCATCGTATTTGGGGACGGCGTCCCGCCATGTTCCCGTTCCGTGAATCAGAACGAAGTTCTCGGATTGTGGAACGTGCCAAAGTTCCGTCCCCATGCTGCTAAGGTCTTGACAGGGGTTGGACTGATGTAGCTGGGAAAGAGAGCCCCTAGGAATATGAGGAGAGGACCCAGTCAAGTTTCACTAGTAGTGGATCAACTTGCATATTACTCCAAGTATATTTTATGCCACTGAATGGGATTTTTCAACCAAATTTAAATTAGTGATCAAGTCATTGAACATATCCATTTCACCTAAGTTACCTCCTGGTTTATTTCTATCTTCAAGGGACCTATAAAGGTTAAAATCTCCTGCTAGCAGCCAATCTTCAATTCAGATGTGTCAAGGTTTAAAAGCCATGTAACAAAGGCAAATTTCTCACTGGAATTTGATGGTCCATAGACATTTGTGAGATGAAATGAGTTATTGTCCATAATGCTACTAAGACTGTGATTGCATAACTATTTGATTGGACCAAGGAAGCAGTGAAAATATTGGAATACCAGATGGTGATAAGCCTACCTGAGGCACCAACAGGTGGGCTAAAAAAGAAGCTGTCAAAATGTCTTGGGCAAAATTTTTTAAGATAATGGAGATCAAAACCCTCTCTTTTTGTTCCTTGTAAGCATATGACTTGACAAAGCACTTTTCGTGATTTTTGCTCTGAGAGCATCCCATTTCTCCTAGGAATTCAAACCTCTGATGTTCCATACTAGGATTTTATTGTTTCTTACTCTATCCATGAAGGAAGGAAAGGCAAATGATGCTATAGTCTGAAGTTCTAGACGATAGACAAACATGATTGCAAAAAACAACAAGCAAGATATGTACAATGAGGGAAGTTAACAAATGAAAGCACATGATATAACCATAACTCACAACCTTAACATTGATATAAAAGATGTTCATAGAGAAACAAGAGTTGATACTTAAAACGAGCCACCACATAAGATCTGTACATTTATTAAGCTTGCACAAACAACGCAGGATAGTTTGGTGACAATAAACAAAAGATAACAAAAGACACCATCTCATGGATAAGTGTCTGGCACTGCCATACTTCAAGCTTCATCATCATCGTCATCCATCCTGATCAGAGCATGGAAACATTAGTAGGATGAATCTTCAGGAACCCAGTGGCAATCCCTTCAACCACTTCCTTGGTCAAGGGAGGAGCAGGAGACTTTGGTGCAGGGATCATTGCCAGGGGCTCAGGAGATAGGATCTCTGTTGTGGCCTTGTACTTGTATCCATCAGTCTTCTCAGCATCTCTCTTGTGGTACACCTAAGAAACTGGTCATCAAGCTGCTAGTCATCTTCCTGGCCCTCCTCTTGCGTAGAGTTAAGTTAGCACGGCGAGGTATCTCCACCAGGTCCTCACTATTCTCCTCCATCATCTCAAGTACAATGCCTTCAGCATCAGGGTCAGTTATCTATGGGGACATTACACATATCAGATGAGCAAGCAAAGAGAGAACCTTGAAAAAATTAGGAAGTGGCAATTTAGGTCAATGTCACATAGAGATAAGCATGAGTAAGGACTGAAACAAGGTACTCTAACAAAGAAGGAGAGTACCTTTGCAAAAAGATTTCTCTTCACAGCAGAAGAGTTTTCAGGAGCCTGAGGGGTATCCTTGCTCACTACTGACTTGAGCTTTGGCACAGGAACAGGCAGGGCAGTGTCAATAGCAAACCCTGGAGCATGAGTCATTTCAAACCTATGAGAAAAGTGGTGGGATCAAAATTTAATTTGGATACTTGGTATGTGAACTATGACTTTTTTAAGTTTTGAGACATTTATTATATATATGTTGACATAAGCAAAGCTATTTTCCATTGGTTTTCTATGTGTGCCATATTGGGCTGCAGGAAGTGTGGGTCTAAAGAAAAAAGTGAAGCATGCTGTGGTGACATAGTACTAATTGTCAGAGCTATATACTTGTTGTTGCTAAGTGATAAGCTAACTTGCCCCGGAGATTGTCCTTTTTTCTCGAAAATGCAAGAGAATTGTGTTTCATTTTCATTAAGAGAACAAAGTTTATAATACAAGAAAGGAAAGGCCTACAAGGGCCGGCAAGGCTGGAAAAGGCGATTACATATGAGAATAACCACAGGCTTAGCTAGAATGCACGTTTGCTAGCTTGCTGGAACTAAGGTAGACAATCCCTAGGCGCTGGCTGCAATCCATCACTCTGCCTTTGCTCTTATGATGGCTATGAGATTGAGAGGCGTAGCTGATTCGTTTCTGAAGCAGCCAGCATTGCGCTCTTTCTAGATTTTCTAGGAGACCAAGGCGAATAAGGAGTCTATCCCGGAGATTGCCCTAAAGCATAAACTTAAACCATAAGTTCATATGGATAGTGGGAAACGAAGGGTGGGAATAGGAAATAGCGGGAGGAGGATGTCTTATCTCTTGTTTGCATTTGAGGAGTGGGAGAAGAAATGGGTTTAGCTTATATAAGGATAAGAAAGGAGTCTTTAACTTGTGTGCCATTATAAAAAATGGTCCCGACTTATAGGCTACTAAAAAGTTCGAATGCACTCAGGTGCTACTCGTTAAACATTTTTGTCTCCCACACCATTCCGTCCACAATTGTTGCTAAAGGTGTCAAATAGAGATGCAAAAAGATAGAAATACCATTAAGCTAGAGAAGCTAAATGAAACCGTGTCTCTAGTATTTTTGCAACTAGAACCCTCCCTTCCATTTTCTTTCCCCGTCCTTCTGTACTTCCGTCCAAAGGCCACCATCCTCGACCTCGTCTATGTGATGTGTCTATGTCCGTGAGCAGCTGCCATCCCATCACCTTCTCGCACGTGACCAGCAGCGGCAGTGGCGGTAGGAGGACGTGGCCACCTGAGATCGTAGTTCTCAATACCGGCCGAAAACCGGTGAAAACTGGTCAATATCGGTCCTACCGGTCCCCCCGGTATTGACCAGTTTCGGCCGGTTTTGACTGGTATTGAATCATATTTAAAGTTTGGCCAAACTTTGACCGGTATTGGCGAAATTTCGGCCGAAAATCGGCCTACCGGTCTTACCAGCCCCCTCCGGTATTTTTTCTTACACCGAAATCCAAAACTATGCCTGAGATCACCTTTCCTCCCGCACAACAGCGGCAGACCTTGAGGCCTTTGCAGAGCAGGAGCTGCCACGCTGCCACTGTCATCCTTGTCATCGGAGGACTCAATGCTACCGAGCTTCCCTTGCCCATCTTCATAGCCAGTTGTGCCGCGGCACAGCGAGCACACAGACCCGTACTTCTTCCTGAGATACATGGCCAACACGGAGTCGTCGCACGTGCCGAGGCAGCGCCTCTCATCGACGTTCGAGACGACACTGGCTGCCGTGGCCTCGCCATCCCTGTCGTGCTGCGAGTGCCCGCTAAGCCGAGGTGGGGGCAACGCGGGGTGCAGGTCATCGCTAGACCTACTCGCCGGCTTGCTATTCTGGTGAATGGGTGTTGGTGGTCCTTAACTCTAATTTCTAACCGCCAATTAAGATATAAAAAGAGGAGAAATTAACAATCTTAATCACATTTGTATTTACTATTAACCAAGTTCCACATGTATTTAGAGAACATTATTTTACAGGTCACAAACACAAATACATGGAAGATTTCATCAAAAGGCGTTTTCCAATGCTGATTTGCGCAAAAGAATAAGGGAGATGCCCACCAAACCAACTCAAAATGGGCAAAGCACCCTGGGGGAGCAACCCATGTCTAGCCCATGGCCTGCCACGTGAAGGCAGTGCCAAGGAGGCTCGATTAGGGACCGGCCGCCCCCCTGTCGGCACTGCTCAGCCACCCCTTCGTGGGTTGGTGCTTCCTATACATGCAGAGGCAGTGGAGTGCATGCTTCATGCCAAATATAGCTTCGAGCACCGCCTCTTGCCCTATATAAATAGAGGGGTACCCCCTCTCTCACACACACCACAATACATTTGGAAGAGTAGATACAAGAGTGACACGATGTAGCAGGAAGAGAGAAGAGCTCCATTCATATCTTAGCTCTCTAGCTAGTCTAGTTTAGGGAGAGAGTGAGGAAGAGTAAGAGTGGAGAAGTATCAGGGTTGTCGGCTACATCCATTTGTAATGGAAGGAATGTCGGGAATGTTAGCTCCCTTTTCACTTGTACCTCAATGGACCTAGTACTACTTGGAGTACAAAGGTTCGTGTTTGTTGGTATAAATTAAATGCACACTAGTAAATATGATTATCCTCAAGCGCACAGATATAATACCGTTGTAGAACTTCACCAAGATTATCCCTGTTTTAATATCGACCCCAAAGGAACAGTAGGTGACAATGACTAAGTCTATAAACTTAACCTAATTCACAATCAAGCTAGAAAATATCAAGAATAAGGAGAATACTAAGGACTTTCTAATTTCAATCTCGATAAGCTATGCCTTCTATCGTTCTATCGTGGGCAATAACCAAAATAGAAGCAGAAATCAAAGTTATCCCCTACCCAGTATTTATAAGCCTGCCAAACCTATTATGGGAGGTGGGACTATAGAGGATTCAACAAATCTATAAAGTCACCTTCGCGAGCTACCATCGTCCGAAAAATCAGGGGACATTCACAAGTAACCCTAGTCTAAGCACCATGCTTACACTACGAATACTACTTCAATCAAGGAGCTACCAAGATCAAAGAACCTAAAAGAGTTGCAAACTTGAAGAACAATATGAGAAAATTGCTTACTTGAATCAGAAGTCGATTACCAAAGAATCTCATAAGCAAGTCCCATGCGAAGGAACTTGATCCCAAAGAATATAGTAGCAGAGAAGCACTAATCTCTCTTGATTGCTAGCCTAGATTTCTATGGGATGTAGAATTAGGGTTTCTAGCTCTTCAGCTCTTGATCAGGCAATACTTCAGGGAGGGGGTCCAGGCTCCGTATATATAGTCCGGTGGGGTGCACGGGAGCCATTGGATCAAATCGACTTAACGTAGGGCCAAGATGCATCCTTAGAGGCGGTGGAAGGAGGTCATAGAAGATGACAGGTGGGGCCCATAGCAGCAGGCCGGGTGGCACCAAGGGGTGGGGCCGGTCGGCACCCCCAAAAGGTTCTAGTGCTTCCCTTCATGCCCGTGTCTTCTAGTGTCTTCCTAATTCTTTTATAGTTTTCGTCAAGGGAAAGTTTTGTCTTTTATGCAATTAAATCCTCCTTTGTATGTTTTCTGGAATAATCCCTGGAAAAATAGCTATCAAACCCGGTTTTCTAAAGAACAGAACCAGGCTCATCATATGTGTGCCCAGGAAGTCCACACATATGCCAGAATGAAAAAGTATCAGAAATAATGTTATTATATAACGTAGACATAGCTATATTAAACACTTACATCAGAGTATCGCAGAATGGTGACTAAACTTCAGACTCCATTCTTCTGAGGGACGGCTGACTAGGGGTAACATAAGCCTAGCACTTCTATCAGTCTTCTAGGAACTCCACCATAACACCATCGATCTTTGAGGCAATTTTACTAAAGTCTGGAGTGTGGGGAATAGCAAGAGTGAGTCCATGTCGAACTCCGCAAGTATAGCAACAAGGTAGTATAGATCCCATAAACTCATGATCAATGTAACATAAATAATGTAGAGCATAAAAAGGTAAACAATGAGCATGTTAGCAATCAAAAGTCATCATCTTAAATGTAAGGATTCCAAGGTCGCTCGTGTCCTTGAGCAGGGCTAGTATACCAGTTTATTAAACTCTGCACAGAGGTGTACACTTTCACTGTGAGTCATGATTACCCGTATGCCCGGGGCGGCCAATCCCCAAAACACTCCTAAGGTGAGTAGGCAGGGTTCACTATGAAGCCTTTCAAAGGTTCTTCTAACAAGTTAAGGCCGCTAGGTTTCCAAAGTCAGTGTGTGTGATACAACTAGTCCCAGGGATCCACAGTCTACTTTTCCCCATTTACACCACAAGGGTAACCTGTAACAAGCTAGAAAAGGTCCTCATACTAAGCTAAAGCCAAAGCCATATAGCCCTCATAGTTGTACTGTAAATCCCTGAGATTCTCTTACAGATAAATCCTCAAGTTGCTAAAAAGCCATTTTTATCGTTTGTTGCTTAAACATTAATCAAGTCACAAGATCATGGTCACAAAAAGAAAACCCAAGCTATACTTGCCTTTTACTTGCTTTACGCCCAAAACAACTTGCTCTGAAAAGCCTCAACTTAATCTTTCATTTGTAATTTTTGGCACTTAGCTTCTGGTTTTCACCTTCGGATCTTCGGCGCTCACGGATAGTCTTTCTTCTACTCGTAGATCATAGCAACCCAACACACTAACAAGCATACAAGCAAACAAATAGGGACAACTAAGGACAACACAACAAACAAGAGAGACACTTCGAAAGAGAGCGCACTAAATGATACGATACGATGCTACAATCGTGAAAACGCAAGAACGACGAAGAATGGAGCTACCATCAAAGAGGACACGTGACTACCGAGGAGTTTGCAACAAAACAGAGAAGACAAACTATATGATTGATTTATTTTAGTTAATGAAATAAAATGATTAGATATTTTTAGAGGATTATCCTATAGTTGAACTAACCAAATTATAGTAAATTTAAAAGTTTGAGTTAAACCTAAAACATATTTTATTTATAAACACTTCATAATATGTAAGTCATTTAAATATTTATAACTTAGGAAACATAGAACATGTGTGAGCAACTAATCCAAACATTATACGTTTTGTGTTTAAACTAAACAAGTTAGAATAAATAAAGGCACATTCAAGTTGATATATTAATCAAGTTAACATTTAATTCATAAAAGACCAAAGATAAAACCACCATTTGCTTTTAACTAAAAGCTCGGTCGCATAAGCATTAATCCAATTAATACTTAACTTATGATTTTCAAAGATGTGAGACATGCTGAACATCGCTGCTAACACGTAGCTTTGGTCGGCACGATTGTGAAACAACAAGAACAGATTTAAAACCCTAAGTACCTTTTAATTAAAAAACCATTAAACTTTATTGTGCAAAAGAAGTAAGCATGTGAGAGCATCTAATTCAAAATTTGTATATGGAATGTGTTTAAAATAATTAGATTATAATTAGAAACATATAGGTTAACGCTAAGCAAATTAATCATATTGACAATTACTACAAAAGACCGAAAGTATAGACAAAAATAAATTAAAGTCATTTAAATAAACATTAACCAAATCGCATCTAAGATGACCTTATATGAATCTTGATTAAACTAAGTAAAACATAATATATTATCCTATATTACCTTTACTCATAATCATTAATCAAATTAGTAGCATTAAACTAATAGGATTATTTGCATAAACACTATTAAGATTAATATGACTAAATTCTTAAACACCTAACGTGACATGATAAACATCATTACTAATATGTAGTTTATGTCGGCTCAAACACAACACGACATACAGAATCACAACCCTAAGTTGTTTTCTAATTAAAGACTATTAAATAATTATTAATCAAAATGCATTTAAATCATTAAAATTCATAGTTATGAATTATGACAAACATTAGCACTACTGCGTAGAGCGCAACTCTACGAAACTAACGCACCTAAAGCGAAGCAAAACGAAATTAAAACGAAGAAACGGCAAAGATATTACGAACCAGTGGCAGAACTACAAATACTTCATCTTCTACCTCCATCCATCCGAAGGGCCTCAGCCTGGGGCGACACAAGAAGGAGAAATATCTAATTTACTACACGAGAGATTTCCCAAACTAGGGGCTCCTCTTACAGTAGTTTTGGTGTGCTTTGCCCATGGGGTAGGTACATACTTATAGAGAGGAAAACTCTCCACCTTCACATCAACTAGCAATATGGTACTAATTGATGTTGCACCGTCCACCTCCACAAATAGGCCTAAATAGACATTAAGGCCCATCAGTTAATAAAAGACATAGGCCTTTATGATTATTGCACATAGGCTTTGAGCGTTGGGAAAAATGAGATATTTATTTATTTTCGGAATTAATTAATTTCATGGATAAAATAATTTCAGAAAAGTCTAAAATTATTATTTAAGCCATGAAAAATACTCCGGAAGCTCCAAAAATTTAGGGAAAATTCTCAGAGACATTATGGAACATAAAGAACCAAAATAAAGTATTTGGAGCTCATGAAAAGATATTTTGGAGCATATAAAAATTAGATAACGCTCGCAGAAAAGCGTGAACTAGCTCAAAAAAAGCCAGAACGATTCCCGAAGAGTTCACTGAGATTGATTGAAACATGAGGAACTAAAAGGAATAATTTATGTTATAAAGAAAAGATTTTAGGAAACTTCCAACGAGAACTTAAGATGAGAAACAAGGAACATTGATTGCCGAAAAAGATAAAGACGTGCTGGAGAAGAAAAATTGGTGCACTAAACACATTTTGAAAGACTTTGTTCGCTCTTAACACATAAGAGTTAACGAGCAAACATCACATTAAACAATAGCCTGTCAAATTAGTTTTAAAAAAATTAAAGATTCTCATTTTTTTCATTTTTTATAACTAATTGATGCTATCATAAACTAAACTTGGGAAATTTTATCCAAATATTAAAACATTTATTTTATTTAGTGTTTCCTATGCACAACCCAAAATTGAAAATTTTGGGGTGTGACAATATCAATTCACCAAAACTCATAGAAATTGTCAGTAATAACCTTGTATTCTATGATATTTATGCATTTCACAAGGAAGGTTGACCGTTCATGATATACATTAACTACTGTCAACAGTGTTCTTCTACGGTGGTGAGCTCTTACTTTAAGTTGGTCTTGTTCATTATTTACT
This sequence comes from Saccharum spontaneum, assembly GCA_022457205.1. Lineage (NCBI taxonomy): Eukaryota > Viridiplantae > Streptophyta > Magnoliopsida > Poales > Poaceae > Saccharum > Saccharum spontaneum. The sequence goes on from CM039616.1 coordinate 39,446,251, forward strand.
TGTGGGTTCATCATCTGTTCTTGTAGCGGATACTCTAGTAGAGGGCCCTGATAAAGACGGATAACCCTCATCGACGCTAGAGTAGTAGTCGATAGCGTAGACATGGTGTCTAGGCTAGAGGCTACCTTCGTTTGCCTCGTTTCCTACAGTTGAGGGGTAGACGACAGGTGGTGACAGCCCTATCTGTCCTTCGTACTCCCCCACATCTGGGTTCGGTGCCGGCTACAGGCCGGAGGTACCTGACAAACTAGGTATAAGCTGATGCCCGAAGTAAGTCTATAGTGGCAAAGCTATATTAACATAGGATCTCTATCCTTAGAAAACCTCACTACCTGAGCTATCTTTCTTCTTGTTATCTTAGGTAAGCTAGCTAAGAGACCTTTACACATCTGTTCCTAATGAAAATACGATACCTTGAATACTTTTAGGTGAAATGCTACAACGGTAATTTCGTGCACTTGCGGATTATTTTTGTATGCGTTAAGAAATACCAATAAGCATTTCTAGCGCCGTTGCGGAGAATGGTTGCTATTTTCTTTGAACCTAATTCGTCCTCGTATTTGTATCTATTCTTTTTTTCTTATATAAAAATATATTTTCACCATGAAAACCACTCCTATCCAATATTGGTCTGTTTCAAAGGGCGAGTTCTCTAAGCCACCACCAAAACCAAACCATTCATCTGGCAGTGGACTCCACCCTAGGTTTATAGCCATGGTTCCAGCACAACCCTTCTCAGGGCAATACAATGAAAACCCCTTCCATCACCTGCATGAGTTCGAGGAGATGTGTTCATGCATGAGCATCTCAGGCATGACACAAGAAACACTAAGGTGGACACTGTTTCCCTTCTCTTACAGAGAAGGCGAGGCAATGGTACACACACGCCATAGAAAGTGCGAATAGGGATTGGGATGAACTTAAGGACAAATTTTGTTTTGTATTTTTTCCCCATGTCCCGTATCATCTCTCTACCAAGGGTGATCTTTGACTTTGAGCAGCGCGAGGAGTCTATAGGTACAGCCTGGGTCAGGTTTTCAATGTTAATACATGCTGCCCCAGATTTGTCTTTACCTGATAGCATATTGCAATGACTCTTTTGTTTGGGTATCAACACACATGCTAACCTATGCCTAGACATGACTGCTAGAGGTCGTTTCACACACAAACCAATGATAGAACAAGTAAAATTCCTTGAAAACTTCATAAACAGGCACACTTCTTCTGTCAAAAGAATTAAACCCCTCCAGGCAAAAGCTATGTTGAATGTTGAGGAGTCCTCATTAGTTGAATTCAAACCCATAGCATCTTTAGGTTCAATTTATGAGCCCTCACCCAGACCATGAACACCGAAGGAAAGATTAATTTATCCTTTGGAGTTCCCTATCGAATTCGGGGATTATGGCAATACCTCAAAATACTTTAGGCATGAAAAGCTTTCACATCCTTCTGAGGAAGTTTCCCTTAAAATAGAGCCATCAAAGGAATGGTTGTTGGAAGTAAAATGTTCCTCCAAAGCAATTCAGATTCTTTCACCTTCCACGGCCATGCCTTGTTCATTAAGGGGAACTAACATAGAAGCCCTGTACAACCCCATAGTCAGGACGAGTATCATGTCAAAATTTCTAGCGAAAATTCTTTTTGGCAACATGCCACTAGTCCTAACCAACAAACTTTTCAAAAGTCCCTTGGGACTATTTTTCGAGTGTTATGGGATCACCAGGAACATGCCAATCATAATAGATGAAACTGAGGTTTACCTAGACTTCCATATCAATGGTATCCTTGAATTTGAGCTTCTGATAGGCCACCCTTTGGATGATCTTTTCCAAGAAAAACCATGCCACTCACTTAGATATCCCCATGGCAGAGCATTATCCCAACCATAGCCCGTCTGAGGAGGTGAAGTTCATTTTCCCATTCATTTCACCTAGGCTTTCTAGTGAAACTGAACATCCATCGCCAACCGCACTCGAACGTAAGCCATGTCCCTCTAGCCATAAAACCATTGTTCTTGATAATGATCGAGGACCAACGTTGTTTCCACATGATATATCTCTTGAGAATGAAAACTTCTATGCCATGGACATTATGCCTAGTGCCACATGCTTTCATGAGGATCACAACCACCTCTTGATCCTTGTCTCCAAACTTTTAAAAGGATGGTTGTTGATACCATTGTTTATCATAAATATTGCAAATCCCGCAATTGCATCATGGCACTAACCTTGTAGCTTGAACAAAAATGCTCACCACTTCATGGTGAACTTGGGAACTACACCACTAAAGATAGCTACAAGATAAAGTTCCCAAGGTCAAGCTTATGACCATAAACAAAGCACTACCGAGAGATACCTTGGATTATCATAAAAAGGGGGATTATTATAAACAACAACTTTCTTATTAATAAAAAGCAAGAACATGTTATCGAGTTAGTATGCGTCTTCGGGTATTCTTGTGTGTTAACCCTTTCAGGTTAAGATCAAGAAGAATAGGGGCATACAATGCCTGAAAACATGAGAGCTGCATCATGCCTTGATGATCTTTGGTAAGGAGACCCTAATCCTACACACTTGACTTTCACACAAAAGTCCAAGTGTGAGGGAGGATGGTGAGAGTCCCAAAGTTTCATATACACCAATGATCATCTTGCTTGAAAAATGATGATGTTAGCTCTACCTTGCTATAAAAAAATAGAATAGAAGAAAGAAAAGAAAAAATCTATCATAAATAAAAAATGAGTGATAAAAATAAATAGAAAAAAGAAGAGAAAGCTGGAGCATTCTCTTCTTCTAGACCTTTGCTATCACTAAAGCCCATGGTCCTTACACACTAGTAGTGTGTGTAACCTAGCCTTGGTGATAACATGCGATGGACTATATACGAGCCGCTCATATAGTAGCTTCAAAGCTTCCATCTACAAATGTTGCTGGTAAGAACACTCAGGTATGCAAAGGCAAATAAAATATCCACCAACATGTTTTACTCATGTTTATCTCCATAAAAATATATACCAGTTCATGCTTCCTTTGTTCATGACACATGCTCTGGTTTAGGTGTATTCTTAAGGTACATCTATAGGCTTTTTAAATTAAGTACGATTCTTAGGTTAAAATAGCCTCCTTTAATCAAAATTTGGCATGGTGTTGAGATTTGATTAATGAACTTTGAGTATTACTTTCATAGAAGCAATCTACTATGGGGATAAAACAAGGTTATGCTTATTGTTGCAAACTTTACCTTAGCCTTATTTATGCCAAATGATAAAAAGTTTGGTGAATACATAAAATAAAACAAAAATAATAATAATAATAATAGTAATAATAAATAAAAAATATAATCAAATTAAGGCTCCCCAGTGTTTTTGACTGGTAGAGCCCTTGTTTGTTTCCGCTTTTGTTTCTCTTTATCAAATAAAATAGGTACAAGCATAAGTGTGGGGGAGACCTCTCTAGCATAACTAACACACATTCGAGATCTCTCCCTAACACGTTGCACAACATCAAATGATCTAACGCGCAGAAGGACAGAATAGATGCTTTAGAGAGGATTGGCTGAATCCCTGGTTAGCCAAACCATTTCTAACTCCTCATAGCTCCTTCATCTTCAATGATTATTTGTGCAACATTACCCTCAACTCCCTACAATTTTGAGTTTGAATAAACATAAATCTTGATCACTAAAATTAAACTCAATTTATCCCTGCTAGCTCCTAATGATGAACAATGCCCCTATTTTATAAACTTCATTTAAAATTTTAAAAAGTGGCATGTTCATGACATCTCCATGATAGAAGCCTGCATAAATTTTGTTCCGTATACATACACTTATGCTTGTGGAAAAACATTCTAATAGGATAATCATGTTGACTAAGTTGTTGTGAGATGTGATATAGTTATGACTTAGAAATCCTACCATTTTTATTCAAACTACTTGGAGAATTTGTTTTAATAAAAAATATAAAACCATAGTATCACATACTCCTCAATTGGTGAGTAATTCCTACCTAAACCAAATATGATATCTTGCAGAATTCAAGCCTTCTACATAAGCCGCTTGTTATTGTGTTGAGTCTAGTCAAGTCTTGTTGACCCCTGTTGTGAGATTTATCATGCTCCCAAAACCAAGATCACGTACACTCCACATACACATGCTGCTCCTACACTAGGAGTACGCAAAAACAAGCTTACATCTAGATCCACTAAAAATCCAGCTTTTACACTGGGGGCAAATAAAAATATGTTTATTAGGAAAATACTCCATATTCTAAAAAGATAATGATCTCTCTCTAAATATGTGAATTAAAAGAAGAGACATGGGCTATGCAAAAAGCTTAAAAAATGGACACATGAAGGTCCAAGTACAAGAGAAAACAGATGAGCACATGAAGGCTCATGTATTGAAAAAAAGGAAGAAAGACCATGTATAAATAGAGGGGTACCCCCTTCTACAAGACAACACACAAGGCAAAGAGCACACCTCACTTGAGTTAAAGCAACACTCCAAAGGGCTTAGGCCTAGTAGCTAGCTAGAGTTGTAAGGGAGAGATGTGAGGAAGAGTTGAGGGAAGCACAGGCTTGTCATTTTCTCCAGCACTTGTACTCCAACGGGTTTTCTCGCTAAGTGAGTGTTTGTGGTTCTTTTGGTTATAGTCTTTGATTAGTTAAGTTATACTCTTACTTGTTTGTGGGTTCGTCATCCACCCTCATAGCGGATATTCTAGTAGAGGGCTTGTCACACCCAATTTTTAAGGACAAAAATAGGATGCATAAAAGACTCATGTGCGCCCCAGGACATGATCGCACACACAAGTATACAAATTACATAGTATCATCACAGTGCTTATTACATAGTGAATAAGTATTTAACACATAGTCTTGAACGATAAATAATAATGACTAATAGTAGATCTCCAGCGGAAACTCAAAACACAGGGACATGGTTGACTTGTTGACACCAAGACTAGTACTCATTATGATAATCTTCCTCATAATCTTCATCTGTTATGGTGGAAATAGCAAGGGTGAGTCCATGTTGAACTCAACAAGTACAACACAGGGTTCATGAGGCACAAAAGGCTAGACACTGTTTAACTGTGTTTAGCTTTTATTCATCATGTAATTAGCAATTGAGTAGCATCAAAGTAATCCACTTCCCATTAATGAACCAATGATCAATTGTAATAAAGATAATGAATAGCATTAACATGAGCATAATAATAACAACAATAATTAAGCATGATATAACAATGGTGATCATCTATTTGTAAATGTTCCAAGGTCGCTCGTATCCGTGAGCACGGCTAGTATACCAGTTTTTAACTCTACGCAGAGGTGTACACTTTCACTGTGAGTCAAACTTCCAAATGCATGGGGAGGCCATTCCCAAAACACCGGAAACCATATAAAGCCACTTAAAGGTTCATCTAACAAGTTAGGGCCATTAGATTCACTCGGTAGGCAGATGTAGGAACCCCCTTTTCAAATGGCACACTTCCTTCTCGGCTATACTCATTGACTAGAGGCTGTCCTACACCCAACGTGGCAAGCCATTCTTATGCCATTTAAGGTAACCACTAACAAGCTAGAAAAGGTCCTTTAAGCAAATAAAGCCAGAGCTATATAGCCCTCACAGCTGTACTGTATGTCCCGGATGATCATGTATAGATAAGTCCTTATGGAGAGAAACCAGAGCATCAAAATAACACACATGCCCTAGCCCCCTTTTTAACAGTAATAAAATCATCTTAATGATTGATTGCTTAATTCATTAATCAAATTACAAGATCATTGTTCATAATTAGGCACTAGCAATAGCTACCCAAATGCATTCCCAAGGTTGACAAGGAATCAGGATATCAATCACTAAGTTAAAATCTCTAAGGTTGTCAAGGAAAGCACATGCATATGTATGATAATTTCAGTCAATAGGTAACAAGGATAGTCCCATATTATACTTGCCTTGATCAAAACTCTTCGAGTGATACTGCTGTTCTGGCTCAAAGTAATACTCCTGATTGTCCAAAAACTGCTCACCTTCTATACTCGATCATCAATCAACAACATACATGCATCCAATCAACACATACACGAAGCAAACAAAGAGATATAATTAGAACAGTACACCAACAGTAACAAAACAGTAATAAAAGTTTATAAAACTCTTCTACACGTTCCTACGATCACACAGACGTAAAGATCACCAAATTTGGAGTTAAAACGTGAAAGATACGAATTTTCTAAGATTTCCTATAGATAAATAAATACTTAATTATAAACTCGAAAATTAAATTTTCCAAAATGACTGTACAACTATACTAACATGTAGACCTCACAAATACAAACCTAACGCAACTTGAACGGATCAAATCAGAGTTAAAACGAAGATTTTATGGCCAAAACAATCCTAGTGGTAAAACTGTAAATATCTGAAAACGTATTTTTGATTTACCGCGAGAGAATACGCTTTCAAAACACGAAAACACCTTTTGGGGATTACGCTTAGGGACGGCGGGTTCTAATTTGAAAAATTTCAGGGGCTCTTTAAGAAATCTACCCCCGAAAGGGTATCTTCTAATATAAACCGCAGATCTCAAGATGGACGGCCCTCATTCATCCAGAGAAAACCGGCGGCGCTGTCACCGTTCTTCCCCAACCCCACGGCGGCGCCATGGCCGGTGGCTCACCGGAGCAACCAACCAAGCTCCCCAGACCACCATTTACCGCAATACCTATACCAATCGACTGAGGAACTCAAGACGATCTCACCTGACGCGAAGATGAAAGCGAAAACGGGTCGTACAAATCGGGCGGCTCAAAAGGGCGGATGACCGAGCTCCTGCTCACAGTGATGGCACAATAAACAATTAGCAACCCAATTGAAGGCACCCTTATGTTCACAAGAACATGCTAAAACAGGTAGGGTAGTTTACAGTGGCAAAACGATGACGTACTCGTCGAATTGCTTCTCGCGGCGGCTTCTAGGGTTCGGCTACGCGGCTAGGGCAAAATTGCTACCCAATTTGCGGACAAAAAGGAAGGGCAGGTTCGGATCTAGCTTAAATAGGTTTGGGACACCTCAATTTGATTGGAAATCCCGAGAACTACGGTTTTGATTTGGTGGATATCACGTTCGAGACCGGCTCGGTCACGATAGAAGGAAGAAGAGGGCGCTGACAAGTGGGGTCCAGTGGTCAGCGAAACAAGGAAGAAAGAGGGCGTGGCTTCGGTTCTGGGCCGGCCCACCGACGCAGCAACGGCCCGTCAGCGCAGCACAGCGCGGGCGCGGGCGAGCAGGCCGACCCGAGCGAGCCTTCGGGCCGCCAGGTGAGAAGGTAAGTTGTTTTATTTTTTTCTTCTTTATTTTCTTTATTTGTTTATTTTCCAAAACCTTTTTCAAATATAATTTTCTAAACGAAATAAAATGAAATAAACTCCACACCACAAAGTAAAATAAATGCAATAGCATGAATGCATCACCAAATATTCTTTTCTAATTTTTTTTTAAATCCTAATTCCCCATTAATTATTATCTAAATTATTTGAAATCCACTAATTCTAAATTTTGAAATTTTTGGGTGCTACAAATTCTACCCTCCTTAAAAGAATCTCATCCTCGAGATTGGACTGCTTACTCAAATAACTGCGGATATGATTTTCTCAATTCATCCTCTCTTTCCCATGTTGCCTCTGCCTCTGAATATCTATTCCACTGAACCTTGCATATTTTAATAATCCGACTTCGGGTAACTCTCTTAGCAGTTTCTAAAACTTTGATCGGGAACTCTTCATAAGTAAGATCCTCTTTAACAGTCAATTCATCTAAGGGTATCTGCTCTTCAGGCACACGCAAACACTTCTTAAGTTGTGAAACATGAAACACATCATGTACTCCAGACAAATTCTCAAGCAACTCTAATTGATAAGCAACTTCTCCACGTCTAGCAATAACTTTAAATGGCCCAACATACCTTGGTGCTAATTTACCTTTCATGTTAAACCTCTTCACACTTCTCATTGGTGACACCTTCAAATAGACATAATCACCTACCTCAAAAACTAAATCCCTTCTCCTATTGTCAGCATAACTCTTCTGACGGGATTGTACCACTCTCAAATTTTCACGAATCACCCGCACTTGATCTTCCGCGTTTCTAAGAACATCCGTACCAAACACCTGAGACTCACCTGTCTGATCCCAAAACAATGGAGTTCTACACTTACGTCCATACGAAGCCTCAAACGGTGCCATCTTAAGACTCTGTTGATAACTGTTGTTGTAAGAGAATTCTGCATAAGGCAAACTCTTATCCCAACTGGTTCCATATTGCAATGCACAAGCTCTTAACATATCTTCTAATATCTGGTTGGTTCTTTCAGTCTGTCCATCTGTCTATGGATGATATGTCGTACTAAAATTCAGCTTTGTTCCCAAAGATTCATGTACAACTTTCCAAAAGTGTGACGTGAACTGCGAACCTCGATCAGATACAATCTTCTTTGGAACTCCATGCAAACAGACTATCCTCTCCATATACAAGGTAGCCAATTGTACTCCCGTGTAGTTAGTCTTGACTGGTATGAAATGAGCAACTTTAGTTAGTCGATCTACTATCACCCAACTAAAATCATAACCTCTCTGAGTACGTGGTAACCCTACTATAAAGTCCATACCAACCTCCTTCCACTTCCATTCAGGAATCTTCATTGGTTGCAACAATCCAGCAGGTCTCTGTTGCTCAGCTTTCACCCTCTGACAAGTATCACACAATGCCACATACTCAGCCACATCTCATTTCAATCCAACCCACCAATATTTCTGTTTGAGATCCAAATATATCTTAGTACTACCAGGATGAATAGAATAAGCTGACTCATGAGCTTCACGAAGAATTGCCTGTCTAACAGCTTGATCCTCAGGTACACACAGCCTCTTTCCAAACCACAAAATTCCATTATCATCCATTCGAAACCCTGGTGACTTATCAATCACTATATCTTCCGCTATCTTCTTTAGTTTCTCATCCTTCAACTGACCCTTGTAAATTTCTTGCTCTAAGGTAGGTTCTATCACTAATTCCATTGTATTAGCAACAATTCCCAAATTCAAATATTCAAATTCAGCACATAACTCACTAGTCATGGACAATGTTCGTATCTCATTGGCATAACTTTTCCTGCTAAGAGCATCAGCTACTACATTAGCCTTACCAGGATGATAATGTATCTCGATATCATAATCCTTAATCAACTCTAACCATCTACGTTGCCTCAAGTTCAGATCATACTGAGTGAAAATATACTTCAAACTCTTATGATCGGTGTATATATCACTCTTATGCCCAACCAAATAGTGTCTTCAAATCTTCAAAGCATAAACTACAGCTGCTAACTCCAAATCATGCGTAGGATAATTCAACTCATGCTTTCTCAACTGTCTAGATGCATAAACAATAACTCTGCCTTCTTGCATAAGAATACATCCCAAACCTTGACGAGAAGTATCACAATAAATAGAAAACTTCATGCTCAAATCTGGCAATACCAAAACAGGCGCTATAGTCAACCTCTTCTTCAGTTCCTCAAAACTAGCTTGACATTTATCAGACCACACAAACTTGGCATTCTTCTCTAACAGAGATGTCATAGGTTTAGCAAGTTTAGAAAACCCTTCAATGAACCGCCTGTAATATCCAGCTAAACCCAAGAAACTACGAATCTCACTAACATCAGTAGGTGGTTTCCAATTCAATACATCCTTTACTTTGCCTGGATCCACTGATATTCCTCCATTAGAAACAATATGACCAAGGAAAGAAACTTCCTTCAACCAAAACTCACATTTACTTCGCTTAGCATATAGTTTATGCTCTCTAAGTTTCTACAATACCAACCTCAAATGTTCAGCATGCTCTTTCTCCGTCTTGGAAAATACCAGTATATCATCAATAAATACCACCACAAACTTATCTAGATATTCCATGAACACCTTATTCATCATGTACATAAAGTAGGCAGGTGCATTGGTCAAACAAAATGATATAACAGTATACTCATACAACCCATACCTCGTAGTAAAAGCTGTCTTTGGAATATCAGAGGCACGAATCTTCAACTGATGATAACTAGAACGCAAATCAATCTTAGAGAACACACAAGCACCTCTCAACTGATTAAACAAATCATCAATTCTGGGCAAAGGGTACTTATTCATGATAGTTACCTCATTCAGTGACCGATAATCAACACACATCCTCTGACCACCATATTTCTTATCAACAAAAATAACTAGTGCACCCCATGGTGAAGAACTAGGACGAGTAAAACCTTTGTCTTGTAATTCTTTAATTTGTTTCTTAAGTTCTTCTAATTCATCTACTCCCATTCTATATGGTCGTTTGGCTATAGGTGCAGTTCCAGGTAATAATTCAATAAGAAATTCAATGTCTCGGTCAGGTGGCATACCTGGCAAATCATCGGGAAAGACATCTGGAAACTCCTCAATAACTGAAATCTCTTTGATAGCATCTTCAAGCTGATTCACCAAAGCGGTTGGCTGCTTCTGCACTGCTACATCCACATTGATCTTATCCCCATTAGGTGCAGTCACAACTACTACTTTCTGTTGGCACTGAATCACTGCCTGATTTTGTTTTATCCAATCCATACCCAAAATCACATCAATACCAGATGTCCTCAACACTATAGGAGTTATCTTAAACTCTACCCCCCTTAAAATCATACTAATTGAAAGACACCGATTAGTAGTTTGCATAGTACCTCCAGGGGAATTTACTAAGAGAGGTTCTTTCATGGCAAGCATGGGTACACTATGCATTCTAACAAATATGTTGGAAATAAAAGTATGCGAAGCTCCAGAATCAAAAAAATGGTTGCAGGAGTAGAATGGACATTGAACGTACTAAGCATAACTTCAGGCTCCGCCTGTGCTGTTTCAGTAGACACATGATTCACCTTTCCAGTATTAGATGATCTCTGCCCCTGCGGTGTCTGCGGATTCTGCTTCTTACGACAATGATTAGCATAGTGTCCAGGCTCTCCACAACGATAACACAGATTGGGGATACTAGGTGCACTGGTCTTCATTGGAGTAGAGTTAGAATTGCCCTGGCGTGGAGTTTGCTGACCACTCTGCTGCTGAAACTGCCTATTCTGCTGATACTGGGGGTCGTTGTTGGAACTGATTATTCTGGCGATTCTGAGACCACTGTTGATTTGAACTACAGCTCCACTGACTAACTGGTCCCTGGAATTTAGAATGAAACCCATGCTGAGAATTAGTACGCTGGCGGTTATTGTTTCCAACACCTTGTCCTTTCATTTTTCTTTTCCTATCCACCTCTCGACGTTCATTATCCAGCACGATAGCCTTATTCACAAGCTCTTGGAAACTAGCATAGTTATTACCCTTCAACTGCAAACGAAGATCATAATAAATCCCTTTTAGGAAAAGACGCTGCCTATCTGCATCTTCTCTCACTTCATTAGGAGCATAGCGAGCCAACTGCGTGAACCTGTCATGATACTCACTAACGCTTATCTGTCCCATCCTGAGATTTCTAAATTCTTCCTGCTTCAACTCAATTATACCTTCAGGAATATGACGAGCTTGAAAATCTCTAACAAACTCATTCCAAGTGATAGGAGGAGCATTGTTAGGACGTGCAGCTTGATACGACTCCCACCAAGTCTGTGATGTCCCCTGTAACTGACTAGATGCATATAACACCTTTTCCATATCATTACATTGAGCGATGTTCAACTGTTTCTCAACTGCTCTCACCCAATCATCCGCCTTCAAAGGATCAGTAGCATGAGAGAACAGTGGAGGGCGTCCCTTCAAAAATTCCCCACGTTTGTCTCTCACCTGAACAGGTGGTGGTCCTCCTGCAGGGGGATTGTTCTGCATGTGTTGCATGAACATCTGCATCATCTGATTCTGGGTATTCATAAGTTCCTCCATAGTAATAGGTGGGTTAGCACCTCCATGACCCCTGCCACGGCCTCTGCCTGACATCTGTTTTCAAAACACAGAAAATGAAATTCAGTATTATCCAAGATGATGTATTCAACGGATAAGCAAAATCTGATTTTCTCTGGGCGAATTTCAATTTCAGCAACTCAGTAAAACTGCCATATCTCGAGTTACAGATGTCCAATTCAGTTGATCTTTATATGGTTGGAAAGCTTACAAAATTATCTACAACTTTTGTTCACAACACTTTTTCTGATTCTGTCAATAAATTAGCCAAAAACTAAACTTAACCGAAACGGTTTCAGAATTCCAGACTGCATAGTAACCCCAACTTGAAACAGGTATATCTCTTAGCTTATAATAGATAATAAGGTGATTCTTAAGGGGTTGGAAAGATACAGAAGTCTAATTATTCTCAGTAAAATTTCTTAAATTTTTCACAAACAGATTTTAAGCTATTTCTAAAACATCCCAGACTGATCCAGAAATCAGCAAAGGACAAAACTAATTTTACCTCACACCCAACTAATATATTCTTGATCAAACTTAATATTCTTAACCATGGAACTTGTAGACATGTCTACAAAACTCCAGCACACATTATAAAGATTCAAATCACATATTATCATAATAATAATCCATCAATCACACAATTGTTCACACCACAAATTGACTCTCGAAACAACCAAACTCAAAATTGACTCGCAACTACTATCGTTCTTATTACATAGGGATTTTCCTAATCCTAATTAAGCTTCTCATAAATCTTGGGACGGCCTAACTCCGCCCTTAATTGGTCAATTTCCTTATAAGCTTACTCCTTAAGTTCTTTTTCCTTTAGCAACTCATCCTTCAAATCTACCTCATGGAGAGCCAATTCACGAACCAATCCCACTGTAGCTTGTAAAGTCAAGGATGAATCATCTGCAAGCGGCACGGTCCAGACACCCTTGTCATGTAAGAAACAAGGAAAATGCCAGAGTGCACCCTGTAATGTCTTGTCCGAGCGTAGACCATGGTAGTTGTAGGCGACATCCTCCATGCTTGTTTCTACGGTTGCCCGACTCACTCGGGTGATGAACTTTGACTCCACCTTAGACTCCTTAGTGGTAGGATCCCTTGTCTTGACCCATAGCTCAGTTTCCCAATAGGAATCCATCCATGGATGACTATACTCCATACTGCGATACTCCAACGTAGCTTCCCAATCGTAGTAGTAGTTGTCCAAGGTTCTTGTCAGCATGTCATGGAAGAAAGCATCAACTTTAGGAACCATGATCAGAAACTTCGTGGTCCACCCCATAACTAAATCCTCCATTGGTGTGTCACCAACTCTTGATTCAGCATCAGATAACTCTTGTTCACCATCTACATGGGGCTCCTGGGGTTTGAAACGGGCAACGTACTGTGCAGCTGACAGGCGGGGATGAGGAGGCATCTATAAGATTTAGACATAGATTAGATAGAATCAATGTATTTTCGCAATAGAATAAGGTAGAGGAAGCATAAAAATTTAGTAATTAACAAGGTGAAAGAAATAAGCATGAAATAAGTGAAGCATGAATGCTAATAACGAGCACTCTAACTAGGCTTGCGTCCTACAGTCAACACGGCTCCGATACCAATTTGTCACACCCAATTTTTAAGGACAAAAATAGGATGCATAAAAGACTCATGTGCGCCCTAGGACATGATCGCACACACAAGTAGACAAATTACATAGTATCATCACAGTGCTTATTACATAGCGAATAAGTATTTAACACATAGTCTTGAACGATAAATAATAATGACTAATAGTAGATCTCCAGTGGAAACTCCAAACATAGGGACACGGTTGACTGGTTGACAGCAAGACTAGTACTCATTACGATAATCTTCCTCATAATCTTCATCTGTTATGGTGGAAATAGCAAGGGTGAGTCCATGTCAAACTCAACAAGTACAACACAGGGTTCATGAGGCACAAAAGGCTAGACACAGTTTAACTGTGTTTAGCTTTTATTCATCATGTAATTAGCAATTGAGTAGCATCAAAGTAATCCACTTCCCATTAATGAACCAATGATCAATTGTAATAAAGATAATAAATAGCATTAACATGAGCATAATAATAACAACAATAATTAAGCATGATATAACAATGGTGACCATCTATCTGTAAATATTCCAAGGACGCTCGTATCCGTGAGCACGGCTAGTATACCAGTTTTTAACTCTGCGTAGAGGTGTACCCTTTCACTGTGAGTCATAACTTCCAAATGCATGGGGAGGCCATTCCCAAAACACCAGAAACCATATAAAGCCACTTAAAGGTTCGTCTAACAAGTTAGGGCCATTAGATTCACTCGGCAGGCAGATGTAGGAACCCCCCTTTTCAAATGGCACACTTCCTTCTCGGCTATACTCATTGACTAGAGGTTGTCCTACACCCAACGTGGCAAGCCATTCTTATGCCATTTAAGGTAAACACTAACAAGCTAGAAAAGGTCCTTTAAGCAACTAAAGCCGGAGCCATATAGCCCTCACAGTTGTACTGTATGTCCCGGATGATCACGTATAGATAAGTCCTTATGGAGAGAAACCAGAGCATCAAAATAACACACATGCTCTAGCCCCCTTTTTAACAGTAATAAAATCATCTTAATGATTGATTGCTTAATCCATTAATCAAATTACAAGATCATTGTTCATAATTAGGCACTAGCAATAGCTACCCAAATGCATTCCCAAGGTTGACAAGGAATCAGGATATCAATCACTAAGTTAAAATCTCTAAGGTTGTCAAGGAAAGCACATGCATATGTATGATAATTTCAGTGAATAGGTAACAAGGATAGTCCCATGTTATACTTGCCTTGATCAAAACTCTCCGAGTGATACTACTGTTTTGGCTCAAAGTAATACTCCTGATCGTCCAAAAACTGCTCACCTTCTATACTCGATCATCAATCAACAACTTACATACATCCAATCAAACATACACGAAGCAAACAAAGAGATATAATTAGAACAGTACACCAACAGTAACAAAACAGCAATAAAAGTTTATAAAACTCTTCTACACATTCCTACGATCACACAGACGTAAAGATCACCAAATTCGGAGTTAAAACGTGAAAGTTATGAATTTTCTAACATTTCCTATAGATAAATAAATACTTAATTATAAACTCGAAAATTAAATTTTCCAAACTTACTGTACAACTATACTAACATGTAGAGCTCACAAATACGAACCTAACGCAACTTGAACGGATCAAATCGGAGTTAAAACGAAGATTTTATGACCAAAACAATCCTCGTGGCAAAACTGTAAATATCTGAAAACGTATTTTTGATTTACCGCGAGAGAATACGCTTTCAAAACACGAAAACACCTTTCGGGGATTACGCTTAGGGACGGCGGGTTCTAATTTGAAAAAGTTCAGGGGCTCTTTAAGAAATCTACCCCCGAAAGGGTATCTTCTAATATAAACCGCAGATCTCAAGATGGACGGCCCTCATTCATCCAGAGAAAACTGGCGGCGCTGTCACCGTTCTTCCCCAACCCCACGGCGGCGCCATGGCCGGTGGCTCGCCGGAGCAACCAACCAAGCTCCCCAGACCACCATTTATCACAATACCTATACCAATCGACTGAGGAACTCAAGATGATCTCACCTGACGCGAAGATGAAAGCGAAAACGGCTCGTACAAATCGGGCGGCTCAAAATGGCGGACGACCGAGCTCCTGCTCACGGTGATGGCACAATAAACAATTAGCAACCCAATTGAAGGCACCCTTATGTTCACAAGAACATGCTAAAACCGGTAGGGTAGTTTACAGTGGCAAAACGATGACGTACTCGTCGAATTGCTTCTCGCGGCGGCTTCTAGGGTTCGGCTACGCGGCTAGGGCAAAATTGCTACCCAATTTGCGGACAAAAAGGTAGGGCAGGTTCAGATCTAGCTTAAATAGGGTTGGGACACCTCAATTTGATTGGAAATCCAGAGAACTACGGTTTTGATTCGGTGGATATCACGTTCGAGACCGGCTCGGTCACGATAGAAGGAAGAAGAGGGCGCTGACAAGTGGGGTCCAGTGGTCAGCGAAACAAGGAAGAAAGAGGGCGTGGCTTTAGTTCTGGGCCGGCCCAGCGACGCGGCAACGGCCCGTCAGCGCAGCACAGCGCGGGCGCGGGAGAGCAGGCCGACCCGAGCGGGCCTTCGGGCCGCCAGGTGAGAAGGTAAGTTGTTTTATTTTTTTCTTCTTTTTTTCTTTATTTGTTTATTTTTGAAAACCTTTTTCAAATATAATTTTCTAAACCAAATCAAATGAAATAAACTCCACACCACAAAGTAAAATAAATGCAACAGCATGAATGCATCACCAAATATTCTTTTCTAATTTTTTTAAATCCTAATTCCCCATTAATTGTTATCTAAATTATTTGAAATCCACTAATTCTAAAATTTGAAATTTTTGGGTGCTACAGGGCTCTGGTAAAGATGGATAACCCTAATCGACGCTAGAGTAGTAGTTGATAGTGTAGGCGTGGTGTCTAGGCTAGAGGCTACCTTCGTTTGCCTCGTTCCCTACGGTTAAGGGGTATGACAGCCCTGTCATCCCTTGTATTCCCCTTCATCCGGGTTTGACGCCAGCTACAGGTCAGAATCGACTGGTAGACAGACCAATTGCAACTCGGTGCCTGAAGTAAGCAAGTAAAAGTAAAGTTTATCCAGCCATAGACCCTATAACCATAGGAATCCATCTCAACCTTCACAAACTCTACCCTTGTGTTGTCCTTGGACGAACTAGCTAGAAGAGTATCTTCGTTCCCTGTGGAAAATATGATACCCTGAATACTTCTGGGTGAAATGCTACAACGGTAATTCCGTGCGCTTGCGGATTATTTCTGTATGTGTTAAGAAATACCAACAAGCATTTCTAGTGCCATTGCTGGGGAATGGTTGTCGTAATTATCTCCGAAGCTAGTTTACCCGTGTATCCTTGTGTTTTATCTTTCTTTTCAAAAAAAGTTATTCCTTCTATCCTTTCTCACCATGAACCCCTTCCATTCAAACAAAAAAAATATTTTCGCTCCTAAGGACAAATTTAGAGCCACCACCATTGAAGCCAATCATAGCTTCTGGCTAAGAACTCTGTCCTGCTTTGGCGGTCAAGTTTACGACCATAAACTAAGCACTACCAAGAGATACCCTAGATTATGTAAAAAACCTTATTAAAAGAAAGAACATGTTGTCAAGATAGCATGCACCTTCGGGTATTCTTGTCACTAATAATTTCAGATTGAAAACAAGAAGAACAAGGGACATACAATGCTAGAAAACATGAGAGCTTTATCAACTAAACACCATGATATCATTTGGAGATGGAACACACTCAAGTGGAGACCCCGACACTACACACTTGAGTTTTACACAAAAGTGCAAGTGTGGGGAAGAATGGTGAGTCTCACCACAAAGTTCCACACACACCAAAGGTTATCTTGGTTAAAAAGGAAAAAATTTATGTCAGCTCAACCTTGCTATAAAAAAAGAGAGCTATGAAAAAGGGAAGAGAAAAAAAGGCTAAAATATAGAAAAAAATATATAGATATATATGAAAAAAGAGAATGAAAATATATACAAAATATTAGTAATAATAAAAGAAGAGAGAGAAGGAGCCGCAAGACGGGTGCTCCTCCTCTAAGCCTTTGCTTACCACCAAGGCGCTTGGTCCATACACAGTAGCCATGTGTGTGGCCTAGCCTTGGTACCCGCCTGAGTTGAACCATGACGATCAAGCCACTGCTGCAGCTGTCTCCAAAGTTTCCATCCATAAATGCGGCTGGTAAGAATACTCAGGTATGCAAAGGTAAATAAAAATTCACCAACTCCTTCACTTATTTTTGTCTCCATAAGAATACAACTTGATCATTCAAATTCACATATCCCTTGTTTATGATGTGTGCTCTAATTTGGGTGTATTCTTAAGGTACATCCATAGACCTTTTTAAATTAAGCATGGTGCTTAGGTTAAAACGACATGGTGTTTAATTTTGACTAATAAACTTTAAGTAATCATTTTCATAAATAATAGAAGTAATCTATGATGGAGATAAATCAAGGCTATGATTATTCTGCAAACTTTACCTTAGCCTCGTATAAGTTATGCTAAAAAGATAAAAAGTTGGGTGAACAAATAAAATAAAGTGAAATAAAAAATAAAATAATTTTAAATGCATAGAATAAAAAAATTTAATATAATAATCACAAAAAATATATTATAATAATGAATAAGATTTAGGCTCCTCGGTTCAACCTAGTAGAGCCCTTGTTTTTGTTTTTTCTGTTAAATAAAAATAGGTACAAGAATAAGTGTGGGGAGATCTCGCAAGCATAACGAATGCACATCCGAGATCTCCCACCAATACGTTGCGCAAACTTAGACGATCATCATGTAGAAGGATAGGACATATAGCTTTAGAGTGGATTGGCTAAACCTTTCTGGTTTAGCCAAACCACACCTGAATCCCTTAAACTCCTTCCTCTACAACGATGGTTTATGCAACACTATGCTCACTCCCTACATTAAGAAAGTTTAAAATTAAACAAATTTAAAATATAAAACAAATGATGCTCCATCTCCATGCTATCCTTTGATGAGAAGTTTGCATACTCTTTATTCTTCACTAATATTTGTAAACTTGTGAACAACTTATCATAGGGACACCATTTTATCTAGGTAACTGGAATATGAAATGTAGTAGGATAAAAATGAGACTTGCTCACTTTTGCAAAGTACTTGGGATTTATTTATAAAATCAAAATCTTGATTAGCATGCTCCTCAAATGATTATAATTCCTACCAAGACCATATGACAATATTCCATGATACAAAACCTTAGTCATATGCTGCTTATTTTTATATTGAGCTTTGTCAAATTGTTGTGACCCTTGTTGAGATTCTCGTCCTACACCCTTGATCAAGATTTATGTATACCCACAAAATAAAATGCTAACTCTTACATTGAGAGTTACGTAAAAACATGCATTTTCCGTCCACTAAATAAAAATACTCTATTCATATGGCATGGGTATCTCTCTCAAAAGTTTTGATGTGCCAAAAGAAAGTATGGGCTATGCTAAAAAAGAGGAAAAGAAAAAAATCCTTGTCAAAGAGCATGAATAAACCCATGCAAAAAAGCATGAAGAAAAAAGAGAAGAAAAAAGAAGAAAGAAAGAGAGAAAGATACCCCATACTTTCAAATAAAAGGCAACCATGAAAAAAAAGAGAGTCATGATCAAAGGAGTACAAAAAATATTAGAATTAGGAAAATTTAAAAACTCCACACACTTGAACAATCATGATCAAAGTGTATGACTTGCATCTCCTTAGATCTGGTTTTTGAGTTGATGTAAGTATGCCTCTCTTTCATACCCACCCAAAACTCCAAAAAAAGCCTTTAGATGTAGGATGAAAAGAAGGTAAATATCAAAAGCCTTTGGTGAGGACTATACACATTGAGTGATCGAGTGAATCATTTTAAGGAGAAAGCTAAATTTCATATTTTTAAAATCAAACAAAACCCAAGTTTCTGAGCAAAGTGTAGTAAGGGGATTTGAATCTGAACTGTTCCATTATTTAATTACCCAAGATATGTGGTAGATACTTAAAACGTTCACAAGTGCAGGTGAAGCTTGGAATAACTTGTATGCAGATTATATATCAAGGAGATGACCCATCTTAGTCCCTTGAACTTTACTCGAGAATGAGCAAGGGTTAAGTGTTGCGGAGCCAGAAATGCTTGTTGGTATTTCTTAACACATACAGAAATAATCCGCAAGCACACGAAATTATCGTTGTAGCATTTCATTTGAAAGTATTCAAGGTATTGTATTTTCCATAGGGAACAGAGATGCTCTTCTAGCTTATTCGTCCAAGGACAACACAAGGATAGAGTTTGTAAAGGTTGAGATGGATTCCTATGGTTATAGGGTCAATGAATAGATAAACTTTACTTTTACTTACTTACTTCGAGTATTGGGTTGCAACTGGTCTGCCAGTTGATTTCGGCCTATAGCTGGCGTCGAACCTGGACATGGGGGAATACGAGGGATGGACAGGGCTATCACCACCTGCCGCCTACCCCTCAACTGTAGGGAATGAGGCAAACAAAGGTAGCCTCTAGCCTAGACACCACATCTACGCTATCGACTACTACTCTAGCGTCAATTAGGGTTATCCGTCTTTATCAGGGCTCTCTACTGAGTATCCGCTACGAGAGCGGACGATGAACCCGCAAACAAGTAAGAGTATAACTTAAATAATTAAAGACTTTATAACCAAAAGAACCATGAACACTCACTTAGCGGGAAAACTCATTGGAGTACAAGTGCTCGTCAAGTTACAAGGCAGGGAGACACCGATAAGCCTGGCGCTTCCTCGAACTCTTCCTCACATCTCTCCCTTACAACTCTAGCTAGCTATAGAGCCTAAGCCCTTTGGAGTGTTGCTCTAACTCAAGTGAGGTATACTTTTTGCCTTGTGTATTGTCTAGTAGAAGGGGTACCCCTCTATTTATACAAGGTTTTGAGGTGGTGATGAAGCTAATTCTGGTGCGAAACCTAGTCTCCACCGCCCCAGCATGGTTCCATGCAACCGCCACTCGAAGGAGAGGACGAGCAGCGTCAGGAAAGGAGCGGCTGCCCCCTAGGACCGGCCGGTCCATGACCAAGCCGCCTCGCCACCGCCTTTGTGTAGGAGGCCTTGGGCTAGACATGGATCAGTGCCTCGGGGTGCCTTGCTTATTTTGAAATGATTTGGTAGACGTCTTCCTTATTCTTTTTCGCAAATCAGCGTTGGAAGACGCCTTTTAGTGAAATATTCCATGCATTTGTGTTTGTGAACTACAAAAATAATAATCTTCCAAATACCTGTGGAACTAGGTCAGTGGTAAATGCATATATGTTAAAGTTTGTTAATTTCTCCCCTTTTATGTCTTAATTGGAGGTCGGATTTGGTCATTTAGGATCGCCAACAATGGGTGGTTGTCGCTGGCAAAGGATCCGACGAAGGCGGTTATAGCTCCCTGCCCGACAAGGGCACGGCGCGGGCATGGCCCCGGCCGGCGTGCGACGCCTCCTTCGCCAGCATCCTCTTGATGCGTGCGCTTGCGTCGTCCTCGGCCTGCTACCAGTCCATGGTGATCGACGGGGTGATTTGCTTGGTGCTTCTACGGAGGTAGGAGGTGGGCCAAGCATTGAAGATCAAGTTGGCCACGGCTGCTGCGCTGCCAGTAGGGTGAATCGGGCAGTGCGGCGCGTGCGTGTGCTGTAGTGCATTGGAAGAGGAAGCAACGTGGAATTTTCACATGCCCTTGCGGCCACCAGACTTATCCCGGTTCCAGCATCAAACGAACTGGACAACGAGCGTGGCTACAGCTCGTCCTCAACCGGCGTCGTGCCTGAACTCCGCCACCATCAGCTCCAGCACGCTGCCCCCAGACTTCGCTGCTGTCCTCGGCCTCCGCCACCACCCACCGCCGCCGGTCACCGCAAGCTCTGGTGGTGAACCGTACAAATTAAAGGACTACGTATAGCTAGATCAAATCAATTAAACTCCAGTTTCAAAAAAAAAAAAACAATTAACCCCAGCACGTATGTATCACGCACCACCTGACGTCTGACGGCTATCCTTTTGGCACCATTCATCAACCATACTGTCCTTTCTTTGTTCGACGCCAACGAACTATACTATATTACCTTCATGTAATAACATTGTTCCACTATCAATAGTTGAATGTCACCACTCGCTGCAAATGTTTCCTTTTATCTCTACGTGACTAACCTGAACCTTGATTGACGACTTGACGTTCGCACGACCCTGACAACGTAAGAGTACCGTCGCCGGCCAGTCGCTGTCACACTTAAACAAATCAAAACCGCGCCAATGGTGCGTCGTCGTTTTCCTCTCATAGACGCGCATTTGGCAATGATTCAGCAATTAACCATTTGACCTCAAGCTCCGAATTGATGTCTTCTCTCTCGAGTGGGAGCATATAAAGGAATTACTATTGGTTTTATGCCTTCCAGGTTGCTGTGCATTTGTTTCGTTCAACACGGATTGTTCAAAATTCCTGCTCGCAGTACAAAACCCATGCATGCACCAAACAACAGGCCAACAGCAGCTAACAATCGATCAGCGCAGCTGATTTCAAGTTTCACCCATGGCTGGCTACTTGCCACCGGGCTTTCCCTTCTTTCCTCCTCCGCCACCTCCACGCTCCACGTGGTCTCCGCCACCGCCCCTGATATCGCCTAGGCAGTTTTCGCCGGAGCCCAGAGACAACAACGCGACGTCCCCCGGCGGGGTCATCGCAGGCGTCGCCATCTCCATCGGTGCCTTCCTTCTCGTGCTCTCCTTTGTGTGCAGCCTCTGCCAAGGGTACCGCAACAGCCGCGCCAATGCCGCGGCTGAGGCTGCCGCAGCAGCTGCTGCCCTCGCTGTGCGGCCGCACATGCCACCACGACCAGAGCCCTGGGACAATGAGCGGTGGCTGCGCCACCACCACAGCGACCTTGAGGACGGCCCCACACGACGCGCAAGCCCGACGGCGGGCCTCCCGTCGTTCACGTACAACCGGGCGGTGAGGCACAACGTGACGAGCGGCGGGGACGAGGCGGCGATGTGCTCCGTGTGCCTCGGCGTGTTCCAGGCCGGGGAGACGGTGCGGCTGCTGCCGCTGTGTCTGCACCTTTACCACGTCGAGTGCATCGACCCATGGCTTGAAGCACACTCGACGTGCCCACTATGCCGGTCGGGCACTGACGACCCGACGATGCACGGCGGCCTGCTTCCGTCGGTTTAGGCACGCTCGGCTTGGGATTCAGGCCTTCACGGCGTCTATGGTGTTGCATCACAAGAGAACTAGGTGTGTTGCAAAAGAATTTTGTTATTTTCTGTACCATAATATAACGAGGCTTTGTTTGTTTCAGCTTCGTGGAGCTTTTAGACCTTAGTTTTTTACCTCAGTTTTGGGCTTTTGGCTCGTGGGAGCTTTTTGGCTTCTCAAAAGTCCCAAAGCTGAGGTGTAAAATTCTCCCAGGAAGCTGAAACAAAAGGGGCCTAAATATGCAAATAATGTAGTCAGGTCTTATTTTTGTGACCGGGAATTCAGGTAATAATAGTCTAAATTTGTAACTATATGCATAAGGCATGTTTGTTTGAGCTACAACTTTTTGTTTTTCAACTCAAAAGCTGGCTTTTTGACATTTAGCTTATGAGCGTTGAATTATTGAGATTGATTTTGTAATAAATGTTTAGCATCTCAGCACACCAAAAACCAAAAAAAAGGCAACTCAACGTGCTTTTAAATTTTCTGTTTATTTCTCAGAAGCCGCGTTTCCAGCTTTTCAAAAGCACAAGACCTATTATCTATTATCTATTTCTATTATATAATATTAAATAGTGAAGTGCTTCTTCAACTCCTTCCTTTTTTTTTACTTTCCTAAGTGCTCACATCTTTCTTAATCTATATCTGATGCGGACTCTGCTCATGCATGAATCTATATCATGATATTATATGCCAACATATAACCTACAACCTGAAGATTCTTAGTGTCTTGCAAAAACATTAAGTCCTCTTAATAACCTCCTAGTATCAACTTCTATATTACACTGATATCTACCAATCAGAGGATCCCCATGTTGCCTAGAGAGGAGGTGAGTAGGAGTTCCTAATAAAATTTATAAGTCTTGCTTCGGAACACACAGGACCAAATATCTAGATTTTATATGATACTAGCAAATATGCACGTACGGCACGCACGTGTTTATAAAAAAAACATCATTACACAATTAATAGCTTTAATTAGATTACTCCATGAACATCTATTCCTTACTTCTTAATTGATCAATAGTGTGTCCAGGAGCTTAATTAAAGGGTTGGATAAGAATTGAATGGCCAATTAAAGCACAATACATGACTGGGTTCATGGCCAGGCAGCCCAAAGTGCCTCTTTTAAATAAATGGCTAGGTGTAAAAAATCTAATCATAGGACTGGTGTCTCTAAAGAGTCTAGTGATTGAATACTCAGAGCCGTCGACCCGAGACCTCTCATATTACTGCATCTCAATTTCCCCTTAACCATGATAAGCCATTTTTTTGTTTAACAACCATCCCTATCCACTCAGTAGGTCATCCTCCCATATCTATTCCTCGTGCTTGCAGTCGTCGTCGCCCGTGTCGTCCTCAGCGGCAGCGGCAGGAAACCAGCCGGTCTGCCTCCGGGCCCATGGCAGTTGCCGGTGATCGACAGCGTCCACCACCTGGTGCAGGGGCTCCCGCACCACACCATCCACGACCTGTCCCTGCATCACGGTGTCACACCCAGTTTTCTAAAGAACAAAACCAGGCTAATCATATGTGTGCCCAGGAAGTCCACACATATGCCAGAATGAAAAAGTATCAGAAACAATGTTATTAAATAACGAATACATAGCTATATTAACACTTACATCAGAGTATCGCGGAACGGTGACTAAACTTCAGGCTCCATTCTTCTCAGGGACGGCTGACTGGGGGTAACATATGCCTAGCACTTCTACTAGTCTTCTGGAAACTCCACTACACCTTTGTCCTTCTTCTGAGTAGCATCTTACTACACACTGGAGTGTGGGGGAAATAGCAAGAGTGAGTCCATGTCGAACTCAACAAGTACAACACAGGGTTCATGAGGCTCAAAAAGGCTAGACACTGTTTGACTGCATTTAGCTTTTAGTCATCATATAATTAGCAATTGAGTAGCATCAAGGTAATCCAAATCCCATTAATGAATCAATGATCAATTGTAATAAGGATAATGAATAGCATTAACATGAGCATAATAATAATCAACAGTAAATAAGCATGATATAACAATGGTGATCATCTATCTGTAGATGTTCCAAGGCCGCTCGTATCCGTGAGCACGGCTAGTATACCAGTTTTTAACTCTGCGCAGAGGTGTACACTTTCACTGTGAGTCATGATTTCCAAATGCATGGGTTAATTACTCCCAAAACACTGAAAACCATATAAAGCCACTCAAAAGTTCGTCTAACAAGTTAGGGCCATTAGATTCACTCGGCAGGCAGATGTAGAACCCCCCTTCCCTGTGGCACAACAACCGCATCCTATACACACTAGGCCAGGGGCTCGCACTACACCCAACGTGGCAAGCCATTCTTACGCCATTTAAGGTAACCACTAACAAGCTAGAAAAGGTCTCTTGAACAACTAAAGCCAGAGCCATATAGCCCTTACAGCTGTACTGTATATCCCGGATGATCACGTACAGATAAGTCCTTATGGAGAGAAACTAGAGCAACAATATAACCCCTTGCTCTAGCCCCCTTTTCAATAGTAATAAAATCATCTTAATGGTTGGTTGCATAATTCATTAATCCAATTACAAGATCATCGTTCATAATTAAGCGCTAGCAATAGCTACCCAAATGCACAACCCATAGGTGACAAGGAAACAAGATATCAATAGCTAAGTTATAATCTCTATGGTTGTCAAGGAAGACACATGCATATGTATGATAATTTCAGTGAATAGGTAACAAGGATGGTCCCATGTTATACTTGCCTTGATCAAAGTTCTCCGATAGATACTGCTGGTCCGGCTCAAAATAATACTCCTAATCGTCGTAGTACTGCTCACCGTCTAAATTCGATCACCAAGCATCAACATACAAACATTCCGAGCAAACATACACGAAGCAAACAAAAGATACAATTAGAATAGTACACCAACAGTAGAAAAACATTTAGGAAAGCTTACAAAACTATTCTACACGTTACTACGATCACACAGACGTAAAGATCACGAAATTCGGATTTAAAACGTGAAAGTTATGAATTTTCTAAGATTTCCTATAGATAAATAATTACTTTAATATAAACTCGAAAATAAATTGTCACAAACCTACTGTACAATACTACCAACATGTAGAGCTTGCAAATACGAACCTAACGTAATTTGAACGGGTCAAATCGGAGTTAAAACATGGAAGATATGGCCTAAACAAGATTGTATGTATATATGTATTTCTATCGTATTTCGGGATTTATTTTACTAAAGAAAAACGGCCACAAATCATACCTATGACATCATGTGATGTCATCAAGCTAGCAATCGGCCACTGTGTTCAGAGTCTCTGAATTGGATACTTCAATAAAGATAACAACCTGATAGTTGTGATCTTCCTTTTCGAGATCATTGTTGAAGGCGTGTAGGAGAGTTGTCTTGCCGATGCCTCCTTGACCCCACACACCAATTATGCTTGATTCGCCCTTCTCAAGCAAATCATGGAGCCGAGTCAGCATGGGCTCCAACCCAACGGTCTCGGTTTGGGGTAACCAACTGACGGCCCTCGGCGGCGGCTTGAACCCAAATGTCCTGAACTGCCTCCCTTCCTCGGTCAGTTTGTTGACCTCGTCCAGCGCGTCCACAACACGCTTGCCGATCGAGGCGCGGTGACGAGCGTGCACGGTGCACTGGCAGAGGCAAGAGAACCCCAACAAACTGCTGTAATCCTCATCGATGGTGTCCTGGCGAAGCTCGTCGACGCGCTTGAGCCACACCTCCGCCTGAGGATCACAGACGTTCAGCTTGTCCTCCTCCATTGTCACAAATAGCACATATTGAATCAAACAAATCTTCATCCTCTACGTGGAACTCGACAACGGGTCACAAACAGCAGCGAGGCTCCAGACAGCGTCTACGGAATCGGTGGGTTCCTCTGCTCGATGGCATCGACGAAGAGCTCTTGTACACGTTCGGCGGCAAGCTGCGCACAAGCGGGTCGACGCGTGGTGGCTGCAACGAATTTGCGGCGACGGCGCGAGAGCTCTGGCTGCTGCGGCTGCTACAGTCTAGGGCTTGGACGGCGGCACGTTGATGCAAACCGAGTCGGCGGCGGCGGACAACAACAGCGGCGACAACAGCGGCGGTGGCATAGGGCTTGGAAAACAGGGCTAGCAGGCAGGCCGGACATATATATGGGGAGGAAAACTCTCCAACTTCACGTCAACTAGCGATATGGTGCTAATTGACGTTGCACCCTCCATCTTTACTAATAGGCCTAATTAATTATTAAAGCCCATTAGTAAATAAATGAATGGATATTTAGGATTATCGCACACAAGCTTTGGTGGAAAATGAGATATTTATTATTTTCGGAATTAATTAATTTCGTGGATAAAATAATTCTAGAAAAATCCAGAATTATTATTTAAGCCGCGAAAAATACTCCGAAAGCTCCGAAAATTCGAGGGAATTTTCTAGAGACATTATGGAACATGAGGAACCCAAATAAAGTATTTGGAGCTTATGAAAAGATAGATGAAGAGATCAAGGAAAAAGATTAAGCTCACGGAAATTGGAATTTTGAATCCAGAAAATACCAAAAAGTTTTCCGATGAGAAGTAAACGTCGTCCTATGGTATTTTGAAAATAATAGCACTCACCAGCACCGAAGACAAGCATCACACAAACACCACATTATTAAATTAATATGTAAAAGTTTAAAACCACAATTTTCTATATTTAATTAGCAACAACTTAACTTATCTAATAAATTTATTCAGATATTGAAATAATTTATTTTATTTAGCGTTTTTCCCGCACAACCCAAAATAGAAAATTTTGGGTGTGACAAATCTACCCCACTTAACAGGAATCTCGTCCCGAGATTCGAAGAGACTAGGGAGAAGGATAAAATTGATCTGCAAGTCTTCACTCTTCTCTGATCAATTCTTATCTAATGATGATGATGCCACAAGCTCAAATCCAACTTTGTAAATATCTCCTTTAGACCCTTACGATCCTTGTAGATGGTTCTAACAGGTTACCAACCCTGAGAAGAGATACCTACGCTCGATAATGACTTTGCAACCATGTAGATAGCTGTTGCTTCCAGATGACGAAATAGAACGTATAAATCCTCCATCTTGTATCGTCTTTAGTTTGAAAACCCCTCTTAAGAAGAGATCAATCGGAGAACATCAATGGATAGATTACATTTGTTTCTGAGTGATGACGACCATCATGTCCCTCTACTATCTCAAAGAAATTCATGAGCATATACCAGAACAAGTAATCCTGCACTTCCTCGCGAGCAGAAAAATAGCAGTGCAGAAATACAGTTATAACTCAAGTTCTACGAATCCGATGATATTGTAGCTTATACCGTTGGAAAGCTTATCAAATTCACTACAACTTTCTTATAGAACACTTCTCCAGATTCTGCAGTTAAGGTAGTCGAAAACTGTGCACAACAGAAACTATTCCAGATTGCTGACAGCACAGAGGCGTCGCCTTGTGATTTTCATAACTCCCAAACCATAATAGCTATCAGGGTGGTTCTTACGGTCAGAGAAAGATATTGAAGTCTACTATTGTCCAGAATTTATCCATGATTCTTTGGGCATCCAAAAATAGAGATATAAGCTATGGAAGACAGACTGCTCTAAAAAGACAGGATAAGGTAGGAACAAGATTCAGAGAGACTAGAGAGATCGATGACACTAATCTTCAAGTCTTCATGCTTCTTTGATTTGCGTTGATGAGATATAAGACATAGATCAAGGATAGCCAAAAGATGACAAGAAAGATAAGGTTTGATCTTCAGTTCTTCGTACCTCGTCGCTTGAGATTGTTGATGGTAGCGGACACTACCCCACTTAATAAAGATTTTGTTCCATCTGGCAATGTCATTGAAGGCAACACTTTCTTTAAGGCTTGCTGCTAATGATAAGTCCTTCACTTAAAACTTACTAAACATACTTGATATGGGGGTGATGTCATCTAAGTTTTTATGAAACTAACTATAGACTTCTAACATCTCCTTCCTATGTCATCCGTGCTAACTTGTATAGGGTATGTTGAATTGAATGTTGAACTCCCAACTGATAATAACTTGAAGTGAAGACCAGTCCTGACGAATACCCGAGCTTCTTGTAGACGATCCAACAAAGAACTGATCCCAAGCAAACAACACTAGCACATGAGTAGACTTCCAATCATAGAGATAACCACTTCTTCCAAGTGAAGCACTAGGACATACGAAACCTTCATCTTGTAACACTCACAACTTTGCTACCCCTTAAGAAAAAGAAACTAGGGAACACCAAAGTAACTTGCATCTCCTTTTATACTAGATAACCATAATCATCTCTAATGTAAGATTCCAAGGCAAATCAATGAGATTCAAAGATATCCAATGATATATTCTCTCATACAAGATAAGGAAGTAATGCAGAAAATTTCTGGGCGAATTCCAATTTTAACAGTTCAGTAAATCTGACATATCTCGAGATACAGACATCCGATTAAGGTGATCTTTATATGGTTGGAAAGCTTATGAAATTATCTACGACTTTTATTCACAACACTTTTCCAGATTCTGTCAATAAGTTAGTCAAAAACAGAGCTTAGCCAAAACTGTTCCAGAATTCCAGACTGTGCAGTAACCTCAACTTAGAACAGGTATATCTCTTAGCTCAAAATAGATAAAAAGGTAAGTCCAGTGGGTTTGGAAAGATATAGAAGTCTAGTTATTCCCAGTAAAATTTTATAAATTTCTCACGTCCATATCTTGAGATATAATAGAAACATTGCAGACAACTACAGAAATCAGCATGCGGAGTATTACGTAAAACCTACCCCACTTATCATGGTTCGAGCTACTCCTCAAGACTTATACCTTCCGAGCTATTTTCAAAACACGAGAACAAGGACAACACACAAGCAACACATCAAGCAAAACAAGCACACATTACATCATCGGTACTACACGTGCTTCTTCAACAATGGTGGTCATCCTAAATGGCAGATTATAGATGATGAAAAACCATCGAATCTTTGAACCAGATAAGATCAGAAAACTTTTAGTAAAAACAATATAAAACAAAATCCAAGGGAGTAAGAAATAATAGCTCAAAGGAAGCTATCAAGGAGGGGATACAACAGGACAAGGAAGAGAAAATAGTCAAAATCAATGAGTCAAGGGATGACAAAATAGTTTTATAGTAAAATGAGTTTTAGAATACGTCCGGTGCTACTTGGCATACGTCCTACAGTCAACACCGCTCTGATACCACTCTGTCACACCCAGTTTTCTAAAGAACAAAACCAGGCTAATCATATGTGTGCCCAGGAAGTCCACACATATGCCAGAATGAAAAAGTATCAGAAACAATGTTATTAAATAACGAATACATAGCTATATTAACACTTACATCAGAGTATCGCGGAACGGTGACTAAACTTCAGGCTCCATTCTTCTCAGGGACGGCTGACTGGGGGTAACATATGCCTAGCACTTCTACTAGTCTTCTGGAAACTCCACTACACCTTTGTCCTTCTTCTGAGTAGCATCTTACTACACACTGGAGTGTGGGGGAAATAGCAAGAGTGAGTCCATGTCGAACTCAACAAGTACAACACAGGGTTCATGAGGCTCAAAAAGGCTAGATACTGTTTGACTGCATTTAGCTTTTAGTCATCATATAATTAGCAATTGAGTAGCATCAAGGTAATCCAAATCCCATTAATGAATCAATGATCAATTGTAATAAGGATAATGAATAGCATTAACATGAGCATAATAATAATCAACAGTAAATAAGCATGATATAACAATGGTGATCATCTATCTGTAGATGTTCCAAGGCCGCTCGTATCCGTGAGCACGGCTAGTATACCAGTTTTTAACTCTGCGCAGAGGTGTACACTTTCACTGTGAGTCATGATTTCCAAATGCATGGGTTAATTACTCCCAAAACACTGAAAACCATATAAAGCCACTCAAAAGTTCGTCTAACAAGTTAGGGCCATTAGATTCACTCGGCAGGCAGATGTAGAACCCCCCTTCCCTGTGGCACAACAACCGCAGCCTATACACACTAGGCCAGGGGCTCGCACTACACCCAACGTGGCAAGCCATTCTTACGCCATTTAAGGTAACCACTAACAAGCTAGAAAAGGTCTCTTGAACAACTAAAGCCAGAGCCATATAGCCCTCACAGCTGTACTGTATATCCCGGATGATCACGTACAGATAAGTCCTTATGGAGAGAAACTAGAGCAACAATATAACCCCTTGCTCTAGCCCCCTTTTCAATAGTAATAAAATCATCTTAATGGTTGGTTGCATAATTCATTAATCCAATTACAAGATCATCGTTCATAATTAAGCGCTAGCAATAGCTACCCAAATGCACAACCCATAGGTGACAAGGAAACAAGATATCAATAGCTAAGTTATAATCTCTATGGTTGTCAAGGAAGACACATGCATATGTATGATAATTTCAGTGAATAGGTAACAAGGATGGTCCCATGTTATACTTGCCTTGATCAAAGTTCTCCGATAGATACTGCTGGTCCGGCTCAAAATAATACTCCTAATCGTCGTAGTACTGCTCACCGTCTAAATTCGATCACCAAGCATCAACATACAAACATTCCGAGCAAACATACACGAAGCAAACAAAAGATACAATTAGAATAGTACACCAACAGTAGAAAAACATTTAGGAAAGCTTACAAAACTATTCTACACGTTACTACGATCACACAGACGTAAAGATCACGAAATTCGGATTTAAAACGTGAAAGTTATGAATTTTCTAAGATTTCCTATAGATAAATAATTACTTTAATATAAACTCGAAAATAAATTGTCACAAACCTACTGTACAATACTACCAACATGTAGAGCTTGCAAATACGAACCTAACGTAATTTGAACGGGTCAAATCGGAGTTAAAACATGGAAGATATGGCCTAAACAAGATTGTATGTATATATGTATTTCTATCGTATTTCGGGATTTATTTTACTAAAGAAAAACGGCCACAAATCATACCTATGACATCATGTGATGTCATCAAGCTAGCAATCGGCCACTGTGTTCAGAGTCTCTGAATTGGATACTTCAATAAAGATAACAACCTGATAGTTGTGATCTTCCTTTTCGAGATCATTGTTGAAGGCGTGTAGGAGAGTTGTCTTGCCGATGCCTCCTTGACCCCACACACCAATTATGCTTGATTCGCCCTTCTCAAGCAAATCATGGAGCCGAGTCAGCATGGGCTCCAACCCAACGGTCTCGGTTTGGGGTAACCAACTGACGGCCCTCGGCGGCGGCTTGAACCCAAATGTCCTGAACTGCCTCCCTTCCTCGGTCAGTTTGTTGACCTCGTCCAGCGCGTCCACAACACGCTTGCCGATCGAGGCGCGGTGACGAGCGTGCACGGTGCACTGGCAGAGGCAAGAGAACCCCAACAAACTGCTGTAATCCTCATCGATGGTGTCCTGGCGAAGCTCGTCGACGCGCTTGAGCCACACCTCCGCCTGAGGATCACAGACGTTCAGCTTGTCCTCCTCCATTGTCACAAATAGCACATATTGAATCAAACAAATCTTCATCCTCTACGTGGAACTCGGCAAAGGGTCACAAACAGCAGCGAGGCTCCAGACAGCGTCTACGGAATCGGTGGGTTCCTCTGCTCGATGGCATCGACGAAGAGCTCCTGTACACGTTCGGCGGCAAGCTGCGCACAAGCGGGTTGACGCGTGGTGGCTGCAACGAATTTGCGGTGACGGCGCGAGAGCTCTGGCTGCTGCGGCTGCTACAGTCTAGGGCTTGGACGGCGGCACGTTGATGCAAACCGAGTCGGCGGCGGCGGACAACAACAGCGGCGACAACAGCGGCGGTGGCATAGGGCTTGGAAAACAGGGCTAGCAGGCAGGCCGGATATATATATGGGGAGGAAAACTCTCCAACTTCACGTCAACTAGCGATATGGTGCTAATTGACGTTGCACCCTCCATCTTTACTAATAGGCCTAATTAATTATTAAAGCCCATTAGTAAATAAATGAATGGATATTTAGGATTATCGCACACAAGCTTTGGTGGAAAATGAGATATTTATTATTTTCGGAATTAATTAATTTCGTGGATAAAATAATTCTAGAAAAATCCAGAATTATTATTTAAGCCGCGAAAAATACTCCGAAAGCTCCGAAAATTCGAGGGAATTTTCTAGAGACATTATGGAACATGAGGAACCCAAATAAAGTATTTGGAGCTTATGAAAAGATAGATGAAGAGATCAAGGAAAAAGATTAAGCTCACGGAAATTGGAATTTTGAATCCAGAAAATACCAAAAAGTTTTCCGATGAGAAGTAAACGTCGTCCTATGGTATTTTGAAAATAATAGCACTCACCAGCACCGAAGACAAGCATCACACAAACACCACATTATTAAATTAATATGTAAAAGTTTAAAACCACAATTTTCTATATTTAATTAGCAACAACTTAACTTATCTAATAAATTTATTCAGATATTGAAATAATTTATTTTATTTAGCGTTTTTCCCGCACAACCCAAAATAGAAAATTTTGGGTGTGACACACGGTCCGTTGATGCTGCTAAGGATCTGCGAGTGCATGACCATCGTGGTCTCCTCCGCTGAGGCCGTCGGGGAGATGTTCAAGGGCCACGATGTCGAGGTACGGGCAGGGAGTCATCTTCGCGCCCTACGGCGACCACTGGCGCCTGCTGCGCCAGATCCTCATGACGGAGCTGCTCAGCTCGCGGCGTGTCGAGGCGTTCCGGCGCATCCGCGAGGACGAGGCGGCTCGCCTGGTCTCGTCGCTGTCGTCGTCGTCCCTGTCTCCGGGACAGCTATCCGTCGACATGGAGGGTCCCGACATGGATGAGCGGCTGGAGTTGTTCATCGCCGACTCCTCGTGCGCACCCTCTTGGGCGACCGGCTATCTCCTAATCAGCAATGGAGGCGGACATGCATACGGTTTGATGTTGGAAAGATCTTGGTTTGTTGGAAAGTCTTACATCTTACGAATAAGATCATGGATGACCGACGACTCATATACGATGATGTGTAGATCGAACGGTTGTTAGAGAAGAAGAGTAAGATGTAAGATCTCAGATGACGAAGGGCTCATATAACATGAAATCTAGATCCAACGGTTATTACGGAGGGAGAGCCCCCTCAAAAAAACTCGCTCTTTTATAGTAGGATATGGTCGAGACATTCGTCATACTAGATATTCGGTATTAGGTAAGAAGAAAACACAAATTAATAAGAATTACGCATACTTAATCGATTATATTTGTTACAAAGGGTTGTTGGAGATGTAGTGAGTTGATTCCTTCCATAATCTACAATCATAACTTTTCTCCCTAACCTTTACCAAAAAAATTCAACCAGATCCAGAATTTCTGGCACGACTCAGCTAAAACATGCATAACTTTTCACTCTGAACTACAATTTTGATTATCATAGACTCTATAGAAATATGATTAAGAGGGATATCCATCCCAACTAAAAAACTCTTCCAGATCATCATGTGCAAGTGTTGTGACAAGTGTTTCTCTCAGCTTAGCACTTATGTTTGGTTAAATTGAGCAATAAGACTTGTCAACACACTCAATGTTGCATCCCTCTTGATAGTAACACAATGGCAATCATGCAATCAAATCAAAAGCAAAAGTGGCACTTTTTCTTATGATTTGATTGAATGGTTTCCCGGGTATTTCAACCTCTTGAGCTTGCATGATTCTTCATTAGCTTATGGGCCTAAACTTGTGGAAGTTTGGGTTGTGAGGAAAATAGACCCTATGGGCCATTAAGTTTGGATTTTGGTGTTTGATGATCAACATAACCATTTGGACTAGTGGCATTTGCTAGTATACAAGGTATAGTTCAATTAGATGCAAGGTGTACTTAGACATAGGCAAAGTCATGATCGTAACGATCAACATCTCAAGCAAGACATTGGAAGTTATATTGAAGACCTACAAGACATGCTAGAAGTCTAAGACACTAAGAAGTAGAAGCCTAGAAGCGAAGACACAAATGAAATTGAAGCTGAGACAAAAGAGATGGATGAATTGGACTTGTCTCATGCTTTTGGATCTGCTCAAATTGATATTATATCAGCTCAAAGTTGTAGAGCTCTTCATTAGCTTTCCAAATAGTCTAAGATCATCAAAATTTTAGTTTAGAGGTAAAAGTTATGCCCAAAATACGAAAGTGTGTGTCATGGTGAAAATAGACCAGCGGATTAATCTAGTGCTCACTGAACTAAAATGAACCGTAGTACAACATAGTCCGGTGCTTCTTCTAAAGGGCCACCAGATGATCTAGTGCTCACAGAAATGTGTCAATGGCTAGTTTTACAATGGCTAGTCAACGTGGAACCACTGAAATAGTCCGGTGGTAGGCACTTTACGATCCTGTGCTCTGCACAAACCTGTAGATTCACCACCAACAACTAGTTTTGGTGTTAAGGCCCTATATACCCCTTTGGATGGACAAATGAAGGTGTCTAGAGCTCAAGTGTTGTATGAGTTGAGATTCATCTCTAGTTGCTCTAGCCACCAAAGTACTTAGTGTTTTACTCAGTGATTAGGACAGGTGCTTTGCAAAGTGCTTAGGTTAGCTAGACCACCGCTTTAGTGCTTGCTCTAGGTTTAGGCCTAGTGTCTAGTGAGTTTTGCATACCTATTACCACTCGGTGTTGTGCACACCATTGTTGTACATTAGAGTGTCTTGTAGTCTTGCGAGACCACATCAACCATGTTTGTGGTGTGGCTGCCAGCGTGTAGTGTAGGGAACGAGGCCCACCTCAGTTTGTCCAAAAGCTCAATAGTCAAGACAATGGGGAGTAGTCTGGGAGAGGCCATCTCGTAGACCCACTTGCATGTTTGGAAGGCCCAGGGGCTATCCACAGAGTTACCCGACCAACAACTTAGCCCTTGTGAGAGCTTTCTTGTGAGGGGTTCCTATGAGGACTAGGTTGAAGCAAGGAGCACCTCGATACCTTGGTAAAAATACCGGAGGTATCGATGAGAGTTTGCATATCTACCTCTCTTTAGCTTAGTTTGATAGGCTAGTGATAGGATTCAAACATAGGTTGTAAAACTTGTTTGTGGTAGAGATAGCAATACACCTAGGAAAACCTTAGTTGCACATCTAGATACTTTATTTGTTGCATAGGTTGACTAGGTGGAATTTAGAGGCCATAGTTTTAGAGATGTTTTTAAATTGCCTAATTCACCCCGTCTCTTAGTCTTCATGGTCCCTTCATAGGTCATGCAGTCTAATCAACATCAAGCATCTCTGACCTCTAACCCCTATGCATGCGCAGAAATGGTTTAAAAGCAGTCATTTCTAACTATTGGACTTGGCCGGCCTGACTTCTAGGTCACCACAGGCACAAGTTTCAGCCCATAACAACTAGGTTTGGTCCTCCCTCTATATATAGAGGGGTGGCCAGCGTGGGAGCTCCCTTTTGGTGACATTGGCTTATTGCAGACTCCATGAGAACTCCAATTTTGTCTCCGCTCTCATATTCTTTCATGTGAGGCAGTATTTGGGGAGCGGTTGAGAGACTTTAGTGTAGCACTTTTAGAGAGTGCTCAAGTGGCACTAGGTTGTTATTTTTCAAAAGGTATTGCTTGTTACTCATGGAGGTTGTCACATCCTAGATAGCTTGGTGGCTACGACTCCATTGAAGCATGCACGAAGGTTGTGTGGTGCTCTTGGCGAGACTTGTTCAAGGCTCTTGTGCTTGCCCCTACTAGAGGAAGGTGAAGAGAAACTCTGGTAGATCAAGGGGTGTGGAGAGTGCCTTATTGATGGACCGACTTGAGTCTAGTGCTCATGTTGGAGCATACCTTGTGTGGTATAGTTCGAGCTTGTGAGCTTGGAAGCTAGTGAGAGAGCGGCAATCAAAGGACTCGCCTCAACCAGGAGTAGGTGGTTGACATTCCACCGAACCTCAAGAGAAAAACCATCATGTCATTGTTGGTATTTTTAAAAGCACACAGATAAATTCGCAAGCATACAAATACCGTTGTAGCTTTCACCCGGGAGTATTCCTAGGTATCATATTTATCCATAGGGAAAAATGGTTAAAGAAGTTGACAGGTCACCATCATATATCTCCTAACTAGTACACTAACTAGACTAAAGTGGGGGTAAGTGTTGGTAATGATAAGAGTTATAACACACATAGGAGAATTCTATGGTATATAAATGAGCAGTCTAGCTAAATTGAGAGGACAACGGTTGAGTTCAAGGTTTCTAAATACTTCTCTATTACTTTAGTTCTATTCTAGTTTAGACTAGAAAGTATAATTAAAGCATGGTTAGATATAGTGATCACACAATAACACTTTAGGACAGTTATGAGAAGAGGGCTAGGAAGCTCTAACTATGGTCCTACAAACACCAACTTGGACGTGGTGGAATACGTTGGCCATCAGGGCTGTCACCACCTGGGGCTACCACAATTGTCCGTGTGGTTGGGTGCAATCTCAGGTAACCTATATACATCTATACTACATATTACTACTCAAATTATGTACTACAACTAGAGCACTCAATGCGAGCAGAGATCCCTTGCCAAGGTATAATACTATACTAACCATACACATAAATGGCATAAAAGTAAATAGAGAAGATGACTGTATTAAAGTATAAGTCTTGCAAAGGTAAGATACAAAGATATACCCAACCTCCGAAGATTTCTTTAGAATCTGAGTATAGCTCAACTCTCCCTAACTCTGAACTAGAGCTATTCTACTTCTACATCTTGAGAGCTTTGTGGAGATTCTCTCCTGTGGTGTATCTTGATCAGAATGAGAGATGCTCTCCTGGAGGGGGTAGAGGGCGCCTTATATAGGGGAGATAGTGTAGGGGGTAAGGTATTGCCATGTCATCAATCCGTGTCAACTCCCTCAATCACCGTTGGATAAACCAACTTAAAATCGCCTTAAAATTAACGGTGTAGATCTTGGAAATGCATACAAGGTGACAGAGAGCGAATGGGCTCTAGAGTGGGCCAGCCGGCCTCCCCACTGGGCTGGTCAGCCTGCCACTTTGGCAAGTAGGCCTCCCCTTCGTGCGGTGGGTCCTGGACTTCGTCTTGAGCTGCCTTTTGCAGTTTTCGTGAGTTGAATCACTTGTTGTCATTGATCTACTTGTTTGGAGTGTATGACAGTGGTCCTAGGGCTATTTTCTAGATAAATTCTCCAACATTCACATATTCGCCAAAGCTCGTGGAATTTATTAGTTTAAACCCCTATACCTATGTTTGGTGATTGATGAGATTGTTGTCCCGATCTTCACGACGTAGGATCTTGATCTTGATAACTAGCTGATAATAGCTGATAACTTGCTGCAAGCAGCGATAACTAGTGCAACCTGATGACACGCACAAGGAGCCAACCACCGTCTCTATACGGCAGCCTGAACCAAGGATTCGCCCAACCACACTCTCAAAGAAACCAACCTACGCAACCTGGAATCAATGGACCAGGAGCACGGATTGGGTGCCGATGACGCGGCTGCTTCTGTAATCTCCGTGAAGGAAGACACAAGAGCAAGGGGTAGAGATCTCTCTTTGGTTTTTGTTAGCACACAGCTGAACAAAGTGGTCTGTATTCAGATTATCAAAAGTCCCCTTTTCTTTACAAGCATAGGAGTATTTATACAAGAAACAACCCTCCTGTATAGATGTGATCACGAGATGGAAAATAAAAAGACTAGAATGTGAAAAGGCTTCCACGAAATGAGTTTCTAGGAGTCCACGCGGCTGTCAGTTTCCAAAGCAGTCTCCACTAAAAGTGTCATAACTCCCTAGTGGGAAGTCCAAATGACGATCCATTTCTTGAGTGTGAAACTATACTCCACAAGCTTTCCATCTATATATGCCATGCACAATGTATCATCGTAGACTGGTACAGATTTGCACGGGAACTTGAACAACATGCATGCTGTCGACCACCTAAATAGTCCTCACTAAATCTGGTCGGACGCTATGGGGCAAATTCCAATCTAGTCAGGGATTATTGCATTGGAAAATAGACTTGATAAGCTTTCTAAAATGTCCTCATGGACCTTCATAGCTTTTGTGAATCAAGAGTTATGGCCGATTCTTTCTGCTGGTTCTGTCGCGCTGGACTGGCCCAAGCTGGTGGTCGGTGGTCTGGTCCGAGCTGGTGGTCGGATTCTTCCTCCTCTTCATGTATTTTCCTAAGTACAACCAAAGTAGCATTCTTAGGTAGTATAACATTCTCACAAGTGTTAGAATTAAGATCAGTTAGGAATAAATTCACCTGCTCTTGTAGTTTCTTAGCACGACTTCTTGTAAGTGGTCCTGGATTTGTGATATTCATGTTGGATGGTGAATGATTGTTACTCGAGGAAGCACGTATGGCTGAGATGTCCTCATCATCCTCCCCCTCATGAAAAGGAGTCGTCCTCGACTTTGATTCTTCTAGTCCGAAGAATGGTGTCAAGTCAGCAACATTGAAGGATTTGCTAACACCATAATCTTCAGGGAGATCAATCTTGTAAGCATTATCATTGATCTTGGACAGCACTTTGAATGGACCATCTCCTCGTGGCATCAACTTGGATTTGCGCTTCTCTGGAAAGCGGTCTTTGCGAAGGTGTATCCAAACTAAATCTCCAGGTTCAAATGTCACCTTCTTGCGATGCTTGTTCGCCCATTCAGCATAGTACTTTGACCTTTTCTCAATTGTTTCTTTGGTCTTCTCATGAATCTTCTTGACATAAGACGCACGCTTGGAGGCTTCCATGTTAGCTCTTTCCTGCAATGGCAAAGGCAACAATTCGATCAGAGCAAGTGGTTTAAAACCTTATACTACTTCAAAAGGACACATATTAGTTGTAGAGTGTACTGCCCTGTTGTAAGCGAATTCCACATGTGGCAAGCACTCCTCCCATTCCTTCAAGTTCTTCTTGATCAAGGCTCGCAGCAACATAGAAAGTGTTCTATTCACGACTTCAGTTTGCCCATCCGTTTGAGGGTGGCAAGTGGTAGAAAACAACAACCTTGTACCGAGTTTTGCCCATAACGTCTTCCAAAAGTAGCTCAAAAACTTAGTGTCACGATCTGAAACAATCGTCTTGGGCATGCCATGCAACCTCACAATTTCCCTGAAAAATAGAGAGGCTACGTGAGAAGCATCATCGCTTTTATGACATGGTATAAAATGTGCCATTTTAGAGAACCGATCAACAACAACAAAAATTGAATCCCTCCCCCTCTTTGTCCTTGGTAAACCTAAAACAAAATCCATGCTAATGTCTTCCCAAAGAGCACTAGGAACAGGCAAGGGAGTATATAAACCATGAGGGTTCAGTTTTGACTTAGCTTTGTGGCAAGTGATGCATCTTTGCACAAATCTTTCGACATCCCTTCTCATCTTCGGCCGATAAAAATGGTCAGCCAACATGTCATATGTCTTTTTCCATCCAAAATGACCCATCAATCCACCTGTATGTGTTTCCTGTAACAACAAGAGTCTAACAGAGCAATTGGGAACACAGAATTTGTTAGCTCTAAACAAGAATCCATCATGTACATGATATTTTTTCCAACCTTTACCTGTTGTACATTTTGCATAAGGTTCTGAAAAGTCATGATCAG
The DNA here is from genome assembly GCA_022457205.1 of Saccharum spontaneum. NCBI lineage: Eukaryota > Viridiplantae > Streptophyta > Magnoliopsida > Poales > Poaceae > Saccharum > Saccharum spontaneum. The sequence continues at coordinate 39,486,785 of CM039616.1, forward strand.
AAGAGTATAATTCTTTTATGTGTTCAAGTCCTGGCACTTTAACATCGAGTTGATTTAACAAAACATTTTTACGAGATAAAGCATCAGCGACAATGTTTTCCTTACCTTTCTTATATTTCACAACATACGGAAAAGTTTCAATGAATTCAACCCATTTAGCATGTGTACAGTTCAGTTTTGATTGTCCTTTTAAATATTTCAAGGCCTCATGGTATGAATGAATAACAAATTCTTTTGGCCATAAGTAAGTTGCCAAGTCTCAAGTGCTCTTACCAAAGCATACAACTCTTTGTCATACACCGAATAGTTCAGTTGTGCTCCTCCCAACTCCTCATTGAAGTAGGCCACAGGCTGTCCAATTTGCATGAGAACTCCTCCAATTCCAATCCCACTTGTGTCACATTCAACCTCAAAGGTTTTTGTGAAATCCGGCAACACAAGCAAGGGGGCTTCAGACAATTTTTTCTTCAATTCTTGGAAAGCTTTCTCTTGTGGCTCACCCCATTGGAAGGTAACACCTTTCTTCATTAACTCATTCAATGGAGCAGCTATTGTGCTAAAATCTCTCACAAATCTCCTGTAAAAACCAGTAAGTCCATGAAAACTTCTCACCTGGCTTACATTTTAAGGAGTTAGCCAATCCTTGATTGTTTTCACCTTTGATTCATCAACTTCAATTCCTAAACCTGAAACAACAAAACCAAGAAACACAACCTGATCTGTACAAAATGTGCACTTCTCTAGGTTAGCAAATAATTTTTCTTTCCTGAGCACGTCTAACACTTGCTGAATATGATCAACATGTTCTTCCAATGTCTTGCTGTAAATTAGGATATCATCAAAGTAAACAACAACAAATTTTCCAATGAATGCTCGCAAGACATGGTTCATCAATCTCATGAATGTACTAGGTGCATTAGTCAAACCAAAAGGCATAACTAACCATTCGTACAGCCCAAACTTTGTTTTAAATGCAGTTTTCCATTCATCTCCAATTTTCATTCTAATTTGATGGTAACCACTTCTCAAATCAATTTTAGAAAATATCATAGATCCACTCAATTCATTAAGCATATCATCTAGCCTAGGAATAGGATGACGATAACGAACAGTGATGTTATTGATAGCTCTGCAATCTACACACATCCTCCATGAATCATCTTTCTTTGGCACCAAAATCACAGGGACAGCACAAGGACTTAAACTTTCACGCACATAACCTTTTATCTAAAAGTGCTTGTACTTGCCTTTGAATTTCCTTGGTTTCTTCGGGGTTGGTGCGGTATGCGGGACGGTTTGGGAGTGCAGCTCCAGGGATGAAATCAATTTGATGTTCAATGCCACGCAAAGAAGAAAGTCCAGCAGGTGTTTCTTCTGGAAAAACATCTTCATATTCCTGCAAAACACGTGCAACAACACTAGGGACAGAAATTAAGTCATTAGCTGAAAGCAATGTGTCCTTGCACACAAGTATGATTAATACTTGATCTGGGTTTCTCCTCACATCTCTCATTTCAGATTTGGTGGCTATCATCACTAAGTTCTCTCCCTCTCTTTTTTTGTTATCTCTCATGTTTGGCTTGTGGCTCTCAGTCTCCGATTTGTGGAAGGCACTCAAATTCTTTTTCTCTCCTTCTTTTCCACTCTCATTCCTCACAATAGAGCTCTTTTGCAAGTGCTCAGCTAGGATTTGTTGTGGTGTCATGGGTTTAAGTATCAACTCCTTTCCCTTCCACTTGATGGTGTATTCATTGGTCCGACCACAATGCAGAGATGACCGATCATATTGCCATGGTCTTCCCAACAGCATATGATACACTGTCATGGGTGCCACATCACATTCCACAGTGTCAACATATTCACCAATCTTGAAAGGAACTTTCACTCTTTGTGCAATCTTAATGGAACCCGAATTATTTAACCATTGGACATGATAGGGATGAGGATGTTTCAGCAGCTTTAGACCAAGCTTGTCAACCATTTCTTTACTAGCAAGATTGTGGCAACTTCCACCATCAATGATTACCTTGCACACCTTGTCTTCAACCTTGGCTCTAGTTTGGAAAAGATTGTGCTGCTGTCCATTTTCAGCTTCACTCATTTGCACACTCAAAATTTGAGTTACAACAAGAGCAGCACCAGTTTCAAATGCACATACTTCCTTTTCAGGATTATCTTCTCCTTCAGTATCTTCATGTTCTTCATAACTAGTAGATTCATATTCTCCTTGGTCATTCACAATGATGGTTCTATTATTGGGACACTCCCGTATAACATGACCACGACCTCCACACTTGAAGCATTGAATTCCACTACTCTTGGTTGAAGAACCCACTGAAGTAGGTGATGAGATTGGTGATTTGTTCTTCTCATTTGGAGCAGCCAGCTCCTTCCCACTAGAAGCACCAAAATTATTTGATCTTGTACCACCACTTGAGTTGGAAGTTGTACCTCTGCTTGCACTACCTCTTGGTGTGAATTTGCTACCACTTGGCGTGCTTCTTGTGCTGAAAGATACTCCTCTGTTGGACTTCATGTCCTGCTGTAATTGACGCTCAGCCTTGCTAGCTTGATGTACCAATTCAATGAGATTACGGTACTGCTGAAATTCAACAATGCGCTGAATATTGCGATGCAGCCCTGACATAAAGCGTGCAATAGATTGCTCTTCATCTTCATATACATTGGCTCGAATCATTGCCTTCTCCATCTCTTTATAATACTCATCAATATTAAGGCTTCCTTGCTTCAGATTCTGCAGCTTGTCAAATAAATCACGACGGTAATGTTTGGGGACAAATCTTGCCCTCATTTCTCTTTTCATTTCAGCCCATGAACGAACTGCACCTTGCCCAGCTTCTTCTCTATCATTGAGCATTTGTTCCCACCAGATTAGAGCATATCCATCAAACTCAAGAGCAGCCATGGCCATCTTCTTTTGCTCAGAATAATTATGCAAGCGAAAAATTTTATCAACCTTCAACTCCCATGTAATATATGCTTCAGGATCAGATCCTCCATCAAACTTAGGCATGTTGAATTTTAATTTGCCAAACCTCTCTTCATTGGGCCGATTACACCCACGATTACCTCGGTGACGATGGCCATCATTATGGGGCTGTTCCACCTCCTCCTCTTCTTCTTCTTCATCCTCTTGTTCAGTCCCACTTTCTTCTAGGACAACACTTCCACGATCATGATTAGCACCTCTACCACCTCCTCGACGCCCTGGAGGTGGAGGCCTTCTCGCATGTACAGCAGCTCGCTCTCTACGTCTCCGTTGTTCTCTTGCAAGTCGAGCAGCAGCTTCTTCTTCAGCTTCATTAGCATCTTCTCCATGGTTGCTTACACCATCACGAGGTTGGCGTTGATCCCTGATTTTAGCCATAAGAGTCTGAAAATCTCGTGACAATCGATCTTGCTTATCTTCCAAACTTTGCTTCAGCTCATTAAATTGTGCCATAGTGACACAATCCTCAATCTCATTTCCACTCATCTTCCTGTAAAGTTAGCTAGGCCAAACAATAATATATGTAGAATAGGAAATATATATATATATAGAATCTCTCAACCTCACCTCTCTTACCAACCGAAGCTCTTATAAATTCCTGCGGATTACAGAAGGCCAATGCGAGGTGGTAACAAGAAAGTGATGGTTAAGCGAATAAAAGATCAGTTTTCCTATGACAGTGGCTTTTATGTGGAGCTTGGTAGGGAAAAAAATCACAAGGAATGCAATCTGAATTCTGGATATTATAAGGCTAAATCACAGTCCAAACTAGAAGTTCAATGCCTAGTGCTGACCACAAGTTATGAGTGATGTAAATGGATCAAACACACGCGCAAAGAAAATTCAGATTTGATGCAAACAAGGAGTATGCTTAGGATGCAAGTGTTGCAATCAAACCCAAGCAAAATTTTGCACTAAAGAAAGGATAGCTATCTGGTTGTGTAATTGATGAAAATTTCAGAACTTGTGCATATAACAAACTGATCTTTCAACTATTCTTTCACTATTTTCTCAACTCTCTTTTTTTAACTTTTCTTTCTTCTTTTTTTTGACACTTTTTTAATATAACTAAGAACAGGATCAGATATAACATGTGCACACTTGTTTTTTGTAGAAACAAGACACAACCGTCAGCTATAACTTGATAGGATCAAAGTTAACGTGAAGGATGATACGGGTTTCTGATTTTTTTATATATATGGGAAAATTCATATATATATATATAAAACAAAGAGGCACAAAGGACACACGAAGGATAATATGATCAACAACTAAAACAAAGACTCTAATGGACTGAAACTTAACAAAACTCACAAGAATAACAGATTGAAACAAAGGGCTATAGCAAAATATTTTTCTGGCTTTTTGGTGGATAGGACGAACACGATATATATGTAGCTAAGGTAAAGATTCCTACCGTGGCAACGAAGGCTCTGATACCAAATGATGAGATTGTTGTCCCGATCTTCACGACGTAGGATCTTGATCTTGATAACTAGCTGATAACAGCTGATAACTTGCTGCAAGCAGTGATGACTAGTGCAACCTGACGACACGCACAAGGAGCCAACCACCGTCTCTATACGGCAGCCAGAACCAAGGATTCACCCAACCACACTCTCAAAGAAACCAACCTATGCAATCTGGAATCAATGGACCAGGAGCACGGATTGGGTGCCGATGACGCGACCGTTTCTATAATCTCCGCGAAGGAAGACACAAGAGCAAGGGGTAGAGATCTCTCTCTGGTTTTTGTTAGCACACAGCTGAACAAAGTGGTATGTATTCAGATTATCAAAAGTCCCCTTTTCTTTACAAGCATAGGAGTATTTATACAAGGAACAACCCTCTTGTATAGATGTGATCACGAGATGGAAAATAAAAAGACTGGAATGTGAAAAGGCTTCCACGAAATGAGTTTCCAAGAGTCCACGCGGCTGTCAGTTTCCAAAGCAGTCTCCACTAAAAGTGTCATAACTCCCTAGTGGGAAGTCCAAATGACGATCTATTTCTTGAGGGTGAAACTAGACTCAACAAGCTTTCCATCCATATATGCCATGCACCATGTATCATCGTAGACTGGTACAGTTTTGCACGGGAACTTGAACAACATGCATGTTGTCGACCACCTAAACAGTCCTCACTAAATCTGGTCGAACGCTATGGGGAAAATTCCAATCTGGTCAGTGCTTATTACATTGGAAAATAGACTTGATAAGCTTTCCAAAATGTCCTCAAGACCTTCATAGCTTTTGTGAATCAAGAGTTATGGCTGATTCTTTCTGCTGGTTCCATCGCGCTGGATTGGCCCAGCTGGTGGTCGGTGGTCTGGTCCGAGCTGGTGGTCGGATTCTTTCTCCTCTTCATGTATTTTGCTAAGTACAACCAAAGTAGCATTCTTAGGTAGTATAACATTCTCACAAGTGTTAGAATGAAGATCAGTTAGGAATAAATTCACCTGCTCTTGTAGTTTCTTAGCACGACTTTTTGTAAGTGGTCCTGGATTTGTGATATTCATATTGGATGGCGAATGATTATCACTCGAGGAAGCATGTATGGCTGAGATGTCCTCACCAGTGATGGAATTAAGTATATATGTAGGATATGTTGATAGTTTATGATTGACATTAACAACCGTCAACAAGTTCCCCCAAGCTTACCCTTTGCCAATCGCTGAGCAAAATTGAATTTGAACAATGGATCAAGAGTTGCTAGAATGCTTTCATAGCTCAAAAGTACACATGTGTTCAATCTAAAATTTTCCTCCGAATTAGAATAAACTGATTTGACTTTCAAACCTACCCATATTACCTTCAACCTTGGGGCTTCTTTGCCTTCACTTGGGTTCAAAGCAATTGAAAGATAGAACGATCAAGTCAAGCACTATGTCTCTAGTTCTTTGTTCTACCACTGTTTTAGAGTTTTTATAAGTTTTTCAAATAAAACTGTCACACCCCAAAATTTTTAATTTTGGGTTGTGCATATGAAACACTAAATAAAATAAATGTTTTAATATTTGGATAAAATTTCCCAAGTTTAGTTTATGATAGCATCAATTAGTTATAGAATAAAATAAAAAAATAAGAAAATTTTTAAATTTTTCTAAACTAATTTGACGGGCTATTGTTTGATGTGATGTTTGCTCGTTAACTCTTGTGTGTTAAGAGCGAACAAAGTCTTTCAAAATGCGTTTAGTGGATCGATCTTTCTTTTTCAGCACGTCTTTATCTTTTTCTACAATCAATATTCCTTGTTTCTCATCTTAAGTTCTCGTTGGGAGTTTCCTAAAATCTTTTCTTTATAACACAAATTATTCCTTTCAGTTCTTCATGTGTCAATTAATCTCAGTGATCTCTTCGGGAATTGTTCTGGCTTTTTCTAGAGCTAGTTCACGCTTTTCTGCGAGCGTTATCTAATTTTTAGATGCTCCAAAATATCTTTTCATGAGCTCCAAATACTTTATTTGGGTTTCTCATGTTCCATAATATCTTTGAAAAATTCCCTCAAATTTTTGGAGTATTTTTCGTGGCTTAAATAATAATTCTGGACTTTTCTATAATTATTTTATCCACGAAATTAATTAATTACGAAAATAATAAATATCTCATTTTCCACCAAAGCCCATGTGCAATAATCCTAAATGCCCATTCATTTATTTACTAATGGGCTTTAATAATTAATTAGGCCTATTAGTAAAGATGGAGGGTGCAACGTCAATTAGCACCATATCGCTAGTTGACATGGAGGTGGAGAGTTTTCCTCCCTATATATACGTACCTATCCCTTGGGTAAAAGCACACCAAAACTACCGTGGAGGAGCCCCTAGTTTGGGAAATCTCTCGTGTAGTAAATTAGATATTTTTTCTCCTTCTCGTGTTGCCCCTAGGCTCAGGCCGTTCAGCTGGATGGAGGTAGAAGATGAAGTATTTGCGGTTTTGTCACTGGTTCGTAATATCTTTGTCGTTTCTTCGTTTTAATTTCGTTTTACTCCATTTTAGTTGCGTTAGTTTCGTATAGTTGCGCTCTACGTAGTAGTGCTGACGTATGTCGTGTCACCCAATTATGAATTTATTGATTTACGTGTAATATTTATTTAATGCATTTTTAATTAAAAGCAACCTAGTGTAGTAATCTGTTCTTGTGATTTTGCGATCATGCCAACTGAAGCTACATGCTATCGGCGTAGACGTGTTACATGCTCTGGTTATCGACCGGCGTTGCAATCGTAGCACCACGACTCCTCTGGTTATCGACCGGCGTTGCATGGTCGACCTCGCCAAGAAGGCTAAGTCCTTGCCTGCGAATCGAGAACACACGCAAGAACACAAAGGAATGCAACCAAATTGCAGATGAATGATTAATCTCACAAAGTTGGGGTCTCACAAACAGACAACGGCGGTGAAACTGTTATCAACAGAATAATCTAAGCAAAACCCAACCCTAATGTAAGCGGCAACTAATGATTATATAGCCTAAGGGGCGTTCAAGGACCCCTATTCGTGTCCCTAGGGAGCGCCGACACGTTACAAGGCCCAAACGGCCCAAAAGACGGTGACACAGCGCCCTGACAGATTCTGGATGGTGACTTGTTTCGATGATTCCCGTTGATTTCGAATAGCTTTTGACATGGGACCACTTGGGTTGGCTTCCTTATCAAATAAGCTTTCCATCCATATATGGATCATCGAAAACGGAGTCTGGACGCGTCCTGGGTGATCAGTTCAAGGCAGACTGGTCCTGGATTCCAAGGTGGACTCGAACTTGATTTGGGCCTCCACCTTAGTGACTCGAACCGCATAAGCTTTGGGCCTTCTTCTCGATTTGGATGCCCTTGCTGATCTCCTTGGCCTCCATGTAATTCTCCAAGCATGGTCATATGTGTAGAGGCCATGTCCTCATCATCCTCCCCTTCTTGATGAAAAGCCGTCCTCGGCGTCGATGTTGCTTGAAGTCCATTCTGCATAGCATGAAGACAAACGAGGTTGCCAAAATATTGGAAATTGACAATGTTGGGAGAAAGAATATGACCACATGTTTCGGTTTGCAGCACGCCTTCTCGTACAAACATGTAGTCTCCTCGATTAAATTACACACGATCTTTGTCAATACTATCCTGCAAAAGATTAGTACTAACAAGAAACATATGCTCCCCTTCTTTGGATTCCACTTGGGATTGTAAAGCAAAACTAGAGGAATATGGCATGACAACATTATTGATTTTATAGTCCTCTAATTGATCATTATTTTGCACAACAAAAGAAGAATTCATATTTGTACAAATGTAAACTCGTTGTACCATATATTGTCCTTGGTTGCTATATTTGCCAAAAATATGATATGTATGTCTAGATAACCATGGCAAATCAGCATATGCATAAAGTTTCTCCTCTATATAATTAAGATTGCAAAGAACATCAAATTCAATGTATCCCAAAGTATTTAAAGAAGACATCAATTTCAACTCATCAACATTACTAACATTAACATGTCTATTTTTAGCAGTAGTGTTCGATTCCGACATACATATAGCATGTTCATTCATTAATGGTTGCATTGGAATAATATAAATATCATCATTCAAGTCATCTTTATCACAAGGAACATTAAGCAAATCATCTTGTAACAAAGGTAAATCAAGCGAAGGTTCCACTAATATTTGCTCTATCATAACATGATTGGTGGAAAAATTCAGCACATCAAGAGAACTCTCATCTTCTGTGAGATTAGCATCATTAGCATTACCTTTGCTCTCACTGTCAGCGGAAGTATCACGTGTTGAATTTTTACATGAGACTGAGAGCACCTCATTTTCTGTCATGTCATCCCCGCTCTTTTGTGCATTGTCCTGCAAAAGGTTAGGCACAGCAGGAGGAATAATAGGAGATTGGTCTAGTTGATGTTCCTCATCATATGAATTAATTACAAGAGATAGATTAACAAAAGTTTCTCTCATAAGAATTTTCATATCATTCCATGTATGAGGTTTATCTGAAGAACGTAAAGACTCCCACTAAAATGATGCTAAATGTCTCAAAACACTAGATGCATTCTTAATCTTCCTCCGTTCAGACATATGACAGTGTGCAAAAATATTATCTATTTTACTTTCCCACTCAATGTACTCATCAGCACCAATACCATCATAAGTAGGTGGAGAAGAAAGAATAGAACAACCTTCGAAAGGAGGTGTAGCAGCAATAGTGCGTGGCTCATGCATCATTGATGTCTCGTATCGGTGAGTGTTGTAACCTGTCATTGTAGACACAAAACAGGAACAAACAGTGAAAGTTATCCCTAATAATCTACTAAGTAGGTGGAGTAGTGCCTCTCAAGATCACAGCAAAAGGAGACCCCTTCTCAAGCTCTTACAAGGTTCTTACCAGCAAGGTCAAGGATACCTGGAAGGCGTAGCACTGCGATTACAGGGGTCAAAACTTATACTGTCCAGAAGAAATATGTGGAGTTAAGGCAAGCAGGCCAAATATGTGAGTGGAACGCAATTCAAAAACAGAAAGTAATGCTGAATTATAGTCCCAAATACTTGCTCTCGTTGCTGGTCTAACGTGTTCCAAATACTAGATGTGTGACAATAAAATGGAGAAACAAGTATGATGGATAGCAATGGAAATACGGATAAGGCAAAAGGCACAACAAAACAATAGAGCTATCGAGTGTTCCTTATGTGCTCCTTTTTTATCTCTTCTCTTCTCTTTTGCTATTTTTTTTCTTTTCTTTTTTTTGGTCCAAATTTTTTTCCTTGCTTTTGCTCTTTTGATATTTTTTCTCAGCAAGGAGCACACAACAATAAACACCAAAAAAATTGAGCTCAATTGGATAAAAGATGTGGCCTATAGAAAATTAGGATTGTGCTCCAAAAAGCATATCAAAACTTATGGGCCTGGAAACTCAATTTTCATGATCAAATTTCGCAAATCTAATTTTTGCGAACCTAGCTTTGCTAGGATGAAACAGATCTAAAATTTTCTGGCATTCTCCGTAGATATAAAATTTGCCCTGTTTCGAGTTCGGATACAAAAGTTATGACTGTTTTAAGAAAGCTGCTCGAATCCGGGTTTCAGTGGACACAAGATGCAAACTGATGGTGATACGGGATGGCGGTGGGTGGAGGGATCAACACAAACTAGAAAAGAACACAATCTAAACCAGCAACAAGCCCTTGATCAGGACACAAACTCAACACGACGGAATCTAAAAAGAATTATGCAAAAGGCTAAATGTGGTTTATGGGATAGGGGAAAAACCTAAAACTAATTTTTTTGGCTTTTCTGTGGACTCTAGGACGAAGGCGAAATCAAACTAAACTAGGGTAAAATTGAACCCGATGGTATACCTAAAGCTCTGATACCAATTGATGTGAACTAGGGTTTCTGATCTTCCGAAAGGTTCTGATAACTCTCGATTTGGTGGAGTCTCGACACAATCCGGCTTCCGAACAACTCGGCTCTGAACCCTGCAATCGCAGCACCACGACTCCTCTGGTTATCGACCGACGTTGCACGGTCGACCTCGCCAAGAAGGCTAAGTCCTTGTCTGCGAATCGAGAATACACGCAAGAACACAAAGGAATGCAACCAAATTGCAGATGAATGATTAATCTCACAAAGTTGGGGTCTCACAAACCGACAACGGCGGCAAAACTGTTATCAACAGAATAATCTAAGCAAAACCCAACCCTAATGTAAGCGGCAACTAATGATTATATAGCCTAAGGGGCGTCCAAGGACCCCTATTCGCGTCCCTAGGGAGCGCCGACACGTTACAAGGCCCAAACGGCCCAAAAGACGGTGACACAGCACCCTGACAGATTCTGGATGGTGACTTGTTTCGACGATTTCCGTTGATTTTGAATAGCTTTTGACATGGGACCACTTGGGTTGGCTTCCTTATCAAATAAGCTTTCCATCCATATATGGATCATCGAAAACGGAGTCTGGACGCGTCCTGGGTGACCAGTTCATGGCAGACTGGTCCTGGATTCCGAGGTGGACTCGAACTTGATTTGGGCCTCCACCTTGGTGACTCGAACCGCATAAGCTTTGGGCATTCTTCTTGATTTGGATGCCCTTGCTGATCTCCTTGGCCTCCATGTAATTCTCCAAGCATGGTCATATGTGTAGAGGCCATGTCCTCTTCAACCTTGACACCGGTGGAACATTGCATTGGGTAGCATTTATGCTAGTGCTCAAGATAAATAACCATGATCTGTAACTTGACTAATGGTATATGTAATAAACGTTTAAAAGATGCTTTATAGAAACATGGCTCAAGAGGGTTAGAGCATTGGGCTATTTTTATGGTGCTCTAGTTTCTCTCCTTAAGGACTTATCTGTAAGCGAACATCCAGGACTTACAGTACAACTGTGAGGGCTATATGGCTCTGGATTTAGTCAAGTATGAGGACCTTTTCTAGCTTGTTAGTGGTAACCTTCATGGCGTAAGAATGGCTTGATGAATCGGGTATAGTGCGGCCTCTGTCCTTATGTGTATAGGCTGCGCGTGTCACACCCATTTTTTGAGGACAAAAATAGGATGCATAAAGTACTCATGTGCGCCCCAGGACATGATCGCACACATAAGTAGACAAATTATATAGTATCATTACAGTGCTTATTACATAGCGAATAAATATTTAAGACATAGTCTTGAACGATAAATAGTAATGACTAATAGTAGATCTCCAGCGGAAACTCCAAACACAGGGGCACGGTTGACTGGTTGACACCAAGACTAGTACTCATTACGATAATCTTCCTCATAATCTTCATCTGTTATGGTGGAAATAGCAAGGGTGAGTCCATGTCGAACTCAACAAGTACAACACAGGGTTCATGAGGCTCAAAAGGCTAGACACTGTTTTACTGCGTTTAGCTTTTATTCATCAGGTAATTAGCAGTTAAGTAGCATCAAAGTATTCCACTTCCCATTTATGAACCAATGATCAATTGTAATAAAGATAATGACTAGCATTAACATGAGCATAATAATAACAACAATAATTAAGCATGATATAACAACGGTGATCATCTATCTGTAAATGTTCCAAGGCCGCTCGTATCCGTGAGCACGGCTAGTATACCAGTTTTTAACTCTGCACAGAGGTGTACACTTTCACTGTGAGTCATAACTTCTAAATGCATGGGTTCGCGACTCCCCAAAACACCGGAAATCATATAAAGCTACTTAAAAGTTCGTCTAACAAGTTAGGGCCATTAGATTCACTCGGCATGCAGATGTAGAACCCCCCTTCCCAGTGGCACAACAACCGCAGCCTATACACACTAAGGACACAGGCTCGCCCTACACCCAAAGTGGCAAGCCATTCTTACGCCATTTAAGGTAACCACTAACAAGCTAGAAAAGGTCCTTTAAGCAACTAAAGCCAGAGCCATATAGCCCTCACAGCTGTACTGTATGTCCCGGATGATCACGTACAGATAAGTCCTTAGGGAGAGAAACCAGAGCATCAAAATAACAACATGCTCTAGTCCCCTTTTAACAGTAATAAAATCATCTTAATGATTGATTGCTTAATCCATTATTCAAATTACAAGATCATTGTTCATAATTTAAGCACTAGCAATAGCTACCCATATGCATACCCAAGGTTAACAAGGAATCAAGATAACAATCACTAAGTTATAATCTCTAAGGTTGACAAGGTAAGCACATGCATATGTATGATAATTTCAATGTATAGGTAACAAGGATAGTCCTGTGTTATACTTGCCTTGATCAAAACCCTCTAGATGATACTGCTGATCTGGTTCAAAGTAATACTCCGGATCGTCCAGAAACTGCTCACCTTCTATACTCGATCGTCAATCAACAACACACATGCATCCAATCAAACATACACGAAGCAAACAAAGAGATATAATTAGAACAGTACACCAACAGTAACAAAACAGTAATAAAAGTTTATAAAACTCTTCTACGCATTCCTACGATCACACAGACGTAAAGATCACCAAATTCGGAATTAAAACGTGAAAGTTAAGAATTTTCTAAGATTTCCTATAAATAATTAAATACTTAATTATAAACTCAAAAATTAAATTATCAAAACTAACTGTACAACTACACTAACATGTAGAGCTCGCAAATACAAACCTAACGCCACTTGAACGGATCAAATCGGAGTTAAAACGAAGATTTTATGACCAAAACAATTCTAGTGGCAAAACTGTAAATACCTGAAAACGTATTTTTGATTTAACCGAGAGAAAATACGCTTTCAAAACACGAAAACGCATTTCAGACAATACGCTAAGGACGGCGGGTTCTATTATGAAAAAGTCCAGGGGCTCTTTATAAAGTTTACCCCGCGAAGGGGTATCTTCTAATCTCGGCCCTTCATTTAAAATCGGACGGCTGCAATTCATCCTCAACTCCACAGTGAACAACCGATCCCCTTCCCCAGGTCCGGCCGGCGGCCTCCATGGCCGGCGTGCTCCACCTCGTCGGAGATGGCGGCTCTCCCCATCTAGACCACCGTTTGACCCGAAACTTGATCCAAACGGAAGAGAAGCTCCGTACGAACTCATCTAAGCGTTAAGAACTAGCTGCAATAGACCGAACACGACTCACAGCAAGAAGGGGGCGGTGGCGCCATTACCGCACCATCGGTGAGCTTCAAAAACATGATTCAAAGCATCTCCACCCAAAAGAAAAGCATAGGATGATAGAGAAGGAGAGTGTGGTCTCACCAATGCGAAGAATACGGCCTCAAATCCACCCGAGAGCTCCACTCGCGATCAACCGAAACCTCCAACACCTCCCAAGCCCTAGAGCTCTATTTCCCATGGTTTGTCTATCGTTTTAGATGAAAAATGGAAAGGGGAGATACCCGGCTACTCTTTTATAGGGTCACCTCTCCTATTTTGGATAAGAAATCGAAGATTGGAGATCGATTCAGTTGAAAACTGATGCTCGAGTCCTACCCGGTTACGGCCGGAGGTGGAAGACCCGGCTGACAAGCCGACCCCACTCGTCAGTGAGACCACAAGAGGAAGGCGCGCACTCAGTTTCATGGGCCGGCCCACGCGGTGTGGGTGTGGAAAGAAAAGCGGCAGCGGCCCACGCGGCGCCAGCGCAATAGAATAGGCCGACCCGACGGGCCTTCGGGCCGCTAGGGAAACGGTAAGCGGTTTTCTTCTTTTTTTCTTTCTTTTCTTTATTTGCTTATTTGCCAAAACCTTTTTCAAATAAAATTTTCTAAACCAAAACAATTAAAATAAAATCCACACCACACAGTAAAATAAATGCAACAGCATGAATGCTTCACCAAATATTTCTTAAATTTTAATTTCCCATTTAAATGTTATTTAAATTATTTGGAACCCACTAATTATAAAATTTGGAATTTTTGGGTGTTACAAATTCTACCCCCCTTAAAAGAATCTCGTCCTCGAGATTGGACTGCTTACTCAAACAACTGCGGATATGATTTTCTCAATTCATCCTCACTTTCCCATGTTGCCTCTGCCTCTGAATATCGATTCCACTGTACTTTGCACATCTTAATAATCCGACTTCGAAAGCAGTTTCTAAAATTTTGATCGGAAACTCTTCATATGTAAGATCCTCCTTAACAGTCAATTCTTCTAAGGGTATCTGCTCTTCAGGCACATGCAAACACTTCTTAAGTTGTGAAACATGAAACACATCTTGCACTCCAGACAAATTCTCAGGCAACTCTAATTGATAAGCAACTTCTCCACGTCTAGCAATAACTTTAAATGGTCCAACATACCTTGGTGCTAATTTGCCTTTCATGTTAAACCTCTTCACATTTCTCATTGGTGACACCTTCAAATAGACATAATCACCTACCTCAAAAACTAAATCTCTTCTCCTATTATCAGCATAACTCTTCTGACGAGACTGTGCCACTCTCAAATTCTCACGAATCACCCGCACTTGATCTTCTGCGTTTCTAAGAACATCTGTACCAAACACCTGAGACTCACCTGTCTGATCCCAAAACAATGGAGTTCTACACTTACGTCCATACAAAGCCTCAAACGGTGCCATCTTAAGACTCTGCTGATAACTGTTGTTATAAGAAAATTCTGCATAAGACAAACTCTTATCCCAACTGGTTTCATATTGCAATGCACAAGCTCTTAACATGTCCTCTAATACCTGGTTGGTCCTTTCAGTCTGCCCATCTGTCTGTGGATGATATGTCATACTAAAATTCAATTTCGTTCCCAAAGATTCATTTACAACTTTCCAAAAGTATGACGTGAACAGCGAACCTCGATCAGATACAATCTTCTTTGGAACTCCATGCAAACAGACTATCCTCTCCATTACAAGGTAGCCAATTGTACTCCCGTGTAGGTAGTCTTGACTGGTATGAAATGAGCAACTTTAGTTAATCGATCTACTATTGTCACACCCAAAATTTCCTATTTTGGGTCATGCATGAAAAACACTAAATAAAATAAATAATTTCAATATTTGAATAAATTTATTAGATAAGTTAAGTTTTGTTAATTTAAATATAGAAAATTGTGGTTTTAAATTTTTAATTTCCGTGAGCTTAATCTTTTTCCTTGATCTCTTCATCAATCTTTTCATGAGTCCAAACTCATTTAGTTGAGTTCCTTATCTCCCCAAAAGTCTTCAGGATTTTTCCTGTGATTTTTCTGAGCTTCGGGCTATTTTTGCGGCTTAAAAGGTAATTCTAGATTTTTTGAAATTATTTTTATTCGCGGAATTAAAATAATCCCAAAATTAAGAAACTCCGAAAAGTTTCCAAACCCTACAACTATATATATGTCGGCGTAGCCCTCGACGCCCTGGTTTTAGAAGTACAACTCTTATCGTGAGCCGTCGCTCGTAGCTCCCTCCACCTCTCGCCGTATCTTAAATATACATATATACATGTATACGTGCATGCAAGTGCTTTACGAGACCAGCTCGTAAACAGCCCAGCTAGCTAGCTAATGCCAGGACCGTACGATAGCTGCATCCCTGTCTCCTATCTCCCGTACGTGTTCAGTTTGGACTCAGCCGAGCGGAAGGCCGCCGCCGCGAATCCCGTACCTCGCGCGGTTTCTCTACATAGAGATCACGAGCACCCCTATATAAGCTCGAGGATCATCACCGACCTTGTGTTTTCACATCCGCCATCGTTCTTAGCCCTAGCTTTATCCCAGCGCCGCCGCCGCTGTTGCCGTCCGCCGCCTCTGAGCTCGTCTCGTCGATTCCGTCGCTCCATAACCGATTTTTTTCGTCGATGAGCTCTGCGTCGAGGTTTCGAAGCCACTTTTGCCCTAGTCGCCGCCGTTGTCGCACACGATCGCGATCTCGCCGAGCTCGGTCCTGCGAGGTCTGCTGCCTCGTCACCATCTGCAAACCGAGTGCTGGACCAAGCCCTATGCCACACCACAGCATCTAGCTCCCGTGCGCTGCCGCCTCGCTCCCGAGAACTCGCTATCGATTTTCCGCCGCCGTGACGTCTTCCTTGTCTCCCATCGATCTCGCAGCTGCTTCTGCAAGCAGGTGCACAGGCAGGGACACTGCCAACTTGTCCACGGTCAGGAGGACAGAGGAGACCTTCTACGTGATCGAAGCACCATCTTCTTGTCCAAATCGAGCACGTCAGCTCTGTTCTTCGCTGGCAGATGGACTCATGCACTCGCAAGCAAACAGCTACGTCGTTCCCCTGCTTTTGCTGTTGAAGCCGGACATGCTGTAGTTTCTCGCTGCTACCATGTTTGCATGCACGAAGTCATCTCAGCTGCTGCAACTGCATGTCGATCGACCTATCCTTGCTACTCCAACAAGCTATCTCGTGCAGCATGCAAACGTGCACCATGATTAACTGAAGGTCAGCGGCCAGATTAGTCCCTTGTTAGATTATTCTATTGATTAAACCTTATGCTGATGTCATGTGTATGTGGTTCATGCATAATAAATCATCATTCTTTATTTATTCCTCAATTAAGAAATTGCATCTTTCATATACATAGTGGACCTGCTCTGGCTGCCAGCGAGTATCCGTAGTTATATATGCTCATCATTGCCGTAATCTTATTTCCATCATATATTAATCGCTTTAGCCCCACTTTAATCTATTCTTTCAAGGTTGCATCTGATCGATGCAGTCTACTATATGGCAACAATGTTTAACAAGCTTTATGTTTTCTAAATTTTGAATTATTAATGTTAACTAATCTCTGTTCACACAACTGCTTCCCAAATTAAAAACAACATAGAGATTAACATTCGTCTTTTATGCACCACTGACAACTTGATTGAATTATATGACACTCTTTATAAATAAACTATGAGTAGTTTTGCCGGACTTCTGAATTAAATCCTGTTTTGAGTAATCTATTCTAAATAACTTTTTACGTGGTTTTGTTCGAATAATCTGAATCAAGCAAATAATGTCGTGCGTGCTGTTTCATTTTGCTAGCTAGCTTGATGACATCACATGATGTCATGGGTACGATTTGTGGCCATTTTTCTTTAGTAAAACAAATCCCAAAATACAATAGAAATACGTATACACATACAATTTTGTGTAGGCCATATCTTCCACGTTTTGACTCCGATTTGACCCGTTCAAATTGCGTTAGGTTCGTATTTGCGAGCTCTACATGTTAGTATAGCTTTATAGTAGGTTTGGAAAGTTTAATTTTCGAGTTTATATTAAAATAATTATTTATCTATAAGAAATCTTAGAAAATTCATAACTTTCACGTTTTAAATCCGAATTTTGTGATCTTTACGTCTGTGTGATCGTAGTAACGTGTAGAAGAGTTTTACAAACTTTTTATACTGTTTTGCTACTGTTGGTGTATTGTTTTAATTATGTCTCTTTGTTTGCTTTGTGTATGATTGCTCGGATGATTGTGTGTTGATGCTTGACGATCGAGTACAGACGGTGAGCAGTTTCTTGACGATCAAAAGTATTATTTTGAGCCAGACCAGCAGTATCATCAGGAAAGCTTTGATCAAGGCAAGTATAACATGGGACCATCCTTGTTGTCCTATTCACTGAAATTATCATACATATGCATGTGTCTTCCTTGACAACCATAGAGATTATAACCTAGCTATTGATATCTTGTTTCCTTGTCACCTATGGGTTGTGCATTTGGGTAGCTATTGCTAGTGCTTAATTATGAACAATGATCTTGTAATTTGATTAATGGATTAAGAAACCAACCATTAAGATGATTTTATTACTGTTGAAAAGGGGGCTAGAGCAAGGGGTTATATTGTTGCTCTGGTTTCTCTCCATAAGGACTTATCTGTACGTGATCATCTGGGACATACAGTACAGCTGTGAGGGCTATATGGCTCTGGCTCTAGTTGTTCAAGAGACCTTTTCTAGCTTGTTAGTGGTTACCTTAAATGGTGTAAGAATGGCTTGCCACGTTGGGTGTAGGGCGAGCCCCTGTCCTTAGTGTGTATAGGCTGCGGTTGTTGTGCCACTGGGAAGGGGGGGTTCTACATCTGCCTGCCGAGTGAATCTAATGGCCCTAACTTGTTAGCTGAACTTTTGAATGGCTTTATATGGTTTCTTGTGCTTAGGGATTCATGACCCCTTAGCATATGGAAATCATGACTCACAGTGAAAGTGTACACCTCTGCGTAGAGTTTAATAAATTGGTATACTAGCCGTGCCCACGGATACGGGCGGCCTTGGAACATTTACAGATAGATGATCACCATTGTTATATCATGCTTAATTATTGTTGTTATTATTATGCTCATGTTAATGCTATTCATTATCCTTATTACAATTGATCATTGGTTCATTAATGAGAATTGGAATACCTTGATGCTACTCAATTGCTAATTATATAATGAATAAAAGCTAAATGCAGTCAAACAGTGTCTAGCCTTTTGTGCCTCATGAACCCTATGTTATACTTGTTGAGTTCGACATGGACTCACTCTTGCTATTCCCCCCACACTCCAGTGTGTAGTAAGGTGCTATTCAAAAGAAGGATTAAGAGGTAGTGGAGTTTCCAAAAGTCTTTCAGAAGTGTTTGGCATACGGAGCCACCAGTCAGCCGTCGCTAAGAAGAATGGAGCCTGAAGTTTAGTCACCGTTCCGCGATACTCTGATGTAAGTGTTAATATAGCTATGTATACGTTATATCATAACATTGTTTCTGATACTTTTTCATTCTGACATATGTGTGGACTTCCTGGGCACACATATGATTAGCCTGGTTTTGTTCTTTAGAAAACCGGGGGTGACAGAGTGGTATCAGAGCGGTGTTGACTGTAGGACGTATGCCAAGTAGCACCGGACGTATTCTAAAACTCATTTTACTATAAAACTATTTTGTTATCCCTTGACTCATTGATTTTGACTATTTCCTCATCCTTGTCTTATTGTATCCCTTCCTTGATAAAGCTTCCTTTGAGCTATTATTTCTTACTCCATTGGATTTTGTTTTATGTTGTTTTTACTAAAAGTTTTCTGATCTTACCTTGTTCAAAAGTTCGATGACCTTTCATCATCTCCAATGTGCCATTAGGATGACCACCATTGTTGAAGAAGCACGTGTAGTATCGATGATGTGATGTGTGTTTGTTGTGCTTGATGTGTTGCTTGTGTGTTATCCTTGTTCTCATGTTTCAAAGGTGGCTCGGAAGGTATAAGTCTTGAGGAGTAGCTCGATTCAAGTTAAGTGGGGTAGTGTCATCTTCTATCCTACTTATCTTTCAATCGATCCTAAATCTTGCCAATTTTCTCTTACACTGTCCTTGCCTACTCTTGGTTGTCATGTTGCCTTCTTTATCTCATCTTAATGGAGGATCAACACACGAAGGATTCATCAATAGTAGTAGCAAGCTTTAAAGAAAGTGTTGCCTTTAATGACATCGCCAGGTGGAACAAGATCTTTGTTAAGTGGGGTAGCGTCCGCTACCATCATCAATCTCAAGCGACGAGGTACGAAGAACTGAAGATCAAACCTTATCTTTCTTGTCATCTTTTGGCTATCCTTGATCTATGTCTTATATCTCATAAACTCAAATCAAAGAAGCATGAAGACTTGAAGATTAGCGTTATCTATCTCTCTAATCTTTTTGAATCTCATTTTTATCTTATCCTGTCTTTTTAGAGCAGTCTGTCTTCCATAGCTTATATCTCTATTTTTGGATGTCCAAAAAATCATGGATAAATTCTGGACAATAGTAGACTTCAATATCTTTCTCTGACCGTAAGAACCACCCTGATAGCTATTATGGTTTGGGAGTTATGAAAATCACAAGGTGATGCATCTGTGCTGTCAGTAACCTGGAATAGTTTCTATTGTGCACAGTTTTCGACTACCTTAACTGCAAAATCTGGAGAAGTGTTCTATAAGGCAATTGTAGTACATTTGATAAGCTTTCCAACGGTATAAGCTACAATATCGTTGGATTCGTATAACTCAAGTTATAACTGTATTTCTGCACTGCCATTTTTCTGCTCACGAGGAAGTGCAGGTTACTTGTTTTTGCATATGCTCATGAATCTCTTTGGGATGATAGAAGGACATGACGATAGTCATCACTCAGAAACAAATGCAAGTTATCCTTTGGTGTTCTCTAGCTGATCTCTTCTTAAGGGGGTTTGTCGAACTAAAGACAATACAAGATGGAGGTTTATATGTTCTGTTTCGTCACCTGGAAACATCAGCTATCTACATGGTTGCAAAGTCATTATCGAGCGCAAGTATCTTTTCTTAGGGTTGGTAAACTATTGAAACCATCTACAAGAATCGTAAGGGTCTAAAGGAGACATTTACCAAGTTGGTTTTGAGTTTGTGGCATCATCATTGGATAAGAGTTGATCAGAGAAGCGTGAAGATTTGCAAATCAACTTTATCTTTCTCCCTCGTCTCTCCAAATCTCGGGACGAGATTCCTGTTAAGTGGGGTAGAATTGTCACACCCAAAATTTCCTATTTTGGGTCGTGCATGAAAAACACTAAATAAAATAAATAATTTCAATATTTGAATAAATTTATTAGATAAGTTAAGTTTTGATAATTTAAATATAGAAAATTGTGGTTTTAAATTTTTAATTTCCGTGAGCTTAATCTTTTTCCTTGATCTCTTCATCAATCTTTTCATGAGTCCAAACTCATTTGGTTGAGTTCCTTATCTCCCCAAAAGTCTCCAGGATTTTTCCTGTGATTTTTCTGAGCTTCGGGCTATTTTCGCGGCTTAAAAGGTAATTCTAGATTTTTTGGAATTATTTTTATTCGCGGAATTAAAATAATCCCAAAATTAAGAAACTCCGAAAAGTTTCCAAACCCTACAACTATATATATGCCGGCGTAGCCCTCGACGCCCTAGTTTCAGAAGTACAACTCTTATCGCGAGCCGTCGCTCGTAGCTCCCTCCACCTCTCGCCGTATCTTAAATATACATATATACATGTATACGTGCATGCAAGTGCTTTACGAGACCAGCTCGTAAACAGCCCAGCTAGCTAGCTAATGCCAGTACCGTACGGTAGCTGCATCCCTGTCTCCTATCTCCCGTACGTGTTCAGTTTGGACTCAGCCGAGCGGAAGGCCGCCGCCGCGAATCCCGTACCTCGCGCGGTTTCTCTACATAGAGATCACGAGCACCCCTATATAAGCTCGAGGATCATCACCGACCTTGTGTTTTCGCATCCGCCGTCGTTCTTAGCCCTAGCTTTATCCCAGTGCCGCCGCCGCTGTTGCCGTCCGCCGCCGCTGAGCTCGTCTCGTCGATTTCGTCGCTCCATAACCGATTTTGTTCGTCGACGAGCTCTGCGTCGAGGTTTCGAAGCCGCTTTTGCCCTAGTTGCCGCCGTTGTCGCACACGATCGCGATCTCGCCGAGCTCGGTCCTGCGAGGTCTGCTGCCTCGTCACCATCTGCAAACCGAGTGCTGGACCAAGTCCTGTGCCACGCCACACCATCTAGCTCCCGTGCGCTGCCGCCTCGCTCCCGAGAACTCGCTATCGATTTTCCGCCGCCGTGACGTCTTCCTTGTCTCCCATCGATCTCACAGCTGCTTCCGCAAGCAGGTGCACAGGCAGGGACACTGCCAACCTGTCCACGGTCAGGAGGACAGAGGAGACCTTCTACGTGATCGAAGCACCATCTTCTTGTCCAAATCGAGCACGTCAGCTCTGTTCTTCGCTGGCAGATGGACTCATGCACTCGCAAGCAAACAGCTACGTCGTTCCCTGCTTTTGCTATTGAAGCCGGACATGCTGTAGTTTCTCGCTGCTACCATGTTTGCATGCACGAAGTCATCTCAACTACTGCAACTGCATGTCGATCGACCTGTCCTTGCTACTCCAACAAGCTATCTCATGCAGCATGCAAACGTGCACCATGATTAACTGAAGGTCAGCGGCCAGATTAGTCCCTTGTTAGATTATTCTATTGATTAAACCTTATGCTGATGTCATGTGTATGTGGTTCATGCATAATAAATCATCATTCTTTATTTATTCCTCAATTAAGAAATTGCATCTTTCATGTACATAGTGGACCTGCTCTGGCTGCCAGCGAGTCTCCGTAGTTATATATGCTCATCATTGCCGTAATCTTATTTCCATCATATATTAATCGCTTTAGCCCCACTTTAATCTATTCTTTCAGGGTTGCATCTGATCGATGCAGTCTACTATATGGCAACAATGTTTAACAAGCTTTATATTTTCTAAATTTTGAATTATTAATTTTGACTAATCTCTGTTCACACAACTGCTTCCCAAATTAAAAACAACATAGAGATTAACATTCGTCTTTTATGCACCACTGACAACTTGATTGAATTATATGACACTCTTTATAAATAAACTATGAGTAGTTTTGCCGGACTTCTGAATTAAATCCTGTTTTGAGTAATCTATTCTAAATAACTTTTTACGTGGTTTTGTTCGATTAATCTGAATCAAGCAAATAGTGTCGTGCATGCTGTTTCATTTTGCTAGCTAGCTTGATGACATCACATGATGTCATGGGTACGATTTGTGGCCATTTTTCTTTAGTAAAACAAATCCCAAAATACAATAGAAATACGTATACACATACAATTTTGTGTAGGCCATATCTTCCACGTTTTGACTCTGATTTGACCCGTTCAAATTGCGTTAGGTTCGTATTTGCGAGCTCTACATGTTAGTATAGTTGTACAGTAGGTTTGGAAAGTTTAATTTTCGAGTTTATATTAAAATGATTATTTATCTATAGGAAATCTTAGAAAATTCATAACTTTCACGTTTTAAATCCGAATTTCGTGATCTTTACATCTGTATGATCGTAGTAACGTGTAGAAGAGTTTTACAAACTTTTTATACTGTTTTGCTACTGTTGGTGTATTGTTTTAATTATATCTCTTTGTTTGCTTTGTGTATGATTGCTCGGATGATTGTGTGTTGATGCTTGACGATCGAGTATAGACGGTGAGCAATTTCTTGACGATCAAAAGTATTATTTTGAGCCAGACCAGCAGTATCATCAGGAAAGCTTTGATCAAGGCAAGTATAACATGGGACCATCCTTGTTGTCCTATTCACTAAAATTATCATACATATGCATGTGTCTTCCTTGACAACCATAGAGATTATAACCTAGCTATTGATATCTTGTTTCCTTGTCACCTATGGGTTGTGCATTTGGGTAGCTATTGCTAGTGCTTAATTATGAACAATGATCTTGTAATTTGATTAATGGATTAAGAAACCAACCATTAAGATGATTTTATTACTGTTGAAAAGGGGGCTAGAGCAAGGGGTTATATTGTTGCTCTGGTTTCTCTCCATAAGGACTTATCTGTACGTGATCATCCGGGACATACCGTACAGCTGTGAGGGCTATATGGCTCTGGCTCTAGTTGTTCAAGAGACCTTTTCTAGCTTGTTAGTGGTTACCTTAAATGGCGTAAGAATGGCTTGCCACGTTGGGTGTAGGGCGAGCCCCTGTCCTTAGTGTGTATAGGCTGCGGTTGTTGTGCCACTGGGAAGGGGGTTCTACATCTGCCTGCCGAGTGAATCTAATGGCCCAAACTTGTTAGACGAACTTTTGAATGGCTTTATATGGTTTCTTGTGCTTAGGGATTCATGACCCCTTAGCATATGGAAATCATGACTCACAATGAAAGTGTACACCCCTGCGCAGAGTTTAATAAACTGGTATACTAGCCGTGCCCACGGATACGGGCGGCCTTGGAACATTTACAGATAGATGATCACCATTGCTATATCATGCTTAATTATTGTTGTTATTATTATGCTCATGTTAATGCTATTCATTATCCTTATTACAATTGATCATTGGTTCATTAATGAGAATTGGAATACCTTGATGCTACTCAATTGCTAATTATATAATGAATAAATGGTAAATGCAGTCAAACAGTGTCTAGCCTTTTGTGCCTTATGAACCCTATGTTATACTTGTTGAGTTCGACATGGACTCACTCTTGCTATTCCCCCCACACTCCAGTGTGTAGTAAGGTGCTACTCAAAAGAAGGATTAAGAGGTAGTGGAGTTTTTAGAAGTCTTTCAGAAGTGTTTGGCATACGGAGCCACCAGTCAGCCGTCCCTGAGAAGAATGGAGCCTGAAGTTTAGTCACCGTTCCGCGATACTCTGATGTAAGTGTTAATATAGCTATGTATACGTTATATAATAACATTGTTTCTAATACTTTTTCATTCTGACATATGTGTGGACATCCTGGGCACACATATGATTAGCCTGGTTTTGTTCTTTAGAAAACCGGGTGTGACAACTATCACCCAAATAGAATCATAACCTCTCTGAGTACGTGGTAACCCTACTATAAAGTCCATACCAACTTCCTTCCACTTCCATTTGGGAATCTTCATTGGTTGCAACAATCCAGCAGGCCTCTGATGCTCAGCTTTCACCCTCTGACAAGTATCACACAATGCCACATACTCAGCCACATCTCTTTTCAATCCAACCCACCAATATTTCTGTTTGAGATCCAAATACATCTTAGTACTACCAGGATGAATAGAATAAGCTGACTCATGAGCTTCGCGAAGAATTGCCTGTCTAACAGCTTGGTCCTCAGGTACACACAACCTCTTTCCAAACTACAAAATCCCATTATCATCCATTCGAAACCCTGGTGACTTACCAATCACTATATCTTCCGCTATCTTCTTTAGTTTCTCATCCTTCAACTGACCCTTGTAAATTTCTTGCTCAAAGGTAGGTTCTATCACTAATTCCATTGTATTAGCAACAAATATTCAAATTCAACACATAACTCACTAGTCATGGACAACGTTCATATCTCATTGGCATAACTTTTCCTGCTAAGAGCATCAGCTACCACATTAGCCTTACCAGGATGATAGTGTATCTCAATATCATAATCCTTAATCAACTCTAACCATCTACGTTGCCTCAAGTTTAGATCAGACTAAGTGAAAATATACTTCAAACTCTTATGATCGGTGTATATATCACTCTTATGCCCAATCAAATAATGTCTCCAAATCTTCAAAGCATGAACCACAGCTGCTAACTCCAAATCATGCGTAGGATAATTCAACTCATGCTTTCTCAACTGTCTAGATGCATAAGCAACAACTCTGTCTTCTTGCATAAGAACACATCCCAAACCTTGACGAGAAGCATCACAATAAATAGAAAACTTTCTACTCAAATCTGGCAAAACCAAAACAGGCGCTGTAGTCAACCTCTTCTTCAATTCTTCAAAACTAGCTTGACATTTATCAAACCACACAAACTTGGCATTCTTCTCTAACAGAGATGTCATTGGTTTAGCAAGTTTAGAAAACCCTTCAATGAACCGTCTGTAATATCCAGCTAAACCCAAGAAACTACGAATCTCGCTAACATCAGTAGGTGGTTTCCAATTCAATACATCCTTTACTTTACCTGGATCCACTGATATTCCTCCATTAGAAACAATATGACAAGGAAAGAAACTTCCTTCAACCAAAACTTACATTTACTTCGCTTAGCATACAACTTATGCTCTCTAAGTTTCTGCAATACCAACCTCAAATGTTCAGCATGTTCTTTCTCCGTTTTGGAAAATACCAGTATATCATCAATAAATACCACCACAAAGTTATCCAAATATTCCATGAACACCTTATTCATCATGTACATAAAGTATGCAGGTGCATTGGTCAAGCCAAATGACATAACAGTATACTCATACAACCCATACCTCGTAGTAAAAGCTGTCTTTGTAATATCAGAGGCACGAATCTTCAACTGGTGATAACCAGAACGTAAATCAATCTTAGAGAACACACAAGCATGTAACACCCAAATTTTAGAGATAATGAATTTTGAATAAATTAGATGACAATTAATGGAAAATTAAAATTTTTAAAACTATTTGGTGATGCATTCATGCTGTTGCATTTATTTTATTTTGTGGTGTGGTTATATATTTGTTTTATTTGATTTGATTTGGTTTAGGAAAATTTGATTTGAAAATGTGTTCGTAAAATTAGAAAAGAAAAAAAAAGAAAAAAAAACTTACCTTCAGCTGGTGGCCGACGGCCCACTCGGCGGCCTACTTTGAGTGCACTGTGCCGCGTGGGCCGAGCCAGTCAAGCCCAGCATCGCCGCGGCCCAATCGGCCGGTCAACCAGCCGCGCCTCCCTACTTTCTATCGCTGACGGGTGGGGCCCGGGCGTCGGTCTTCTTCTACCTCTCGTGTCCGTTCTGGACTCCACACCGCATACGACCATGTCGGTCGGTTCCACGATTTCCGGTCGAGTCTAACCAAAATCGAAGATGTGAGGCTATAAATAGGACGCCGTGGTCCTCTAGTTTCCGTTTTTCATATAAACCGTGAACTCTACCGCAAGGAATCGAGGGTTTAGGGTTGAGAAGGTTGAAGGGATCGGTTGAGCGCGGGTGAAGTTTTCGGGCGCTTTCGAGGCCGATTTCATTGCATTGGTGAGACCGTAATCTTCTCCTCTTTCGTTCTAGGCTATTTCTTTGGGTGGAGGCGGTCCTAGATGTGGTTTTGAAGCTCGCCGATGGTGCGGCCATGGCGCCGCCGCCCTTGTTACGGTGCACCGTGTGTGGTTCGCGTGATAGGTTTTCTTTAGCGTAGTTGAGTTCGCGTGAAGCTTCTCGTTCGGTAGGATCGAACGCGGGCTCGAACGGTGGTCTAGAGGGGGTGATCCGCCATCTCCGGCGAGATGGAGCCCGCCGGCCATGGGAGGCCGCCGGCCGGACCTGAGGAAGAGGGATCGGTTGTTCACTGTAGGGTTGATGATGAATACGAGCCGTTCGATTTGAGATCAAGGGTCCAGATTAGAACTTACCCCTTCGCGGGGTAAATTTGTTAAAGAGACCCTGAGTTTTTCTTTAATAGTACCCGCCGTCCATAGCGTAAAACTGAAAGTACGTTTTCGTGTTTTGAAAGCGTATTCTCTTCCGGTTAAATCAAAAATATGTTTTCAGGTATTTACAGTTTTGCCACTAGGATTGTTTTGGTCATAAAATCTTCATTTTAACTCCGATTTGATCCGTTCAAGTTGCGTTAGGTTCATATTTGCAAGCTCTACATGTTAGTGTAGTTGTACAGTTAGTTTTGATAATTTATTTTTCGAGTTTATAATTAAGTATTTATTTATCTATAGGAAATCTCAGAAAATTCATAACTTTCACGTTTTAACTCCGAATTTGGTGATCTTTGCGTCTGTGTGATCGTAGAAACGTGTAGAAGAGTTTTATAAACTTTTTATTACTGTTTGCTACTGTTGATGTACTGTTCTAATTATATCTCTTTGTTTGCTTCGTGTATGTTTGATTGGATGCATGTATGTTGTTGATTGATGATCGAGTATAGAAGGTGAGCAGTATCTGGACGATTCGGAGTATTACTTTGAGCCAAGTCAGCAGTATCACTTGGAGAGCTTTGATCAAGGCAAGTATAACACAGGACTATCCTTGTTACCTATATATCGAATGGTCATACATATGCATGTGCTTACCTTGACAACCTTAGAGATTATAACTTAGTGATTGTTATCTTGATTCCTTGCCAACCTTGGGAATGCATATGGGTAGCTGCTGCTAGTGCTTAGACTATGAACAATGATCTTGTAATTTGATTAATGGATTAAGCAATCAACCATTAAGATGATTTTATTACTGTTAAAAGGGGGCTAGAGCATGTGTATTATTTTGATGCTCTGGTTTCTCTCCATAAGGACTTATCTGTAAGTGATAACTGGGATATACAGTACAGCTGTGAGGGCTATATGGCTCTGGCTTTAGTTGTTCAAGAGACCTTTTCTAGCTTGTTAGTGGTTACCTTAAATGGCGTAAAAAAGGCTTGCCACGTTGGGTGTAGGGCGAGCCCTGGCCTAGTGTGTATAGGCTGCGGTTGTTGTGCCACAGGGAAGGGGGGTTCTACATCTGCCTGCCGAGTGAATCTAATGGCCCTAACTTGTTAGACGAACTTTTGGATGGCTTTATATGGTTCTCGGGTGTTTGGGCTTGATCTCCCCACTCATTTGGAAATCATGACTCACAGTGGAAGTGTACACCTCTGCGCAGAGTTAAAAACTGGTATACTAGTCGTGCTCACGGATACGAGCGGCCTTGGGGATTCTTATGGAATAGTTGATCATAAATTGTTATATCATGCTTAATTATTGTTGATTATTATTCTGCTCATGTTAATGCTATTCATTATCCTTATTACAATTGATCATTGGTTCTTTAATGGGAAGCGGTTTATCTTGATGCTACACAATTGCTAATTATATGATTAAAAGCTAAACGCAGTTAAACAATGTCTAGCCTTTTGAGCCTCATGAACCCTGTGATATATTTGTTGAGTTCGACATGGACTCACTCTTGCTATTTCCACCATAACAAATGAAGATTATGAGGAAGATTATCGTAATGAGTACTAGTCTTGGTGTCAACCAGTCAACCGTGTCCCTGTGTGGAGTTTCCGCTGAAGATTTACTATTAGTTATTATTATCTATCGTTCAAGACTATGTCTTAAATATTTATTCGCTATGTAATAAGCACTGTGATGATACTATGTAATTTGTCTACTTGTGTGTGCGATCATGTCCTGGGGCGCACATGAGTACTTTATGCATCCTATTTTTGTCCTTAAAAATGGGTGTGACAGATTGGTATCAGAGCCGTGTTGACTGTAGGACGCAAGCCTAGTTAGAATGGTAGTTAATAGCATCCATACTTCACTTAATTCATGCTTCCTCTTTTCACCTTGTTAATTACTAAAGTTTTATGCTTCCTCTACTTTATTCTATTGCGAAAATACATTGATTCTATCTAATCTATGTCTAAATCTTGTAGATGCCTTCTCATCCTCGTCTGTCAGCTGCACAGTACGTTGCCCATTTCAAACCCCAGGAGTCGTATGAAGATGGTGACCAAGAGCTATCTGATGCTGAATCAAGAGTTGGTGATACACCAATGGAGGATGTAGTTATGGGGTGGACTACGAAGCTTCATATCGTGGTTCCTAAAGCTGATGCTTTCTTCCATGACATGTTGACAAGAACCTTGGACAACTACTACTACGACTGGGAAGCTACGTTGGAGTATCGCAGTGCAGAGTATAGTCATCCATGGATGGATTCATATTGGGAAACGGAGTTATGGGTCATGAAAAGGGATCCTACCACTAAGGAGCCTAAGGTGGAGTCAAATTTCATTACCAGAGTGAGCCGGGCAACCGTGGAAACAAGCATGGAGGATGTCGCCTACAATGCATTCGTTTACTACCATGGTCTACGCTCGGACAAGACGTTAAAGGGTGCACTCCGGCATTTTCCTTGTTTCCTACATGACAAGGGTATTTGGACCATGCCGCTTGCAGATGATTCATCCTTGACTTTACAAGCTACGGTGGGATTAGCTCGTGAATTGGCTCTCCATGAGGTGGATTTGAAGGATGAGTTGCTGAAGAAAAAAAAACTTAAGGAGCAAGCTTGAGTTAGGTCGTCCCAAGATTTATGAGAAGCTTAATTAGGAAATAGGAAAAATCCCTATGTAATAGAAACGATAGTAGTTGCGAGTCGATTTTAAGTTTGGATTGTTTTGAGAGTCAGTTTGCGGTGTGAACAATTGTGTGATTGATGGATTGTTATTATGATAATGTGTGATTTGGATCTTTGTAATGTGTGCTGGAGTTTCGTAGACATGCCTACAAGTTCCATGGTTAAGAATATTAAGTTTGATCAAAATATATTAGTTGGTTATGAGGTGAACTTAGTTCTGTCCTTTGCTGATTTTTGGATCAGTCTGGGATGTTTTAGAAATAACATAAAATCCGTTCATGAGAAATTTAAGAAATTTTACTGGGAATAATTAGACTTCTATATCTTTCCAACCCCACAAGAATTACTTTAATATCTATTATGAGCTAAGAGATATACCTGTTCCAAGTTGGGGTTACCGCACAGTCTGGAATTCTGAAACAGTTTCGGTTAAGTTCAGTTTTTGGCCAATTTATTGACAGAATCAGAAAAAGTGTTGTGAATAAAAGTTGTAGATAATTTTGTAAGCTTTCCAACCATGTAAAGATCATCTGAATTGGACGTCTGTAGCTCGAGATATGACAGTTTTACTGAGTTGCTGAAATTGGAGTTCGCCCAGAAAAATCAGATTTTGTTTATCTATTGAATACATCACCACGGATCGTACTGAATTTCATTTTTTGTGTTTTGGAAACAGATGTCAGGCAGAGGTCATGGCAGAGGTCGTGGAGGTGCTAACCCACCCATTACTATGGAGGAACTCATGCAAACTCAGAATCAGATGATGCAAATGTTTATGCAGCACATGCAGAATAATCCCCCTGCGGGAGGACCACTGCCTGTGCAAGTGAGGGATAAGCGTGGGGAATTTTTGAAGGGACGCCCTCCAGTGTTTTCTCATGCTATTGATCCTTTAGAGGCAGATGATTGGGTGAGAGCAGTTGAGAAACAGCTGAATATAGCCCAATGCAACGATATGGAAAAAGTGTTATATGCATCTGGTCAGTTACAGGGGACAACTCAGACTTGGTGGGAGTCGTATCAAGCTGCACGCCCTAACAATGCTCCTCCTATCACTTGGAATGAGTTTGTTAGAGATTTTCGAGCTCGTCATATTCCTGAAGGTATAATTGAGCTGAAGCAGGAAGAATTCAGAAACCTTAGGATGGGACAGATGAGCGTTAGTGAATATCATGACATGTTCACCCAGTTGGCTCGCTATGCTCCTAATGAAGTAAGGGAAGATGCAGATAGGTAGCGTCTTTTCTTAAAGGGGATTTATTATGATCTTCGCTTGCAATTGAAGGGGAATAACTATGCTAGTTTTCAAGAGCTTGTGAACAAAGCTATTGTGCTTGATAACGAGCGCAGGGAGATGGACAGGAAGAGAAAGATGAAAGGACAAAGCTCAGGAAGCAACAACCGTCAGTGCACTAATTCTCAGCATGGTTTTCATCAGAAGTTTTAGGGACCGGTTAGTTAGTGGAATCGCAATCCAAATCAGAGGTGGTCCCAAAATTGGCAAAGTAATCAGTCACAGCAGCGTTCATCATATCCACAGCGTCAACAGTATCAGCAGACTGGGCAACAGACTCCTCGCAACAGGATCAAGCTATTAGACAGGCAATTCTTCGTGAAGCTCATGAGTCAGCTTATTCTATTCATCCTGGTAGTACTAAGATGTATTTGGATCTTAAACAGAAATATTGGTGGGTTGGATTAAAACGAGATGTGGCTGAGTATGTGGCATTGTGTGATACTTGTCAGAGGGTGAAAGCAGAGCATCAGAGACCTGCTGGATTGTTGCAACCAATGAAGATTCCTGAATGGAAGTGGGAGGAAGTTGGTATGGACTTTATAGTGGGGTTACCGCGTACTCAGAGAGGTTATGATTCTATTTGGGTAATAGTAGATCGGTTAACCAAAGTTGCTCATTTTATACCAGTTAAGACTACTTACCATGGACCAAAATTGGCAGAGTTGTATATAGAGAGGATAGTATGTTTGCATGGAGTACCAAAGAAGATTGTATCTGATCGAGGATCGCAGTTTACGTCGCATTTTTGGAAAGCTGTGCATGACTCTTTGGGAACAAAATTAAATTTTATCACAGCATATCATCCACAGACAGATGGACAGACTGAAAGGACCAACCAGGTATTAGAAGATATGTTGAGAGCTTGTGCATTGCAATATGGAACTAGTTGGGATAAGAGTTTGCCTTATGCAAAATTCTCTTATAATAATAGTTATCAACAGAGTCTTAAGATGGCACCGTTTGAAGCTTTGTATGGACATAAGTGTAGGACTCCATTGTTTTGGGATCAGATAGGTGAATCTCAAGTGTTTGGTACAGATGTTCTTAGAAACGCAGAAGATCAAGTGCGAGTGATTCGTGAGAATTTGAGGGTGGCACAGTCTCGTCAGAAGAGTTATGCTGACAATAGGAGAAGAGATCTAGTTTTTGAGGTAGGTGATTATGTTTATCTGAAGGTGTCACCTATGAGAAGTGAGGTAGGTGATTATTTTGCCAATTCTGAGACCACCTCTGATTTGGATTGCGATTCCAATGACTAACTGGTCCTTGAAACTTCTGATGAAAGTCATGCTGAGAATTAGTACGCTGACGGTTATTGCTTCCGGAGCTTTGTCCTTTCATTTTCCTCTTCCTATCCATCTCCCTGCGCTCATTATCAAGCACAATAGCTTTATTCACAAGCTCTTGAAAACTGGCATAGTTATTACCCTTCAATTGCAAACGAAGATCATAATAAATCCCTTTTAAGAAAAGACGCTGCCTATCCGCATCTTCCCTCACTTCATTAGGAGCATAGCGAGCCAACTGCGTGAACCTGTCATGATACTCACTAACGCTCATCTGTCCCATCCTGAGATTTCTGAATTCTTCCTGCTTCAGCTCAATTATACCCTCAGGAATATGACGAGCTCGAAAATCTCTAACAAACTCATTCCAAGTGATAGGAGGAGCATTGTTAGGACGTGCAGCTTGATACGACTCCCACCAAGTCTGAGTTGTCCCCTGTAACTGACCAGATGCATACAACACCTTTTCCATATCATTGCATTGAGCGATGTTCAACTATTTCTCAACTGCTCTCACCCAATCATCCGCCTCCAAAGGATCAGCAGCATGAGAAAACACTGGAGGGCGTCCCTTCAAAAATTCCCCACGCTTGTCTCTCACTTGAACAGGTGGTGGTCCTCCTGCAGGGGGATTGTTCTGCATATGCTGCATGAACATCTGCATCATCTGATTCTGAGTGTGCATAAGTTCCTCCATAGTAATAGGTGGGTTAGCACCTCCACGACCCCTGCCACGACCTCTGCTTGATATCTATTTTCAAAATACAGAAAATGAAGTTCAGTATGATCCAAGATGATGTATTCAACAGATAAACAAAATCTGATTTCTCTGGGCAAATTCCTATTTCAGCAACTCAGTAAAACTGCCATATCTCGAGTTACAGACGTCCAATTCAGATGATCTTTACATGGTTGGAAAGCTCATAAAAGTATCTACAACTTTTATTCACAACATTTTTTCTGATTCTGTCAATAAATTAGCCAAAAACTGAACTTAACCGAAACTGTTTTAGAATTCCAGACAGTGCAGTAACCCCAACTTGGAACAGATATATCTCTTAGCTCATAATAGATAATAAGGTGATTCTTGCGGGGTTGGAAAGATACATAAGTCTAATTATTCCCAGAAAAATTTCTTAAATTTATTATTAACGGATTTTAAGTTATTTCTAAAATATCCCAGACTGATCCAAAATCAGCAAAGGACAGAACTAAGTTTACCTCATACCCAACTAATATATTTTGATCAAACTTAATATTCTTAACCATGGAACTTGTAGGCATGTCTACAAAACTCCAGCACACATTACAAAGATCCAAATCACACATTATCATAATAACAATCCATCAATCACACAATTGTTCACACCACAATCTGACTCTCGAAACAACCAAACTCAAAATTGACTCACAACTACTATCGTTCTTATTACATAGGGATTTTTCCTAATTCCTAATTAAGCTTCTCATAAATCTTGGGACGACCTAACTCCACCCTTAATTGGTCGATCTCCTTATAAGCTTGCTCCTTAAGTTCTTTTTCCTTTAGCAACTCATCCTTCAAATCCACCTCATGGAGAGCCAATTCACGAATCAATCCCACTGTAGCTTGTAAAGTCAAGGATGAATCATCTGCAAGCGGCATAGTCCAAACACCCTTGTCATGTAAGAAACAAGGAAAATGCCGAAGTGCACCCTGTAATGTCTTGTCCGAGCGTAGACCATGGTAGTAAACAAACGCATTGTAGGCGACATCCTCCATGCTTGTTTCTACGGTTGCCCGGCTCACTTGGGTAATGAACTTTGACTCCACCTTAGACTCCTTAGTGGTAGGATCCCTTTTCTTGACCCATAGCTCGATTTCCCAATAGGAATCCATCCATGGATGACTATACTCCGCACTGCGATACTCTAATGTAGCTTCCCAGTCGTAGTAGTTGTCCAAGGTTCTTGTCAACATGTCATGGAAGAAAGCATCAGCTTTAGGAACCATGATCTGAAACTTCGTGGTCCACCCCATAGCTACATCCTCCATTGGTGTGTCACCAACTCTTGATTTAACATCAGATAACTCTTGGTCACCATCTACATGGGGCTCCTGGGGTTTGAAACGGGCAACGTACTATGCAGCTGACAGACGGGGATGAGGAGGCATCTGCAAGCTTTAGACATAGATTAGATAGAATCAATGTATTTCGCAATAGAATAAAGTAGAGGAAGCATAAAAATTTAGTAATTTAACAAGGTGCAAGGATTAAGCATGAAATAAGTGAAGCATGGATGCTAATAACGACCATTCTAACTAGGCTTGCGTCCTACAGTCAACACGGCTCTGATACCAATCTGTCACACCTATTTTTAAGGACAAAAATAGGATGCATAAAGTACTCATATGCGCCCCAGGACATGATCGCACACATAAGTAGACAAATTACATAGTATCATCACAGTGCTTATTACATAGCGAATAAATATTTAAGACATAGTCTTGAATGATAAATAGTAATGACTAATAGTAGATCTCTAGCAGAAACTCCAAACACAGGGACATGGTTGACTGGTTGACACCAAGACTAGTACTCATTACGATAATCTTCCTCATAATCTTCATCTGTTATGGTGGAACTAGCAAGGGTGAGTCCATGTCGAACTCAACAAGTACAACACAGGGTCCATGAGGCTCAAAAGGCTAGACACTGTTTTACTGCGTTTAGCTTTTATTCATCAGGTAATTAGCAATTAAGTAGCATCAAAGTATTCCACTTCCCATTTATGAACCAATGATCAATTGTAATAAAGATAATGACTAGCATTAACAT
Organism: Saccharum spontaneum; assembly: GCA_022457205.1. Classification (NCBI taxonomy): domain Eukaryota; kingdom Viridiplantae; phylum Streptophyta; class Magnoliopsida; order Poales; family Poaceae; genus Saccharum; species Saccharum spontaneum. The sequence continues at coordinate 39,522,246 of CM039616.1, forward strand.
GAGCATAATAATAACAACAATAATTAAGCATGATATAACAATGGTGATCATCTATCTGTAAATGTTCCAAGGCCGCTCGTATCCGTGAGCACGGCTAGTATACCAGTTTTTAACTCTGCGCAAAGGTGTACACTTTCACTGTGAGTCATAACTTCCAAATGCATGGGTTCGCGACTCCCCAAAACATCGAAAATCATATAAAGCTACTTAAAAGTTCGTCTAACAAGTTAGGGCCATTAGATTCACTCGGCAGGCAGATGTAGAACCCCCCTTCCCAGTGGCACAACAACCGCAGCCTATACACACTAAGGACAAGGGCTCGCCCTGCACCCAACGTGGCAAGCCATTCTTACGCCATTTAAGGTAACCACTAACAAGCTAGAAAAGGTCCTTTAAGCTACTAAAGCCAGAGCCATATAGCCCTCACAGTTGTACTGTATGTCCCGGATGATCACGTACAGATAAGTCCTTAGGGAGAGAAACCAGAGCATCAAAATAACAACATGCTCTAGTCCCCTTTTAACAGTAATAAAATCATCTTAATGATTGATTGCTTAATCCATTATTCAAATTACAAGATCATTGTTCATAATTTAAGCACTAGCAATAGCTACCCATATGCATACCCAAGGTTAACAAGGAATCAAGATAACAATCACTAAGTTATAATCTCTAAGGTTGACAAGGTAAGCACATGCATATGTATGATAATTTCAATGTATAGGTAACAAGGATAGTCATGTGTTATACTTGCCTTGATCAAAACCCTCTGGATGATACTGCTGATCTGGTTCAAAGTAATACTCCTAATCGTCCAGAAACTGCTCACCTTCTATACTCGATCATCAATCAACAACACACATGCATCCAATCAAACATACACGAAGCAAACAAAGAGATATAATTAGAATAGTACACCAACAGTAACAAAACAGTAATAAAAGTTTATAAAACTCTTCTCCACGTTCCTACGATCACACAGACGTAAAGATCACCAAATTCGGAATTAAAACGTGAAAGTTATGAATTTTCTAAGATTTCCTATAAATAATTAAATACTTAATTATAAACTCAAAAATTAAATTGTCAAAACTAATTGTACAACTACACTAACATGTAGAGCTCACAAATACGAACCTAACGCCGCTTGAACGGATCAAATCGGAGTTAAAACGAAGATTTTATGACCAAAACAATTCTAATGGCAAAACTGTAAATACCTGAAAACGTATTTTTGATTTAACCGAGAGAAAATACGCTTTCAAAACACGAAAACGCATTTCAGACAATACGCTAAGGACGGCGGGTTCTATTATGAAAAATTCCAGGGGCTCTTTATGAAGTTTACCCCGCGAAGGGGTATCTTCTAATCTCGGCCCTTGATATAAAATCGGACGGCTGCAATTCATCCTCAACTCCATAGTGAACAACCGATCCCCTTCCCCAGGTCCGCCCGGCGGCCTCCATGGCCGGCATGCTCCACCTCGCCGGAGATGGCGGCTCTCCCCATCTAGACCACCGTTTGACCCGAAACTTGATCCAAATGGAAGAGAAGCTCCGTACGAACTCATCTAAGCGTTAAGAACTAGCTGCAATAGACCGAACACGACTCACGGCAAGAAGGGGGCGGTGGCGCCATTACCGCACCATCGGTGAGCTTCAAAAACGTGATTCAAAGCATCTCCACCCAAAAGAAAAGCATAGGATGATAGAGAAGGAGGGTGCGGTCTCACCAATGCGAAGAATACGGCCTCAAATCCACCCGAGAGCTCCACCCGCGATCAAACGAAACCTCCAACACCTCCCAAGCCCTAGAGCTCTATTTCCCATGGTTTGTCTATCGTTTTAGATGAAAAATGGAAATGGGAGATACCCGGCTACTCTTTTATAGGGTCACCTCTCCTATTTTGGTTAAGAAATTGAAGATTGGAGATCGATTCGGTTGAAAACCGATGCTCGAGTCCTACCCGGTTACGGCCGGAGGTGGAAGACCCGGCTGACAAGCCGACCCCACTCGTCAGCGAGACCACAAGAGGAAGGCGCGCACTCAGTTTCATGGGCCGGCCCACGTGGCGCGGGTGTGGAAAGAAAAGCGGCAGCGGCCCACGCGGCGCCAGCGCAATAGAATAGGCCGACCCGACGGGCCTTCGGGCCACCAAGGAAACGGTAAGCGGTTTTCTTCTTTTTTTTCTTTCTTTTCTTTACTTGCTTATTTGCCAAAACCTTTTTCAAATAAAATTTTCTAAACCAAAACAAAAAAAAATAAAATCCACACCACACAGTAAAATAAATGCAACAGCATGAATGCATCACCAAATATTTCTTAAATTTTAATTTCCCATTTAAATGTTATTTAAATTATTTGGAACCCACTAATTCTAAAATTTGGAATTTTTGGGTGTTACAGCGCGTCATTGTGCCATTTGGAAGGGGGGCTCTACATCTGTTTGCCAAGTGAATCTAATAGCCCTAACTTGTTAGACGAACCTTTGAAAGACTTCATAGTGAACCCTACCGACTGTTGGGCATTCTTAACGTCATTACCAAAAGTAGACTTAGTTTTCTAATTCTGATAATGGCGCCAAAAATGCCGAACCTATCCCTCATGCCACTTAAGCCAAGTTGTCATCCCCAGCATGACATGAGAGACGCGGTATTGAAATATGCAACTGCTCTTCTAAATAAATAATAAATAAGATCTGCAAGCGCACAGATTAATACCGATGTAGCATTTTAACCGAGAAGTATTCCAGGTATCGTTATTTATATTTTTACCACTGGGAAGGGATTACTAACATCAATGTTGATTATGGAATGGAATATAGGAATGAGTATCAATCATTGCATGTATAAGTGAGAGCATTCATCTATCTCTTGCATATAGGGGTAAGTGTCACATAAAATATAGATAAAGTATGAATGGTGACAAAGATAATTAATCTGATCAGCTAGCCACATATAATAATGATAAGCACCTCAACAGATATTCTAGCAAGTCATTAGCATGGTATTACGATGAACTACAAGGATATTTCCTAAGTTATTCTTAACTATAAAGTCTAGCATATCATAGTTAGTGCAAGTACACTTGGCAATCATTGCGAGAAAGGACTATGCCCATGCATAGTGATATTATCAAGGATGATGAGAAACATAGCAATCACTCCCCCGTAATAATGTTGCTCTGCCTGCCTTACACACGGGAGGGGGACTATATAAGAACCAACGAAGCTGTCACCATCGTGGACCACCCCACGATCCGGCATATAAGGTGCAATCGCAGATAAATATGGTCTAAGCACCACGCCTACACAATATTTATCATTTACCCATGGATCCGATGGATAAACGCTATACGATCCTAAACATGTATATAATTCCAATCTAACTAAGCCAAGCGTATAACTACGATAAACTAAGAACAGTATAATCGCAAACATAAACAAGTAGAGCATAGTAATAATCAATATATTGAAATAGAACAAATTTGTATTCATAATATTGAAGAACAAAGATGAACAATGAAGAACAGTAGAGAAATTACCAAGAATCCTCTTGACAGATCTGGAAGCCAATCGAAGATTGACTCCTTCTAGTTCTAATCCTATGTAGCTATGCTATACTAGAGATCTAGTTGATGTGGTGGCTCTAGGGCTTGATCAGAGACTCTCCTCCTGAGATTAGGGTTTGAAGAATTGAGAATGAGGGAGTGCCTCCTCCAGGGGCCAGGGGTCCTGCTTATATAGCCCCCTCAAGTGAACGTGGGCCGTCGGATCAAACCGACATTAATCGCACGGTTTTCCTTGATCCCTTAGGTTGGTGGAGCATAATCCGCGAGACGGAGCCTGATTGGCTCTCAGGCCAGGGCGGGCGCCCTAGGGAGCAGGGCGGGCGCCCTGCCTCCGGGCCCGTTCGGCCTTCCGTTCGATCTCGTGGCTTCTGGAGTCTTCTAGATGATAGAAAATCGGTGAACACGTTATTATCTCTATGTAAACCCGACGTGTGGGCCTTTCCTCCGTATTTTCTGATAACCTCTTGCAGAAACAGACAAACACCAAAACTCGTGGAATTCTGTCAGATAAAACCCTAAGTCTAGGTGTTGGTTGCATTTGGATCCTTTTTTTTATTTATTTGATAACTATATTTGGTACTTAAGGACCGTCAACAAACTCCCCCAAGCTTACCTCTTGCTCGTCCCTGAGCAAGGATAGACTCATTATGGATCAGAAGTTGCTGCAACGCTTTTGAACGTTGACAGTACATATGCTTTCAAATAAGGTCTCATCCCTGAGTTAGAGTAAACTGTCAAGACTTAAAACTTACTCATTTTACCTTTCACCATGGGGCTTGCAACCGTCACCTGCATCTTGAGTGGTTAAAAGATAGAACGGTCTAGTCAAACGCCATGTCTCTTATTCTTGATCAGCTATAGCTCTGGAGTTTTTGCAAATTTTTCAAATAAAACTCAGAGATTCCTTGTATGACTTTCTCGGGTCTCTCTTTTGTGGTATTTCTGGATCCTTACCAAGGCAGTAATGGTATATGCCTTCTCTCTCAAAGTATGTGGTATTTATGGTATAAGGCGTAGTGACATTGCCTTCTCTCTCACCCTACTCTAATAAGGCTTTGATATCTGGAGCTCATAGGTGGGAGATACAATATACATACTCATAGAACATTTATTGCATAGTCAAACCATGGATCCAGAGAAACAAGTCAATAAGTCAAATCAAGATGTGCATATGTGGTGAATGAGTGGTGTATGGTGATAACAAAAGTCTAATGCTCTTTTTGAGGGAATACATACCTTTCTTGCTTTTTAAAACTTTTGAGGGGAATGAGATGCTCTATATTTTTTTTCTTTTTTTTCTTTTTTTTTCTCTCAGGTGGGTATCTTGTACCCCTAATTCTACTGTCGGACACTTGTCCATTTTTACCTCTCGTCTCACTTTTTCTTTCTTCGAGGTTCCGAGCACTTGCTCCTTTTTATTTCCTCATATTTATATATATTTTTTTAGAGCAATCTCCCTCTTTTGAAAATATAGCAAGTGGTAGTAGAAATGACTTGAGCATTAACTTCACAGGGAATAACAGGAATGGGATAATGTTTTTGGCTATTCTCTCCCAGGTCAGGAGTAGAATAATTTTGGGTGAATCTGGAGATGGAAATGAGTGGATATATGTGGATGCGTACTTCCGGAGTAGAAGCAGCATGTATGAGTGAACGTGCAAGTGAATCTTGATTTTAACCACATGACAAGTTTCTAAGGGTCTACACAGCTTGACCACACTCAATGCCCATAAGCAGTAAGTAGTAAAAGTGTGGCTCTTATTCTAACAAGCATGTATATATGGCTGTGGTAGGAATTTAAACTCTCATCATGCAACATTTTAAAGATTTTCAAAGATAAAATTCTCCAGAATTCTAGCATCTCTAGGAACAGATAAATAGCAGCTCAACCTTCCCATATCATATCCGCTAACAACTTAGACTTCAGATCAAGTTCTCTTCCCACTAGTTCAGGTTTAGAGCCAGTTTTAAATTATAACAGTTATGTCTAAACTAGAGAGAGAACAAATTTGAAAATTAGGCAGAGCAACTATCCATCATATCCATGCTAGAGTTTTATTTTCAAGATTCAGTTTAGCATAGCTACTTTATTTATTTATTAAACTAAGCAAATATATATAAACACAAAATATTTATTTGGGTTTTCATGATTATGCATCTTTTTATTTTAATAAAGCATAGGTATAAATGTAGATAAAAATACTTATCAGGATAAATGGGGGTGCTCTCCCCCAAGCTGGATCTTGACGTAATTTCTTCTGATGTAGCTAGCAGGTGCAGAGGTGTATTTGAATGTCGGCAGCACCCTGACAGCGATTAGGATGTCCTCCATCTGCTAGTCTTCCTGAATTTTGTGGAGCTCAAATAGACAACAAAGCTTCGTGGAACTTGATTAAGCGTTAGCATAAATATCTAGCCTTTATCATGTTTGAGCTTCCTTGGTAAATGTCACTCTCTATTTTTATTTTCATTTTTATAGAACAGAAAAAATATATATTATTTTTTTTATGCCACCACAGTGAATGTACTTATGGGTTTTATGCCACTCGCATACTCACATGGGGCTTACTGTTTTCAACATTTTTTTTAGACAGAATGAACATGATTAACTGAGCAATAATTAAAGGGAAAATGATAACTACAAAGTTTACCTCTTGGCATGGCGTTCGGTGTTTTTAAGTCCTCCGAACAGGACTTCTTTTCTTCTTAGTTGTCCTGGGATTTGGGTGGCGTAGACGGTGGTTCCGGCAGCGCCTCCTCTTCTTGTGTAACTGTCTTCGCTTTCCATACCCGACTTGGTGCTTCGGTCTCCTGTTGTGTATCCTCGGGCCTTATGACCTCTCCTTCATAGTCTGCCCATACGTCCTTGATGGTTTGCCTCCTTTGGTTACGGTTACGTCGCCTTCTTCTTGTCCTGACCTGCTTAGAATCTTAAACTATATAGTTAGGGTCATTAAAGTAGCTGCGTACCTTCTCAGAGGGGAAATGCATATGGACTTCTCCGGTTCCAATGTAGATGATTGCTTTGACGGTGCCTAGGAACGGTCTTCCTAGGATGATGGGTGGATCGTACTCGTCGTCTCCCATGTTAATGACCTGAAAGTCTGTATGGACAAAATGATCGTTAATTTTAACAGGGACATCGGTTACTATACCTTCAACCTTTCGGGATGTCTGATCTGCCATCTGGAGCTGAGTGTATGTTGGTTTTAAGGGCATGGTTCCGTACAAGAGCTGATAGGTGACTGTGGCCATTATGTTGACGCCTAATCCAGTGTCACAGAGCGCCTTCTAAAAGGAGTATCCATTGATTGAGCACTCAATGCTTGGCATACCTGGGTCGTCCTTCTTGTTCAGGAAGGGCGACTTGAGTCGACCATCTTGACCTCCTTGAACTGCAGTGACCATCTTAGCTGATTCGGTCCATCCTTGGTTGTTCTTGTTCTGCTTGTTCCTCCTGTTGGTCCTCTTCCTTGGTTCATGTTGGGGTTGCTCTGGGATTTGTGTAACCTTGTTCTTGAAGGAAAACGTCTCCTTCCTCCCCTTGATGTTGAAGTTGATCTTCGCAGCGCTGGCGTAGATGACAGCTCCCGAGGTGTTCAGGAATGGCCTTCCCAGAATAACTGGTGACCTCTCATCGGACCCGGTCTCTATCACCACGAAGTCAGCTGGAGCATACGAGGTATGTTCTTTAATATTCCTTTAGGAAAGCTTAGTGTCCGATCTACAAGCTGCAAACACACAGTTGTTTCTGATAAAGGATATGTAAAGAATTTTTCATAGAGTACCCTGGGCATAATGTTGACGCTGGAGCCAAAGTCACAGAGTGCTTCTGGGAAGTCCACCATGCCGATGGAGATCGGGATGACGGGGTGTCCTGGATCGCCTCTCTTGACTGGCAGAAGGTCATTATGTACTCCGACAGCGGGATTACTCCAATAGTTACCTGCATCAAACATGTCTACAAGATTTGCAGATTCTAATCCTTCCGGTTGTGATGGTATACCGGGGTTAGTAGCAGGAACAGCAGCAGCTATTTGATTTAACTGAGATTCAATCATTTTATTAAAGCTAATTTGGTTTTTGCTGGCAGTAGAGAAATTATCCATTCTATTATTTATGTTTTCTAGTATTTTATCATTGGATGCCAATTTCTTAGACAAGTTATCCATTAGCTTTCCTTGATTAGACACTAACTCTCTCAGGGGTGGAAAATTATTATTGTTGTTGTAAGAGTTATTACCTTGATAATTACCTGAGTAGTTACCTGAGTAGTTAGGCCTCTGTTGATTCAACCTTGATTTTGTTGAGGACGGTTGTAGTTGTTGTTGTTGTTGTTGATGTACCTTGCATCCTCAAGCATCTCAGGGCAGTGATTGCCTGAGTGTCCAGTGTCTCCACATTCCTCACAAGTCATGTGAGAGTCATAGACGTTCATGACTTCTCTTTTGTCTCCAGCTTTGTCATCGAGCTTTTTCATGAGTAGGTCTAACTTTGCAGACAACATGTCTACCTCCTTGAGCTGGTGCATACCTCCACCTTTCTTGCGTGTTTGAGTCCTCTCTTCGTTCCAACCTTGGTTGGACGCCATCTTCTCCACAAGGGCTGTAGCTTGTGGTATGGTGAGTGATAGAAATGCGCCTCCAGCTGCAGCATCCATGGTCTCACGAGCACTAGTGATGAGCCCATGATAGAAAGTCTGCATAAGTAGCCAGCTCTCCATTCCATGATGGGGACATTCTAGGATGTAATCTTGAAAGCGCTCCCATGCTTCTGGAACGGATTCATCATGTTGTTGCTGAAAACTTGTAATCTTCCCACGGAGAGCATTGGTCTTGCCCATGGGAAAGAACTTAGCCAGAAAGTTCGTAGAGCAGAGTGCCCACGTAGTGTTCTTATCCTTCGTCGCGTAGAACCACTGCTTCGCTCTCCCCAATATTGAGAATGGGAAAAGGCGAAGTAGTATGGCGTCTCTGGGAACATCTAATAAAGTGAATGTGCTGCAAATCTCCAGGAAGTGTTGGAGATGAGCACTTGCATCTTCGTGCGGCTTCCCACAAAACTGGTTGGCTTGTACCATGTTGATGAGCCATGGCTTGAGCTCAAAGTTCTTGTCGATGGCCGCGACAGGTCCAGTGCGGATGTTGTCCGTAGTGGGAGCTGAGAACTCGCGGATCGTCTTGTTCACCATGGCTGCGAACTCTGTTGACAAATTCCGGATGAAACTTCGGCGGTCTTCTGAATTGGATGAAGTGTTGCGTCGAAGTGTTGACTTCTTGAGCTTGGCTCTTGCCCCTCTGATTAATGCTTCGGGGTTGTCAACAAAATTTTCTGGAAGATGTCCTCTATTCATACATCACCCTGCAAAACAATAAGAATGGAAAAATACAGGGGTAAATCTGTATGGGAGAATTGATGATCTCAATCACTTAATGATGCGAATGATGACTCAAATTCCGTATTCATTCCTTGTTAGTAAATCAACCTTCCCCGGCAACAGCGCCAAAAATGCTTGTTGGGCATTCTTAACGTCATTACCAAAAGTAGACTTAGTTTTCTAATTCTAATAACGGCGCCAAAAATGCCGAACCTATCCCTCATGCCACTTAAGCCAAGTTGTCATCCCCAGCATGACATGAGAGACGCGGTATTGAAATATGCAACTGCTCTTCTAAATAAATAATAAATAAGATCTGCAAGCGCACAGATTAATACCGATGTGTATTTTAACCGGGAAGTATTCCAGGCATCGTTATTTATATTTTTACCACTAGGAAGGGATTACTAACATCAATGTTGATTATGGAATGGAATATAGGAATGAGTATCAATCATTGCATGTATAAGTGAGAGCATTCATCTATCTCTTGCATACAGGGGTAAGTGTCACATAAAATATAGATAAAGTATGAATGGTGACAAAGATAACTAATCTGATCAGCTAGCCACATATAATAATGATAAGCACCTCAACAGATATTCTAGCAAGTCATTAGCATGGTATTAGGACGAACTACAAGGATATTTCCTAAGTTATTCTTAACTATAAAGTCTAGCATATCATAGTTAGTGCAAGTACACTTGGCAATCATTGCGAGAAAGGACTACGCCCATGCATAGTGATATTATCAAGGAAGATGAGAAACATAGCAATCACTCCCCCGTAATAATGTTGCTTTGCCTGCCTTACACACGGGAGGGGGACTATATAAGAACCAACGAAGCTGTCACCATCGCGGACCACCCCACGATCCGGCATATAAGGTGCAATCGCAGATAAATATGGTCTAAGCACCACGCCTACACAATATTTATCATTTACCCATGGATCCGATGGATAAACGCTATACGATCCTAAACATGTATATAATTCCAATCTAACTAAGCCAAGCGTATAACTACGATAAACTAAGAACAGTATAATCGCAAACATAAACAAGTAGAGCATAGTAATAATCAATATATTGAAATAGAACAAATTTGTATTCATAATATTGAAGAACAAAGATGAACAATGAAGAACAGTAGAGAAATTACCAAGAATCCTCTTGACAGATCTGGAAGCCAATCGAAGATTGACTCCTTCTAGTTCTAATCCTATGTAGCTATGCTATACTAGAGATCTAGTTGATGTGGTGGCTCTAGGGCTTGATCAGAGACTCTCCTCCTGAGATTAGGGTTTGAAGAATTGAGAATGAGGGAGTGCCTCCTCCAGGGGCCAGGGGTCCTGCTTATATAGCCCCCTCAAGTGAACGTGGGCCGTCGGATCAAACCGACATTAATCGCACGGTTTTCCTTGATCCCTTAGGTCGGTGGAGCATAATCCGCGAGACGGAGCCTAATATGCTCTCAGGCCAGGGCGGGCGCCCTAGGGAGCAGGGCGGGCGCCCTGCCTCCGAGCCTGTTCGGCCTCCCGTTCGATCTCGTGGCTTCTGGAGTCTTCTAGATGATAGAAAATCGGTGAACACGTTATTATCTCTATGTAAACCCGACGTGTGGGCCTTTCCTCCGTATTTTCTGATAACCCCCTGCAGAAACAGACAAACACCAAAACTCGTGGAATTCTGTCAGATAAAACCCTAAGTCTAGGTGTTGGTTGCATTTGGATCCTTTTCTTTATTTATTTGATAACTATATTTGGTACTTAAGGACCGTCAACACCGACCTTCCTTGGTAGTGGGTCAAGAGGCTGATCACCTCGGGCAAAAGGGTAAATCACGACTCACAGTGAAAGTGTACAACCTCTGTAGAGTGTAAAACTGGTATATCAGCCGTGCTCACGGTCACGAGTGGCCTTGGACCCTTACAGAATAAATGATGAACACTGATGGTAATGATAATACTGATGATATTGATGCTCACTAATGATTATTGTTTCTTGCTATACGTTATTCACGTTTACATGATCATGAGGTTATTTGGGCTTACGTAACTTGTTGCTACTCAAATGCTAAAAAGTTGACTCACTAAAAGCTATTGCAGTAAACCCGTGTCAAACCTTTTGAGCCTCATGAACCCCGTGTTATATTTGTTGAGTTCGACATGGACTCACTCTTGCTATTTCCCCACACTCCAGTGTGTAGTAAGGTGCTGTTTAGAAGAAGAATAAAGGTGCAGTGGAGTTTCCAAAAGTCTATAAGAAGTGCTTGGCATACGGAGCACCCAGTCAGCCGTCCCTGTGATGTTGGAGCCTGAAGAAAAGATTAGTGACCGTTCCGCGACACTCTGGTAGTTGTAAGTGTTAATATATTATGTTTCCCGCTTTATATAAACATTGTTTTGATATTTTTATTTGGTTGTTGTATGTGTGGACTTCCTGGGCACACATATGACGAGCCTAGTTTTGTTCTTTGCAAAACCGGGTGTGACAAAAACTCAGAGATTTCTTTGTATGACACTCTCAAGTCTCTCAAAATATGTAGTATTTGTGGATCCTCACCAAGGCAAAAGTGATGTTATGCCTTTCTCTTCCTATAACTAAAACTTATGTGGAGCTCACAGGAGTGGAGGAAGCTAGAGCATATTTGAAATGCATATATTGTAAAGTCAAACAACAAACCTAAAGAGAGATGAGTCATACAATCAAATAAAGAAGTGCATGTGTGTGGAATATTTGAGGTGGAAATATATGGTGGCTAACCTAATTCTACTTTGCTCCATGAAAACTTATCTCTCTTTTAAAACTTGGAAATATTTTTTGTGAGAGAATAGGGGCTATTTTATTCATTTCTCTTTTGTTAGGCGGGCATCTGAGTACCCATTGTTTTCAATATCTCAGACACTTGTCCATTTTTTTCAACTCTTTTTTTATGAATAACTTTTGGCTAGCCCATGCCTCTTTTCTGCAACAAGAACTTTGGAGCATTTATTTGGTAGATGGTAAACCTATCAAGCATATTTTTGGTGTTCACTCTCAGTGTGGGAGTAAAACATTTTTGAGTGGATCTAAATGGAAAGCATATTTTTGCACCTACCCTAGTGTAGGAGTAGTGCATATGTGAGTGGTATGTATGTGATCATGATTCTTAGAGCATGACAAACCTCATAAGGGTCACAAAGCTTGACCAAACTCAATGCAAAATAAGCAGCATATATGTGAAAGTTTTCCTAACCTAAATAACATGTATGGCTCTGGTAGGAATTCAAGCTTTGTCATATAGGAACTCATCATAGAATTTTTTGTGTTTTCCAAAAAGTAAATCTCCAAAATTTTGGTGTCACTTGGAACAAGATAAACAGGAGCTCGGACCTTCTCATATCATATCCGTCAATTACCTAGACTTAGATCAAGCATATGCTACCCATGAATTTTAAGTTCAGAGTAAATCCTTATATCAAAACAATCTTATCCAAAACTCAAAAGAATTCAAGGCTGAAAACTAGGTACTTGAAAGGAATTACAACAGAGCAACTATTTATCATTTCATTTAAGAGATTATTCAGAGTCCTCTTTATTTCTTAAGAGCTCTAAAAACAAACTATCATACACACTCTTTTTATTTTGTTTCCATTCGTCATTTTTAACTATTTAAAAGAAACTAAAAACTAAAGGGGAAAGAATACTTACTTGGATACACAGGGGTGCTCCTCCCCCAAGCTAGCTTTCAACGTAGTTTGTTTTATCAAAGTTTGTACATATTTTTATTTGTTTTATATGCAGACTGATTTTTCAATGCAATGCAAAAGATAAACATGCTAAAGGAAATTTATGCAATTGGAAATAAATATGGATAACTACCGAGTTACCTTTTAGTGAGGGTTTGGTGTTTTAAGTCCTTCGAATTGGACTTCTCCTTGTGAAGTTCATTGATCGAATACCTCGGTTCATTGATTGAATACCTTGGTTTGCTCCAAAGATGAGGATTCTTGTGGTGGCACCTCTAATGGTGATGCCACCTTCTTCCACCAAACCCGTCTTGATTTTGAGTTTGATTTTAGGTTGACCGGTTCAGAACTTTCACTTATAGAAATTGGAAAATCAACTGACTCTCCCACACTTTGCTTCAAGTGTGTCCAGCTCATAAAGACAAGGTAGAGATCAAGTGCATGGGCTCTGTTGGTGGGAAACACCAAAAAATAGAACCAAAACTTTATTTATTCTTCTCTAACCTAAGGTACAATGAATATAATAAGGTTGATGTTATGTGTTTTGTTCAATTATAACATAGGTGATAAGATCAGAAAGATGAGCATAAATGTAGCATTTGAATACATGTGACAAAAAGGGTTGAGTTGCTTAAACTACGGAAGGATTGTTTATCTTTTCATAATGTATCAATGATTGACTATCATCTTCTAGAGACAAGATGTGCAATATTTTAGCTCATTTGGTTAATACTATGAGATCAAGAAAGTGGTGCTATGAACAAATTTAAAGAAAAAGACATGTTGGATTAGTTAGGTTGAATCAAGTAAGGTTGTAACTCAAACATGTTTGTTTCTTTATTTATGTGCATACTCAATGTCACACCCATTTTTAAGGAACAAATGGAATGTATAATCTTATGTGCGCCTAGAGATCAATCACACATAAGATGACAAATATAAATAGTATCATGACAAATGTTTATTACATAACGAATAATATCACAGAGTCTTCACGTAATTAAGCGGAAACATGGAATAATTCTTGTGGTAGCTAGCTCCATAGCACAGGCACGTCAACTGGTTGACCACAAGTCTAGTAATCTTCAGGGAAGTAGTAGTAGTAATCACTATTTGCACATTCAGGAGTCCATCCTGTGGTGTGGGGGAATGCAAGGGTGAGCACAAAAGTACTCAACAAGTGTAACATGGGGTTCATGAAGCTCAAGAAGGATAGACACTGGTTCAACTACATTTAGCTTTTAGTTGATCATATATTAAGCAATTGAGTAGCATCAAATAGGTGATGTTCCCATAATAAACACATGATCATGTAAAGAGAATAATGAATAGCAAGAACAAGTAAATTAATAGTGATCTCTATTTCGTAAGGGTCCAAGGCCGCTCATGTCCGTGAGTACGGCTGATATACCAGTTTTACACTATGCAGAGGTTGTACACTTTCACTGTGAGTCGCGATCCCTAAAAGTCCGAGGTCATGACTCCCCATTGGACAGTTAAGTTTCACTATGAAGTCTTTCCAAGGTTTGTCTAACAAGTTAGGGCTGCTAGGTTTCTGTGGCCTGCAAATGTAGAGCCCCCCTTCCGTATGGCATAATGACATGCAGCCTATACTCATAAGGACAGGAGCCGCACTACACCCAACCCGGAACACAACCCCTCTTGCGCCTTAAAGGTAATCACTAACAAGCTAGAAAAGGTCCTCTTATATGACTAAAGCTAGAGCCATGTAGCCCTCACAGCTGTACTGTAAGTCCCGGATGTTCGCTTACAGATAAGTCCTTACGAAGAGGAATCTAGAGAAAACTCTAGCCCTCTTGTTCCCTGTTGCTAAAAATCATCTTTTAGTGTTATTGCATATATCATTAGTCAAATTACAAGATCATTGTTTATGTGAGCACTAACCACTATCCAATGCCATAACCATAGGATTCAAGGAACAAGATCAATATTAAGGCATCCTTAACAAGGAGACACATGCAGCATGAATTAAGTGAATTAAAGTGAGTAGGTAATAAGGATAATCCCATGCTATACTTGCCTTGATCTAGCTGATCCTGTTGATCTGATTCGTAATAGTACTCTTGATCACCAACGAACTGATCACCGTCTATTCTCGATTAACACATCAACAACAATCATCCAAGAGCAATCATGCAAAGCAAACAAAGCTATAGTTAGAACAGTACACCAACAGTAGAAAAATAAGATGAAAAGTTTTTAAAACGAATCTACATCGCACTAGGATCACACAGACGCGAATTGCACGTAAATCAGAGCTAAAACGGAAAAGTTATGATTTAAACGAGATTTACTTTATTAAAGTAATAGATTAAATCTAACCTCAAAATTTAAAAGTGGAAAACCTACTAAACAGTAGTACTAACATGTAGACTATGAAATTATGAACCTAACGCAACTTGAACGGGTCAAATCGGAGTTAAAACGGAGATTTTATGACCAAAACAAATTTAGTGGCAAAACTGTAAATACCAGAAAGCGTATTTTTGAATTACCGAGAAGAAATACGTTTTTAAAACAAAGAAACATAATTCGGGAATTACGCCAAGGACCGCGGGTTAAGCCTTAAAGAAATCCAGGGTCTCTTTAGCAAAACGTCAAACGAAGGGGTATCCTGAGATCTGAGCCGTTGGATCTTATTTGGATGGCTGAGATCAGTCGAGGGAGAGGGGAGGGGGATTCCCCGACCGGCACAGTGCCGAGCACGGCAGTGGACATGGCCGGCGGCGAGATAACTTGCCGGAGTTCACCGTTTTCGATGTTCCGGGCACCATTGATGACGGGACAAGCACGAAAAGAAAGAGGAGATCATTGCGGACTCACCAAGACGGTTCTCCGCAACTGAGATCGGACAAGGGTGGCGCGCGGTTCCACAGGCGGATGGCAAGCTCCTGTTCACGACGGTGTGACACCATAAGCCATCCGAACCAAAATTCGAAGGAAAAAAAGATCTAGGCGACCTCGAGATCGCGACTTGAAGCTTGTCAACAAGCTTACAGCGGTGATTGGCGCGGGGAATCGCCTCGGCGAGCTCGGCAGCGGCAGCTTGGATTGCGGCAGCTAGGGCTTGAATCGTGGGCAATGGCCTTAGGCTCGGATTCTGGAGAGGCAGCGCGAACATGGCGTCTATTTAAGAGGGGAGGCTCGGTGTGACCTTTCAAGCAAAGAGGGGTCGAGGGATCGAGGCGGAGGCGGACTCCTCCGACCAGTGGCCGGTTCGGTTACGAGCAAGGGGGGAAGAAGACAACGCTTACACGCGGGCCTGAGCTGTCAACTAGAGAAAGGGAAGGAGGGCGCGGCAGGCTCGCGGTTGGTGTGCTGGGCCGGCCCGCAACGCGGCCCACGGCCAAGAGAAAAGAAGGGCGTGGCTGGGCCAAAGGGAGAGAGGAGGGAAGCTGGGCTTTCGGCCCGAAGTTGAGAAGGAGGATATTTCTTTTTCCTTTTCTTTTTCTAATACTTCAAATACATTTTCAAATGATTTTTGAAATAATTTTCTTTTTCAAATAAAAACCAATCAACACAAATAATAATATGCAGCAGCATGTATGCACAAACACGTATCTAACCTTATATTTGATTTTATTTATTAAAAAAATTATTATTTCACTAAGTTTCCATGCACACATAAATGCATAACTAAATCAAACTCTCCTATTTAAAAATATTCAAAATTTTTGGGTGTTACAATTCTACCCCCCTTAGAATGAATTTCGTCCCGAGATTCGGACGATGCTTACTCAAACAACTGTGGGTATGCTTTTCTTAAATCTTCCTCTCTTTCCTATGTAGCCTCTGCTTCCGAATATCGGCTCCACTGAACTTTACACATCTTTATAACTCGGCTCCTAGTAACTCTTTTCGCTGTCTCCAAGATTTTTACTGGATACTCCTCATAAGTGAGATTTTCCTTAACAGTGAGTTCTTCCAACGGTATTTGTTCTTCTGGTACACGCAAACATTTCTTTAACTAAGACACATGGAACACATCATGCACACCTGCTAAGCTCTCAGGCAATTCCAATTGATATGCCACTTCACCACGTCTCTCTAAGATCTTAAAAGGACCGACATACCTCGGTGCTAACTTTCCTTTCTGATTAAACCTTTTCACACCTCTCATAGGTGACACCTTCAGGTAGACATAATCTCCCACTTCAAAAGTCAACTCTCTCCGTCGAGTATCGACATAACTTTTCTATCGTGACTGAGCTGCTTTCAAATTGTTTTGGATCATTCTTACTTGTTTCTCAGCATTCCTAAGCACATCGGGACCGAACACTTGACTTTCTCCTGTCTGATTCCAAAACAACGGAGTTCTACACTTCCTACCATACAAAGCTTCAAAAGGTGCCATCTGTAGACTTTTCTGATAACTATTATTATAGGAAAACTCTGCATATGGCAAACTCTTATCCCAACTTGTACCATACTGCAAAGCACAAGCTCTCAACATGTCTTCCAATATCTGATTAATCCTTTTGGTTTGCCCATCCATCTAAGGATGATATGTTGTGCTAAAATTTAGCTTAGTCCCTAATGACTCTTGTACTTTCTTCCAGTAATATGATGTAAATTGAGTACCTCGATCTGACACTATCTTCTTTGGAAGTCCGTGCAAACTTACTATTCTTTCCAAATACAATTCAGCCAACTTTGCACTGGAATACGTTGTTTTAACCGGTATAAAATGAGCAACCTTAGTCAAACGATCCACTATAACTCATATTGAATCAAAACCTCTCTAAGTGCGTGGTAACCCCACTATGAAGTCCATACCAACTTCTTCCCACTTCCACTCAGGTATCTGCATCGATTGCAACAATCCTGCAGGTCTCTGATGTTCAGCTTTAACCCTCTGACACGTATCACATAGTGCAACATACTCTGCAACATCTCTTTTCAAACCATGCCACCAATACCTCTCTCTCAAATCCATATACATCTTAGTACTTCCGGGATGAATAGAGTAAGCGGACTCATGAGCTTCACGTAGAATTTCTTCTCTTATAACTTTGTCCTCAGGCACACATAATTGTTTCCCAAACCATAGAGTTCCTTTATCATCCAACCGGAATCCAGGTGCCTTACCTTTCGGTATATTCGTCACTATCTCCTTTATTTTGTCATCTATCAACTGACCCTTGCGTATCTGTTGCTCTAACACAGGCTCTATTACTAATTCCACTACATTAATGGCAATACACAAGTTTAAATACTCAAACTCAGCACATAACTCATTTGACATAGGCATTACTTGCACCTCATTAGCATAGCTCTTTCTGCTAAGAGCATCTGCAACAACATTAGCCTTACCCGGATGATAATGTACCTCCAGATCATAATCCTTAATCAACTCTAACCAGCGACGTTGTCTCAAGTTTAGATCTGATTGGGTGAAAATATACTTCGAACTCTTATGATCAGTGTAAATATCACTTTTATGTCCAATCAAATAATGCCTCCATATTTTCAAAGCATGCACCACCGCTGCTAACTCCAAGTTATGAGTAGGGTAATTTAACTCATGCTTCCTCAACTATCGAGATGCATATGCCACTACTTTGCCTTCTTGCATAAGCACACAACCAAGACCCAAACGGGATGCATCACAATAGATAGAGAAACTCTTACTCAAATCTAGCAAAACTAACACCGGGGCTGTTGTCAATCTTTTTCTTCAGCTCCTCAAAATTAACCTGACACTTATCAGACCACACAAACTTAGCATTCTTTTCTAACAATGCTGTCATTGGCTTGGCAAGCTTAGAAAACCCTTCAATAAATCTTTTATAATATCCAGCCAATCCCAAGAAACTATGAATTTCACCCACATCGGTTGGTGGCTTCCAATTCAACACATCCTTTACTTTGCTAGGATCCACTGAAATTCCACCATTAGAGACCACATGACCCAGAAAAGCAACTTCCTTCAACCAGAACTCACATTTACTGCGCTTAGCATAGAGTTTATGCTCTCTGAGCTTCTACAGGACCAAACTCAAATGTTTAGCATGTTCTTCATTAGTCTTAGAGTATACCAGTATATCCTCGATGAACACTACTATAAACTTATCATGATACTCCATGAATACCTTATTCATCAGGTACATAAAGTATGCAGGAGCATTAGTCAAGCCAAAAGACATTACTGTATACTCATACAAACCATACCGTGTTGTGAATGCTGTCTTTGGTATATCGGTAGCACGAATCTTCAAATGATGATAGCCAGAGCGAAGATCAATCTTAAAAAACACACAAACACCTCTCAACTGATCAAACAAGTCATCAATCCTTGACAGCGGATACTTATTCTTGATAGTCACCTAAATTGAGTGACCGATAATCAACACACATCCGTTGAGAACCATCCTTCTTATCAACAAAGATCACTGGAGCTCCCCACGGTGAAGAGCTAGGACGAATGAAACCTTTCTCTTGCAACTCTTTTATTTGTTTCTTAAGTTCCTCTAATTCATTAACCCCCATTCTATATGGACGCTTAGCTATAGGTGCAGTTCCAGGCAATAATTCAATAATAAACTCAATGTCGCGGTCGGGTGGCATACCTGGCAAGTCGTCGGGGAATACATCTGGAAATTCATCCACAACTGGATCCTCTTGATTAACATTATCATCAAGTTGATTACTGTAGATGTCTGCGGCTTCTACACTACAATCTCCACACTAATTCGATCTCCCTTCGGTGTTGTCAGGGCTACTGCCTTTTCCTTACACTGAATCACTGCCTGATTTTGCTTCATCCAATCTAGTCCCAGAATAAGATCAATCCCAGTTGTTCTCAACACTATAGGACTCACTTTGAACTCTACCCCCCTTAAAATTAAACTAATAGGGAGGCATCGATAGGAAGCTTGCATACTTCCCCCAGGCGAATTGACTAGTATAGGGTTTTTCATGGCACATAAAGGGATGCTATGTGTCTTAACAAATATTTGAGATATGAATGAATGCGAAGCTCCAGAATCAAAAAGAACAGTGGCAGGAATAGAGTGGACATCGAACGTACCGAGCATAACTTTAGGTTCCGCCATTGCAGTTTCCTCCGACACGTGAGTCACCTTCCCGTAGTATGGTGGCTTCTAGTTACTGTTCTACTTCTGAGGGGTGTGCTGATTGGTCTTCTCAGGACAGTTATAAGACAGGTGACCTTCCTTCCCACAACGGAAACACTTAGTTGGAGTATTAGGAGCACTAGTCTTCATTGGGGTGTTGTTGGGGGTACTCTGACGTTGATTCTGGTTCCCATTCTGCTGCTGAGAGTGTTGATTGCCATTCTGCGACTAATAAGGGGGACGTCGCAGAAATTGATTACATGGAGGAAGTTGACCACGATTCCATTGGTTAGGCGGATACCTCTGCTGATAGCCTTGTTGAAAACCAGTGCGTTGGCGAGTGTTGTTTCCAGAGACCTGTCCCTGAAGTCTCTTCCTTTTGGCATCCATCTCCTTGCGCTTATTATCCACCACAATAGTGCAATTCACTAATGTTTGATAATCTGGGTAAGCATTGGACATTAGCTGCAATTGAAGACCATCAAGTAGACCCTTCAAGAAAAGTCGCTGCTTGTAGGCATCATTAGCCACCTCATTC
The DNA here is from genome assembly GCA_022457205.1 of Saccharum spontaneum. Classification (NCBI taxonomy): domain Eukaryota; kingdom Viridiplantae; phylum Streptophyta; class Magnoliopsida; order Poales; family Poaceae; genus Saccharum; species Saccharum spontaneum. The sequence continues at coordinate 39,542,557 of CM039616.1, forward strand.
AGCGCATAACGTGACAATTGAGCAAACTTGTCTCTATACTCCGCTATAGGCATAGATCCCTGTGTCAAATTGCGGAATTCCTCTGCCTTCAGTGCTATCACTCCCTCTGGTATATGGTAGGACCTAAAACTCTCTGTAAACTCCTGCCAAGTAATGGCGGGAGCATTGGCAGGACGACCATACTGATATGAATCCCACCAGTCTTGAGCTGCTCCTTGAAGTTGTCCCGAAGCAAACAACACCTTCTGTTGATCATTACAATGAGCAATGTTGAGCTGCTTCTCCACTACATGAAGCCAATCATCGGCTTCCAATGGATCAGTGGCATGAGTGAACACTAGGGGATGACCCTTCAAAAATTCACCACGCTTATCACGCGCAGGTGCTTCTCCAACTAGCTGGTTTTGCTGATTATTCACCAGAGCCTCCATCAACTGTGTCTGTATGGCCAAAAGCTCATGAATAGTAGGTGGTGGACCAACTCCACGACCACAGCCTCGACCTCGTCCTCTTCCAAACATCTGTCATCCAATACAATATCAAATCTTAGAGATTACCACATTATAGACAATTCTAGAGATAGAGAATAGAATCTGATAACCTTCTCGACATATCCCAATTTCAGCGGTTCGGTAAAACAGACCTATCTCGAGTTACAGATATCCAGTAGAGGTGTACTTTATATGGTTCGAAAGCTTATGAAATTATCTACAACTTTTATTTAACTCACACTTCCAGATTCTGTCACGAAGTTACCCAAAAACAGGACACAACAGAAACTGTTTCTGATTTCCAGACTGCGCAGTAACTTCATCTTGTAACGATTATATCTCATGATCCAGAACATATAAAAAGGTGATTCCAGAGGCATTGGAAAGGTACATGGGTCTAGTTACTCTCATAAAAATTTCAGAATTTTTAGATGAACAGTTAATTTCAAGCGTAAAAGGAAAGACAGACCGCTCTAGAAAAGACAGAACAGAGAGAAAGGTTAATCCAACTAAACTATTTATTTATCACACTAAAACTTAGTATTCTTTAATTAGGAACTTTTGTAGACAAGCCCACAAAGCTCCAGCACTCATTACATGGAAAAACCAACTCACACACAGGCACAATAATAACTCAACTAACCACACAAGGTTCACACAACACCACAAAACTCAACTTAACTCGACACTACTCGTACTATCGTATTATTACATAAATGGTATTCCAACTCCTAGGGACGGGCTTGATGTTCATGATAATGATAGATCGCCTCCATGCCTTGGTCAATCCTTAGGCCATCTATCACTTCTTGGTACCTCTTGACATCCTTCCCCAAAGCTTTAACTAGGGCTACCAACCGACGATTCGTCACCATCATGTCATGACCAAAATCCACCATGACTCGAGGAATTAATTCCAAATTCCTAGGGTTCATCATTACCCATCCTTGCTCTGGGTCTCCACGGGGAAAATAGCGATATTGATCATCTTGCATAACCTCATAGTGGAGGTGATGAAGTCCCAAGCATGCTTCAAAGGCTGCATCTTCTATGCCATCTTCTATAGTGGCACGACGACCACTATGGGAAAAACACCTGTCCAGCAAATAAGTATCCATCTCTTCGTTCTTAACGAAGATACACACATTGCACTTCCAATAAGTAGCTTCCAAAGGATGCTTATACAATGAAACGCAGCTCTCCTGCGTTTTCAAAAAAAAGGATGCTTATGCTCCTAGCAGACATACTCAAACGCAGGATCTCAATCTGTGAAATAAGCACTAAGCATGCCAACCAGTCGGTGGTGTGAAGGAGTGTCATGGCTTGATTTGTGATGGATCTTTGTAATCCGACCCATAGGAAGGGGCGGCACACCAACTTCAGCGGAACCATCTTGTGGAGGCGACGGGGGTTGTTCTCCATCTTGGGCAAGCTCAACATCTTCATCATCACTTAAATAGATAACCTCCTCTTTAGGTTCAAGTTCTTCTTGGGGCAAAACTGGTTCTGGCGCTTGATCTGGTGATGGTGGCGGGGTTGGTGTAGTGTCTTCTGGTTCCTCCTGAGGCTCCTCTGGTTCGTACAGGGAACGGGGTGGATAGTAGCCTCCAATGGTGATACGGGCAGTCTTGCGGGCACGAGGCATCTACAGATTTTAGGCCAAGGGTAAGTTGGAATTAGAAGCAATATTTTCACAATAGAATGAGGCGAAAGGAGCATAACAATTTAGCAATTATCAAGAGTAAAGTGATAAGCATGAAACAAGTGAAGAAAAGAGAACTAAGATGACCATTACTCACTAGGCTTGCGTCCTACAATCAACATAGCTCTGATACCAATCTGTCACACACATTTTTAAGAAACAAATAGAATGTATAATCTTATGTGCACCCAGAGATCAATCACACATAAGATGATAAATATAAATAGTATTATCACAAATGTTTATTACATAATGAATAATATCACAGAGTCTTCACGTAATTAAGCGGAAACATAGAATAATTCTTGTGGTAGCTAGCTCCATAGCACAGGCAAGTCAACTGGTTGACCACAAGTCTAGTAATCTTCAGGGAAGTAGTAGTAGTAATCACTATTTGCACATTCGGGAGTCCATCCTGTGGTGTGGGGAAATGCAAGGGTGAGCACAAAAGTACTCAACAAGTGTAACATGGGGTTCATGAAGCTCAAGAAGGATAGACACTGGTTCAACTGCATGTAGCTTTTAGTTGATCATATTTTAAGCAATTGAGTAGCATCAAATAGGTGATGTTCCCATAATAAACACATGATCATGTAAAGAGAATAATGAATAGCAAGAACAAGTAAATTAATAGTGATCTCTATTTCGTAAGGGTCCAAGGCCGCTTATGTCCGTGAGTACGGCTGATATACCAGTTTTACACTCTACAGAGGTTGTACACTTTCACTGTGAGTCGCGATCCCTAAAAGTCTGAGGTCATGACTCCCCATTGGACAGTTAAGTTTCACTATGAAGTCTTTCCAAGGTTTGTCTAACAAGTTAGGGCCGCTAGGTTTCTGTGGCCTGCAAATGTAGAACCCCCCTTCCGTATGGCACAATAACACGCAGCCTATACTCATAAGGACAGGAGCCGCACTACACCCAACCCGGAACACAACCCCTCTTGCGCCTTAAAGGTAACCACTAACAATCTAGAAAAGGTCCTCTTATATGACAAAAGCCAGAGCCATGTAACTCATCCTCGGAAGACCCTTTTTGAGCACCGCCAATGCACACATTGATGTCAGAAAAACAGAAGTCAAATTCACTATAAATGGACAAGAAGAGCGGTTCGCATTCAAGCCACAACCAGAACAATGCTCAATTTTAGAGTGCCATGGGAAGCAAGAAGTAAGGTCATCATCTCCAGGACCGGAGATCAATCATAAAGAATAAAATCAATTGGAGAAGTCCAGTTTGGTGGACTTTAAAATCCCGAATCTTCACACGGAGGTAACTCGGTAGTAATCAGTAATTTATTTCTCACATTAAACTCTCTATAGTTGCATAAAATAAAAAATAAAAAATAAAAATTATCATCATAGTATAGTAAAAAGTTATGCCCCACGTAACTAATATTTATGGAGCGTAAAACCCCCGTAAGTGATATTTACTGTGGTAGTAGAAAAATGTGAAAAATTTATTGTTAGAATTCTTATTTTTCGTAGATTCATAAAAGTATTTTTGTTTTGCATCTTTGTGGGATTATACGGTATAAATATGGGAGACATATGGGACCCACACCACCACCATCCACTACCATCCATTTCCACCTCCATTATTTTCATACTTTCACTCACAACCATCCAACACACCTTCCACCTTTTCCACCAAAAGAGCACCTTAATTCATATGCATTTGAATATATGCAAAGCAAGAGACATGTCAAGAAAAAATGGAGGCCAAAAGACAAGGTGAGGGGCCGCCCGACCCTACCCATGGTCGGCCGGCCACCCCCCTCCTCTTCTTTAAAACTCCATCCTCTCCTTTCACTCCCCACTCACTCACCAAGCTAAAGAACACAGAGCCACCTCATGTAAGCAATTCCAAATTTCAAGTTTCATTTTCCCAAGATTTGAGTAGAGTTTGGAAGAAAAGAAGTTGAGTTATGAGTTGAGTGAGTAGTAGTGCAAGTTCTTTTGAGAAAAGTTTAGTACAAGTGCTCTTGATTTGTTAGAAATTAGGTAGAAGATAAGTTAGGTGCTGTCGACTTAGGGAGAGGGATTATATAAATCATTCAAGATGGATCATGAATTGCTGCATCGTTGATTCCCAGATTACCAACTCTCTTCTATTTATTTCTCTAACCCCTCACATTTTCCACTAGCTTTGTTTTTGTTGGAGTTTACTTTGTGCAGCAAGGATGAGCAAGAAAATTAAGAATGTCGTGAAGAGCCTTGGATGGGCACTGTCATTCCGCTCCACCAGGAGTAGAACATCATTGTAGGCAGCTTCATCCGGAGCCGCCTCTGAGATGGAAGTTGATCCACCATCCCCAGTTGTGCATGGTTCTTCATCACAGTACCGCGAGCCGGAGGTTCTCACCCTCACTAGAGACTCCCACATTAAATTCAAGGATGAGCGGGAGAGAGGCATTTATGAGTAGCTAAAGAACAAGGAATTCTCGCACACAACAAACTTTGACAACAATCTTCTTCAAGCCGTAGGTATGAACACCCTCATTTTTAGAAATATTGGTTGGGAAGATGCTTGGATTATTACTGAGGAAGGTAGCAAATTACTTACTATGGAATTTTTGTGCACTTTGACCTTAGATGATGATAATATAGAATTTAGACTTTTCAATAGATCATTCACCATGACATGGAAGACCATTAGCACTACACTAGGATTTGCAGAAAATTGTTCCTTGGATGTAGATGCTTCTTTACATGATTTTGATAGGAGTCGTTTTTGGACTGATATTTCAAATTTAAAATCTGCTAGAAAACCCACTACAAATGAAATTCATCATCCTACATTGAGATTCATGCATAAGTGGCTTGCAATAACTATATTTCCTAAGGAAGAATTAGGAACGGTTAGAAATAAAGAGATGAAATTGTTGTATGCCATGATTAAGAAAAAAACAAAGCTTTCACCTGTCAAATTAATGTTGCATTATTGGATCACTATTCCTACCATGAAGAAGTGCAAAAATACCATTTAAATCATGGGTCACACGTATTGCTAATGGGTTAGTATTGTCAGACAATGCCATTCTTACATTTATTCCTACACCCCAAAGAATTATTGGCTTTGATTTCTTTGTACACGCTCACTTGTTGAAAAAGAAGGGTAATAAATACATCATGATTTATAAGGGTTATACAAATGAATATCCATTACTTGATAGAAACCTCGGTCTCTACTCCGTAGAGAGTTTTGTCTTGCCTTTGCAGAAAGAAGGATTGATATTAGGGAGGAGCCCTTCTACATGTATCACCAGGAACTAGTAGCCACAGTACCATGGAGCGGATGTTGCACCGGCAGGGCCGTCTTTTACTCACTTTGTTGGTTTGGAGCAGGCAGGTCCGTCACAGCCACCAGCACAGCCATGGTCGCACCATTCAGGATGGGAGGAGCAGCCCATGCATGAGCATAGACAGTCTTCATCAGGCGCTCCCTGGGGGCCTGGTAATTTTAGTGCTTATCACTCTTATCCACAGGAACTATCTATAGCAGGAGAATTCCAGAGGGCATGCACATCCTTTTCTGCTCAGGAGACCAATGGGTACAATATGGGAGGACCATTTCCTTTTCATGCCCCTCCACAAGATGACAACTACCCGCACCCGCAGCAGCACTTTCAGCAGCCTCATGAGCTAGGCGCCATGATTTCGACCACCGCATCACCAACCCAGAGGAAGGTCAAGATGAGATGATGAACACACTTCACCACATGGACCAGCGCTTCGACAACATCCAGCAGAGATAGCAGCAGTAGCACGATGACCTTCAGTACCTGATTTGCGCGATGGGGTTTGACTACCCACCGCCACCACCGACTACTAGTGCCACAATTAGCTTGGGGGAGGACCCCCGCATGCAGGTAAGTTTCTCTAGACTTTTGTACATATTTTTTAGCACCTTATTTTTGCTTAGTATGCGGCTTAAAAAACTATAAAACTAGAAAATCAAATAAAAATTTTACTTTTACTTTGGCATTTAAATTCTCTCATGATAAAAATGAAAGCCCAAAAATAGAGTGTGTAAATAAGTTTGCTTTAAATTTGCTTAGTTTGTTTAAGTGTGCTTCTTTATTTTTAAGAGTAGAATAAATAAGTAGAATTTGAAGAAAGTCTCTCTCAAAATAAGGATAAAAATGCTCAAGTTATAATTTGCTTTCAAGTGCCTAGTATTTAAATCTAAATTCTCTCACGAGTTGCATGAAGTTGATTTGATATGAAGATTTGCTCTAAAACTTGATATCTATTGGTAGCACATGTTTGATCTAAATCTAGGCAATTGACGGATATGATATGAGAAAGTTTGAGCTGCTATTATCTTATTCTAAGTAATACTTGAAATCCGGAGATTTATCTTTGGAAAATCTAAAAATTCACATAATGAGATTCTACATGACAAAGCTTAAATTCCTACCAGAGCCAAATTGAATATATTTAGTATAGGAAAAAAACTAGCACTCATTTGCTATTTGTATTTCATTGAGTTTAATCAAGCTTTGTTGTATGCCCTATGAGAGGTTTGTCATACTCTTAAAATCAAGATCACACACACTCCACATATTATTGTTGCTCTTACACTGAGAGTACGCACCCATATATTTCATATTCATCATTTTAGGCCCAAAAATGTTTTTTTCTCCTACACTAGGAGAGAACACCAAAAAAATTTCTCCTATAGGATAGCCCTCAAATAAATGCTCTAAGTACTTGTTGTAAGCTCTCTCAAATATTTTGTATGCAGAAAAGACATGTGGCTATGCAAAAAGAAATAAAAGAAAAATTATGGAAAAATGGACAAGTGTCCAAATGAAAAAAAGAAAAAGGGAAAAATATATAATAAGATAGCCCATGTTTCCTTGCAATTATTTCTAAGTTCAAATGAGAGAAATATTTATATAGAGCAAAGTAGAATTAGGCTTAGCCACTATATATCACCTATCCACCTCATTCCTAACAAATGCACATCTTGATTTGATTGTATGACTTGACTCTCTTTGGATCCATTGTTTGACTTTACAATATATGTTTATAAATATGCTCTCCAACCATTCTTATAAATCCACACAAGCTTGTACTGTAGGAAGAGATTGCATATCACATTTAATGCCTTAAGTGAGATCCAAAAATACTTCATATATGAGTGACTTGAGAGTGTCATGCAATGAATCTCTGATTTTTATTTCTAACTTATTAAAAACTCTGGAATGATGGTTAAACAAAGGATTCAAGACTTAGCGCTCACTTGATTATTCTATCTTTCAATCGCTTAAGATCCAAGTGATAGTAAAAGCTCTATGGTTGAGAGAATAAGAGTAAGTTTGGAAGTTAGATCAATGAATTTCAATCCGGAGGAGAATTTTTGTTTAAATGCATTGTACTTTTGAGGAGTTATACATACTTGTGAAACCCTGAATTATTACTTAAGTTGTTTTACTAGGGACTAGCAAAAGTTTAGCTTGGGGGATTCTTGTTGACGGTAGTTAACGACCATCACAACCCATCAACTTAAAGCATGCAATTGGTCACCAAATAGAAAATTAGGGGTTTTATCTGACAATTTTCATGAGTTTTGGTGATTTATAAATTTGTAGGGTTTATTCCAGAAAAGAGTAAAAAGAGGATTAATGTATCAATAATTATGAGAATTATCCGTGACGAAACATAAACTAGAAGGGTGTAGAAGACACCAGAAGACACTAGGCTGAGCGAGGCAGCCAGAGGCCGCCAGGTGGGGCCGGTCGGCCACACCCCTGGCCGCCTGACCTCCCCCTTCCACCATATTCCACGAGCTTCTAGAGTATTCCCACACCGCCTCCAAGGATGCATCTTAGCCCTACGTGAAGTCGGTTTGATCCAACGGACGTCGCTTCTCCCACCGGGGTATAAATAAAGAGGCAGACCACCCTGAGGGGACCGGTATTCATTAGTCAATATTAGTCTAGAAATTAGGGTTTCTAGACATTAGAGAGAGAGCTCTAGTTCTTCAAGTTTGTCGTGCCGAGTTGAGTTCGAGTAGAGTTGGGCATAGAAGTCCGGGATTCTGGATTTCTTCATCTAGATTGGTATGATACCTTGTATCTTTGTGACATTGTTTTATTTCAATATATTTCTATCTAGTATGTCTTTGCTTTGCTCTAGTTGCATATTTGACATAGTTCTAATTAGTAATGATGACTTTCATATGTTCGTAAAGCGCCTAGTTCAATACTCGAGTGGATTAGGTGGTAGATTTTATGTAAGCGTGGTACTTAGATATTATATTTACCTACGGATGCTTCCTAATGTGTGGGAACGTGTGGTAGATCACAGGTGTGACAGGCCTGTTGAGTCCTTATGCAATCTACCTTTTGTACATAGGCAAAGTAGAGCGCGGTCGCAACGGAGGAGGCATGGTTATGCTTAAAAATTCCTATTTAGATGATGCTCATGTGATTGTTCTTCCTAACTAGTCATTATTGTAAATGAGAGTATGTGTCTTGATTTGAATTATAGACTATTATTTAGGAGTTACTTAGGAGTCTTTTAGCTTAATTGAATTTCTTGATTATGTCGGATTACATTTGTCGAGTCTCTAATTTCTATCTCTAGAATACCATTATTATTATGTCATATTCATTTTATTGTTATCATCTTGACTTACCCCTGCTAAAGTATTAGAGTGGTTGGTTTATCGTAGGTCTACACATTTATAGTTCTAAGCCATAGTATCTTTTAACCCTGTGAAATTGAAAGCTTTTACCTTTTGGCTAAAAATAAATAACGATACTCAGGATATCACTGGGTGAAATGCTACAATGGGTGAATTATCTGTGCGCTTGCAGATATATTCTTTTTAATATTTTTAGAGAGTCAAGTATACATTATTTTCTAGTGTTTTTAATATCATGCTAGGGATGACAACTTAGTGTGAAGTGATGTTAGAAATACCAACATCGAGAACATAGATACTGTCGGTGTTCGGACCCAGGGGGCCCTAAGCCGACGAGTGAGTTTGTGCTGCGTGTTCCCTAATCCGGATGGTGATGCAAAGAGAATACATGGGATTTTATCCTGGTTCGGGCAAAGAAGGCCCTACGTCTAGCTAGGGGCTATTGTATTTCCTTGCACCTAAGTGCTTGTGTAGGGGTTACAAGCCGTGAGAGAGGGAGGCGGTCCCAAGTCTCGAGAAAAGAAAAAAGAGTATATTGCTTGAGATGTTGATATTTAGGAGCTGGGGAATGTCTTGTGGTTTTCGTCCTTCGTTCTTCCTCCTCTGTTGTCCGTCGTCCCTAGGAGGGTCCCCTGCCTTCCCTTTTATAGGGTCAAGTGAAGGCAGAGGAGTCGATAAAACCCTAGGGCGGTGCCTTAAAGGTGAAGGTTCGATGTGCGCTTGTGGGGGTTGCTGTAGCGACGTGCTCCAGGAATGGCCAGCCATCCCTAGAGTACCATGGTGGTGTCAGGGATGGGACAGTGAAAGATCCTAAGTCCTGTGGCAAGCGGACGTGCAGGCATTGTCCTTTTGTTGATCGGTGATTAGTCGAGGCCAGGTCGAGGCGTCTCTGAAGGTGGTCGATGGGGAATGGATAAGGCCGGGCCCCAGAAATCCTAGGATTTGATGGTCGTCGTGTTGCGCCTCAAGAGGGCATCGATGGTGGAACAATATCTGGCATGGCGCGTATAGTGACAGGGTTTCACCGCCCATCCCGGGATGGGTAGTAAAAAGCGGGATTTGACACCGGTACTGCTTCCATGCTGGCGGTGTTGTAGCCATGTGGGTAGGAAGTGGTTGGTGGTTGCATTAAATGCCTCGAATTTTGTCTGTAAGTAGGTGGGTGAGGAAGTGCTGGCCTGCTCGACCCAGGGTCGATCGGATCGACCCAGGGTCGTGCGAGTCAGAGATTTTCCTAGGGATCGAGGCGTCCTATCGAGCAGGCCTCGTGCGAGTCGGAACACAGTCGAGGGTGCCCCGTTTTTACACGTATGTGGTTTTTCATGGGATTTTGTGGTGTGGATTCTTCGGGGGTTTGTCCTTTTTAGTCGTGGGGTTTTGGGTACCCCTAGTTTTAGGTACCCAATAGTAGCCCCCGAGCCTTTGTGTGAGTGTGGACACTCTTGCAAAGGCTCGGCGAGTCATGAACTAGAGTTGTAGCGTCGCTGCTTTTTCGGTGGGTGCATGTGAGTGCACCCGCCAGGTGTAGCCCCCGAGGCCTCAGAGGAGTGTTTGACTCCTTCGAGGGCTTTAGTATGTTATGTTGCGGGGCGCTCCTGCGTTCGAGCCCCTGTGTCACGCTTGGTCCCCTTTCGTTCGAGGTTAGCTTTTTGCAGTCGAGCCCCCGAGCCTCGTGCACGTGAGGTCGATCAGGGTCTTGCCCGACTTCATAATACGACCCTCACGCATCCTTTAGGAAAGGAGGAGGGGTGGGAAACATCGTACTACCCTCGATGGGTGAGTTCTGACGATCTCCAGTGAGCTGCTAGCGGGGAATACGAGTGGGAGCCCGTGCCCTGTTCGACAAGGGTCAGCTGGCAGCCGTGGAGGCACTCTCCAAAAGTGTCAAAGAGTTGTCGTGTGGATCTCGACTCCGTTCGATAGGATCCGTGGGCTCGATGCCTCCCTCCAATGGGATTCCACCTCCGATCTCTCTAGCCTTGAACATGTTTGAGGTCGTCTCGAGAAAGTGGCTCGAGCCCTGGCCTTGTACGGGCACGTCCTCAGTCATCCTTGACTTTGTTTACTCAAGGGTAGTTGTCGAACCCTGGTCGAGGGCCAGCTTTCGATCCCTTGAGGTTTATAGCGGGCTTGGAGCCCATTGTTCATTTACCTAGAAACGTCCATCTGCAGGTCTCCCTTCTGGCCTATTGAGGCGCGCCTTTTTAGGAGGGGAGCGAGATCAGTGCGGTAGTGGGCGGCGTGGTGCAACATTTAGGAATGGGCGGTGGACATGTGTCCCGATACATAGGTTTCGAGGGAGCGGTTAGGTGGGAGTATTAAATGCAGAAAACTGTTCCTACCTTTCCGCTGGACGCATCTGTTCGCCTTCTAGCGGGCTATAAGTACAGAGCCCAGGGTTCCGCATGCCTCTCACCAGCCCTTTGTGATTGCCCTTTCCTTCCTTTGCCTCCATCAGCCACCCTCTGCCACCGTCGTCATCTCCTTCCCTATCGCCACCGTAAGCCGTCTTCGACACTCATGGCAGGAAAGAGTCAAGTTCTCCCTGTGAATGCGTGGGTCCATTCTTCGGTGATGGAGAGGAAGCTAGAGGACCTGGTTTGCGATGGTCTCCTACGACCGAGGGTGAGTCGGAGCCAGCTAGAGTGGAGGGTGCCGCCGTCCAGCCACCGGGAGCTGGCGCCACCAGAGGGGTACGTGGTGAGCTTCATTGCCTTCCACGAGTGGGGGCTCGAGGTGCTACCGAGCTGGTTCATGCGGGCACTCCTGCATTACTACAAGGTGGAGCTCCATCACCTTGCCCCTAACTCCGTCTCGCAGGCCGCCATCTTTGCGGTAGTCTGTGAGGGGTACTTGGGGATGGAGCCCCACTGGAGTCTGTGGCTCCACCTCTTCAAGGCAGAGCATTTTGCCAAGAAGACGGGCGAGAGGGGAGTGCGGCGTGCAGTGCATGCTGGTAGCTGCACCCTTCAAGTCCAGGTGGGTCAAGGCGAGCTCTACATCCCAGTGCAGCTCATCTCGTCGAACAGCAGATGGCACGACGGGTGGTTCTACCTACGCAACGACGACAACCGCTTGCCAAAGTTCTCAAGCTGGGTCCTGATGTCATGTGAGGACAACTGGTCGTACGGTATCGTCGAGGAAGAGAAGCTAAAGCTATAGCCACTCCTCGACGCGCTAAGGAGACTCCGTCAGCGCGGACTGACCGCGGGGATGGTGGCCGCCGTGTTCCATCGTCGGAGAGTGCTGCCATTGATGCAGCACCGACTTCGAATCGACGAGATGACATCGGGCGTCTCGTTGGAAGGGAGTCGGATGTCGCATGAGACCCTCCCCCTCGATGAGGTCGCCCGAAGCGCGCAGTGGATGGTGGGTAGCTTCAAGTAGGAGGACATCGACAAGGTCCCGATGCGACCCAACCAGGGTTTCGAGCCTCTGGTAAGTGTTGTTTCGCTAGCCATGTGTCCTTATGCTTCCTGGTTCTCTTGACTTAGTCCGTCGAGGCTTCCGTGCAGGATTTGTCAGCGGTCAAGGACTTGCGGCCACTGGTCCCGGAAGATCCTGCCGCTCGAGAGGTGAGACGCCTTTCTATAGCTCAAAAGAAGAAAGAGAAAGATGCGTCAAAGAAGCGTCAGATCAAGAAGGCCCTCGAGCATGAGGCGTTGAATAGGTGCCGCCGCCAACAAAGGCTCGAGGGTCGCCCCGTCGAGGAGTCCCCCTCCGAGATGGCCTCGAAGGAGGATGAGGATGAAGATAGCGATGATAATGGCGCCGAGTCGCGGTATGACACTATGACTTTTCTCGTGCATCTCCCTGATGTGCAGTCCCTGCAGGGGCCTATCGATGGGGGTCAACCTCCCAGGCATCGAGGGCAGCCTCGGCGCCCATCGATAGGGAGGAAGAGCCAGCGGGCAGCCTCAGAGAAGGGATCCGCCACGCCTAGGGTCCTTCCGATGATGTCGGTGGTGCTGCACCCGCACGTCTGATCGCCCTGGACCCATTGGTAGGCAGGCCAATGACATCGACGCCTAAAACCAGGGTGCTGTCGTCGGGCGTGGGGACCCATGGCCAGATGGCCTCATCGGCGCAGAGGACCCCAGAGGCTTTGTCAGCCCAGGCTCTATGGAGCTCTGGCCGAGTGGAGGCTCGACGGAGGGGCTATCTCAGAAGCCATCAAGTGGCTCAGGGACGCTAGGGATGAGGCCCCTGATCCCCCTATCTGGGTAAGTGTTTTGCTTCACCTTTTTGACAAAGTTGTCTTGCTTTTCGTTCTGACGTGGTTGTTTACTGCGTAGCCATAAGCGTAAGGTGGAGCTTGCGGCTATGACTCCCATCAAGGCGCTCAAGGCTGGCGTCGGCCTGATGATGTGGACACCGGCCGACAACGCCGCTTGGGTCACAAAGTGTCACGCTACCATAGAGCGGCTCAAGGCGAAAGAGGCCGCTGCCAAGGCAGGCGTAAGCACCTAGGAGGGCGCCGGAGTTGGCGAATCCGCACGAGGGCCGGAGTAGGTCGAGGCAGCTATGAGCGGTACGATGCACGATGGGCCTGGAAGCAGTGGGCTAGTGCCGGGGTCGACCACGAGGACCCCAGAGACCGTCGAGGCCGGTAGGGCTGAAAACATCCGTCCACAACGCGAGGCAGACAGATGTTGAAAAGACAAAAGAGGTGGTGAAGGCCCCGCGGGATGCGGGGAAAGAGAAGGAGCAACCGGAGCTGCAAACAGAGCGGGGTGAGCCGCAACGACAGCCGCGGCAGCACCAGCAGGGAGAGCCATAGCCGGGAGCGGAGCGAGGCGAGCTGGACCAGCCGGGGGAGCCGGCGATCAAGGCAGGACGAGAGGTGGCCATGCCACCGCCCAACGTGTAGGTAGAGGCGCCGGCTGACGGGAGGCCAGTCCCGCCCCAAGGGTCGACCTCGGCTGTGATTGATCTCACCATCGACGACCCTCCTTCCGATAAGGGGAAGCGGAAGGCAGACGTCAAGATGGTCGATGCCCCAGATCGGCCTAGGACTCCCATAGCGCTAAAGGATGACATGGCAGAGGCGTCCGCCAAGTGGCCTGACTTTGCGAAGCTGGCGCTTGTGCGGTCGGAGGAGCCCCCGCGCTAGGGTCGGTCGACCCTTGAGTTCAGGGATGTGGCCAACCCCAACGTCGAGCCCTTCTTCGCCCTTGATGATAAGGATGAAGTCCAGCACTAGAAGTACCTCGAGGGGCTCCGCAAGCATTCCGTGCAATCCCTGTGGATGGTCGCGGATACCTTGGTGCGGGGGATGTCAGAGGCCTTCGCGGTAAGCCGTGTTTTGTTACTTTACTTGGCTCGTACCCCCTTTTGCCTTGGTTCTAACTTTGAGTTTGGCCGTGGTCAGGAGCTGAAGGAGCAATCACGCCACAAGTCGTTATTCATCCGCCATGAGAGTGGCGTGTGGGCGGCACTTCCACGCCAATGGGCTCTGGTCGAGGAGGTCAACCAGCGGCTATCCAAGAAGAGCGCCAAGGCGGACGAGCTTCGCGTCGTCACTACGGCGCTCAAGGAAGACATGGCACAGGCATGGGATACCATGGCCAAGGCCCTGGAGGACATGGCCAAGGTTCGAGAGGAAGCGGCCAAGGCTCGCGAGGATCTTGCGCCGTTGTTAGCACACGTGAAGGAGCTCGAGGAGGACGTCGCTCTTGTCAGCGGCGAGCGCGACGCCCTCAACGTCCATATCGGGCTGGTGTCCGCTCACGTCGGGACCCTGGAGACAGAGATCGCGACGTTGAAGGGAACTATTTGAGAGAGGGATGAGGCTCTCTCGGGCACCGGTCGAGAGATCGAGACACTGAGGGCGACCGTCCGCGATAAGGACGAGGCTCTTCAGGCGGCGGGGAAGGCGCGTGACGAGCTGCACGATGAGATCGTGGGTTGGAAGACCCATGCGGAGGGTAAGCCTTTGCCGAGCTTTGACCTTGACTTTGAGCTCCCGTGTCTTTGCTGACTTGGTCTTTGTGTTTCAGAGCTGGAGAAGCAGCAGCGTGCAGCCCAGGCGACGGCTACCTCGTTCCAAACCCTCCTCGAGGCCGAGGCCGGGCGTAACCAACTACTCCAGGGCGCGATCACCTCAGTGTGCGATGGCCTAGGGGTCGAGCCCGATGTCGATACCGAGGAGGATACGCCAGGGAACTTGTTCGTACGCCGAATGACGGCGCTGGGTTGCCTCGTCCGCGAGAAGATCCGAAGTGGGCTGCATCATGGCGTGAAGAGGACCATGGCGGTCATCCGGTCTGGGTTTGAGTATGACATGGGCCTCATTGCGGATGGCTTCATCTCGAACCCAGACAGTACTAACGAGGAGAACGAGGCGATCTACCTGGGATTGATCGAGGCCGCGGAAGAGCCCGGGGGTCGACTCGTGAGGCTGTTTGAAGACGAGGTGGTCCCGCCTGTAGACGATGAGGGCCTGTGAGCCAAGCCTGGGCATGAAGGCCCATGTAATTAGTTAGTTAGTATTCGTGACTTGCATTGTCGTGGCCCCAAGGGCCTAAAAACATCTAGATGTAAATATGTACTAAATGTCTTTTTCGTTTGAGTCTTCTGTTCCCTTTTCGCTCAGATCGCGTTCTTATGCGATCTTCATGGCACGCGGTCGCACCCCTTGGCGTGGGGTGTCAGTGGAGATACCATAGCTTGGAGGCGTGGGTGGTCTCATGGCTTGACTGCCCCTCATCCTTGGGGTGACCTTGCGGCCTCGTCGATCATGTAAGAACTCGAATCGAAGCGTATAGGGACGTCAGACGTCGATTTTTTGAGATCGTAAGCTTTTTACAAAGTCTTCTTAGCACGCGGTTGCACCCCTTGGCGCGGGAGAGTGAGTGGAGGTGCCGTAGCCCGGAGGCGTAGGCAATCTCACGACTCAATCGCCCTTGAACCTTAGGGTACTCTCGCGGCCTTGTTGACTATGTAAAAGTTTTTAAAAAAATGTGAGCTAAAACATGAGCTTTTTAGGGAAACAGGGGTTCCCCCCCTTTTTAGCCCCCGAGGGAGGGTTGACCCTAAGAAAACAGGGTCGAGCCTACCTATTTGAAAGAAATGCTTTGAACATGTACTCTTTATTTATTCATGTGAGCGATGACAAAGGTACAAAGCCTCGAGGCTCTAGGGGTAAAAGCGCCGTAGCTGTTCAATGTTCCACGCGTTGGTGAAGATTTCGCCCTTTTTGTTTGATAGCTTGTAGGTGCCGGGCTTCAACACCTCTTGTTGCTTTGGCTTCGTCGGAGCACCAGGTCACCGACGTTGAGGTCTCGACTGCGGACATGTTTGTCGTGGTAGCGTCAGAGATTCTGTTGATACCTTGTCGAGCACAATAGAGCTATGTCACGAGGTTCCTCGAGCTGGTCGAGGGCGTTCTCTCTTGCGACATCGTTGCCTTGCTCGTTGTAGGCTCTCAGCCTTGGGGATCCATACTCCAGGTCAGTTGGAATCACGGCCTCGGCCCCATATACTAAGAAAAATGGAGTGAACCCCGTGGCTCGACTCGGCATTGTTCTTAGGCCCCACAGGACCGAGGGGAGCTCGGCAACCCATTTTTTGCCATGTTTGTTTAATCTGTCGAAGATTCTCGGCTTTAGGCCTTGTAAGACCATGCCATTGGCACGCTCTACTTGGTCGTTTTTCTTTGGATGAGCTACGGCTGACCAGAGCACACGGATGTGAT
The DNA here is from genome assembly GCA_022457205.1 of Saccharum spontaneum. NCBI lineage: Eukaryota > Viridiplantae > Streptophyta > Magnoliopsida > Poales > Poaceae > Saccharum > Saccharum spontaneum. Next base: position 39,559,103 of record CM039616.1, read on the forward strand.
GGTTGTCGCAGAAATCCAAAAACTTTTTGCCGGTGAACTGGGTGCCATTGTCCGTGATGATGCAGTTAGGTACCCCAAAGCGATGGATGATAACGGTGAAAAATAGCACGGCTTGTTTAGACCTGATGCTGGTAATGGGGTGGACCTCGATCCACTTGGAGAACTTGTCAATGGCAACGAGCAAGTGGGTGAAGCCCCCAGTTGTTTTCTTCAGGGGTCCGACTAAGTCGAGCCCCCAAACGGTGAACGGCCATGTGATGGGGATTGTTTGCAAGGCGTGAGCCGGGAGATGGGTTTGTCTTGCATAGTACTAGCATCCTTTATAGGAGCGTACTAACTTAATGGTGTCAGAGACTGTGGTTGGCCAATAGAAACCTTGTCGGAACACGTTTCCGACGAGGGTTCGAGGTGCCGCGTGATGACCGCAAGCCCCCGTGTGTAGGTCCTTGAGTAGGTTCTTGCCTTCCTCGACTGTGATACGGCGCTGTAAGATGCCCGTAGGGCTGTGTCGATAAAGTTCTTTGTCGTCGTCGTATATCACAAAGGTTTTGGCCCGACGACCGATCCGTCGAGCCTCGGTCTTATCCAAGGGGAGCTCCCCTCGAGTGAGACAGTCAAGGTACGAAACACGCTAGTCGGGCTCGAGGTCGGCTGGTAGGGTCGAGCCTTCCATCTGCATGACGTCAGCCCTGGTTGATGAAGATCCCTCGAGAAAACGTCGGGTGGAACTGGCTCGGTTAGACACGATTTTTGTGAGTTCATCGGCAGCCTCATTATATCTGCGCGCAACGTGATTGAGCTCAAGGCCGTGAAAATTGTACTCAAGGCGCCGCACCTCGTTGTAGTAGGCTTCCATCTTAGGGTCGCGACAGTTTGAGTCCTTCATGACTTGGTCGATCACGAGCTAGGAATCACCATGAACATCGAGGTGTCAAACCCTGAGTTCGATGGCGATAAGCAAGCCATTAACGAGAGCCTCGTACTTGATGAGATACAGGCCCGATCTTCCGAGAGGTAACCGGTAAGTTCGACTTGTGGAGATCTCGACGTTGATGATCGGGCTTCAAATCAGACACGATTCGAACCCTGTAACCGTTACACCACTGCTCCGTTGGTTATCAACCAAGCACAACTTGATTGACCTCGCCAATAAGGCTTTTCCTGCAAGCGAATCGAAGAACACAAGCAAGAAGGTAAAACACGCAATCTGAAATTGCAAATATGAATGATGCGAATATCAATATAGGGTTCAAGAACTCGGTTCCAAAGGGCTAATCGACACAGTGGAGGAGTTCAAGAACAGGGGCCCTGGATCACTGTAAAAGGATTTGTCACCACAGTTACAATGAACGATTCAGTTTCTCGATGGAAAACTAAACTCTAAACAAAACCCAATTGTCTAACAGCGGTGGCGGCTGTGTTTATAGTCTAAGACTCGACCTAGGGTTGAGGACGGCCAGGGGTTGGGCGCCCACAACTTGGGCTTAAGGCCCGACACAATACATGGTCAAGTTGGCCCAAATAGGTGACGCAGCACCTTGCCATGGTCACACAAAACGATCTACGGACCTTCTAGAGCTGGGACTAGATCGAAAACGATGGCGTCGTCGTCCCCTTTCCAACGCATCCAAGAACACCCCGTTTCGATGTCGTATGAGAGAGTTATGACCGAAACAGTGACGACGTGTCTGCTGAATCCAAGGGTGACGTGGCAGCTGAGTTGGGGACGAATTGCAACTTGGAGAAGACCATAGCGTCGGTGTGTCCAGCATGGCGATGTCCTCATCATCCTCCCCTTCTTGAATTGGAGTCATCCTCGACTCCATCTTGGCGATGTCCTCATCATCCCCTCCTTCAAGAATTGGAGTCGTCCTCGACTTCATCCCATCATCAGCAAACTCCTGCAAAAGGTTAGTGACAGCAGGCAATGCACCAGACATAATAGGTTGACAAAACATAGTATAACATGGTGCATCAGGATTATCACATAACTCAGCAATAGCAGAAGTTGTAGCAAGAAAACTACCTCCTTTTAACCTAATCCCATTATTCCCATTATTTTTAGCAATGTCAGTTGGAGGTTTATTTTTAATCTCTTTAGCATGTTTAATAATTTCCGTAGGAGACAAAGGCAGCAATGTAATTGTCTTGTCCTTATGTATGATAGTGTATGTATTAGTTCTACCATGGTGTAAAGCATCATTATCAAATTCCCATGGACGACCTAACAAAATGGAACAAGCTTGCATAGGGACAACATCAAAATCAGCAGTATCATGATAAGAACCTGCGAAAAAGCTAATGCGTACTGATTTAGTTACCTTAGTCTTACCACTATTATTGAACCACTGAAGTTTATATGGATGCGAATGTTGTCGTGTGGTCAAGCCAAGCTTCTCAACCAAATCTGAACTCACCAAGTTATTGCAACTTCCGCTATCAATGATAGTGAGAACACGACAACCCTGCACAATGAAATACATGTGGAACAAATTGTTTCATTGGATCTTCATCTCTTCTTCATGTCCCACTCGTGTACTCAACACACGCTGAACAAGAAGGCTAGGGTAGTCCGCGGCAGCAGCCACAGAGTCAATGATGATGGCCTCCTTGTCTTGATCGCTCTCGGTAGAATCTGCATCAATGTTAGTAGCAAGGGCTAAATCATCTTCAACATCACTAGCACTTACATATCCATCCTCGGTAGCAATGAAAGCATGACGACTGGGGCAATCCTTTATGACATGTCCCATGCCTTTGCATTGGTGGCAAATGATTTTAGCGCTGGACGAGGAGGAGCTAGTAGAAGCACCCGGAGTGGCACCTTTCTTCTGCACATTAGACAATTGACTTACCCCTGAAGACAATGTAGGTGTAGATGGCTGTGATGCCACAGGAATCTTGGGCGTTTCCGGTGCTGAATGCTGCTGAAAATTCCTCCCATTGTTAGACCTGAAAGGCTGGTGTTGTTTGCGTCCCTGTACTTCACGTTCTGCCTTAATAGCAAGATGATACAATTGGGAAAAATTGCGCCAATCTTTGCAATCAAGTATGTTCTATATATCATGGTTTAAACCACCCAAAAATCTAGCACTAGCATCATTATCATCTTCATTTACACCACAACGGGCTAAACCAATAAGCAATTCTTGATAGTAAGCTTCTACTCCTTTATCACCTTGTTTTAAAGTTTGTAGTTTCAAACGTAAATCACGTTGGTAATAAGGAGGAACAAAACAAGATTTCATACGTTGCTTTAAAGCATTCCAAGTTTGAGGCACAGCAGCAGCATTATTAGCATTGCAAAGATCACTCCACCAGAACAAAGCAAAATTAGTAAACTCACTAGTAGCAAGTCTAACTCTATGCTCAGCAGGAACATTATGAGAATCAATTTTTTGTTGAACAGCAAGCTCCCAATCTAAATAAGCCTCTGGATCAACATTACCAGCAAAAGGAGGAAGGCTAAATTTAATTTTAGCAAAAGGATCATTATTACCATGATTATTACCTCCCATACCGCGACGGTTGAAGTTGAGGCGGCGACGGGCATAACCGTCAGCATCCGCATCGTCATCACCAAAATCACCGGCATCGTCATTATCAGCACGATGAGGTGGAGGGCGTTGCTCGAGTTGTTCAATGCGGGTGACCAGATTGTTCACATTGTGCGTCAGCTCGGTCATAAGATTGCGTTGTTCAGTCATGAACGTTGTAAGCTCGCCCTTGGACACGCAATCATTGAAGTCCGTCAGAGATCCTACCATGGTTAGAAGATAGAAAAAGACAACACCAAAGTATTATCCCTATCAACTAAAAGGAACCAAGTGGCGGTGGTGGTGAAAGTGGAATGCAAAATCACAAGTGGCTTACCACCGTCTTGCCTGTATTCTTACCAAAGCCAAGCAAAACCAACGTGGCGAAGCAATCTGTTGTTAAGCGTGGGTAACAGTTGCAAGATGAACCTATGCTGATAGAAGAATATGTGGAGCTATGGGTAGGTACACAATATGACAGCAAGGATTAGCAATTAACGAAAGCAGATTAGCGATTGTTCAATCCAGATCCAAAGTACAAAACACAACTGCTAGCTAAGACGTGTCGAGACGTAGCGCAACAAGGTGAAAACAAATGACGATGGAAAGAACGCACAGAACAAGCACATAACCCGAATTTTTCCTTTTTCCTGAATTTTTTCCCTGATTTTTCCAAAAGGCACTAGTAGGAATCAAACTTTTTTATTTTTTCACTATTTTTTTATATTTTTCTCTGAACAAGGATCACAAAAGATGCAACCACAAAAATTGGCACCTACAACTGAGGTGGGATGTGGTCTACAGAAATACAGCACGTTCTCTGAAAAGCATACAAAAACTTTGACAATTTTTTTCTTTATTTTCCTGAATTTTTTTGGCAATTTTAACGAAACCAAACAGGGCGAAGCCGAGTTTGGGTCGGCTCCGAATGGTGTCAAGAAGCTGCCATAAAAATTTCAGATTTTTCTGATAAACGAGCGAAAAGTTATGCCTGTTTTACCAAAGGTATCTCAAGTTATGTTTTCCGGTAGGCACAACACGGCAGCGACAGTTAGGGCAAAGCGTCCCTAAACTCCAACACCGATCACAAGATCGTCCCTGTGACTCCAACAGCGACAGTAGGTATTTTCCTGATGATGTAAAGAGGGCTGCGATGCAGGCAAAATAAGAGCGGCTGGCAACTTATCTAGGGTTTGCGTGGCGGCGAGAAGTTACACAAGGCAGCTAGCGGGGGCAAGTCGAGTAATGTGGTGGCTTCGACTTGTTGTTTGGGAACGGTGGATGGGATAGCGGCGGAAAACAAAAATCACAGCAACGGGCGATTGAACTACGACCACGAACACAATCCTAAACCAGCAACAAGACTCGACCACGGACACAAACTCAACAACATGAATCTAAAACGAAATTGCAAAGGCACAAAAGGTGATAGGACAGCGGAAATTGAAATCTTTTTGGGCCTTTTGTGGACTCTAGGTAATGAACAAATATGAGTCTAAGGCAAACGAGAATATACCTCGCGGTAAACCTAAAATATCTGATACCAATTGATGAGATACAGGCCCGATCTTCCGAGAGGTAACCGGTAAGTTCGACTTGTGGAGATCTCGACATTGGCGATCTGGCTTCAAATCAGACACGATTCGAACCCTGCAACCGTTACACCACTGCTCCGTTGGTTATCAACCAAGCACAACTTGATTGACCTCGCCAAGAAGGCTTTTCCTGCAAGCGAATCGAAGAACACAAGCAAGAAGGTAAAACACGCAATCTGAAATTGCAAATATGAATGATGCGAATATCAATATAGGGTTCAAGAACTCAGTTCCAAAGGACTAATCGACACAGTGGAGGAGTTCAAGAACAGGGGCCCTGGATCACTGTAAAAGGATTTGTCACCACAGTTACAATGAACGATTCAGTTTCTCGATGAAAAACTAAACTCTAAACAAAACCCAATTATCTAACAGTGGCGGTAGCTGTGTTTATAGTCTAAGACTTGACCTAGGGTTGAGGACGGCCAGGGGTTGGGCGCCGACAACTTGGGCTTAAGGCCCGACACGATACATGGCCAAGTTGGCCCAAATAGGTGATGCAGCACCTTGCCGTGGTCACACAGAATGATCCACGGACCTTCTAGAGCTGGGACCAGATCGAAAACGACGGCGTCGTCGTCCCCTTTCCAACGCATCTAAGAACGCCCCGTTTCGATGTCGTATGAGAGAGTTATGACCGAAACAGTGACGACGTGTCTGCTGAATCCGAGGGTGACGTGGCAGCTGAGTTGGGGACGAATTGCAACTTGGAGAAGACCATAGCGTCGGTGTGTCCAGCGTGGCGATGTCCTCATCAGTTCTCAACTACATTATTGGAGGCAGCGAAATGGAGTCAGATCGCGTAGCGCATGTGAACTCTGAGGGGCGAGATGAAGAGTAGGCCCGCGCCCGCTCCCACTTTCATCAATGACCCATTGAAGTACATGGTCCATAGGTCGGCCTAAATCTGAGCGGGAGGTAGCTCGGTATCAGTCCATTCTACCAGAAAATCTACCAACACTTGGGATTTAATTGCTTTATGCGGCGCGAAAGAGAGGGTCTCGCCGATGAGCTCGATCGCCCACTTAGCTATCCTACCCGAGGCCTCTCGGTTCTGGACTATCTCCCCCAAAGGGAAGGAAGAGACCACGGTTACCGGGTGGCCCTTAAAGTAGTGCCGGAGCTTGCGCCGTGTTAACACGATGGCGTAAAGCAGTTTCTGGATTTGTGGATAGCGAAACTTGGTTTCTGAGAGTACCTCACTAATGAAGTAGACTGGCCTCTGAACAGGCAGGGTGTGTCCTTCCTCCGCCCTCTCGACGACTACGGCCGCGCTAGCCACTTGAGTCGTTGTGGCAACGTAGAGTAAGAGGGGTTCCCCCGTGGCCAGAGGGACAAGGATCGGAGGATTGGACAGCGTTGCCTTGAGCTTGGTGAGAGCTTCTTTAGCCTCGAGGGTCCACGAGAAGTGTTCTGATTTCTTCAGGAGACGGTACAGAGGGAGTGCCTTCTCGCTGAGGCGCGAAATAAAGCGACTGAGGGCTGCGAGGCAGCCCGTTACCCTTTGCACGCCCTTCAGATCTCGGATGGGGCCCATCCGAGTGATCGCAGATATTTTCTCCGAGTTGGCCTCGATGCCGCGCGCGAAAATGATGAATCCTAGGAGCATGCCTCGAGAAACACCGAAGATGCATTTTTTGGGGTTGAGCTTGATGTTCTTAGCCTTCAGGCATTTGAACACGATGTCGTGGTCATCAACCAAGTTGTTGACCATCTTGGATTTGACTACGATGTCATCAACGTAGGCCTCGACGGTTGGCCCAATGTGTTCCCCAAAAACATGTTGCATGCATCACTGGTACGTAGCCCCCGCGTTCCGGCGACCAAAGGGCATAGTAACATAGCAATACATGCTGAATGGGGTGATGATAGGGTTTCACATCCCGTAGTAGAATCGATGATTTGGTCAATGCGTGGCAAAGGAAAGGGAACTTTTGGACATGCTTTATTTAAACTGTTATAGTCTACACACATCCTCCATTTCCCACTCTTTTTCTTAACTAATACAGGATTAGCTAACCACTCGGGATGATGAACTTCCTTGATGAATCCGGCCTCTAGCAGTTTGTGGATCTCCTCGCTGATGACCTTGCGCTTCTCCTTGTCGAAGCGGCGCAAGCGTTATTTCATCGATATGGAGCTGACTCGGATCTCCAAGGCGTGCTCGGTGACTTCCCTAGGTATGCCGGCATATATGAGGGACTCCATGCGAATATGTCAACATTCGCACGGAGAAAGTCGACGAGCACTGCTTCCTATTTGGGATCGAGGGTGGCGCTGATGTTCAACGCCTTTCCGTCCGGGTTGGCAGGGTTGAGGGGTACGAGTTTGACATCTTCTGCGGGTTCGAAGCTACCGGTGTGCCGTTTGGGGTCAGGGATCTCCTTGGCCAGACCGTCGAGGTCCGCAGCCAAGGCCGCCGACTCCAAGATGGCCTCCCCGTGCTCGACGCACTCCACGTCACACTCGTAAGCGTTCTCATAGGAGGGCCCGATGGTGATAACACCCTTAGGGCCCAGCATCTTGAGCTTGAGGTAGGTGGAGTTGGGGACTGCCATGAACTTGGCATAGCAAGGACGTCCAAGGATGGCATGGTAGGTCCCGTGGAAACCAACCACCTCAAAAGTGAGTATCTCCTTCCTAAAGTTAGCGGGGGTTCCGAAACAGATGGACATGTCGATCCGTCCGACGGGTTCTGCTCGTTTTCCTGGCACGACTCCATGGAAGCCCCCAACGCTGGGTCAGAGGTACGTCCTCTCGATCCCCAGAAGGTCGAGGGTACGGGTATAGATGATGTTGAGGCTGCTACCGCGCGTGTTGGCGATGATGGGATCGACGATGAGCGGGTAGACTCAAGGATTGGGGACGTAGTCTAGATGGTCATCACGGTCAAAAGTGACGGCCATGTCGGACCAGTCAAGGAAGATTGGGGTCGCCAAGTGTACGGAAAATACATCTCGATGCTCCCGCTTGCGCTGGCGCGCCGAGAGACGTGTCGAGGGTCCCCCCGTATATCATGAAACAGTCGTGGATCTCAGAAAACCCCTCGTCCTTGTCATCACCCTTTTCTTTGGTGTCCTCCTTCTTGTCATCTTTCTTGATGCCTAAGCTTTCAAAGTATCTCCGTAGCATGTGGCAGTCCTCGAGGTTATGGTTCATGGGCCCTTTGTGGTAGGGACACGGTTCTTTGAGAATTTTGTCAAAAATGCCCCCGCAGGGGGGGTCCTCGAGGTTTTTTGCGGTCAGTAGCGGCGACAAGGTCATCAGTTGTGGCTTCACGCTTGCCCTACTAGTTCTTCTTCTTCTTGTTGTTGCTTCTTTTGGCGCCCTGGTTGGAGCTCTCGGGTTCCTCATTCTTGTGCTTCCCCTTGTCCTAGTCACCACCAAAGATGGCGCCAACCGCCTCCTCGTCGGTGACATAGTTGGTGATGATGTCCATCAACTCGTTGGTAGTGGCGGGGGTGTTGTGGCCCAACTCCTGGACAAGCTCTTTGCAAGTGGTTCCAGAGAGGAAAGCCATGATGACGTCGGAGTCGGTGATGTTGGAAAGCTCGGTGCATTGTTTAGAGAAACGCCGGATATAGTCACACAGAGACTCGTCCGGCTTCTATTTACAACTCCTGAGATCCCAAGAGTTACCGGGGCGCACATAGGTCCCCTTGAAGTTCCCCTCAAACACTCTCACCAAATTGTTCCAGTCGTGAATCTGTCAAGGTGGGAGATCGTCGAGCCATGCTCGAGCGGTGTCTAACAGGAACAGGGAGAGTTGTCGGATGATGACTTTGTCGTCGGTGGCACCGCCCAACTGACAGGCCAAGCGGAAGTCAGCGAGCCAAAGTTCAGATTTGGTCTCACCGTTGTACTTGGCGAGAGTCAACGGGGGGCAGAACCAGACCGGAAGCAGGGTGTTTCGGATGGTCTTACTGAAAACTCGAGGGCCCGGTGGCTCGGGTGATGGACTGCGATCCTCGGCGCTATCGTAACGCCTGCCCTGGTGCTCATGGTAACCTCGAGCTGCACCGTCACCACATTTGCGCCTGTGGCGCTCGTTGATGTTGTCACGGGCATCTCGGGGCTCGCGGTTGTCAACGATGCGTTCAGGGATAGAGGCAGCCTTGTTTCCTTGAGGTGCCGGCTCGGGATGGACCGAGGCCTCCCTTTCTTGCCGGGAGGGTTCCGCATGTTGCCCTGAGGCAAACGCATGGCGCCTCGAGGCGGAACTCTTGGCCTGCTGCATGGTCACAGTCTCAAGGAGACCTCGAATCTCATCATGGGCCCGACGGGCCTCAGAGGTAGATGGTTCGGGCATGTTGTAGAGAAGCATGGCGGCAGCGATGATGTTCTGGCTAGCTCGGTTGAAGACCGGGGGTTCGCCCACCCGATCCTTGATGATGCAACGATTGACATCGAGAGCTCTCTCTCGAGCTCCTCCGCCATGTATGCACGCCGCATGCTCCCGCTCGAGGGTTTGCTGAAGTAAGCATAGGCGTTCTCGCACCTCGTCGAGCTTGGCCTGTAGTTCTTGAATCTGAGCAAGTTGCGCTCCCTGGTCTGCTTCAAAAGGTTGGGGTCTGCCCCATGTGCCAGGGTGCACTGCGTGGGGTGGTGTGGCGTTCCCCCCTCCCGTGGCAGCCTCAGCTTCCGAATCCAACGCGATGGCCCCATCAATTTGGAAGCACTTGTGGGTCAGATCGTAGCTGTCATCGGCAGAGTCGGAGTCAGGAGCACCAAAGTAGTAGTACGACGGATGCATGTGAGGTCGTCGATTGGTGAAGTCATAGTGGTGAGAAGTGATCGCACGGAGCTCCGTGCCAGGGGTCTCTATAGAGTCCAAGTATTCAGAAGCTAGCGTGGATGCCACGAGGTCAAGGGCAGAACGTAGATAGTGCCCGGGGAGCTCCTCGTAAGCGCTCATGCTGGTACTTATAGAGGAAGCATATACCCGGGTGGCCGTGTTCAACCCATATGGGAATGCCCATGGAGGCATCGTCCCTGGTGTCAGAGCAGTCGATCCTGAATCGGATGGAGGTGGCGCCGCACCAGATGGTGGGGTGGTCGGATGCCCCGTCGGCATCTTACCCTCAGCCAAACTCATCCTACACAGGTCCTTAGCAAGGAAATCCGTGTCGACATCTGGCTGAGGGGCGCCAGATCGGGGAACACCGTCACCCCCTACGAGGCGATGGTAGTGGTTGCGTTGGGCTCACCGTCACCTAGCTGCACGGGCCCGACGAGAGCGATGGTACCGGCGCAGCGCTCCCCCTGGCTAGAAGAGCTCGTGGTCACCGTTGGTCGGATGCCTGGGTGGGAGGAGGACCATGTCATAGCCGTAGCCAAGGGATATGAACTCCAAGCTCCCAAACTAGATCACCATGGCCAACGGAAGTGGACGTTCAGGGTCAGTCATCCAGAAAAATGGCTGGAAAACGATGTCAACACGCAGTGCCCCCTACCTGGCGCGCCAACTGTCGGTGTTCGGACCCAGGGGGCCCTAAGCCGACGAGCAAGTTTGTGCTGCGTGTTCCCTAATCCGGATGGTGATGCAAAGAGAATACACGGGATTTTATCCTAGTTCGGGCAAAGAAGGCCCTACGTCCAGCGGGGGGGTATTTGTATTTCCTTGCACCTAAGTGCTTGTGTAGGAGTTACAAGACGTGAGAGAGGGAGGCGGTCCCAAGTCTCGAGAAAAGAAAAAAGAGTATATTGTTTGAGATGTTGATCTTTAGGAGCTGGGGAATGTCTTGTGGTTTTCGTCCTTCATTCTTCCTCCTCTGTTGTCCGTCGTCCCTAGGAGGGTCCCCTGCCTTCCCTTTTATAGGGTCAAGTGAAGGCAGAGGAGTCGATAAAACCCTTGGGCGGTGCCTTAAAGGTGAAGGTTCAATGTGCGCTTGTGGGCGTTGCTGTAGCGACGTGCTCTAGGAATGGCCGGCCATCCCCAGAGTACCATGGTGGTGTCAGGCATGGGACGGTGAAAGATCCTGAGTCCTGTGGCGAGTGGATGTGCAGGCATTGTCCTTTTGTTGACCGGTGATTAGTCGAGGCTAGGTCGAGGCGTATCTGAGGGGGGTCGACGGGGAATGGATAAGGCCGGGCCCCAGAAATCCCGAGATTTGACAGTCGTCGTGTTGCACCTCAAGAGGGCATCGATGGTGGAACAGTATCCGGCATGGCACGTACAGTGACAAGTTTTCACCGCCCATCCTAGGATGGGTAGTAAAAAGCGGGATTTGACACCGGTACTGCTTCCATGCTGGTGGTGCCGTAAGCATGTGGGTAGGAAGTGGTTGGTGGTTGCATTAAATGCCTTGACTTTTGTCTGTAAGTAGGTGGGTGAGGAAGTGCTGGCCTGCTCGACCCAGGGTCAACCGGATTAACCTAGGGTCGTGTGAGTCAGAGATTTTCCCAGGGGTCGAAGCATCCTGTTGAGCGGGCCTCGTGCGAGTCGGAACGTAATCGAGGGTGCCCTGTTTTTACACGTATGTGGTTTTTCACAGGATTTGCGGTGTGGATTCTTTAGGGGTTAGCCCTAGCTTTAGGTACCTGATAGATACTATATAGAATAATGTCATATCTATTGTAACTAGCAAGTAAATACAGAAAGATACAAAAGAGAAGTTACAGAAGGCTTTACCAAGCTGCGCTCTTGACACGATTCTGAATCCAAGTGAGGCTTGCCTTCCTCTACTTCTAACCTATGTAGCTATGCTCTAGAATATGGTGGAGCTCTAAGAAACCTAGGGTTTCTGGCTCTAATGACTTGATCAAATGACTTGAATGCCTTGAACCCAGGGGGTAGGGGCTGGCTTATATTGGCCAGTAGGATGAACCAGAGCCCTCAGATCAAACTAACCTTGATCAACGGCGAAGATGCAAACCCTAAGGCGGTAGAGAACCAACTTATGGAGGAGGCTAACAGGTGGGACCCACTTGGGTTGGCCGACCTGGGGTGAGGTCGGTCGACTTGGGTGGCTTCCAGTGGGCCCCCCTTCAATGGGTCGCCTTCTTGTGTCTTCTAGATCCTTCTCAACTTGGTTCCATGGTGCAATATGTTTTTACCCTGACATCCTTGATATCTTGTCTCTTTTTCCTGATAAACCCCTGTAGAAACACAGATTCACCAAAAACTATGGAATTCTGTCAGTTCAAACTCCAATTCTATGTTTGGAGGTTAATATATGCCCTTTTTCATGTTTCATTGACGGTTTATAATAGTAGTTAGTGACCGTCAACAACTCCCCCAAGCTTAACCTTTGCTAGTCCCTTAGCAAAGCTAAACTTAGCAATGGTTCAGGAGTTGCTGCAATGCTTTCACGCCTCAAAAGTACACAAGCATTCAAACAAGAATCCTCCTATGAACTAAAGTAAACTATTTTGACTTTCAAACTTACCCATATTACCTTCAACTATGGAGCTTGTAGCCTTCACTTGGGTCTTGAGCAATTGAAAGATAGAACGGTCAAGTCAATCACTATGTCTCAAGCTCTTTGTTCAACCATTATTCTAGAGTTTTTGTAAGTTTTCAAAATAAAACTCAGAGATTCCTTCGTATGACCTTCTCAAGTCTCTCAATATATGGTATTTTGTGGATTCTTACCAAGGCAATAGTGATATTATGCCTTCTCTCTCATCCTATATCTAAGGCTTATGTGGAGCTCATAGGTAGGGAGACAGCGCATACATACTTGTAAAGCATATATTGTAAAGTCAAACAATAGATCCAGAGAAACAAGTCATACAATCAAATCAAGATGTGCATGTGTGTGGATATGAGGAGTGGAGTGGATATATGGTGGATGAATGGTATCAATGGTGACAATGCTGTAAACCTAATTCTACTTTTGCTCCTTGAAAACATATCTCTCTCTTGGAACTTGGAAACACTTGCTAGAGAACATGGGCTATCTTATTCATCTCTCTTCTCTTTTTTTAGGCGGGCATCGAAGTACCCATTGTTTTAATATCTCGGACACATGTCCATTTTTTTCAATACTCTCTTTCTCTTCTTTTTTTAGAGTAACTTTTGCATAGCCACAAGCTTCTTTCTGCAACAAAAATTTTGAGAGACAGTAACAAGAACTTGGAGCATTTATTTGGTGGTATTGGAGTGATTGGGTGGATGAATGAAAACATGTTTTTGCGTACTTCTAGTGAAGAAGCAGCATATTTGGGTGGAGTGTGCGTGATCTTGATTTTAAAAGCATGACAAGTCTCTAAGTTATCAACAAAGCTTGACAACTGTTGACACTTACTAACACCACTTAAATACTAGGCTGTCATCCCCAGCATGGTGCCAGAGTGTACATAGGTATTTATAAATGTAAAGGGCTCTTTAGAAGATAATCTATTCTATCCGCAAGCGCACAGATAAAATACCTCATTGTAGCATTTCACCAGGAAAAGTATTCCGGGTATCGTTATTTATATTTTGCTTAAGAGAACGGTGAAAGCAGGTGTAGAATGACATAGACTAGAGATCAACTTTGCTAAACATGATTACTAATGAGAAACTCGTCACACAGTCACTTGCTTTGGCAGGGGGTAAGCCATAAATAAAGATAATGAATTATAAGCTCATGGGTAAATAACACAGCGATTAGAAATAGACTACTCCATATTGATATAAGGTGACGTCGGATTAGCTAGAGAATGGATTCTAAGTATCTACTATCTACTAAGTCACAATCTACTCTAAACATTCTACAAGATCATATATAGCATAAAAGACTCTTTATTTATGTATAAGGAACATTGCTAAAGTAAATCAGAACATAGTAAGACTTACTCCGCAATACAAATTCTGCCTGTCCTATCAACGGAGGGTGGACTATATAAGAATCAACGAAGCTGTCACTATCACGAACTACCACACAACCCGGCCAATAGGATACATTTGCAGGTAAATAATATCTAAGCACCACGCCCACATATGATCTACCACTTAACTCCCTCGAGGTAAGAGCTAAGCGCTTTGCAAACTCATACATAAACTCATTATCAATCATAACTATATCAATTATAGAACTAGAGTAAACTAAGAACATAATAAACAGAGACATAATGCAATTAGAATAAAGTAGTAGAGAATGATATGAAATAATACCAATCTTTATTGATGAAGATCCGAAATCCAGAGCTTGAATGCTCTACTTCTCTAATTCTATCTAATCAAACCTATAAGACTTGAAGAACAATGGAGTAGCTACTTCTAATTCTCTGCGGGAGAGAACTTCCTAAACCCTAACTTTTCTGGCTTCCTCTGATAATGATTTCTCCTCCCCCCTGGGGTGGTGGTGCCTTGCTTATATAGCCCTTTCAAATGAATCTGGACCGTCGGATCAAACCGACTTAGAACGGACGGTTTTCCTTGATCTAGAGAGGCGGTGGAGCATAATCCGCGAGGCAGAAGCTGATTGGCCCGAGGGGCAGGGCGGGCGCCCTAGGGCACAGGGCGGGCGCCCTGTGTCCTGGCCCGTTACGGCTCCCGTTCGTTCCCGTGGCTTCTGGAGTCTTCTAGATGTAAGATAATTGCGTGCCAAGTAATTTTCCCGTCATTAACCCGACATGTGGACCTCTTTTCCATATTATCTGATAACTCCCTGCAGAAATAGATAAACACCAAAACTCGTGGAATTCTGTCAGATAAAACCCTAATTCTAGATGTTTGGTGCATATTGATCCTTTTCCATGTTTAGTTGACAATTATATTTGATACTTAAGGACCGTCAACAAACTCCCCCAAGCTAAACCTTTGCTCGTCCCTGAGCAAACAGACAAACTCAGAAGGATCAGGAGTTGCTTCGATGTTTACTTTTCTGTCAGGCACACATACTTTCATATAAAATTCTCCCAGATTAGAGTGAAGTGTTCATGGGGCTTAGTACCTGCACTTAAATCTTGAGTAATCGAAAAGACAAAGTAATTAAGTCAAGCACTATTCCTCCTGTCTATACTTCACCTTATTCTGGAGTTTTGCATAAGTTTTCAAAAAAATAAAGCTCAGAGTTCCTAGACATGATTCTCTCAAGTCTCTCTATATGTGGTATTTGTGGATCCTTACCAAAGAGATCACTTTCTTATGACTGATGAAATATTTATGTGGAGCTCATAAGAGTGAAAAATGGTTCATATATTGTCTAATCGAGTCATGGATCCAAAGGAACTCAGCATATAATTAAATCAAGATGTGCATGTGTGGTGGAATAAATGATAATGATGGTGATAATGTATAAATAATAAACTTACTTCTCATTGCTCCTCATATTGCTATCTCTCCTCCTTCTTGATCTTTGCTTTTAAGAACATGGGCTATCTTCTTTTTTTTCCTTAGGTGGGTATCTTTGTACCCCTAATTCTACTGTCGGACACTTGTCCATTTTTACCTCTCGTCTCACGCTTTTTCTTTTTCTTTCGAGGTTCCGAGCACTTGCTCCTTTTTATTTCCTCGTTTTTTTCTGAGGTTCCGGGCACTTGCCCCTTTTTATTTCCTCATATATAAATTTTTGCATAACCCATGCCTCTTCTGCATCGAATCTTTTTGAAGAGAGAAAATAACAATACTTGGGACAACAAGTAGTAACAATATTTTTAACAGGTTTTTGATGAATGGTGATGAATGGTGTAATAGATGTGTGCAAGTGAATATCTTGATTTAACCACATGAAAAGCTCCTAAGGGTCTACACAGCTCGATCAAACTCAATGTGGCGAATGAGTAGTAAAAGATATAGCAATTATAGCAAGTATGGCTGTGGTAGGAATTTTTTCCAATCATGCTAGGAACTCATCATGTGATTTTGTAAATTTTCAAAATAAATCTCCAGAACTTAGTGTAGTAGAAACAAGATAAACAGCAGCTCAAAACTTTATATCATGTCTTTCTTTTACCTAGACTTTAGTTTTAGGTTCATGCTTCCCACAGAATAAAGATTTATTAGTTTTAGCAATTCATGGGAGAACTTAATATGAAAGTTAGGTACTTGAAAGTAAGCAAACAGAGCAACTATTCATCATTTCCATCAAACATCTTTTTGGTCTTTTTATTTTTCTAGAGATGAAAACTTAGCAGATAAATTAAAGCACACTTATCTACACACTCTTTTTATTTTGTTTTCATGTTTTATGGAAAGCAGTAAATTAAATTAAAGCAAGAAAGAAAGTATTTATAGGGATTTTTTTATGATGCTATGCATGAATATAACTAATGCAAGAATTAAATATGCAATGGATAAATACCGATTTACCTCCCGGCGAGGGTTTGGGAATTTTAGGTCCCCCAAGCTGGACCTCCAAATCTTTCAATCTTCTAATTTACCTTCCTCCGGAGATGGTGCCTCCAGTGGTTCTTCTTCATGAACTTCCTTCACTGTGGAGTCTCTCTCTGGTCTGGGTTTGAATGTGAAGTGTTCTTCTTGTCCGTTTATGTTGAACTTGATTTCTCCCTTTCCGACATCAATGTGGGTGTTGGCGGTACTCAGAAATGGCCTCCCAAGGATAATGGACACTTTTGAGTCGGGACTCATGTCCAGTACCACAAAGTCTACTGGTATAATGAAGTCTCTTATCTTGACTAGGATGTTTTCGGCGATGCCCATCGGGTGTCGAATTGATTGATCTGCTAGTTGTAGACACATTGATGTTGGTTCAAGGGTTGTATGCTTGAGCTTCTTGTAGACTGATGCTGGCATCACGCTGACGCTTGCTCCGAGATCACAAAGTGCATTGTTGAAGTGTTGGTCTCCGATCGAGCAATCAATGGTGGGACATCCTGGATCTTTCTTCTTTCTTAATGGTATGTTGAGGATGGCCTCACTACACTCTTCTGTCAGCTTGATCACCTCAGTGGTGGGCAGTGGCCTCTTCTTGTTAAGAATATCTCTAATGTACTTTGCATATGTGGGTACCTGTATGGCATCAAGTAGAGGTATGTTGACATATAATTTCTGAATTACCTCCACAAACTTACCAAACTGCTCATCCGACTGTGGTCCTCTATTTCTTCTAGGGAATGGCAAATAGTTGGTGTCGTAAAAATCTTTCATCATTTCTCTAGTTCTTGGTGATCGTAGCAGCTCTTCTGCTTCAACAGGGTTTTCTTCTATCACTGCTGGTTGCACTGATGCTGGTTTTCTTTGCCTCTCTTTTGGGAAAGGAGGATCCTTAGTGGCATTCCCTCCTCTGGTAATTATGTTCTTTACCTGCTCAAGGTTAGTAGCAACAGGCAGTGCAGCAGCTAGCTTTGCTAATTTAAGTTCTACCCTTTTATTAATAGTGTTCTGCTCATCAAAGGCAGCTGATAAAAAATCCATTTTATTATGTATATCTGTTAGAGATTATTCATTTGTATCTAGCCTTTGTTTAACTTTATCATTAATTTTGGTTTGTTGAGCTATTATTTCCTTAAGTGGTTTGAAGGAATTACCTGAATCAATACCCTTACTATTGAGTTGACTTACAGTGGGTTTATGTGCTGTTTCAATGACTCTTTGATCTTCTTTGAACTTGGCCCTCTGATCAATCCAATGGAGCAAATTCTCCATCTTGGTTGATATTGCATGTACTTCTTCTGGTATTTCTTCAGTTTGATGACATTGTTGAGCTTTGTCTTGGAACCAGCCTTGATTTTCTGATATCTTCTCCAAAAGTGTCTCAGCTTGTCCAATTGTAAGCTCCAAGAATGATCCTTTAGCAGATGCATCTAGGCACTCACGAGCCTTCTGAGTTAATCCATGGTAGAAGGTCTGCATAAGTAACCATCTAGCCATTCCATGGTGAGGACAATCTGATATGTATCCTTGAAAACGCTCCCATGCTTCTGAAATGGCTTCTATCTTCTGCTGCTGGAAATTGACAATATTTCCTCTTAAGGCAGCTGTTTTGCCTATAGGGAAAAACTTTGCTAGAAAGGCATCTGACAAGTCTGTCCAGTTATTGATGTTGTCTTTATGAGTGTAAAACAACTTCCTCGCTTTTCCTTCTAATGAGAATGGAAAGAGGCGAAGTAGTATGACGTCCTTGTGAACACCGTTGATGCGGATTGTGCTTCCAATCTCCAGGAAATTCTGCAGATGTGCATTTGCATCTTCGTGTACCTTTCCAGTGAATTGTGTAGCTTGCACCAAATTGATGAGGCTTGACTTGAGGTCAAACTCGGGTGCTTCTTCTTCTTCTTCTGCTTCAATTCTTGGACCAGTTGGAATGTTCTCAAGAGTTGGAGCAGAGAATTCTTGTAACGTCTTTTGTGCCATAGCTTCAACAAATGGTGACTAGCTTCTTCTTTTTGATTGCTTTGGTTCTGATGATGAAGAGTTGAATGTACCAAAGTCAATCCTGATATACCCTGTATAAAAATATAAACATAGAAAAACAACAGGGTGAATCCTGCCAAAGTAGGGGTGCCTTGTTATGATTTCTCACTTAGTAGCTGTTTTTGCAATTTTTCTCAATAGTCTAGTTTAAAAAAAATTTATGTGAATAACCTTGATGACTTCCTGACTTTCATTACCGTTCCCCGGCAACGGCGCCAGAAATGCTTGTTGACACTTACTAACACCACTTAAATACTAGGTTGTCATCCCCAGCATGGTGCCAGAGTGTACATAGGTATTTATAAATGTAAAGGGCTCTTTAGAAGATAATCTATTCTATCCGCAAGCGCACAGATAAAATACCTCATTATAGCATTTCACCAGGAAAAGTATTCCGGGTATCATTATTTATATTTTGCTTAAGAGAACGGTGAAAGCAGGTGTAGAATGACATAGACTAGAGATCAACTTTGCTAAACATGATTACTAATGAGAAACTCGTCACACAGTCACTTGCTTTGGCAGGGGGTAAGCCATAAATAAAGATAATGAATTATAAGCTCATGGGTAAATAACACAGCGATTAGAAATAGACTACTCCATATTGATATAAGGTGACGTCGGATTAGCTAGAGAATGGATTCTAAGTATCTACTATCTACTAAGTCACAATCTACTCTAAACATTCTACAAGATCATATATAGCATAAAAGACTCTTTATTTATGTATAAGGAACATTGCTAAAGTAAATCAGAACATAGTAAGACTTACTCCGCAATACAAATTCTGCCTGTCCTATCAACGGAGGGTGGACTATATAAGAATCAACGAAGCTGTCACTATCGCGAACTACCACACAACCCGGCCAATAGGATACATTTGCAGGTAAATAATATCTAAGCACCACGCCCACATATGATCTACCACTTAACTCCCTCGAGGTAAGAGCTAAGCGCTTTGCAAACTCATACATAAACTCATTATCAATCATAACTATATCAATTATAGAACTAGAGTAAACTAAGAACATAATAAACAGAGACATAATGCAATTAGAATAAAGTAGTAGAGAATGATATGAAATAATACCAATCTTTATTGATGAAGATCCGAAATCCAGAGCTTGAATGCTCTACTTCTCTAATTCTATCTAATCAAACCTATAAGACTTGAAGAACAATGGAGTAGCTACTTCTAATTCTCTGCGGGAGAGAACTTCCTAAACCCTAACTTTTCTGGCTTCCTCTGATAATGATTTCTCCTCCCCCCTGGGGTGGTGGTGCCTTGCTTATATAGCCCTTTCAAATGAATCTGGACCGTCGGATCAAACCGACTTAGAACGGACGGTTTTCCTTGATCTAGAGAGGCGGTGGAGCATAATCCGCGAGGCAGAAGCTGATTGGCCCGAGGGGCAGGGCGGGCGCCCTAGGGCACAGGGCGGGCGCCCTGTGTCCTGGCCCGTTACGGCTCCCGTTCGTTCCCGTGGCTTCTAGAGTCTTCTAGATGTAAGATAATTGCGTGCCAAGTAATTTTCCCGTCATTAACCCGACATGTGGACCTCTTTTCCATATTATCTGATAACTCCCTGCAGAAATAGATAAACACCAAAACTCGTGGAATTCTGTCAGATAAAACCCTAATTCTAGATGTTTGGTGCATATTGATCCTTTTCCATGTTTAGTTGACAATTATATTTGATACTTAGGGACCGTCAACAACAACACTCAATGCAAAGTAAGTAGCATGTATATGTGGATTTCCTAGTCTAGCATTTATGTATGGCTATGGTAGGAATTCAAGCTCTGTCATACAGGAACTCATCATGTAGCATTTAAGATTTTTCAAAAGATAAATCTTTAGAACTTTAGTGTCACTACAAACAAGATAAACAGTAGCTCAGACCTACTCATATCATATCCATCAATTTCCTAGACTTAGATCAAACATTCACTATCCACAAGTTTCAGGCTCAGAGTAAATCTTTAGGTCAAAACAATTGTATTTAAAACTCCAGATAATTTGAGGCTAAAAACTAGGTACTTGAAAAGAATTACAGCAGAGCAACTATTCATCATTTCCATAAAGAGATCGTCTTTGGAGTCCATTTTATTTGAGCAGAAAAGCAAACTTCTATACACACTCTCTTTTTATTTTATTTCAAACTTAAAGATCATACCAATCTACATACAACTTAAAAGGAACTCTTTATTTTGTTTTATGGTTATGCATCTTTTTATTATTTTTAATAGCACACTTAAAAATAGTAAAATAAAAAGAGGAAAGAAATACTTAGCTAGATACATGGAGGATGCTTTCCCCCAAGCTGGATGATGACATAGTCATTCATTCTTGCAGTGTAGCAAACTGGTAGCGTAGATATACTCCCTCTGTCAGAGCATTGATTGATGTTGATGATGATTGAAGCAGTACTCCAGCAGTGGATAAAACATCCACTCACTTGTCAGCTCTTCTTAATCCTTCAAATCCTGTGAAACTCAAATAGACAATAAAACTTGTGGAATAGATTAAGCGTTAGTGGTGAACCACCTAAGCTTCAGTTGCCTAGAGCTCTTCCATGTTTGATATAATGTTTCTTTTAAGCATCATTGCAACAGGATTAGTTTTTCAATATTTTTGGATTTTATGATGCAATAGAAAATATAACGAGATGAATAATTATTTATTTTTATTTTTATTTTTATTTTTATTTTTATGCCACCACGGTGAATATTCCTACAGGTTTTATGCCATAAAATTATTCACAAGGGGCTTAAGATTATTGATGTAATGCAGTAAGCAAATATTTATTTTCTTTTTCTAATGCAGATGTAGCAAACTAAATATGCAATAGAAATTAATTATGCTAATGTGAAAGAATGAATATGCTAAAGGAAAATTATGTAATTCTAAAAAGAGAAATATAGATAACTACCAATTTTACCTCTCAGCAAGGGTTCGGTGATTTAAGTCCTCTGAACAGGACTTCTTGTCTTGCTCAGTTTCCTAGGGTGCACCACTGGGCCAGAAAGGCGACCTTGGTTGCACCTCTTGTGACGGTGAACTAGACGATGATCCCTTCTCCTTCCATACCTATTTAGTTGTTGAAGTTGACTTTGATGTTGGTGACTTGTCCTTCACAGGTTCTTCTTCATCATTCAAAAGCTGATTCTTGCGATGTTGCACTGAACGGTGTCTCCTCCTTGATCTATTCTTCTTTGGCTGTCTATAAGTTGTATAACTATTGAAATAACATCGTACCTTCTCAGAAGGGAACTAGAAGTGGACCTCTCCTGATCTCATGTAGATGATTACTTGAGTTGTGTTGGGGAACAGTCTTCCAAGCACAATCAGTGGATCGTATTCTTCTTCTCCCATGTCCAGGATAATGAAGTCAGTGGGGACATAGTGATCATGAATTTTCACCATGACATCCTTTGCTATCCCCTCTGGAAATCAGAATGTTTGGTCCGCCATTTGCAGTTGCACATAGGTGGGGTACAAAGGTTATTTACCGAATAAATAATCATATGTTACCTTGGCCATTATGTTGACTCCTAACCCAGTGTTGCAGAAGGTCCTATGGAAGATTCTTTGATTGATCATGCACTTGATTGTTGGTATGCCTGGATCATCTTGTTTAAGGAGGTATAGTGATATAAGGAAGTGATCATACTGCGTGTGAACTGTGTTGATCATCTTCACTGAATTTGTAGGTGATTGCTTAGTCTTATTTCTCCTTATATTTGTCTTCTTTTCTATTGTCTTGTCCTCGTATATGTATGCCTTTTGTGGATGAGCAGGAGATTGCAGTGTTTTGTTCTTGAAAGTGAATCTCTCCTTTCTACCCTTGATAGTGAAATAGATTTTAGCATCATCTGTGTAGATGATGGGTTTTGTGGTCCTTAGGAATGGTTGACCCAAAATGAGAGGTACCTTCTCATAACCACCTAATTCTACTGCCACAAAGTCTGCACGTACATACGAGTGTCAAACTCGCACACAGACATCTTTAAGGATGCCCTTTGGGTAGCAGAGTGACTGATCTGCAAGCGCAAAGACATGGTTGTGTATACAACAATTGATCTCCATGAATTTTCTCATAAATTACCCTTGGCATGATGTTAATGCTTGCACTGAAGTCACAGACTACTTCTTCAAAAGTGTTTGGCTCAATGGCTATTGGGATGATAGGTATTCCTAGGTCACCCTTCTTTTTTGTCATGGAGTCATCTTTCCATCCTCCTAATGGTTGATCTTTGTAGTACCATCTTGCATTGAATATGTCGACAAGATTTATAGTTTTTAATTATTCTAGTTGCCCTAGAGTCTTATCTTTGTGGCCGGAGGGACAAAAGATGCCAGTTGAGCTATTTGAGATTCTATCATCTTATTAATGCTATGCTAGTTCTTAATGGCAGAAGCAAAGCTATCCATTTTGTTATTGATAGTTTCTAGCAGTTTATCATTAGAAGCTATCTTCTTAGACACTTGATCCAATAATCTAGATTGGCCAGCAACTAGATCTCTTAAATGTGTATTGAAATTATTACCTTGATAATTACCTTGGTAATTACCTGAGTAGCTAGGCCTCTATTGCTGATTCCAACCTTGATTCTGAGGATGATAGTAGGTGTTGTTGTTGATATAGTTCACATCCTCTTGGATCTATGGATAGTTATGGCCAGAATGCCCAGAGCCTCCACACTCTTCACATGTCATGCGGGAATCATGAATGTGCAT
Source organism: Saccharum spontaneum (assembly GCA_022457205.1). Lineage (NCBI taxonomy): Eukaryota > Viridiplantae > Streptophyta > Magnoliopsida > Poales > Poaceae > Saccharum > Saccharum spontaneum. The sequence continues at coordinate 39,582,278 of CM039616.1, forward strand.
GACTTCTTTCTTCTCACTGGCTCGGTCATCGAGCCTCTTTATCAGTAGGTCCATCTTGGCAGACAACATGTCTACCTCCTTAAGATGGTGCATTCCACCTCTCTTGCGGGTTTGAGTTCGTTCTTCATTCCAACCTTGGTTGGAAGCCATCTTCTCCACAAGAGTTGTTGCATCTCTAATAGTAAGTGATAGAAAAGCACCTCCTGCAGCAGCATCCATTATCTCACGGGTGCTAGTGGTCAACCCATGGTAGAAGGTTTGCATGAGTAGCCAATTCTCTATCCCATGATGAGTACACTCTAAGATATATTCTTTAAAGCATTCCTAGGCCTCAGGGACAGATTCATCATGTTGCTGCTTAAAACTTGAGATTCTCCCACACAGAACATTTGTTTTGCCCATGGGAAAGAACTTTGCTAGGAAGGCATAGAGCAGATATCCCATGTAGTGTTCTTTTCTTTATTGATGTATTCCCAATAGTGAGAATAGAAAAAAGCGAAGTAGAATAGCATCTCTGGTTACTCCTTTGATAGTGAAAGTGCTGCAGATCTCCAGAAAGTGTTAGAGATATGCACTCGCATCTTCATGTGACTTCACAAAACTAACTAGCTTGCACCATGTTGATAAGAGCTAGCTTGAGCTTGAATCCATTCTCTCTAACATTAGTTTATGGTCTGGTTCGGATGCTAGCAGTGGTAGGAGCAGAGAATTCACGGAGAGTCTTGTTAGCCATAGCTTCAAACTCTAGAGTCAAACTTCTTCTTATTCGGTTGTCCTCTGACTCTAGAGTGAGAAATTTCTTAAGACTAGCTTTAGCTCTCCTAAGTAGTACTTCTAGGTCATCTAAGTAGCTTGTCAGAAGATCAAAACCGGTCATACATCACCCTGCATAAGATACACAAGTAGACAAACCAAGGTTAGCCTGTTTGAGTAGAGATAAATGGTTTCCACAATCACATCAATGTGGTACAAGTGATATCAATATACCTTTTGGACCAAGAGGTGTGTTGATCTTACTTCCTAAAGGCTTTTAAATTAAGCATGGTACTCAGGTTAAAATGTCTTCCTAAATCAAATTGGATGTGGTGTCTAGGTTGATTTTTGAGCCGAAAGTATACTTTAGTAGATGTTGACATTTCTTAGCTTCACTACCAAGAATAGAATTTGAATTCTATCCCTAGCAATGGCATCAAAAATGCTTGTTGGTATTTATTAACTTGACACTTGTTCCATGAAGAATCACCCTTAGAGCTTGAAAAGGAAGATTATGTCATCGATGGGCATGGAAGCAAAATCATGAACATCTCATCAAATTCATGCTCGAATGAGAAATCTCCTGAATTAATTGGTCTCTCTACTACCACATATGAGGTCTTCAACCCCCTCATACTTTCTATTCCTAAAGACTTTAAAAGGGTGGTTGTAGATGCATATATTTATCATAAATATTGTAAATCTCATTGTGTGAATCTTGAGATAGGCACCCAAAGGTTGGTGTTGGAGGGGAAACCACTTCACCAACTTGATGCATAATTTGAAGGTTTTCTAAGGATGAGCTTTTATCCTAAAGCAAGCAAGCACTTTTGAGAGATAATATGAGCTTTCATCTTTTTGCCCTTGTGAAGTGAGCATAGAAATTTAGTTACGAAATATTCCTTCGAGTATTTTTATCACTAACCATTTCAGGTTTGAAACGAAAAGAATGAAGGGTGATAACTCAAGGTATGTCCAACCAATCATCGTGCAACATTGAATGACATCCATCCAAACTTGACTTTGCCTTGCAAAATTCAAGTTTGGGGGATGGGCCTCTATGAAAAATCCTATGCCATGTTGCTAATTCATATGGCTGTCTCTACCTTTGAATCATGCTCTTTCATCTCTATTTGAATAAATATCTATAATACTTTCATGCTACCTTTGCCTGCTATAGTATATGTGTAGGTTTTGTACACCTTTCAAATTAGACAAGTTGTTTAGTTTGATTTTTGAACTAAGTGGTGTATTGATCTTACTTCCTAAAGGCTTTTAAATTAAGGGTGGTACTTAGGTTAAAATGCCTTCCTAAATCAAATTGGGCATGGTGTCTAGGTTCATTTTTGAGCCAAAAGTATACTTTAGTAGATATTGACATTTCTTAGCGTCACTGCCAAAAATAGAATTTGAATTCTATCCCCAGCAATGATGTCAAAAATACTTGTTGGTATTTACTAACTTGACACTTGTTCGAGTAGTCACCTCTTAATTACCTACACATCTAGATTAATTATACCAGGTATTACTACTAAGTAGTTATCTTATTATTTCATGTGACTAGGAAGAATATAAAGATAAGAATAGAAAATATCCACAAGCGCACAGATAATTATACCATTATAGCATTTTACCCAGAAGTATTCTAGGGATTGTTATTTATATTTTATCACTAGGAAGGGATGGCTATAGGAATATGATAATCACTTGTACATGCAATGAAGAGTTAACCATGTCTAATCCATTTACTCATAATAGGGATAAGTCATAAGATAAATGATAATGAATGATAAATGTCAGGTCATAAATAGTGTAATTTACTCAGAGCACTCCCTTCTATAGCAATAGCATAGTTTAGGTAGAAATAAAGGAATATTCCTATGTCATTCTTAATCACATATCAGAGTATACTATGATTAGTGCAATTACACCAGGTCCTACTTGTCCTATATTCGGGCAGTGGACTACAAAGGACTCAATGTGAGTGTCACTTTCACGATCTACCACATGGCTCAGAATATAGCGTGCATTCGCAGTTAAACAATGTATAGGCACCACGCTTACACAATGTCGACCACTCACCCATGATATCATAGAGTGAGCGCTATACGATCTTATGCTTGAATATAAAGACATTCTAACTATACTATGTATATAATCAAAGTAGACAATGAACAATATAACCAAGAACATAGTAATATATAGAGTAATGCCATATCTATTGTTACTAGCAAGTAAATACAGAAAGATACAAAAGAGAAGTTACAGAAGGCTTTACCAAGCCGCGCTCTTGACACGATCCGGAATCCAAGCGAAGCTTGCCTTCCTCTACTTCTAATCTATGTAGCTATGCTCTAGAATATGGTGGAGCTCTAAGAAAACTAGGGCTTTTGGCTCTGATGACTTGATCAAATGACTTGAATGCCTTGAACCTAGGAGGTAGGGCTGGCTTGTATAGGCCGATGGGATGAACTAGAGCCCTCAAATCAAACCGACCTTGATCAATGGCGAAGATGTAAATTGATGAGGACATCGCCACGCTGGACACACCGACGCTATGGTCTTCCCCAAGTTGTAATTCGTCCCCAACTCAGCTGCCACGTCACCCTCGAATTCAGCAGACATGTCGTCACTATTTCGGTCATAACTCTCTCATACGACATCGAAACGGAGCGTTCTTGGATGCGCTGGAAAGGGGACGACGACGCCGTCGTTTTGGATCTGGTCCCAGCTCCAGAAGGTCTGTGGATCATTCTATGTGACCACGGCAAGGCGCTGCATCACCTATTTGGGCCAACTTGGCCATGTATCGTGTTAGGCCTTAAGCCCAAGTTGTGGACGCCCAACCCCTGGCCGTCCTCAACCCTAGGTCGAGTCTTAGACTATTAAAACAGCCGCTGCCACTGCTAGACAATTGGGTTTTGTTTAGAGTTTAGTTTTCCATCGAGAAACTGAATCGTTCATTGTAACTATGGTGACAAATCCTTTTACAGTGGTCCAGGGCCCATGTTCTTGATCTCCTCCACTGTGTCGATTAGTCCTTTGGAACCGAGTTCTTGAACCCTCAATTGATATTCGCATCATTCATATTTGCAATTTCAGATTGCGTGTTTTACCTTCTTGCTTGTGTTCTTCGATTCGCTTGCAGGAAAAGCCTTCTTGGCGAGGTCAATCTAGTTGTGCTTGGTTGATAACCAACGGAGCGGTGGTGTAACGGTTGCAGGGTTCGAATCGTGTTTGATTTGAAGTCGGATCACCAACGTCGAGATCTCCACAAATCGAACTTACCGGCTACCTCTCGGAAGATCGGGCCTGTATCTCATCACAAACCCTAAGGCGGTAGAGAACCGACTTGTGAAGGAGGCTGATAGGTGGGACCCACTTGGGTCGACTAACCTGGGTGGCTTCCATGTGGGCCCCCCTTTAGTGGGTCGCCTTCTCGTGTCTTCTAGATCCTTCTTAACTTGGTTCCGCGGTGGAATATACTTTTTACCCTGACGTCCTTGATATCTTGCCTCTTTTTCCTGATAAACCCCTGCAGAAACATAGATTCACCAAAAATCTATAGAATTCTATCAGTTTAAACCCTAATTCTATGTTTGGAGGTTGATATATGCCCCTTTCATGTTTCATTGATAGTTTATAATAGTAGTTAGTGATCGTCAACCGCACATACTGGTTATTTTGTTGGACTAACCCCTACAGAAAACTCTCAATTCAATTTGGGTAAGTCACGAGATGAATTCAAATTAGAGATGAAGCAAGGCACATGATGAACTTCAATAACTTTGCACAAAGAAGACATAGTTCATTCATCATAAATGTAAGAACTACATACCTTGTTCAACATGGATGAATGAACTGTAACTATCAAAGATCATTCACTCTATCTTTAGCTGCAAGTTACCTTTGCCTTCAGCCATGCTTGTATAGAACATGATAAACAAAATCTATGCTAAAGTAATTCAAACACCATCTTTTCATTAGCATAGAGGGAAACTATAAAATTCTAGATAGACAACATGTGCTTCAAAATTGTATATTCCTTCTGGTATGTGTTGTCCACTAATCCATTGCATGCATAAAAATAAGTGAAGTGGAAGATCTAACAAGGTGTCAAAAGATCAAAGAGCAAAAAGATGGCATGACAACAAGATGAGAAAGAAAGTGGTGCAATCTAGGAGACAAGAAGCTCATGAACAACTCAAGACGTGAGGCAAGCCAAGAAAAAAACTTCAAGTCTAGGTAATTGATGGATATAATATGAGAAGGTTTGAGCTGCTATTTATCTTGTTCCAAGTGACACTAAAGTTTTGGAGATTTATCTTTTGGAAAACACAAAAATGCTACATGATGGTTCCTTGTATGACAAAGCTTGAATTCTCACCAGAGATATACATGTTATTTAGGCTATGAAAACTTCCACATATATGTTGTTTGCTTTTGCATTGAGTTTTGTCAAGCTTTGTTGATGCCTTATGAGAGGTTCGTTATGCTCTTAAAATCAAGATCACGTACACACCACCAACATATGCACTACTCCTACACTGGGGGTAAGCGCAAAAGCATGTCTTCCATCTAGATCCACCTAAAAAAGTTCTACTCCTACACTGAGGGTGAACACAAAAACATGTTAGTTTTGATTCACCAAATAAATGCTCCAAAGTTCTTATTGATATCTCTCTCAAAGTTTTGTTGCACAAAAGAGACATGGGGCTATGCAAAAGTTATTCATGAAAAAGAAGAGTTGAGAAAAAATGGATGTGTCCGAGATATCTAAAACAATGGGTACTTAGATG